>JAYESD010000006.1:17353162-18001187 GCA_036927565.1 Tuctoria greenei
GACCACAGACTTGCCCGCACCTTCAACCTCTCAATCTCCAAGAATCAAGGATCTTTGGTAAAATTTCCTCTCAAACCCTAGAAATCGTGATTTTCTTCATTGTTGACTAAATAGCCTAGTTCCTCTCGGTTAATACATGCCTCCTTGCTTTATTACATTTACCTTGAACTAGTTTTGCATTGGGAATCACCATTTGTCGTCTAGTTAGGGTTTGAGGTGGCGAACACTGGACTAGTCCGGTCCATGTACGGACAAGTCCGGTCCCCCGGACTAGTCCGTACCTGTACATCGGACAAGTCTAATTTTTAACTGATCTCAACCCTAATTTCTCATTCCTCAATGCACCTCATTGCCATCAATTCTTATCCATACATTGTGCAATGCTCTCTCAGGACAATGTCGAATGAGAACATCTCCGACTTTGAAGATGAGATGGAACAAGACTTGTTGCCGCGTGCTTCAAAGTCTCGCGCTCAAAAGAGGCAAGAGCGTCCCCCTGAGTCTGCACCTTCTCCACCTCAGGTGCGTCGCAAGGTGCTCGCCAAGAAGCCTGCGTCCAAGGCCAAGGACGCAACTAGCTCTAGCTCGGCGACACTTCGCCAAGTGAAGGGCAAAGGAAAGGTGATTGCTTCAGGCCTAGTCGGCCCTCTCAAGATGCATGCTCCGAGGCAGGGAAACAGAGATCCCTCCGAGGAGAAGTTCAACGGCAAGGGAAGCGATACTGCATCCAAACTCAGATTTGTGGATTGCTACAGTCGACCAAGAAGTGTGCTGATGCTTGGTTTTGGAGCAATTTTCATGCAGAATTCTACAACTCTGTGTTCCTAACCATGAAGACTCTGGTGATCCGCAGCTAGTGGATCGACTGGGATCACTTTGAGAGAAAGAGCTATGGAGCATTTGATCAGGTGGTAGAGGCTGCTGCTAGGCATGGACTGAAGGACCTGTTCGCCTTCAGATTTAACTGGAATGATGAGATCATTGCTCAGTTCTATGCCACTTGTTTCTTTGCTAGTGATGAGGAGGAAAGGGTGACTTGGACGACTCATGGATCCACGTATACCATAACTTATGATGATTTTGCAAGACTCCTTCACCTAGAAGACACCGGCGACAATGAGTGGACTATATACAATATCGGTGTCTTGGGAAAGGATAAGATGGACTTCCTCTATGACACTATGTGACGCCCGGTTCCGAAACGAACCAAGCTAACGCATATGTGTGCCCAGGATGTTCAACACACATACACGAGTGATTCACAAATGATAAACAGATAATTACCACAGCTCAATTTATTAAATAAGTACTCTTATTACATAATTCATTAAATCCTCGGATACAAGCTCTAATGAATATTAATGATAAGTTCAACTAATGCAGCGGATATAAATTAATAAAGCAACTAAGCAAACTAAGCAAAAGGGGTAGCGCAGCTCCATGCAACACCACAGGCAAAGCTGACGGTAGACACGGCCTAGATCTCCGCATTATCGCCATTAAACTCACAATTCTGACCTGCAACTGTTGGGGTGGGGGATTGCAAGAGTGAGTACATGTCGTACTCAGCAAGTGTGGAAAGTATGACATGTGGCTAATTCAAATGACGACAATAATAATGGCTAAGTGCTGAAAAGTACAGTAAAACATTTGAAAAGCATTATACTATGTCTATGTGAAATAAATCCCATCATATTAACAAAGTATAAACAATATCCAATTATTACCAATATCACCATTATCCATGTCCAATTACCATAACTCAATTCCATAACCATGACCACAACCATCACCAAACCATAACCATCCCAAATCCCAATTTCCAACTCTAATCATGTAGGTCATCCAGGCGCTCATAACCGGGAGCACGGCTATCATGATAGTTTTTAACACTCTGCAGAGGTTGTACCACTTTACCCACATGTTTGTGATTTTATCACCTTTCGATGACTAAGAAACCTCCATTGTGCCATCTCACACTTCCGTAGGTGTGTGGCCAAGAGATCACAAAATAGCCTTTCAAAAGGGACTACTAGTATGTACGGGCCCACTAAGGTTTCACCGGCAGGCTTGAATCTCTATTCTCCCACCCACGGGCCCCCTCGTGTGCCATGCGGATCCCAGGGCAGTCCTCCTCGACTCCCATTCCCCGCGCCATCCAATGGTCCATACAATACTAGCAGCGCTCCTAATTATTCAGCTATGCCGCACCCATACTTGGCCTTGTGGTGGCACTGTTGACCTGGCATATTCTCGCATGAACCGGTCCTTAGATCTAAGGCAAGCAAACCACCATAACGACCAACCCATCCACATAACCATGCTTGCTTAGATCACCCATCGTATTGACCAGTTCACATCAACCAGAATATCATTGATGCATAATTAAATGTGTAAGGTTGTTTACCATCCCAATTAATTAAGCGAAGCGATAAGGTAAAAACCCTTCCCGACTCTCTACCATAATTCCAGGTGACAAGGGTGGTCAAACAAAACTAGTAAACTTCCTACCATAGGATTCCCATCAATTTGACACAAGCATGCAAGTTCGCAAACAAAACATTTAATTTTAAATAGGATCAATATGCTTCAAGGACACTTGCCTTGCTCCGGCGGATGGGGTTGCTCAAGCGCTTCGAAGCCTTGATTTTGGAAATCCTCGTATGCGGCCTCTTGAGCACGTTCCTCTACGCGTGATCATACATACAAGAAAACATATACAATTCAACATAATGCACGCAAAGTAATCAACATGCAATGACATGTATGCATGCACAATTTAATAATTAATTTACTACGGTCATTTATTAATTAGATGCGACTAGTTCATATGTGTTCATAAGGGTTTACGGGGATTTTAGGGTGGATTAATGCTGCTGAAATAAAATCTATGGTGCAACTAAAATTTATTTACGTCTACTAGATTCAATATGATCGCAAAAATTCGCATCGGGAACGAACCCTACCGTAGATCTGACGGCGTGACGGTCGCGGAATAAATGCGACGCGTAGACGAAATAGGCGGTGCAGCAGTCCTTCGGCGGCACGACAGCGGCGGCGCGGTGTCGGCGACGATCTCCGGCGAACGGCGGTGTCCTTCTCTTTTTCTCCCTCTTCTTCCCCTTCTTTTTCTCTTTTTCTTCCCTGGCGCAGAGCTCCTGGTGCCCTTTTTCCTCTGTACCGGCGGCTGGGTTTCTCCAGGCGGCGGCTGCTGGTTCGTGGGGAAAAAGCATAGGGACCTCGGTACTATTTATAGGGGCGGCTGGAGCAAAAAGATCGGAACGAGTCGGTTGGGAAACGGGGCGGGATGGGACTCGTATCCGGGAAAAACGGGGCGTTACGGTGCGCACGTCGCGCGCGGACGCGCTGGGCGGAGCGGGGCCGAGCGGGGTGGGGTCCGCCAGGCGCGGGAGCGCGGCCGTTTCGGCGCGCGCGCGCGCGGGAACCGCGCGGGAGGGGGCGGGGCCTCGGGCGTGGGGCTGGGCGCTCGGGCGTGGCAGGCGGGGCCCAGGCGCGGGGCTGGAGCGGCGGGCGCGGGAGCGCCAGCGGCGGGCGGGGCGGCGTGCGGGCGTGGGCGCCGAGGCGCGGGGTGGGAGGCGGGGCCCGGCGCAGCCTCGGGCGGCACGCGGCCGGGGGACAGGCGGGCGGCGCGTCAGGGGGGGGCGGGGCCCGGCGCCTTGGGCGGCGCGCGCGGCTGGGGGGGGGCAGGCGGCGGGTGGGGCCCCCGGGCGGGCTGCGCTGCGCGTGAGCGCGCGTGGGCGCTGCCGGCTGGGCCGGTCGGCGGCCTGGCCGGCGGGGGGGGGGGGGGTTTATTATTTTATTTTTTTCTTTCTTTTTTTCTTTTTTTATATTATTTATTATTATAATTATTATTATTTTATATTATTATTTTTTTATTCTTTTTATACTATTATTATATATTTTACTATTTATATTTTTTTTATTTTATTTATCTTATTCATTTATTTATATATTTCTTTTTATATATTATTATTATTGTTTTATATTTATTGTTTATTATTATTTTTATACTTATTTCTCATTACAAGTTTTAGACAATAATTATTATTTTCTATTTCTTCTTTTGCTACATACATTTATATATATACTTCATCTTTTATGTTTTATTATTTTTCTTTTATCCTACTAATGTTTAATGCATAATCATGTATGCAATGCAGGATGCGAAAATTTAGAGTGTTACAATTCTACCCCCCTTAAAATGAATCTCGCCCTCGAGATTCGATAGCGTGGAGAAAAGGTGAGGGAATTCTGCCTTCAGGTCTTCTTCACGTTCCCATGTAGCTTCGGTTTTCGTATGGTGTTTCTTTTCCACTTTGCACCAACGGATCCTCTTATTCCTCGTGAATCCAAAACAATGAGGTTGGCGGAGAAGTCTACCCCCCTTATTTTAAGGCTTACTTTTGGACATACTATATTTGTTCTCATCTCTCCTCCAGGAGACTTAACCAATAGAGTAGACTTCATATGAGAGATAGGCAAACTATAATTGGCAACATACTTTGATGCAATGAATCAATGCGATGCTTCAGAATCAGATAACATAATCGCGGAGTTGGAGTTAACAAGAAACATACCAATGACCACGTCATCCGCTTGTTGAACATCCTCCGTAGAGACATGGTTCACGTTGCCGCGAGCAAAATTCTGCTGTCCACGGCTTCCTTGTGGCTGTCCTCCATTCGGTCTTGGGTTTTGCCTCGGCGCATTGCTTCTTTGACCAAGGCCTGACTTAGGACATTGATTCGCAAAGTGTCCAGCTTCTCCACAAGTGTAGCACCTCTTAACTCCACCAGAATTATTAGGACGAGCTTGATTTTGAGCATTGTTTCCAGGAAAATCAGCACGATGTGCATAGGGCATTGCTTGCATATCAGGGCGCTGCTGCACAAACTGAGTTGGGTGTGGTGCATAACCAGAGCGCTGAGCAGGAATAGTGGGGCTGTAATGAGGCGCATTTGGTGGTGCAAGGCGAGGGCGCACATTACTTCCTTGTTGCTGTCCTTGATACGGCGCTTTCCTCTTGATTTCTTGCTCCATCTCACGGATCTTGTTCTCAACTACAATTGCTTTGTCCACAAGCTTCTGGAAATTGGCATAATCGCAGTTGAGCAGTTGCACTTGGATCTCATTGTTGAGGCCTCTCACGAACAAATATTGCTTCCGGCTGTCTCGACTAACATCCTCGGGCGCATACCTTGAGAGTTGAGTGAATTTATTGAGATATTCACTCACGCTTGATCTTCCTTGCCTTAAATTCTCAAATTCTTGCCTCTTCAAGATCATAACACCTTCCGGCACATAATGAGAACGAAAATTCTCCTTGAATTCGGCCCAAGTGATCCTCTCTTGATTCTCATGAGCATTGCGATGAGCATCCCACCAATCGGCAGCTGCTCCAACGAGTTGATGAGAAGCAAAAAGAACCTTCTCCCGGTCACTGCATTGGACAATAGCAAGTTTCTTCTCCACGGACTTGAGCCAATCATCCGCATCCATAGGGTCAGCAGCTTGAGCAAAGGTTGGCGGCCTAGTCCTCATAAACTCTCCCAATCGGTTATGAGGAGGCGGGGGTGACGGTGGAGGCATGTGGGGCTGATTGTTGATATTGCCAGCCTGCAGCTGTCCCATGGTCTGTATCATGGTCTGCATGAGCTGGTTTTGCATAGCCAATAGTTGCTCAATGTTGATAGCTCCATGAGCAGGTCCTTGTCCGTTGTTGTTTTGAGGTACTTCATTGTTCTCCTCCTCATCATTGGCATCCCTCTGGTTGCGAGTCCTCACCATCTAGAGAAAAGCAATAGGTAAGAATTTAGAAACGTCCCCAACTATATGCATCAAGGGATATGAAATTAAACAACTAGCTATACTAGCCTAGGTGGACATGGTAATGCTAAAGCATCCCAAAATCCTCTATTAAGCACACAAGCAAACAATATATATAGCAAACAGCACACTTAAGCAAAAACACATCGATTCCTGAGTGCTCCTATGTGCTCTAAAGTGTCCATTCTATCTAGGCTGCGTCCTACGGTCAACCTGGCTCTGATACCAATTTGTGACGCCCGGTTCCGAAACGAACCAAGCTAACGCATATGTGTGCCCAGGATGTTCAACACACATACACGAGTGATTCACAAATGATAAACAGATAATTACCACAGCTCAATTTATTAAATAAGTACTCTTATTACATAATTCATTAAATCCTCGGATACAAGCTCTAATGAATATTAATGATAAGTTCAACTAATGCAGCGGATATAAATTAATAAAGCAACTAAGCAAACTAAGCAAAAGGGGTAGCGCAGCTCCATGCAACACCACAGGCAAAGCTGACGGTAGACACGGCCTAGATCTCCGCATTATCGCCATTAAACTCACAATTCTGACCTGCAACTGTTGGGGTGGGGGATTGCAAGAGTGAGTACATGTCGTACTCAGCAAGTGTGGAAAGTATGACATGTGGCTAATACAAATGACGACAATAATAATGGCTAAGTGCTGAAAAGTACAGTAAAACATTTGAAAAGCATTATACTATGTCTATGTGAAATAAATCCCATCATATTAACAAAGTATAAACAATATCCAATTATTACCAATATCACCATTATCCATGTCCAATTACCATAACTCAATTCCATAACCATGACCACAACCATCACCAAACCATAACCATCCCAAATCCCAATTTCCAACTCTAATCATGTAGGTCATCCAGGCGCTCATAACCGGGAGCACGGCTATCATGATAGTTTTTAACACTCTGCAGAGGTTGTACCACTTTACCCACATGTTTGTGATTTTATCACCTTTCGATGACTAAGAAACCTCCATTGTGCCATCTCACACTTCCGTAGGTGTGTGGCCAAGAGATCACAAAATAGCCTTTCAAAAGGGACTACTAGTATGTACGGGCCCACTAAGGTTTCACCGGCAGGCTTGAATCTCTATTCTCCCACCCACGGGCCCCCTCGTGTGCCATGCGGATCCCAGGGCAGTCCTCCTCGACTCCCATTCCCCGCGCCATCCAATGGTCCATACAATACTAGCAGCGCTCCTAATTATTCAGCTATGCCGCACCCATACTTGGCCTTGTGGTGGCACTGTTGACCTGGCATATTCTCGCATGAACCGGTCCTTAGATCTAAGGCAAGCAAACCACCATAACGACCAACCCATCCACATAACCATGCTTGCTTAGATCACCCATCGTATTGACCAGTTCACATCAACCAGAATATCATTGATGCATAATTAAATGTGTAAGGTTGTTTACCATCCCAATTAATTAAGCGAAGCGATAAGGTAAAAACCCTTCCCGACTCTCTACCATAATTCCAGGTGACAAGGGTGGTCAAACAAAACTAGTAAACTTCCTACCATAGGATTCCCATCAATTTGACACAAGCATGCAAGTTCGCAAACAAAACATTTAATTTTAAATAGGATCAATATGCTTCAAGGACACTTGCCTTGCTCCGGCGGATGGGGTTGCTCAAGCGCTTCGAAGCCTTGATTTTGGAAATCCTCGTATGCGGCCTCTTGAGCACGTTCCTCTACGCGTGATCATACATACAAGAAAACATATACAATTCAACATAATGCACGCAAAGTAATCAACATGCAATGACATGTATGCATGCACAATTTAATAATTAATTTACTACGGTCATTTATTAATTAGATGCGACTAGTTCATATGTGTTCATAAGGGTTTACGGGGATTTTAGGGTGGATTAATGCTGCTGAAATAAAATCTATGGTGCAACTAAAATTTATTTACGTCTACTAGATTCAATATGATCGCAAAAATTCGCATCGGGAACGAACCCTACCGTAGATCTGACGGCGTGACGGTCGCGGAATAAATGCGACGCGTAGACGAAATAGGCGGTGCAGCAGTCCTTCGGCGGCACGACAGCGGCGGCGCGGTGTCGGCGACGATCTCCGGCGAACGGCGGTGTCCTTCTCTTTTTCTCCCTCTTCTTCCCCTTCTTTTTCTCTTTTTCTTCCCTGGCGCAGAGCTCCTGGTGCCCTTTTTCCTCTGTACCGGCGGCTGGGTTTCTCCAGGCGGCGGCTGCTGGTTCGTGGGGAAAAAGCATAGGGACCTCGGTACTATTTATAGGGGCGGCTGGAGCAAAAAGATCGGAACGAGTCGGTTGGGAAACGGGGCGGGATGGGACTCGTATCCGGGAAAAACGGGGCGTTACGGCGCGCACGTCGCGCGCGGACGCGCTGGGCGGAGCGGGGCCGAGCGGGGTGGGGTCCGCCAGGCGCGGGAGCGCGGCCGTTTCGGCGCGCGCGCGCGCGGGAACCGCGCGGGAGGGGGCGGGGCCTCGGGCGTGGGGCTGGGCGCTCGGGCGTGGCAGGCGGGGCCCAGGCGCGGGGCTGGAGCGGCGGGCGCGGGGAGCGCCAGCGGCGGGCGGGGCGGCGTGCGGGCGTGGGCGCCGAGGCGCGGGGTGGGAGGCGGGGCCCGGCGCAGCCTCGGGCGGCACGCGGCCGGGGGACAGGCGGGCGGCGCGTCAGGGGGGGGGCGGGGCCCGGCGCCTTGGGCGGCGCGCGCGGCTGGGGGGGGCAGGCGGCGGGTGGGGCCCCCGGGCGGGCTGCGCTGCGCGTGAGCGCGCGTGGGCGCTGCCGGCTGGGCCGGTCGGCGGCCTGGCCGGCGGGGGGGGGGGGGGGGGTTTATTATTTTATTTTTTTCTTTTCTTTTTTTATATTATTTATTATTATAATTATTATTATTTTATATTATTATTTTTTTATTCTTTTTATACTATTATTATATATTTTACTATTTATATTTTTTTATTTTATTTATCTTATTCATTTATTTATATATTTCTTTTTATATATTATTATTATTGTTTTATATTTATTGTTTATTATTATTTTTATACTTATTTCTCATTACAAGTTTTAGACAATAATTATTATTTTCTATTTCTTCTTTTGCTACATACATTTATATATATACTTCATCTTTTATGTTTTATTATTTTTCTTTTATCCTACTAATGTTTAATGCATAATCATGTATGCAATGCAGGATGCGAAAATTTAGAGTGTTACACACTAGCCTGAAGTTCAACCCCCCCTCAACCAAGAACATGAAGCCCTTCTTCATGGTTCTCAACAGGGTGGTGAGGAAGACAATAGCACCAAAAGATGGGGATGCAGGAAGTGTCCAAGGTTATTTGATGACCTTGATGAAATTGATAAGCAAGAACATGAAGTTTGACATCTTTGACTATATCTGGAATGATATGGTCAACATCTCCTACACACCAAACAGATTGTGTGGCTATGCCCCCTACTTGATGTTCATGATTGAGAAGGTCACAGAGATCGAGTTCGTGAAGGATTTGGAGCACACTCCTTTGAGGCCTAGAAGCCTCCCCAAGCCACTGTCCAAGCTGCTCCATCTCCTGCATCCAGTGAAGAAGCTCCGAGGAGAGCTAGAGGAGATGAGAGGACTGCTCCCTCCGCTAGGGCCCCTCCCCAAAAAGGGTCTCCTAGTGGAATCTTGAAGTACTTGACAACAATCTTTGCCTCATGCAAGAAGGCCGAAGTGAGTAATCACAAGCTGAACAAGGCGACAAAGGCAGATATGAGATATGCCAAAGAAAATGTCAAGCATATTTGCCAGAAGCTGGAGATCGAGCCTATTGGATCCCCAGTCATTTCTGAAGATTCAGCCTCTAATTTCACTAAGCTCGGACCTTTGACTCCCTCCGAGCTTGCTTACTTTAGCATTGGGGGCACTTCGAGTGGATCCGCTCCTCCTCCTACCCAACCTGAAGATGAAGATGAAGATGAGGAAAGGACCGACAGCGAGGAATAAGCCACTAGATCCCTCCTCTCCTTCTTTTTGGTGTCTTAATGCCGAATGGGGAGAGATTGAGGGGGAGTCACTAGATCCTAGTCGTAGGTTGAGAGATGAGTGCTTCATTTGTGTATCTCTTTACGTCTCTTTGGGTTGTAAAACTTGAATTCTGTTATCTCCATTTTTAAGTATTGTGGTGTGATGGAATGACTATGCTTATGATCATGTTATGAAATTTGTGATTTTGCTTTGAAGTTGACATATATGCTTAAAATTGGTATTTTTATGTCAATCAATTCATTCTCATCATGATTATTGCTCACACTCACGTAGTTTTACACCCCACCATAAGGAGTGCACATATGACCTATGTTTTCATTGCTTAACTCGTACCTAACTCATATGTACACACTTTATGAAAATTCAGTATTTTTATCACATTTTGTAAAATCTCAATTGGTTGTCATCAATCACCAAAAAGGGGGAGATTGAAAGTGCATCTAGGCATCCCTTGTGAGTTTTGGTTGATTTATGACAAACGAATGAGATCCTAACCAAATTGTTGAGATAAGCGCAGGTTTTAATGAAAACATGGAGTAAGCGCAAAAAGAAAGGAGAATGAGGATCTATATGGAAAAGAGCTCAAGAGCTGAATATATTAGATCATTGTGTATGGAGTGTGTTGGAGAAACACAACCCAAGAGCTCAATCAAAAGAAAACTCATTCACTGCACTAATTTATATAGGTCCGGACTAGTTTGATAACCCCTCTGTTCAAAATTGGATAAGTCCTCCTAGTGCGGACTTGTCTGCACAGTCCAAGTCTGCACAGACCAGACTAGTCCGATATCAGCACGGACTAGTTCGATATCTTTCTGACTAAGATCAGACTAGTCTTCCCCAGTGCGGACTAGTCCTCAACACTTCACAACTTTGCACAAACATCGGACAAGTCCGATAACCTCTCTGACTAAAATCGGACAAGTCCTCCAAACGTAGACTCGTTCCCAATTCACTAAGGAGTTCACCACAGCCGGACTTGTCTGAAAATAACCGGACTAGTCCGAACTTTTCCAGAGCCTAAATTAGACTAGTCCGCCCTAAGCTGGACAAGTCCGATCTTTCTGAGAACTTAGGGTTTCCAACACGCCACACACTGGACTAGTCCGGACTCCACCTCAGACTAGTCTGGACCCTTGAAACCCTAGCGGTAACTTCTGGAAACACCCTATAAATATATGTGCACGACCCTACTTTCACCCCTCTCGACTCCCAACGCCGTCACACCCTCCAAGAGCTTAGAAAACACATCTCTCCATGCAATCCAACACAAGAAAGATCAAATTCTTGGGGATTCATCTTGGATCAAAGGAGCGACACGATTCACACGTTTGAGCTCTTGGGTTTGATCTCTAACACACTCCCGTTGTTTCATTGTTGATCTTAAGAGTGTGTTCTTGGTGGTGTTTTGATTTGTAATCTTGGGGAGCCCTCAACTTGTGAGAAGGCCACTTGAACTTGGTGATTTACCCTTGTGATAGTGAAAGATAATTGGTCTTCGTGGCCTTCGACGAGGTTAGGATTGGTAAAGATCCGGTCCTTTCGTGGGCTCCTCAACGTGGATGTAGGTTGCCTTTATGAGAACCGAACCATGGGATAAAAATCTTGTGTCTTCACTTTGTGCATTTTGTTCTTACTTTTCATTGATATTTAGGGTTTTACTTGATCTTGTTCATATTATGCTAAAACATTGAATACAAGGTTAACTTGTGCAACATCCAGTTTTATTAAAGTATTACACTCTAATCACAAGTATATTTCTGCTACATAGAGTCTAGGATAGAGATAATCATTGATCTAACTTGATCAATCTAGTCCGCACACACCGGACTAGTCCGATTTCCTAGTATTTGATCAAGTTGCTAAGTGTTGTAGGTTCTGACTAAAATTCAAAAAGGCCTATTCACCCCCCTCTAGGCCACATTCAATGACTCCATCCCATGTGTCTCCAAACCAAACAACAGAAAAGTGGGATCGTGTAACACCCTCATTTTCATGCATCATGCCCTACATGCACTCATATACATGTTTAACATTAACCCACATAAAGAGGAACGAGTTTAACATTGGTTCGGAGCATTTAAAATTGATTTGGAGCAAAACCGCACTTAAAACACAGGAAAGTGCGGACTAGTCCGATTTTGCTGAGGACTAGTCCGATTTCTCTCTGTCTAAAAACAGACTTGTCCGTTTTTGCTGCGGATTAGTCCGATATTTGCCTCTGGACAACTTCGGACTTGTCCGATTTTGTGCGGACTAGTCCGATATTCCATGAATCCTTGGAAATTTGCTAAGTCCCTGGACTTTTCCGGACTAGTCCGGTGTTCCAGCGGACTTGTCCGTTTTTCCTCTCTGTTCAAATTCGGACTTGTCCGATTTTTGGCCAGACTTGTCCGATTTTCTCTCTGGACGACTTCGGACTAGTCCGGTCCTTTCCGGACTTGTCCGATATTTCGTGACTCCGAGATTGACCTTTTGTTTTACGACTTGTTTCTTGGGTTTCACGTCAGGTGGGCCTAGGGACGTCGTGCCCAACTCTTTTAGAGCCCATGTGGGACTCTAAACCGGCCTCTACTCATCCCAAAACTCGAAATCCATCTAACCCTAGCCTCCACCCCTATATAAACAGCCCCACCCCTTGGTTTGACATCTATTTGCCACTTTTCCACCCACCCAAACCCTAGTTCGTGGGGAGCCACCATAAAGGAGGGAGGAGAAGATTCCAAACAAGAAGAAGAAGAGGAGAAAACGAAGGAGGATCAAGATCTCCACTAAGTTTCGTCCTTCACCACCAATTCATCTCCAAGATCATCACCAACCCTAGATCATCAAGATCCAAGTGTTCCCTCCAAGTTTCTTGGTTCATTGGAGTTCTAAACACCTGGTATACCTTCTATTCTCTTTTCCTTATGTGAATTCAACCCCTAATCTCCGAATTTACATCGATCTAGAAAACCCTAATCTGTTGATCTCGTCAAGTGCGGACTTGTCCGGTCCCTAGCGGACTAGTCCGATCTTTCTGGTTAAATTGTGTTGAATTAATTCTAAAATTTGATCTAATCGACCCCAAACCTGTATAAACTTGTTAAAATCTACTAGAGCTAGTTAGTGATCATTAAAAGCAATGAAGTAACAAGTTCTACCTTGCATTGCATAAATCATGCATGTCATGTCATATTGACTAATATTTGTGCACGCTTTGATTGTGTTTCTTGTCTTGTATGTTTATTGTGTGGATTAGACGGATTTGCGCTAGAGAGTGCCGCGGAGGATCTACAACATCAAGAGTTTGAAGGCTTTGACCCTAATCAACAGCAAGAGCAAGGCAAGTGTCCTTGAAGCATATTGATCCTGTTTTTAAAATAAATGTTTTGTTTGCAAAACTGCATGCTTGTGTCAAATTGATGGGAATCCTATAGTAGGAAGTTTACTAGACTTGCTAAACCACTCTTGTCACCTGGAATTTATGGTAGAGAGTAGGGAAGGGTTTTTACCTTTTTGCTTCGCTTAATCAACTGGGATGGAAACAACTATATCACTCAATTTAATTATGCATGGATGAGATTATGGTTAACATGAACTGGTTAAACATGGTATGGTAATGGATGATCTAAGCAAGCCTGGTATGTGGATGGGTTGGATGTTATGGTGGTTTGCTTGCTTTAGATCTAAGGACCGGTTCATGCGAGAATAAGCCAGGACTACAGTGCCACCACGAGGCCAAGTTATGGGTGCGGCGTAGCTGATTAATTAGGGCTTTGCTAGTGCTGTTTGGACCATTGTGGATGCTCGGGGAAGGGGTAGTCGGATTGGGTTTGTTGATGATTGGTGGGACTACCCTGGGATCCGAATGGCTCAAGAGGGGGCCCTTGGTTGAAGATGTGCTCTGCGGGAGACATCGCCACCGGTGAAACCTCAGTGGGGTCTAAA
The DNA here is from genome assembly GCA_036927565.1 of Tuctoria greenei. Taxonomy (NCBI): domain Eukaryota; kingdom Viridiplantae; phylum Streptophyta; class Magnoliopsida; order Poales; family Poaceae; genus Tuctoria; species Tuctoria greenei. The sequence goes on from JAYESD010000006.1 coordinate 17,367,003, forward strand.
TAGGCTAGTAATCCCTTTGTAAAGGCTATTTTGTGATCTCTTGGCCACACACCAACGGAAGTGTGTAATGTGACCGACGGGTCATGGGCATAAGGGAGGTTCTTAGTCGCCGAAGGGTGATGAAATCACGAACACGTGGGTAAAGAGGTACAAACTCTGCAGAGTGTTAACTAAAACTATCATGATAGCCGTGCTCCCGGTTATGAGCGCCTGGACAACTTCCATGATTAGAGGCAAATTGGAATTTGGGATGGTTATGGTTTGGTAATGGTTATGGATTAATCTCTGGTATCGAATATGGTTATTGGCAATGGTGAAATCTGGACTTATTGATGATGGTAATGAATTCAGTTTGGTATTATGGTATTACTTACGATTATGTTGGGATTACTTCACATACTTATACTATATTGCCTTTCAAATGTTTTAATGTACTTTTCAGCACTTTACCATTATTATTGTCGTCATTTGAATCAGCCACATGTCATACTTTCCACACTTGCTGAGTACGACATGTACTCACTCTTGCAATTCCCCACCCCAACAGTTGCAGGTCAGGACTGGGAGTTTAATGGCGATAATGCGGAGTTCTAGGCCGTGTCTACCGTCAGCTTTGCCTGTGGTGTTGATTGGAGCTGCGCATACATACCCTGTCGCTTATGTTGCATAGTTGCTTAGTTGCTTAATTAGTTTATTTCCGCTGCATTAGTTGAACTTGTCATTAATATTCATTAGAGCTTGTATTCGAGGATTTAATGAATTGTGTAATAAGAGTACTTATTTAATAATTTGAGCTGTGGTAATTTTCTGTATATCCTTTTGTGATTTCACTCGTATATGTGTGATGAACATCCTGGGCACACATATGCGTTAGCTTGGTTCATTTTCGGAACCGGGCGTCACAGATTGGTATCAGAGCCACAGGTTGACCGTAGGATGCAGCCTAGATAGAATGGACACTTTAGAGCACATAGGAGCACTCAGGAATCAATGTGTTCTTGCTTGGTGTGCTGTTTGCTATATATATTGGTTGCTTGTGTGCTTAATAGAGCATTTTGGGATGCTTTAGCATTGCCATGTCCACCTAGGTTAGTGTAGCTAGTTGTTTAGTTTCATATCCCTTGATGCATATAGTTGGGGACGTTCTCTAATTCTTACCTATTTCTTTTCTTCAGATGGTGAGGACTCGCAACCAGAGGGATGGCAATGATGAGGGGGAGAACAATGGAGTGCCTCAGAACAACAATGGGCAAGGACCTGCTCACGAAGCTATCAACATCGAGCAGCTTTTGGCCATGCAAAACCAGCTCATGCAGACCATGATACAGACTATGGGACAGCTGCAGGCTGGCAATATCAACAATCAGCCCCACATGCCTCCACCGCCACCCCACCTCCTCATAACCGATTGGGAGAGTTTATGAGGACTAGGCCGCCAACCTTTGCTCAAGCCGCAGACCCTATGGATGCGGATGATTGGCTCAAGTCCGTGGAGAAGAAGCTAGCCATTGTCCAATGCAGTGACCGAGAGAAGGTGCTATTTTCTTCTCATCAACTCGTTGGAGCAGCTGCAGATTGGTGGGATTCTTATTGCAATGCTCATGAGAACCAAGAGAGAATTACCTGGGCGGAATTCAAGGAGAGTTTCCGTTCTCATTACGTGCCGGAAGGTGTTATGATCTTAAAGAGGCAAGAATTTGAGAACTTGAGACAAGGAAAATCAAGCGTGAGTGAATATCTCAATAAGTTCACTCAACTCTCAAGATATGCGCGTGAGGATGTTAGCCGGGACAGCCGGAAGCAATACTTGTTCATGAGGGGATTGAACAATACAATCCAAGTGCAATTGCTCAACTGTGATTATGTCAATTTCCAGAAGCTTGTGGACAAAGCAATTGTGGTTGAGAACAAGATCTGTGAGATGGAGCAAGAAATCAAGAGGAAGGCACCATATCAAGGACAACAACAAGGAAGTAATGTGCGCCCTCGCTTTGCGCCGCCCAATGCGCCTCATTACAGCTCCTCTATTCCTGCTCAGCGCCCTGGTTATGCACCGTGCCCAACTCAGTTTGTGCAGCAGCGCCCTATCATGCAAGCACCTAGGCCTCCGATGCCTTATGCACCTCGTGCTGATTTTCCTGGAGCCAATGTTCAAAACCAAGCTCGTCCCAATAATTCTGGTGGAGTTAAGAAGTGCTATACTTGTGGAGAAGCTGGACACTTTGCGAATCAATGTCCTAAGTCGGGCCTTGGTCAAGGAAGCAATGCGCCGAGGCAAAACCCAAGACCCAATGGAGGACAACCACAAGGAAGTCGTGGACAGCAGAACCTTGCTCGTGGTAACGTGAACCATGTCTCTACGGAGGATGCTCAACAAGCGGATGACGTGGTCATTGGTATGTTTCTCGCCAACTCCAACCCCGCGACTATGTTATTTGATTCTGGAGCATCGCATTCATTCATTGCATCGAAGTATGTTGCCAAGTATAGTTTGCCTATCTCTCATATGAAGTTTACTCTGTTGGTTAAGTCTCCTGGAGGAGAGATGAGGACAAATATAGTATGTCCAAAAGTAAGCCTTAGAATAAGGGGGGTAGACTTCTCCGCCAACCTCATTGTTTTAGATTCTCAAGGGTTGGATATTATACTTGGTATGGACTGGTTGAGGAAGCACAATGGAGTTATTGAATGTGCCACGAAGACGGTGAAGTTGACCAATGAGGAAGGGATCACCATAGAATTTGAAGCATCTCAAACCGCACCGAAGCAATTGGAATTGAATCATATGGACGGTGCCGCAATTGAGGAGATTCCGGTTGTATGTGAATTTTTGGATGTTTTTCCGGACGAGTTGCCAGGTATGCCACCCGATCGAGACATTGAGTTTGTTATTGATTTAATACCTGGAACTACACCTATAGCTAAGAGGCCGTATAGGATGCCTCCTATGGAATTAGCGGAGCTCAAGAAACAAATTCAAGAGCAATTAGAGAAGGGTTTTATTCGCCCTAGCTCTTCACCCTGGGGAGCGCCCGTTTTATTTGTGGACAAGAAGGACGGATCCCAAAGGATGTGCGTGGATTACCGAGCTCTCAACGAGGTAACAATCAAGAACAAGTACACCTTGCCACGCATAGAAGACTTGTTTGATCAGATGAAGGGTGCTTGTGTCTTCTCTAAGATTGACTTGAGGTCGGGATACTTTCAAATGAAGATTAGACCATCGGACATACCCAAGACAGCTTTTAGGACACGGTATGGATCTTATGAGTACACTGTGATGTCTTTTGGATTGACAAATGCACCTGCCTACTTTATGTACCTCATGAATAAAGTCTTCATGGAGTACTTGGACAAGTTCGTTGTGGTGTTTATTGATGATATTATGATCTACTCGAAGGATGAGAAGGAACATGAGGAACACTTGAGGCTTACGCTGCAGAAATTGAGGGAGCATCAATTGTATGCCAAGTTCAACAAGTGCTAGTTTTGGTTGAAAGAGGTGCCATTTTTAGGCCATATTATTTCCGGTGGAGGAGTATCGGTTGACCCCGGTAAAGTGAGGGATGTGTTGAAGTGGGAACCGCCGCAAAATATCAAGGAAATAAGGAGTTTTCTTGGGATGGCTGGATATTACCGTAGATTCATCAAGGATTTTTCCAAGATAGCCAAGCCTATGACGGAGTTGCTAATGAAGGGAAAGGCATTCCAATGGACTCAAGCTTGTCAAGAGAGTTTTGAGGAGTTGAAGAAGCGGTTAACAACAACCCCAGTTTTGGTATTGCCGGATGTAAGCAAGAGTTTTGACATTTATTGCGATGCATCAAGACAAGGGCTTGGATGTGTATTGATGCAAGAAGGTCAAGTGGTCGCCTATGCGTCAAGACAATTGAAGAAACATGAGCAGAATTACCCCACGCACGATTTGAAACTCGCGGCCGTGGTACATGCATTGAAGATTTGGAGACACTATATTCTTGGACATAGGTGTGAAATTTACACGGATCATAAGAGTTTGAAGTATATTTTCACACAAACGGATTTGAACTTGAGGCAACGAAGATGGTTAGAGCTCATCAAAGATTATGATGTGGGGATCAACTATCATCCGGGAAAAGCCAACGTAGTGGCCGATGCTTTGAGTAGAAAGGGAGTAAGCCATCAACTTACAGTTCGAGAGTTACCATTCGAGTTATGTAAGGAGTTTGAACGGTTGAACCTCGGGTTTGTAAATGAGATGGAGATGATGGAGTTAAACCCAACCTTGGAGCAGGAAATTCGAGAAGCACAGACCACATATGAGGAGATCAAGGAAACCAAGGAAAGAATCGAAGAAGGGAGAGAATTCAGATTTGATGAAGACGAACATGGTACCTTATGGCTTGGAAAGAGAATCGTTGTGCCTAATGTAAAGCATATTCGGGAGACAATATTAAAGGAGGCACATGACTCGCCTTACTCGATTCACCCCGGTTGTACGAAGATGTACAAGGACTTGAAGGATTGCTATTGGTGGGATAGCATGAAAAAGGACATAGCTGAATATGTAGCGTTATGTGATGTGTGTCAACGAGTCAAGGCGGAACATCAAAGGCCGGCCGGACTATTGCAACCGTTGAAGATTCCGGAATGGAAGTGGGAAGAAATTGGTATGGACTTCATAGTTGGGTTACCACGTACTCAGTCCGGGTATGACTCAATTTGGGTAATTGTGGATCGCTTAACCAAGTCAGCTCATTTTGTCCCTGTGAAGACCAAGTATACAGCTGCACGATTGGCCGAAAAATACATGGAGCATATTGTGTGTCGACATGGAGTCCCTAAGAAGATAGTCTCGGATAGAGGTTCTCAATTTACCTCCAGATTTTGGCAAAAATTGCATGAAGCTTTGGGAACGAGGTTGAATTTTAGTTCGGCATATCATCCTCAAACGGATGGACAAACCGAGAGGACCAATCGGATTTTGGAGGACATGTTAAGAGCTTGTGCTTTAAAGCATGGGAAAAGTTGGGACAAAAGCTTGCCATACGCAGAATTTTCATACAACAATAGTTACCAAGCAAGCTTGAAAATGTCACCATATGAAGCGCTTTATGGGAGGAAGTGTAGGACACCTTTATTCTGGAATGAGGCAGGAGAAACTCAAGTATTTGGTCCGGACGTGTTGCAAGAAGCCGAAAAGCAAGTCCAAATAATTCGTGGAAACTTGAGGGCTGCCCAATCAAGGCAAAAAGGCTATGCGGATAATAGGAGAAGGAAATTAGCCTTTGAAATAGGAGATTTTGTTTACCTCAAGGTGTCACCAATGAGAGGTCATAAGAGGTTTAACATAAGAGGCAAGCTCGCACCTCGTTATATTGGACCATTCAAGATTTTGGACAAAAGAGGAGAAGTAGCATATAAGTTGGAGATGCCAGCTCGTCTTTCAGACGTACATGATGTGTTTCATGTTTCCCAGCTCAAGAAGTGTTTGAGAGTACCGGAAGAACAAGTGGCAATGGAAGAATTGGAACTAGAGGAAGATTTAACGTATGCCGAGCAACCGGTCAAAATCTTGGAAACCAAGGAGAGAGTCACAAGGAACAAGGTGATTCGATGGTGTAAAGTCCAATGGAAGCACCATACCGAAAGAGAAGCAACGTGGGAATTAGAGGATGATCTCAAGAAGGAATTTCCCTATCTCTTCTCTTCTGCGTCGAATCTCGAGGGCGAGATTCATTTTAAGGGGGGTAGGTTTGTAACACCCTCATTTTCATGCATCATGCCCTACATGCACTCATATACATGTTTAACATTAACCCACATAAAGAGGAACGAGTTTAACATTGGTTCGGAGCATTTAAAATTGATTTGGAGCAAAACCGCACTTAAAACGCAGGAAAGTGCGGACTAGTCCGATTTTGCTGAGGACTAGTCCGATTTCTCTCTGTCTAAAAATGGACTTGTCCGTTTTTGCTGCGGATTAGTCCGATATTTGCCTCTGGACAACTTCGGACTTGTCCGATTTTGTGCGGACTAGTCCGATATTCCATGAATCCTTGGAAATTTGCTAAGTCCCTGGACTTTTCCGGACTAGTCCGGTGTTCCAGCGGACTTGTCCGTTTTTCCTCTCTGTTCAAATTCGGACTTGTCCGATTTTTGGCCAGACTTGTCCGATTTTCTCTCTGGACGACTTCGGACTAGTCCGGTCCTTTCCGGACTTGTCCGATATTTCGTGACTCCGAGATTGACCTTTTGTTTTACGACTTGTTTCTTGGGTTTCACATCAGGTGGGCCTAGGGACGTCGTGCCCAACTCTTTTAGAGCCCATGTGGGACTCTAAACCGGCCTCTACTCATCCCAAAACTCGAAATCCATCTAACCCTAGCCTCCACCCCTATATAAACAGCCCCACCCCTTGGTTTGACATCTATTTGCCACTTTTCCACCCACCCAAACCCTAGTTCGTGGGGAGCCACCATCAAGGAGGGAGGAGAAGATTCCAAACAAGAAGAAGAAGAGGAGGAAACGAAGGAGGATCAAGATCTCCACCAAGTTTTGTCCTTCACCACCAATTCATCTCCAAGATCATCACCAACCCTAGATCATCAAGATGCAAGTGTTCCCTCCAAGTTTCTTGGTTCATTGGAGTTCTAAACACCTGGTATACCTTCTATTCTCTTTTCCTTATGTGAATTCAACCCCTAATCTCCGAATTTACATCGATCTAGAAAACCCTAATCTGTTGATCTCGTCAAGTGCGGACTTGTCCGGTCCCTAGCGGACTAGTCCGATCTTTCTGGTTAAATTGTGTTGAATTAATTCTAAAATTTGATCTAATGGACCCCAAACCTGTATAAACTTGTTAAAATCTACTAGAGCTAGTTAGTGATCATTAAAAGCAATGAAGTAACAAGTTCTACCTTGCATTGCATAAATCATGCATGTCATGTCATATTGAGTAATATTTGTGCACTCTTTGATTGTGTTTCTTGTCTTGTATGTTTATTGTGTGGATTAGACGGATTTGCGCTAGAGAGTGCCGCGGAGGATCTACAACATCAAGAGTTTGAAGGCTTTGACCCTAATCAACAGCAAGAGCAAGGCAAGTGTCCTTGAAGCATATTGATCCTGTTTTTAAAATAAATGTTTTGTTTGCAAAACTGCATGCTTGTGTCAAATTGATGGGAATCCTATGGTAGGAAGTTTACTAGACTTGCTAAACCACTCTTGTTACCTGGAATTTATGGTAGAGAGTAGGGAAGGGTTTTTACCTTTTTGCTTCGCTTAATCAACTGGGATGGAAACAACTATATCACTCAATTTAATTATGCATGGATGAGATTATGGTTAACATGAACTGGTTAAACATGGTATGGTAATGGATGATCTAAGCAAGCCTGGTATGTGGATGGGTTGGATGTTATGGTGGTTTGCTTGCTTTAGATCTAAGGACCGGTTCATGCGAGAATAAGCCAGGACTACAGTGCCACCACGAGGCCAAGTTATGGGTGCGGCGTAGCTGATTAATTAGGGCTTTGCTAGTGCTGTTTGGACCATTGTGGATGCTCGGGGAAGGGGTAGTCGGATTGGGTTTGTTGATGATTGGTGGGACTACCCTGGGATCCGAATGGCTCAAGAGGGGGCCCTTGGTTGAAGATGTGCTCTGCGGGAGACATCGCCACCGGTGAAACCTCAGTGGGGTCTAAATAGGCTAGTAATCCCTTTGTAAAGGCTATTTTGTGATCTCTTGGCCACACACCAACGGAAGTGTGTAATGTGACCGACGGGTCATGGGCATAAGGGAGGTTCTTAGTCGCCGAAGGGTGATGAAATCACGAACACGTGGGTAAAGAGGTACAAACTCTGCAGAGTGTTAACTAAAACTATCATGATAGCCGTGCTCCCGGTTATGAGCGCCTGGACAACTTCCATGATTAGAGGCAAATTGGAATTTGGGATTGTTATGGTTTGGTAATGGTTATGGATTAATCTCTGGTATCGAATATGGTTATTGGCAATGGTGAAATCTGGACTTATTGATGATGGTAATGAATTCAGTTTGGTATTATGGTATTACTTACGATTATGTTGGGATTACTTCACATACTTATACTATATTGCCTTTCAAATGTTTTAATGTACTTTTCAGCACTTTACCATTATTATTGTCGTCATTTGAATCAGCCACATGTCATACTTTCCACACTTGCTGAGTACGACATGTACTCACTCTTGCAATTCCCCACCCCAACAGTTGCAGGTCAGGACTGGGAGTTTAATGGCGATAATGCGGAGTTCTAGGCCGTGTCTACCGTCAGCTTTGCCTGTGGTGTTGATTGGAGCTGCGCATACATACCCTGTCGCTTATGTTGCATAGTTGCTTAGTTGCTTAATTATTTTATTTACGCTGCATTAGTTGAACTTGTCATTAATATTCATTAGAGCTTGTATTCGAGGATTTAATGAATTGTGTAATAAGAGTACTTATTTAATAATTTGAGCTGTGGTAATTTTCTGTATATCCTTTTGTGATTTCACTCGTATATGTGTGATGAACATCCTGGGCACAAATATGCGTTAGCTTGGTTCATTTTCGGAACCGGGCGTCACAGATCGTCCCGTCCTGTCGGTGGTTTGGATCCGGCAGATCTCCCGACACTACTAAAGTGTTAGAGGAGTTTGAGGTTCGGTGTGGGCGCGCGGAGATTCAAGAAGGTGAATTGTGAATGACACAGGAGACACAAAGATTTACGTGGTTCGGGCCGCCTGAGCGTAATACCGTACTTCACGGGTGTGTTGATGTTGTATTAGCTGTATGAGCTTGTATCGAGCGTGTATGGAACGTGTAGAGTGTGTCGTCGGCCTGTCCTTTTATAGTACAAGGGCAGGCCGTTACAAGTTAGCCTGGCCCGACATGTGGCCCCGGCGGTTACTAATATTGATACTCATTCAACACGTTTAATTGCCCTTAATGACCGGGTAATGGGCTTTGACAGCACCGTTACTGGTAATTAAGGTCGTCCGATCGTGTGTCATTAATATAGTATTAATGACACTTAATCGGATCTTGAAGTCCTTGATTCCCCTTCAAAGATCTGGAGCCGTTGTGGTGTATTCCGGAGGTTAGAGGCCGAAGATCCGACGATTGGACACGTGGCAGCTCCGGAGCATACTGTGAGAAACAGATAGCTCCGGAGCTATCTGACACGTGTCAGTTCTGGAGCTTCCCTCGGTCTGGGGTTAGGTCCAGGGGTGCCATTTCGGTACATAGCCCGGAGCTTCCCCCTTGTGGGCGGTAGCTCCGATTTGACAGTACACGTGGCGACCCTGGGACTAACCATGTTGGAGAAGCGGGTCCGGTTATGTCTAACATGTGGGCCTCCAAAGGTCTTTAAATCAAATAGATGACTTTCCCTTGAGATCTTTGTAATCTCAAGGGGTGTACGGTTTCCAGGGTACCGACAGTGGCCACCTGGGCCCACCTCTGGGGAAGACCCTTTGGGTGAAGTCATTCCGCCGGAGGTGGGTTCATCCTCGCGACTTTTGAACTGAGTCTTCAAAGGTCTTCGGATGTGCCGTTGGTGATGGTTTGGAGTTAAATCCTCGCCGTGTGGCGTATCCCGCGTGCGGCATATGAGATCTTTAGCATGCGGATCTCACGCAATTGAAGGTCACCGGTTCCCGATACGAAAACCGTATCGGTTCCGCACGCCTTGTCAGGCTGCCGCCTTCGGGCTTCCCTCCTCATGATGACAACCGTTCGCCTGGGTAAGAACCTCGACTTGATCGTCGGGGTGGTCCCGGGCCCTCTTGTCATCGGTTGGGTGGAATTTTTGAGCGGTATCTTCGACTTCCTTGCGGTTTCCATCCAAGCGTTGCAAGGGCTTACTTAAGAAGGAAAGCGTGCACCATCTGGAGTTCTTTACGCCTCTCATCTGATCTTGCACTCAAACTCCCAACTTGTGCTTCGCTTTTCCTCTCTTGCCTTGCTGTGTCACGATGGAGTTGGGCCTCCGCGAGAGTCGTTTGAAGACCGACGGCGACCTGAAGAAGGTTCGGACCCTCATGGGATGGTCCTCGGACTTCTTCAACCGCATGGTCCGCGCCGGGAAGAGCTCCCGTTTGAGAAGGAGCACGCCGGCGAAATGGTGTACTTTTCTTCGTACGCCATGGTGGGGTTGATCCTACCTTTTTCCTCATTTTTCTTGATGCTGCTAGACTTTTATGGTCTGCAGCTATACCACCTTGGCCCTCACTCCATCTCCTTGTGTCTATCTTTGTCCACTTCTGTGAGATGTGGGTGGGCACCCCCCCTGCATTGAACTCTTCCAGACCTTCTTCACCGTCCATACCACCGGCAGGAGTAATGAGTACCTTGGCTTATACTACTTCGTGAAGTGCAAGAAGTGCCCATTCAAGTACCTCCGGTCGTTTCCCTCTGGGAAGTGGGATGACTGGAAGAAGGACTGGATAGTCATCCGGGTGGAGGAGCACGAGAGGCTGGAGCTGCCCGAAGGCCTCCCAACATTGACACGACGATCTGGAGTGAAGCTCCGGTGCTAGCGGACGCCTTCAACCCTGCTCTGACCAGGATCCGCCAGTACGTGGAGGGAGGATTAACCCCTCAGGCGGTGTTTTGTAACTTCCTGGTCAACAGGTGGGCACTGCTGAAGAGGAGAGAAAAACTCGCTTGGGCCCTCAACAGCGTGATGGACGACGACCGGGTCGAGACCGGGCTGAAGTCCAACATGGTGGGGACAACCTTGGAGTTCCACCTCAAGAAGTTCCAGCACGGCATCGATGTCGAGGTTGACGACTTGACTCCGCCATCAACTTTTCTTCCTCTGAACGTGGAAGTAGAGTTCAGTAGGGAGCTCCGGCGGAAGATGCCCGTGCTTGACGACCTCGGTGTCGTCGAGAGAAGATCGATCTCTAGGGTGGCGATCCCTGGGGTTTCCGAAGGTGGTTCCGACCCTGCCCCGAAGCCAAGGGTTGAGGTCATGAGCAAGGGCAAGGAGCCGACGGATGAACCCTTGAGCTGAAAGAGGAAGCCGCAGCACGCCGACGGAAGGTCCGTCAGGCCTGCCACCTCTGCGTCGGCTCCTTCTCCCCGGAGGGGGAGGTCTTCTGCAACTGCGGCGACTGTACCCGCAGCGGGGTCCTCCTGGAGTGCTAGCTCCGGGCATGCGACTCCAGCACCAGGGCCGGTTGAGGCCTCTAGGTCCAGAGGTTCTTCCCGATCAAGGGGGGCCTCAACTAGGGAAACGCCCGTGGCTGCAACGAGTTCCGGGGGGCCTTCCGGAGCTTCCTCGCCGGCTATAACCAGCCCAGAACGCTCGGGAAAGAGGTTCCACGCAAGCTGGTGCGGAAGCCTCCCAAGGTAATTTTTTAATCTTTACCTTGGACAGTTGTTTAGTTGTAGTAACTATTTTTTAAGTTTCTTCATCCATCATCTGCAGCGTTCCCAAGAAGAGGAGTGAGGCTCCACCCTCAGCCACAGCAGCTGCAGCTGTGAGGGCGGGGGCTTCTGCTCCTGTCCCGGTGCCGCCCCAAGTGGTGGCTGAAGCTGCGACAGCTCCGGCGCCAGCTGTCGTGGTCATGGACCTCGACTCATCCCCAGAGACTCCCGTGGTAGCGCCGGACCGCGGGAGAGAAGATGCGCCAGTGGCACCTGTCCCGGAGGTTGAAGCTCCGGGTCCTGGTGCTGAGATGATGGAAGCTCCGACCGTTGAGCTGGAGGAAGCAGTAATTCCAGTCCCAGAGCCGGAAATTGTCGAAGCTCCGGCGGTTGAGCCGGAAGTGATTGAAGTCCCGACGTGCGCGCCGGATGTTGAGGAAGTCCCGGCGGTTGGGCCAGCTACCTCAGAAGCACCAGCAGCAGAGACGGTCGTTGTTGGAGCTCCGGCCGCAGGGCCGGTTGATGATGAAGATCTTCCGACTCCTGAGCCGGTTATTGCAGAGGCGTCAGCGCTCAAGCCCCCAGTTGAGGAGGTGCTCATGCCGGAGCCAGAAGCGCCCCCTGCTCCGGAAGTGGCGACGTCGGAGGTACTCGCGGTTGAGCCGAAGTGCCCTGGTGAAGTTGCTGGCCCCTTGCCTGAGGGGGCAAATGAAGACCTGGTGGCGGGGCCTTCCTCGATGGCGACTGAGGCCATCCCGGAGGACGGCCCTTGTGCCATGGAGACCCAGGGGACCACTCTTGTGGAGTGAGACCCAATTTTTGTATCCGAAAACCCGCTGGAACCAGCGGAGGAGACCCCAGTAGGTCCGGAACCTATCTCGTTGTCATTGTCTATTGACAATGCTTGTTCTAGTCTGCGTCAAGTTCAACTGGCCTTCTTCCACGACATCAAGGCTCTTGAAGAGGAGCGCCAAACCCTTAGGCGGTGGCGTAACCGGCTCTACTTCGAGACCAAGCTGGCGCAATCGAGGCTAGCAGATGACAAAGAGTGGATCAAGCGGGAGAAGATCCGCCTGGAATACTGGGGCAAGTTATTGGATGACAGGGAGAGTATGACTCGTGCCCTCGACGCTCAATCCCGAGAGATTTACGAGCAGACCAAAGCAGCTAACAGTGCGGCCGATGAATGCCAAGAAAGGCTTGAGGCCATTAACACTACACTCATCAAGCGTCGGGAGGCACTTGAAGAGAGGGAGAAAAGGATCGAAGATGAAGAGCAGAAACTCCTTGAGCTTCGGGATGACGTCCTGAGGAGAGAGGAGGAGCTCACCGAGAAGGTGGCTCTGGCTGACAAGGGCCTAGAGGAGCGCGCCAAGAAATTGGAAGAGCGCTGCACTGAGGAAGAGGAGAAGGCCTGGGTGCGAGGGCAGGAACTCTACGAGCAAGAGTGTGCCCTTGCTGCTAGGGAGAAGAAAGTGAGGGGCAGGGAGAAGGACCTGGTTGACCGCCAGAACAAAATCCACCTCTGGGAGGAGGAGCTCGGAAAACTCGAGAAGCGAGTTGCTGAAAAGATCCAACAAAACGCCAAAGAGGTTGAGCGCCTCGCTCGCGAGAATTCTGAACTGGTGGCGGCCAGAAGATCCCTGGAGGAATTGAAGGGCTTAAGGACTACGGACTCCCTACAGATTTGGGAGTTTCTGGGCAAGGCCAACGACGCGCTGACACCGATGGGCTTCAGTCCCGTGCGTCCAGATGATCCGGAGCCGGAGTCGGACCTGGCGTTGCAGGCATTGAGCTCGGCCGGTAGCAAACTCTCCAAGGTGGGCGATGTCATCGCGGACCAATTGGAGGTTGAGGGGCAATCCCTGGCGAAGAACGTCGCAGAGTATGTGCTGACGTGCTACACCAGCCGGAACTCCCAATTTCCTCTGGACCCGGTGCTTGAAGGTCCCGTTGAAGGAGAAGGCGAAGCTGCCCGAGCCAACGTCTCGGAGGTTGCCCAATTCTTCCATAGGGTCTAGGACCATCTCTGTAATTCTCACTTGTATTTTCTCTTCTTCTTCCCCAATTTTGTAATCCCTTGTCTCCAGATGAATGAAATCCCCAAATTTTTGTGAATTTCACTTTTTGTCTTCAAGACTTTTGTCTTCACTTGGCCCCCTAGTAGATGTACACAATTTGATTGTGAACATGTACCAAGAGGATATTGTGTTTTGTTGAAGACTCATTTGCTCCAAACTTGTAGAGTGTAGGTCCGAAGTCTTCGATAGTGAAGGCCCTCTGAGGTTGTCGGAGCTTAGAAGCTCCGGCATTGTCTATCGTCGGAGCTTAGTAGCTCCGGCAATAGTCCCTATCAACGCGTAGAGCATCGATAGTTAGTCTTCCAGGGTGTCAGAGCTTAGTAGCTCCGGCAGTGACCTTTGCCAACACTTAGTTTGTTGGCAGCAGACTCCGTTTGCGGGGTCTTCTCACTATCTTTTATTTAGTGTCGATGGCTGGTCCCCCTAGCTCTACTGGAGCTTGGTTGCTCTGGTGATGCTCGTTTTCAATGCTTAACATCGATTACAAGCCACCTAGGGGAGTCAGAGCTTTGTTAGCCCCGGCTTTTCTCCATTAACGTAGATTTTATTTTTTCTACACACTGAAGCCAAGAAAAATAGTAAACTTCGTTTCTTGCCTATAACTTCGTCGCGGCTTACGATTTTCAAGAAAATTTTAGGTCCAACGCGATTATAAATACAACCGAATGCGTTGTCTTTACTTCCAGATCCAATTGTACTTGGACCCGCCTTACTTCGGCCTGCCAGGGTGTAGGTAGAGTGGCATACTTAGGGTGCTTGACCAGGCTAAGTCGATAGCACACTCCGGCCCTAGATTGGCTTGGCGGCTTTCAGGCGAGTGGACCATGAACAATATTTGAATCCAAAAGAATCGACAATATAACTCGAATCGTATATGAACCGGTCGAACTAAAATTTCTTAAGAATTGCACGTCTTTGTTATAGACAAGAAAGAGAAAAATAAAAAATGTTGAGCCTGTACAAAATAAATGCACGTGGAGTCTGTTTTACATGAAGATGTCTTTCATTATAGGTCCGGGGTACAGGGGAAACAAGTACACTCTTAGGGTACGGAACCAGGCTAAGTGTGTTTTATTTCTCGTTTGACCCAGGGTAGCTAGCCACACTTTTAGTTCTGAGACTGTGACAAGTGTTGCATGAACTTTGCGGACCTTCTAGGAAAGGTCCGGCTGTTCTCCCGGAGGAACTACCCGACTCTGTACAATGACTCTATAACATACACCTCAAGTTACTACAGACTCACCTCCGTGATATTAAGTGTAGAACTTACGGAGGTGCTCAATGTTCCAAGGATTTGCGAGAGGTGTCCCATCCTTGGTAGCCAAGCGAACGCTTCCGGGACGGGATACTTTAATCACTCGGAAGGGTCCCTCCCAGTCGGGGGAGAGTTTGTTTAACCCTTCTCTGGATTGTATTCTCCGTAGCACCAGATTGCCTTCCTCGAGCTGTCGGTTGTGTACATGCCGCTGATGATAGCGCTGTAGGGCTTGGCGGTATCGGGCATTCCAAACAGCTGCTTGGCACCTTCCCTCCTCAAGGAGGTCTAGGTCTTCACGCCGGAGCTGGTCCTGCATGGCTTCGTCGAAGGTCCGGACCCGGAGTGACCCCAAGGTGATTTCTGGAGGAAGGATTGCTTCAGATCCATACACCAGGAATAAGGGTGTCTCTCCAGTTGACCGGTTTGGAGTTGTCCTGTTGGCCCAGAGAGTGGGCGGAAGCTCTTCAATCCAGTTGGCACCATGTTTTTTCAAGCGCTCATAGGTGCGTGTTTTGAGTCCTTTAAGGATTTCAGCATTTGCTCTCTCGGCTTGGCCATTGCTTGCTGGGTGAGCTACGGAGGCGTAGCAAACTTGAATGCCGAGGTCTTCGCAATATCCTTGAAATGCAGAGCTTGTTAATTGGGTCCCATTATCAGTGATGATTTTGTTTAGGACTCCAAATCTGCATACAATGAACTGCAAAAAGTTGATAGCAGATTGCTTGTTGATTGTCACAACTAGAGTTGCTTCCGGCCACTTGGTGAACTTGTCAATGGCGACGTACAGGAACTTGTAACCTCCGACGGCTCTTGGGAAAGGTCCCAAGATGTCCATCCCCCACACAGCGAAGGGCCATGTAGGAGGTATCATTTGTAAGGGCTGAGCCGGTGTGTGAATTTGCTTTGCATGAAATTGACATGCTTCACATTTCTTCACCAGCTCAATTGCATCCTGGAGTGCTGGAGGCCAGTAGAAGCCACGCCGAAAGGCTTTACCAACCAGCGTGCGGGAAGACGCGTGGTTCCCACACTCGCCTCCATGGATTTTTGCGAGGAGCTCGCAGCCTTCTTCCCTTGTGATGCACCGCATTAGGATGCCATTGGCACCACCCCGATAGAGATCCCCTTCTACCAACGTGTATCTTTGGCCAATCTGACTACCCAGTCAGCGGATACATCATCGTCAGGAAGGATGTTATCTTTCAAGTAGTTCCGGATCTCCGAGATCCATGCATCGGAACTAACTTGAGCATTTGAGTCTTGCGTGCTGGGTTGCTCGGAGCTTCCGGCAGCACCTACGACCCTTGATGGCTGCCATGGTAACAGGGCCATCGGGACCATCAGCTTCGGGATGCTAATCTCGCCCCCTTCGCTCAATTCGGCAGGCTGAGCTGTGGGTTTTGACAACCTCCGGACAAAAGTTCCGTCAGGAGCCGAAGCTCCGGTTGATTTCGTCGAGAGTTCGTCGGCTTCAGCGTTGTGGGCACGCTGGACATGGTGGAGATCTAGGACTTCGAAGTCCTTCTGAAGCCTCTGGACTTCAAGGAGGTAAGCAGCTAACTGGAGATTGTTGCAGGAGCATTCACCCTTCACTTGCTTAATGATGAGCTGTGAATCTCCCTTGACCAGCAGTTGCTTGACTTCATATGACAGTGCCGCCTTTAGTCCGTAGATGAGTGCTTCATACTCCGCCATGTTGTTGGTTGCCTTGAAGTCAAGGTGTACCATGTATTTTACCTTCTCCCCGGTTGGTGCGAGGAGAAGGATTCCAGCTCCGGCCCCCTGCTTTTGCATGGAGCCGTCGAAGTAGAGGGTCCAATGAGGCTCGGTGAAGACCGGAGCTTCGTGTTCCGGCTTCTGCTCACTGGGGCCCCCAGGGTTTGATGGAGAGGGAGTCCATTCCGCCACGAAGTCTGCCAATGCTTGACTCTTGATTGCTTGTCTTGAAATGAATTCGAGATCGAATTTGGCCAATTCCACTGTCCACTTTGCAGTATTCCCAGTTGAGTTAGGATTATGCAAGATTGCTCGAAGTGAGTAAGAGGTCACCACTGAGATTTTGTGAGCTTGGAAGTAATGTCGAAGCTTCCTGGAGGCGATAAGAACTGCATAGAGCAGCTTATGCACCTCTAGGTATCGAGTCTTGGCATCATGTAGTACTTCACTGATGAAGTACACTGGGCGCTGAATGGTCCGGACCCTCCCGGAGGGGCCCGGAGCTTCCTCTCCACTGACCCGGATCCTCCCAGAGGGATCCGGATTTTCTTCGGGGACCTCCGGGTCCTGGCTGGAGGAACTCAGATCTTCTTCAGAAGCGACCTGGATCCTCCAGGAGGAATCTGGGTCTTCTGAAGTGGCTTCTTGTGGATTCGAATCTGGGAGCTGGGACCCAGACTTGCTTTCAGGAACCTCCGGACCTTCCCGAAGGGGTCTGGACCCCTGAGTATGGGGTAGTTCTGGTCTCTCCGCGACCAGGACCATACTGACGACTTCGTGAGTAGCTGAAATGTAAAGCAACAAAGGCTCACCAGGGTTCGGAGCCACCAGAGTTAGTAGGGTGGTAATGAACTGTTTTAACTCCTGGAACGCCTTTTCTGCTTCTTCAGACCATTGGAATGGTCCGAACTTCCTCAATAACTTGAAGAAGGGGAGTGCCCGTTTCGCCAGTCTTGAAATAAACCGGCTGAGGGCTGCTAGACATCCAGTCTTTTGGACAGCTTTGATGCGGGCTGGTGGCCGCATGTCTTCAATGGCCTTGATCTTCGCCGGATTAGCTTCTATGCCCCGGTGACTTGCCAGGAAACCAAGAAGTTTTCTGGAGCTAACCCCAAAGACACACTTGTCTGGGTTTAGCTTTGTGCGGGTGACCCGCAGCTTATCAAAGCAGCCTGTAAGGAGTCAAGAAGTGACTCCTTGTTCTTGACCTTGACCACGATGTCATCAACATACACTTCCACTATGTCTCTAATGAGGTCTTCAAAGGTTTTGTACATAGCTCGTACAAAGGTTGAAGCTGCATTCTTGAGACCAAACGGCATGGCTGTATAACAGTACAATCCATCTACTGTGATGAAAGAGGTATGCTCTTCATCTTCCCTAGACATTTTGATTTGATGATACCCAGAATATGCGTCTAGGAAACACAGTAATTCACACCCGGAGGTGGAATCCACTATCTGATCTATTCTAGATAGTGGGAATGGATCTTTTGGACATGCCTTATTTAGTGTTGTGTAGTCGATACACATCCGAAGCTTCCCGCTGGCCTTGGGCACGACGACTGGGTTTGCCAGCCATTTTGGATGGAAGACTTCTCGGATAAATCCAGCTTCGAGCAACTTCTTCACTTCTTGTCGAATGAAGTTCTGTCGCTCTACAAATTACTTCTGAGGCTTCTGGTGCACAGGCCGGGCGTCAGGGTAGATCTTCAGATTGTGCTCAATCACTTCCCTGGGGATCCCAGGCATTTGCGACGGTTGCCAGGCAAACACGTCGACATTAGCCCGGAGGAAAGCGATGAGCGCGAGTTCCTATTTGTCGTTCAATCCTCCCGATATACGGGTGGTCTGAGCGGCATCAGAACCGATTTGGACGACTTTGACGGGAATGTCGGCGTCGCCGCTTGGCTGCACACGAGGTGCAGATGTCGAGCCTCGTTGACGAATGCTTGGGGGTTTTGGAGCTTGCTCCTGCCTGGAGTCCTCCTCTTTCGCCGTGGTAAGTGCATGGAGTTCTTCCAAAGCAGTTACTCCGGCAGTACGATCTCCCGCGGATCCGGAGAACGCCTACTGGTGTTGGCATCTTTAACACCAGGTAGCCATAATGAGCAGCTGCCATGAATTTGTACAAGACAGGCCTACCCAAGATGACGTTGAAGGGTAAGTTGATCTAAGCAACGTCAAAGACCAACTTCTCGGTGTGATACTTCTCTCGTGTCTCGAAGGTAACGGGGAGGGTAATAGCTCCGAGTGGGGTAATGGCTCCCGGACCTACTCCGGAGAAAGGTTGGGAGGGGTGGAGATCCGAAGGTCGGAGCTGAAGCTTGGTAAAAGCTTTGAAGCTTATGAGGTTGAGCCCCGAACTTCCGTCTACCATGACATGGTGGATCTGGATGTTATTGATGGTAGGAGATACCATCAAAGGTAGCTGTCCTGCTCCCACCATGCTTCGAGGGCAGTCCGAAGCATCAAAAGTGATGGATGTGTCCATCCACTTCCGATGAGGTTCCGCCCTGGCTTTAGGAGCTACAGCAGCCATGTCCCAACGCATAGTCTTGATGATGTGGCGGGAGGTGATGTCTCATGATCCACCAAAAATGGTGTTCATGGTCTTCCGACACTCGTTGTCAGAGACGTCGAAATCGTCATCGACGGAGGTGTAGACGGCCTTCAGGACCTTTTTGGGATCCTGAAACCTAACTCCTCTTCAGCCAGAGCTTCGTCGACTTTTTGTTTTCCTTCCCTCTGTCGGAAAGGAGCTTCTTCCCGGCGCTTGTTGTAGCGCTCGACAAGGTTTTGGACCTCCCGGCAGTCTTCCAAACTGTGGCTGCCCGTTTTGTGAATTGGACACCACACCTTGGATTTGCCACCATCTTTAGAAGACGGTCGAGGTCGCTTCTCGGGCCGTGGCCCCCGGCCACCCGGAGCTGCAGCAGCTACAACATTGGATGCACCGGCCGACGGCTTCTTCTTGCCGTTGGTCTTCTTCTTCTTCTTGCCACTCCCGGAGGTAGCGGCTTCTCCTTTGGAGAATTTCTTGTGATCCTCCGGAGTTGGTTTGGAGTGCATCTCACGGCCCTCCGCAGCTCTGGCACATTTGTCGGCCAAACTGAAGAGTTCTGTGACACTGGTGATCTCCTTGATCGCCAGTTTCTCCAGCATCTTCTTATCCCGTACACCCTGTCTGAATGCCACAATGACAGAGGCGCTAGAGATAGAAGGGATAGTGTTTCGTACCTGAGAGAACCTCTGGATGAATGATCGCAGGGATTCTCCACCTTTTTGCATGACTACAAAAAGGTCCAGTTCAGTGCCTGGTTGGGTGTATGAACTCCCGAAATTGGCGGTGAACTGCCGGCGCAACTCCTCCCAACTGTTGATGGAGTTGGGTGGAAGGCTCATAAACCAGGACCTGGCGGTCCTAGTTAAAGCCACTGGGAAATAATTGGCCATTACAGCCTCATTTCCTCCAGCTGCCAAGATAGCAGTGGAGTAAATCTGAAGAAATTCAACAGGATTGACAGTCCCGTCGAACTTCTCCGGCAGGTGAGGCCGGAACTTCTGTGGCCACTTGACCATACGCAGATGCATGGCCAGGGCTGAACAGCCTCCTCCTACTCCTTCAGGAGCAGGAATGTCTTGAGCTTCTCGTCTTTCGCGAGCACGCTCAATATGGACTCGGCCGTCTTGTTGGCGGTATCGGCGATCAAGCTCCGCCTGAAGGTCATGAGTTGAAAGCCTTGATACTGTGTGGGTGCATCGTGCCCCGGAGGGAAACGACGTCACCTGCTGTGATGCAGCACGTCTCCTGTTGTTGGAAACGTGGGGACCAAGTCTACCAGACAAGGTCCGCCACTGCGATGGGGCCCGTCCTGAAGGAAGAGGACCCTGGTTGCTGATGCGGTCAGCCCTCCACTGTTCCAGTGCATCCCGGGATGCATCTGGAGGTGGTGGGCGTTGGAGAAGAGCATGTGTTGCATGGAGCGCGTGTTCCGGTTGTCATGATTCGCCAACGTAGTGATTGACGCAGGGGCACCACCGCGTTGTCCAGCTTGATTTGCTGGTGGAGGCGGCGGTGGTGGTAGTGTGACTCCTGCTGGCGCTGAGGTTTCTGCTGGTGGCTGCATATTGGAGGGATTTCCCCCAACAGCTTGAACAGCAGGATGACCGTTGGATGATCCAGCAGCTTAGTTCACCATTCTTGAAATCTCAGGCGCCCCTACCTGGCACGCCAACTGTCGGTGGTTTGGATCCGACAGATCTCCCAACACTACTAAAGTGTTAGAGGAGTTTGAGGTTCGGTGTGGGCGCGCGAAGATTCAAGAAGATGAATTGTGAATGACACAGGAGACACAAAGATTTACGTGGTTCGGGCCGCCTGAGCGTAATACCCTACTCCATGGGTGTGTTGATGTTGTATTAGCTGTATGACCTTGTATCGAGCGTGTATGGAACGTGTAGAGTGTGTCGTCGGCCTGTCCTTTTATAGTACAAGGGCAGGCTGTTACAAGTTAGCCTGGCCCGACATGTGGCCCCGACGGTTACTAATATTGATACTCATTCAACACGTTTAATTGCCCTTAATGACCGGGTAATGGGCTTTGACAGCACCGTTACTGGTAATTAAGGTCATCCGATCGTGTGTCATTAATATAGTATTAATGACACTTAATCAAATCTTGAAGTCCTTGATTCCCCTTCGAAGATCCAGAGCCGTTGTGGTGTCTTCCGGAGGTTAGAGGCCGAAGATCCGACGGTTGGACACGTGGCAGCTCCGGAGCATACTATGGGAAACAGATAGCTCTGGAGCTATCTGATACGTGTCAGTTCCGGAGCTTCCCTCGGTCTGGGGTTAGGTCCGGGGTGCCATTTCGGTACATAGCCCGGAGCTTCCCCCTTGTGGGCGGTAGCTCCGATTTGACAGTACACGTGGCGACCGTGGGACTAACCATGTTGGAGAAGCGGGTCCGGTTATGTCTGACATGTGGGCCTCTGAAGGTCTTTAAATCAAATAGATGACTTTCCCTTGAGATCTTTGTAATCTCAAGGGGTGTACGGTTTCCAGGGTACCGACACGTCCCGTCCCACCATATCCCTCAAATCAAACACACCCTAAGTGATGGAATTACCTATTCATAACATGCAACCAATTTTAGTGTGTAGATCTTATCATCATGAATCTAATAAAATTAGTTTCATAATTTTTAGAGCAATATTTATTATGTTATGGTTTTATGAATTTTAAAATGGACTAGTACGATATACTTGAATGATTGGTTAGTGCCTGCAGGCTGCGGGCAGTAGGCAGTTCACACGCTGAACGACTTTTTGAGAGAACTTTGCGTGCAGGATGCTGCCTGCGGTCTTGCGGACCTAGCAAGCGGGCGAATATGGCTTACACGGGATGCCCGCCGAATGATGCGGCTTATGCAGGACCGTCCCGTTGCTCCATCCAATATTTTGTGGCGCACGCGGGAAGCGGGGCAGGCAGCCGCGTCCCGTCCCGCTTACATCACTACACATTCATCCCGACTTAAAATCGAAATATGTGATGGAGGAGGAACCTCATAGTTTTTGGATCACACTTAAAAGTCGTTATGAACAACAAAAGTTAATTTTATTGCCTGAGGCCAACCACGAGTAGACTCAACTCCATCTTCAATACTATAAGTGAAAGCATCTAGGCCCCCATAAGGTATGGTTTCGGTGATTAATGACAACCGTTGGATATCACTAATAAGTTTGTGGATGAAAGGCCTCTCATATAACTCATCACACTTAATGGACTCTATATTTATATCATCTACTGCTCATTGGATACAATTGGAGACCCCTCAACAAACTATTTTACGAGGTCAATCGATTTTTATGAAGATTGAAAGAAAAAACATATATGTCAAAATTATTCCATCAAAATTGACAGCACACGAGACTTAGTCGTCATCAGAAGAACATTTCAAACCAATGTCTAAGAGGTCACTCGGACAAATTCCAAAATAATCACTTAGAACAACTCGAAGCAGACAAAATCAACTCACCGGACTATCCGATGTATCCAGAAAAAACTACATCGGTCGAGTTGGCTCTGCAGTAGAAAAAGACCTCAGTCTTGGGTATACACCGGATCATCTGATGTTGAAGCATGTGTTACATCGGTCGATCATTCCAGTAAGCAATTTTTCTGGACCAAGTGTCACCGGATTATCCGATGTACATGTGTATACAACATCGGTTGATCAACGGTCATATCTGACACAGTGTCCTCAGCTAATTTGTATTCGACCGATGACAACTGAAGGGAGAACATCAGATCATCCGGTGTTTGCAGAATAGTGATATCAGCCTACTTTTCCAACGGCTATGTCGTGGAAGCTGGCTATTTGTACCCCTTCAACCAGTCATTTAGAGCAGTTTTGATGCCCTGAGCTACTCTACACATTATCAAGCATTCAAGACGTTGAACAACCACTTCTACATCATTTACACCACTTGTACACCAAGAGATAGGCTAGAACTTACTAGAGATGATGCTTGTGTGCTTCCATTCTTTGTGATTGGAGTCTCTAGTCTAGTGAGAGTTGTAAGTGAGTGTCTCATGGTGATTGCATTCACCGTGTATCAGTCGGTGATCGAAGGGATCCTTCCGGAGCTTGCCAAGTCGGTCGTGGAAGCCCGGAAGATCAAACTTGTACAAGTCTTGAGCTCCACCTTGCCGGAGATGGTGAACGGAGACTCTTAGTGAGATCCCTGGTCTTAGTGACTTGGGAGTAGCTACACCCTTGGTGGGTGCCACAACGTGGACGTAGGAAGGTATTGATGATCTTGACGAACCACGGGATAAATCACAGTGTCTTCGTGTCTTCTCGGGAGTTTGCATACTCTTCCTTTCCCGTTATACTTATGCATTACATATACCACAAACTTATTATTCACTTGAATGCATAGGTTGTTTGCATAGGGAATTGGGCTTTTAGTAGTTGAGTTTTTATTGCTTTAGTTTTTTTTAAAAAGCCCAATTCACCCCCTCTTGGGCATTCGATCCTTACAATTGGTATCAGAGCAAGGCTACTCATTGGATCATTCTAGCTTCACTGCTAGAGAGCCAAAATGGCCAAGATTGGGGGTTCGGTTCCCATCTTCGAGGGCAAGAACTTTGCCTATTGGAAAGCACGTATGCGTGCTTATCTAGAGGCTATTGCTCCCGAGGTATGGGAAGCGACCCATGCGGGGTTTGGTGAGCATAACTACATAGGTGATCAAATCAAGTGGGATGCCAAGGCTAGAAATGCTATCTACGAATGCATTAGTCAAGATGTTTTTGCTAGGATTGCTAGCAAAGAAAAAGCTTGTGAAATTTGGGCTTGCTTGATTGAAATTCGCGCACAACATCATCAACTCCATGCTTCAAAAGGAATCTCTTGATCACATTGAAGTTTCTGAACTTATTGGAGAGATTCGCGCTCATGAGATGAGTGTGCTTGGGATGATGGAGGAATCATCTTCAAAGACAATTGCTCTAAAGGCTTCCACCAAGAGAACAAATCTCAAGAAAAAGAAAGTGATCGAGCCTAGCTCAAGTGAAGAAGAGCAAGCATCAAGTGAAGATGACGATGATGAGCTTGCATTGATGATGAGAAAATTCTCTCGCTTGAACTCCAAGATTGCCAAGAAGGGATACAACTTTGATCCCAAAAAGAAAGCATTTCTACCAAGGAAAGATGACAACAAGACCTGCTATAACTATGGTGATCAAGGCCACATCTCCTATGATTGTCCAAAACCGGACAAAAGAAGAGATAACCACAAGGGCAAGCATCGCAAGCTTGAGGATAGTGAGGATGATGAAGAAGAGGTCAAGCCCAAGCCAAGATTCTTTGGGAAGAAGAAGTATGACAAAGGCAAAAAGGCAAAACTCTTTCCAAAGAAGAGAAAAGGTCCACAAAAGGTGTTCATGTGTGAGGCAAATGAATGGATCACCGACGAAGAATCTAGTGATGAAGAGAGTGAAGCTGAAGAAGAGAGCTTGGCCGGCCTTGCCATTGCCAACAAGATGATTCATCTCTTCGTCCACCTCTCATGTGCCTCATGGCAAAAGGTAACACCAAGGTATGTGATGACTCTAGCGATGATGAGATTTACCCCAATGACTTAGCTACAATGATAAATGAATACCACACTATGATTAAAAGGGAAAAGAGTAAGGTCAAGGCTCTTGAAGAAGCTCGTGCTAAGCTCGAGAGTGCTAACCCCGATTTGCTTAACAAGTATGAAAGCATACTTAAGGAGCATGACACGCTCAAATCTCATGTCAAGCAAGTTGAGGAGGATAAGGCTCAAATCAAGCTAGATCATCATGAGCTTGACTTAGCACACAAAACACTCTTGAGAAAGCACAATGAGTTAATCCAAGAGCATCAAGTACTTAACCATGCCTATGAAGTCATTGATCAAGAATTGAAAACCATAAAGAAAGAAACCTTAATGATAAGGTATCCATTGTTTCACATGCCACTAATGTCTTGCATAAGTCTTTGCCTTTGAAAGAGAATGCTAGGAAGAAGGATTTGATGGATGAAATAGAAAGTCTCCACACTAGTGTGGCAAGACTATCTAAGGGAGAAGTCAAGCACAAAGAAATCCTCTTCCAACAAGCAAATGGCTTCAACAAGAGAGGACTTGGATCCTTCCCGGTGCCTAACAAGGAAAGGTGCCCTCATCGGAGCTTAAAACAAGCTTCATCAAGGAAGTTGGTTCTTATTGCCAACATTGCGAGGTCACCGTCACCATACAAGGGAGTGCCCTCTTCCTAACCGGCCTTCTCCAAAATTGCCTACTAACTACAAGTCCACCTTTGATGATCACTATTATCTCTTGAGTAAAGTAGATGGCAAGGTGAAGGCAAGGTTCATTGGCAAGGAGATGAAGGGCATGAAGGGGAAGCTTCCCAAGCAACTTTGGGTCCCAAAAACACTTGTATCACACATACAAGGACCTAAGTTAGCTTGGGTGCCTAAAATCAAAAAATTGAATTCATGTGTGTAGGTGAACTACAAAGCCAGAGGAAAGCATTGGGTACTCGATAGCGGGTGCACTCAACACATGACCGGCAACGATGGTACATTCACCTCCATAGAAAACCCTGGCAATCATGAACAAGTCACCTTTGGTGACAACTCTAAGGGGAAGGTAATTGGGTTGGGTAAGATTGCAATTTCACATGATTTATCTATTTCCAATGTGTTGTATGTTAAGTCACTTAGTTTCAATTTGCTTTCTATTGCACAATTATGTGATCTTGGACTAACGTGCAACTTTGGCAAGAATGATGTTGTTGTGACTAGTGAAACAAGCAAAGAACTAATCTTCAAAGGGTTTCGACATGGACACCTCTACTTAGTAGACTTCTCCGCCAAGGATGCTAGCTTGACCACTTGTCTTTTCACCAAGACGAGATTGGGTTGGCTATGGCATTGATGCATCACTCACATTGGAATGAGCAAGCTCAAGAAGTCATTCAAGCTCGGGATGGTGACTGGCGTGAAGGATGTCACATTTGAGAAGAACAAGCTCTGTAGCGCTTGTCAAGCCGGGAAACAAGTTGCTTCACACCACCTGATGAAGACAATGGTGTCAACCTCCAAGCCACTTGAGTTGCTCCACATGGACCTCTTCGGACCGTCCACATATCAAAGTCTTGGTGGTAATCTCTATTGTCTCGTTATAGTTGATGACTACTCTCGATATGCTTGGACGTTTTTTCTAGGTGACAAGAGTGAAACTCTGGAAGTGTTCAAGACCTTCGCTAAACATTGGGGGAGATTGAAAGCATCTAGGCCCCCATAATGTATGGTTTCTGTGATTAATGACAACCGTTGGATATCACTAATAAGTTTGTGGATGCAAGGCCTCTCATATAACTCATCACACTTTATGGACTATATTTATATCATCTACTGCTCATTGGATACAATTGGAGACCCCTCAACAAACTATTTTACGAGGTCAATCGATTTTCATGAAGACTAAAAGAAAAAACATATATGTCAAAATTATTCCATCAAAATTGACAGCACACGAGACTTAGTCGTCATCAGAAGAACATTTCAAACCAATGTCTAAGAGGTCACTCGGACAAATTCCAAAAGAATCACTTAGAACAACTCGAAGCAGACAAAATCAACTCACCGGATCATCCGATGTATCCAGAAAAAACTACATCGGTCGAGTTGGCTCTGCAGCAGAAAAAGACCTCAGTCTTGGGTATACACCGGATCATCCGATGTTGAAGCATGTGTTACATCGGTTGATCATTCTAGTAAGCAATTTTCCTGGATCAAGTGTCACCGGATTATCCGATGTACAGGTGTATACAACATTGGTCGATCAACGGTCATATCTGATACAATGACCTCAGCTAATTTGTATTCGACCAATGACAGCTAAAGGGAGAACATCGGATCATCTGATGTTTGCAGAACAGTGATGTCAGCCTACTTTTCCAACGGCTATCTCGTGGAAGATGGCTATTTGTACCCCTTCAACCAATCATTTAGAGCAGTTTTGATGCCCTGAGCTACTCTACACATTTTCAAGCATTCAAGACGTTGAACAACCACTTCCACATCATTTACACCACTTGTACACCAAGAGATAGGCTAGAACTTACTAGAGATACTGCTTGTGTGCTTCCATTCTTTGTGATTGGAGTCTCTAGTCTAGTGAGAGCTGTAAGTGAGTGTCTCTTGGTGATTGCATTCACCGTGTATCAGTCGGTGATCGGAGAGATCCTTCCGGAGCTTGCCAAGTCGGTTGTGGAAGCCCGGAAGATCAAACTTGTACAAGGTTTGAGCTCCACCTTGCTGGAGATGGTGAACAGAGACTCTTAGTGAAATCCCTGGTCTTGGTGACTTGAGAGTGGCTACACCCTTGGTGAGTGCCACAACATGGACGTAGGAAGGTCTTGATGATCTTGCCGAACCACAGGATAAATCACCGTGTCTTCGTGTCTTCTCGAGAGTTTGCATACTCTTCCTTTCCCGTTATACTTATGCATTTCATATACCACAAACTTATTATTCACTTGAATGCATAGGTTGTTTGCATAGGGAATTGAGCTTTTAGTAGTTGAGTTTTTATTGCTTTAGTTTTTTTTAAAAAAAAGGCCCAATTCACCCCCCTCTTGGGCATTCGATCCTTACAATAAGTCTATTGAGGACCATAATCATGTTGTTCATAAGGTGTGCGCCAAATTGCAATTTTGTGAGAAAGAACTATCAGAGGAATATAAGATTGAAAAGACTCTTCAAACAATGCTCCTCTGTGATCGGTTCTTGCAACATCAATATCGGCCCCGGAACTACCAATATTACGCTGACCTCATTCGAGATTTACTCTAGGCAGACAACCATGATGAACTTACTATTAAGAATCATCACCAACGTCGTGTTGGGGCTGCTCATCTTTCTGAAATCCATCATAATGAGAAGAAAGCGAGTGCTTATAAGGATGCAAATCCAAAGAAGAAAGGTAGATCTGCAAGGCACCGTCGCAATAGGTAGAAAACTAAGAAATTTTTAAAGACAATAAAAAAGGATGGTGCTTCCTTTATAAGGAAGAATGTGCAGTATAAGGCATGCAACACTTACAAACATACAGCTGATAAGTGTCGCACACCAAAACACCTTGTGGCCTTGTACCATAAATCACTAGGAAATGACAAGAAGAATCAAGGATCAGGCAATTATGAATCTCATTTTAGCATCCCGACAAATTTAACGTTTGAAGCTGGTTGTTCTAGCAAGGATCCTAAAAATCCATGCAACGACGAGCCAACATTGAATATTGATGACAAAATGGACATGGACAAAACTATGGTGGAATATCATTCGAACGATGTGTTCGACGATCTGATCTAGGTCATCAACCATACAAATGTACACTTATATGTCTATGTAAATATTTAAGTGTGTTATAATGTGAAAGTGCATCTATGCAATCCCTTGTGGGTTTTGGACGATTGATGACAAACAAATGAGATCCTAATGAATTTATTGAGATGACTGCAGGATAAGCAAAATGGGATAGTTTGGTGCACTCAAAAAGATGAAAAATGAAGTGGTGTGCAAAAGAGAAAAGCCCAACTGTCAACTGAAGTGAAAAGTAGATTTAAATGTATATGATGTGTGTGAGAGACACATCCCAAGAGCTCAAGTCTTTGCGTAGGGGTAAGGGCTTAAAAACATATAAAAACTCACTGAGCACCGGACTAGTCTGTTCTAGGATCGTACTAGTCCATTTAACTCTCTGTGGTCCAAATACACTGTGCACCGGACTAGTCCGTTCATGGACCGGACTAGTCCGTTTAACTCTCTAGAATCAAATAACATAGTGCACCGGACTAGTCCGATCATGGACCGGACTAGTCTGTTCAAGTCTCTGTAAATCCTGTTTAGTGCACTCCGGACAAGTCTGTTCATGGGACACGACTAGTCCGTTTAACTCTCTGGATTCCAATTACACATAGCACCGGACAAGTCCGTTCTAGGATCGGACTAGTCCGTTCAACTCTATGGAGTTGAATTACACTGGCACCGGATAAGTCCGGACATTCACCAGATTAGTTCGATATACCTCACACAATTAGGTTTTCTAGTGTGCTGCATTCCACGCCGACTTTTACACAGCACACTGGACAAGTCTGGTACCCGATACGGACTAGTCCGGCCCTCGGTATTTCCAACGATAACTTTTTGGAAACCCTATAAATAGGAGATCCACGGCCCCACAAAGATAACTTTTCGATTCCCACTATCAAAATCATAAACCCTAGTCCCGCCGCCTGTTCCAAGAGCCCAAAACACATCTGCCCACGCATCTAAAGTTCCAAAAAGTGAAAATCAATTGATCACTTAGATTTGGGATTAGGAGATCGTTGTCCACACATCGTTGAGCTCTTGGGGTTTGATCTCTTTACACTCGTGCTCTTTCTTGTAAGCTTTTTGAGTGTATTTGATCACTTTCTCATTGTAATTCTTGTGGGAGCCCTCAACGTGTGAGGTTGCCCCATAAACTTTGTGATTACCCGTGATAGTGAGATCAAGTCGGCCTTGTGTAGTGACTTGAGGAGGGAAAGGGTTTGAAGAATCCCAACTCTGTGTGGGCTTCCTCAACGAGGAGTAGATCTCTTTGGTGAGATCGAACCTCGGTAAAAATTAGTGTCTCGTGTGCTTCTTTATTTTTGCATCTTGATTAGGGCACATAGTTGATCAACATCATAATTTGAATTACTAATTGTTTTTCACGTGCAACTTCACGACATCAATTACGAATTTAAGTAATCTTATTTGTCGTTTACATTTCTACTGCTTAAAAGAATTTAAATCATGTATAGATTATTAAATCGGCACACACCAGACACACCGGACTAGTCCGCCCATGCAACCGGACAAGTCCGGTCAATCAAGTTTTTGACCGTTTGATTAAGTGCGCAGAAAATTTTCAAAGCCTATTCACCCCCCTCTAGGCCACATTCAATTGGTATCAGAGCAAGGTTCTCAATCAACGAGATTCACTGCCCGGAGAGATCAATGGCATCTGAGAAGAACAACGAGATCCCGAAGGTGCTCAACACCGAGGAAGAACAAGAAACTAAATCCTTCGATGTACTAAGAGAAAATACACATGATGATGAAGAAGTACGTCAACTAAAGGCACTTCTGAGGAAGAAACTGGTGGCACAAAAGGGAAAAGAAGAAGAGAAGATGACGGGGAGTAGTCATCACGACTACTCCCAATATCCTTACAACTATAATTGTCTAAATTCAAATGATCACTATCTCTCTATTCCCATGGGAAAGCCTCCACAATTTGACGAAAATGACTACACCATGTGGAACTACAATATGAAGATGCATCTAATCTCTTTGAATCCTAGTCTTTGGCATATTGTGTCCACAGGTGTAGAGATCCCGGACACGGACGAAGAACTCACTCTGGAACAAGAGCAAGAAATTCACCGCAATGCACAAGCCGTTGCAGTGATCACATCATCACTGAGCAGGGAGGAGTTCACCAAGATTGATGGACTAGAAAGCGCAAAATAGATCTGGGATACACTTAAAACAACCCATGAAGGGAATAAGTCAGTCCGAGAAGCCAAATTGAGTTGCTTGAAGGAGAGCTGGGGAGATTCACTATTGAGGAAGGTGAATCACCTCAAGACATGTACAACCGAATGAAGGTGCTCATCAATAAGATACGCGCCTATGGAAGCAAGAAGTGGACTGACCATGAGGTGGTCAAAAGAATGATTAGAGCTTTTATGCCAAGAAATGTCACATTATGCTCAATGATCCGAGAAATCCTTGGCTTCCACAAAATGACCCTGGATGAGCTATTGGGCAAGATCATAAACCATGAGATGATAGAGAAGGAGGCCCAATATGTCAAAGATCTAGCTAAGCTCACCTCCTCCAAAAAGAAGGAAGTTGCTCTCAAAGCAACGTGCAGGCCCAAAGGAAAGGAAACTCGTGAAGCTCAAGACGAGGAAGATACAAGTGATATGAGAACTGACCTATATGATGAAGAGATGGTACTCTTCATCAAGAAATTCAAGCGCATGATGAAAATAAGACATGGCAGCAACTCAAATGAAGGGAAGAGCAAAGAGAAAGGAAAATCCAAGGCTCGACGCACTTGCTATAACTGTGGCGAGTACGGACATTTCATGGTTGACTGCAACTATGAAGAGAACAAGAGGAAAAAAGGAAACAAAGCCTCAAGAGAAGAAGATCTTCAGAAAAAGGCGACAAGCTCATCAAGCGCACACCGGTAAGGAGTGGGACTCAAATGATGAGTATTCCTCTGATGAAGAAGAGGAGATGGCCACCATCGCCATTAAGAAACCCACGAAGAGGTCT
Source organism: Tuctoria greenei (assembly GCA_036927565.1). NCBI lineage: Eukaryota > Viridiplantae > Streptophyta > Magnoliopsida > Poales > Poaceae > Tuctoria > Tuctoria greenei. The sequence continues at coordinate 17,398,358 of JAYESD010000006.1, forward strand.
ACACTCTTCCCAAACATGGGAGGATGGGATACTCGCAATCACACTTGCCTTATGGCCAAGGAAGGCAAGAAAAAGGTTCGACTCACTCCCCCTTCGCTAAATTCCTCTATTGATGATTTTGATAGCTCCAGTGAAAATGAGATGTTTATGGGATTAAGTAAAACTGCACTAAAGAAAATGAAAATTTTGTCGGATGAAATCTTTGAAAAGGAGGAGCTTATCAACCGACAAGAAGATATGCTCATCCGTGAAAGGAAGAGATATCAAGAGGTTGAGAAACTCCTTGAGCTCGAAAGAGAGAAGAACAAACCACTTGAGCATGAGCTAGCCTTAAGTAAGGAAACTTACTCAAAGCTAGAAGACACACACTGCAATCAAGGATGAACTTGCTAACTTATCAAAAGTTAACAAGATTCTTGAGGTGCAAGTTGAGTCGCTCAAGCAAAGTGACCCCTCTTCCTCCAAAAGCTCACCTTCCAAAGGTGTAAGTTCGACAACCATTGCAACTTGCACATGTTCTACTAAGAAAAATGTTGTCAAATCTGATTCTTCTACTTCTCATGCAACACATCCTTCCCAAAGTGGCATCTTTGACAAGGAGAAGATCAAATATGCACGTAGTGCATATATGGTCACTAGACCTGCTAACGTCAAAGGTGTCTTGGGTTTGACAAGAACAAACACATGTCCACTAATGTCCAAGCTAAGAAGAGAATCACCTCTGTTAAGGAAAAATAGCATGAACCTGACTTGCAAATATTGTTTCGTACCTTTGATGCTTCCTATGTTCTTATGAGAGACAAAGTTGGAAATGTGTTTGCCAAATATGCAGGGCCACACCAGAATACTAAAACTTGTGTGTGGGTACCCAAGACTCTTGTAACTAACCTGAGAGGACCCAATCAAGCTTGGGTACCTAAAACCAAGGAATGATTCTGTTTTGCAGGCCCACTCCTTCGGTGGATCAAAATGGGTGCTAGACAGCGGATGCACAAATCACATGACTGGAGAGAGGAATATGTTCGTGGAGTATGAGCATAACGCAAATCCAAGTGAGGGCATATACTTTGGAGACAACATCCAAGGAAAGGTCCTTGGTAGCGGTAAAATTGAAATTTCCTCTCAACATACTCTCTCGAATGTTTTGCACATAGATTCTTTCAATTATAACTTTTTGTCAATATCTCAGTTATGCGACAAAGGTTATAACTGTTTATTCACCAATGATGTCTGACCATTTTTAGAAGAAGAGATGGCTCGATTGCATTCAAGGGAATGTTGAAGGGAAAGCTTTATCTTGCCGACTTCAACAAAGATAAAGCCGAACTCAACACTTGCTTGATTGCTAAAACTAGCATGGGATGGTCGTGGCATAGACGGCTAGCCCATGTTGGGATGAGAAATCTGCAGAAACTTTTAAAAGGTGGTCACATCCGAGGTCTAAAGGATGTTGTTTTTGAGAAAGACAGGCCATGCAGCGCTTACCAGGCAGGAAAACAAGTTGGAGCACCACACCTCGCCAAAAATGTGATGACTACTACAAGACCGCTGGAACTTCTTGTGACGCCCGGTTCCGAAAACTGAACCAAGCTAACGCATATGTGTGCCCAGGATGTTCAACACACATACACGAGTGCAATCACAAAAGAGTATATAGAAAATTACCACAGAACAAGATTAATTAACCAAATTTTATTACACAAACCAGATTATCCTCGAATACAACCTCTAATGAATATTTATGACAAGTTCAACTAATGCAGCGGAAATAAACTAATTAAGCAACTAAGCAAACTAAGCATAAGGGATAGCACAGCTCCATGCAACACCATAGGCAAAGTTGACGGTAGACACGACCTAGATCTCCACATTATCGCCATTAAACTCAAAATTCTGACATGCAACTGTTGGGGGGGGGGGGGGGGGATTGCAAGAGTGAGTACATGTCGTACTCAGCAAGTGTGGAAAATATGACATGTGGTTGATTCAAATGACGACAATAATAATGGCTAAGTGCAGAAAAGTACAGTAAAACCATTTGGAAAAGCAATATATCATAAGTATGTGAAGTAAACCCATCATATCCCACAATGATTATTAGATATCCATATTTCATATCCATCATCATTACACCAGATTCCACCATTGCCAATAACCATATTCAATACCAGAAACAAATCCATAACCATAATACCAACCATAACCATTCCAATAACCATCCCATTACCAAATTCCCTCTAATCATGTAGGTCATCCAGGCGCTCATAACTGGAAGCACAGCTATCATGATAGTTTTAATAGACTCTGCAGAGTTTGTACCACTTTACCCACGTGTTTGTGATTTCATCACCCGTCTGCGACTAAAGAACCTCCCTTATGTCAATTACACTTCCTTTGGTGTATGGCCAAGAGATCACAAAATAGCCTTTACAAAGGGATTACTAGTCTATTCAGACCCCACTGAGGTTTCATCGGTGGCAATGTCTCCAACTGAGCACATCTTCAACCAAGGGCCCCCTCTTGAGCCATTCGGATCCCAGGGTAGTCCCGCCAATCATCAACAAACCCAATCTGACTACCCCTTTCCCGAGCATCCACAATGGTCCAAACAGCACTAGCAAAGCCCTAATTAATCAGCTACGCCACACCTATACTTGGCCTCGTGGTGGCACTGTAGTCCTGGCCTATTCTCGCATGAACCGGTCCTTAGATCTAAAGCAAGCAAACCACCATAACATCCAACCCATCCATATACCAGGCTTGCTTAGATCACCCATCGTATTGACCAGTTCACATTAACCAGAATATCATTGATGCATAACTAAATGTGTAGTGTTGTTTGCCATCCCAATTAATTAAGCGAAGCAAAAAGGTAAAAACCCTTCCCGACTCTCTACCATATATTCCAGGTGACAAGGGTGGTTAAAAAAATCTAGTAAACTTCCTACCATAGGATTACCGTCAATTTGACACAAGCATGCAGTTTTGCAAACAAAACATTTATTTTAAAAATAGGATCAATATGCTTCAAGGACACTTGCCTTGCTTCGGCGGATAGGGTTGCTCAAGAGCTTCAAAGTCTTGGTTCTTGAAATCCTCGTACACGACCTCTTGAGCACTTCCCTCTACTCGTGATCACACATACAAGAAAATACATACAAATCAACACGATGCATACATACTAATCAATATGCGATGATATGCATGCATGCAAAGTTCAATAATTAATTAACTACAGTTGTTTATTAATTAGATGCAACTAGTTCATACGTGTTCATATGAGTTTATGGGGGTTTTAGCAAGGATTAATGCTGCTGAAAATAAATTTATGGTGCAACTAAAATCAATTTATGTATATTAGATCTAATGCATCGCTAAAATTCACATCAGAAAAACGAATCCTACCGTAGATGTGACGGCTTTGAAGATCCTGGGACGATGGCAACGCGTAGACGAAGTAGATGGCGCAGCGGTCCTCCGGCGGCACGATAACGGCGACGCGATGACGGCAGATGACGACTTCTTTCTTTTTCCTTCTCTTCTTCTCCATCCTTGTTCTGATGGCTGGCGGTTTTCTTCTCTAGACGTGCCCTCTCCTTTGATCCTGGCAGCTAGGTTTTTTTTTTCTTCTCTGCACGAGCTCCCGTTCAAGCGGCGGCTGATTCTTTTTTTTTGTGGGCAGGGTAGGGCTGACGCAAGACCTTGGTGCTCTTAAATAGCCGGTGATGGCCAGGAGTCCGGAGAGCCTGATGCGGTTCCGTGCGGGCGCGCACGCGCTGGGTAGGCAGAGTCCTGCTCGGTTACGTAGAGTGGTCTGGCCTCGGTCGTTTTGGTTTTTTTTTCCTTTTCTGTGATCAGGCTGGAGGGTTACGGGACTCGAGTCCCTAAAGGACTCGTTTTGTGGACTTACCCGTGACTTGCTCTTTTTTTTCGATGGTGTTATCAGAGCTCGTTGTGCGGTTAGGCTCTACATGCGGCCAGTGCATGGTTGACTTGTTTGCCTCTTTCGTTTTTTATTTGTTTATTATTTATTTATTTTCCTTAATTAATTGTTATTTATTATGTATTTCCTTCTTTCTTTGTTTTACTTACTTAATAATTATTGTATCTCTTTCTTCTATACTATATCATTATTTCATTATTTTTCTTTGTCGTGCGGTAAGGCTCTTTGTGCGGTTCGTGATCAGACTTGTGGTTGACTTATGTTTAATATTTATACGTCTGATATGGAAAAGTGTTAAAATACACTAGACTGTAGAGTACCGTACTAGTCCGTCTCATACCGCACAAGTCTTCCGGTACAGAGAGGTATATTGGGCAAGTCCAGTGCAGTGCTGGATAAGTCCGGAGTTTTACAGTAAGGAACTTCGGACTAGTATGTTGTTGTAACGGACAAGTCCGTGGTGGGGGGAAATTTGATTAGGTCTGTGCATGCCGGACTAGTACGGGATAGGTCCGGATAAGTCCGTTATTGTCCAGTGAGGATATTCGGACTAGTCCGCTACTTTTCGGACTATTCCGGTGTCCGGTTATATTTTTACTTGCATCTTTATTTCTAATTCTTTTAGGTTTGTTCCTTTTTCATCTTTCTTAATCATTTCGCAAGAACTAATTATATAATTAAACTATTATATTTATATATACCTTTAGTTTCATTAATTTCTTTTATCTCATATTTGTTATGGCAATAAATTACTTTTGGCATATTTATTTTCGTAATTAATTTTTAATACTTGAGGATGAATGCAAAATGCAATATGAGATGCATATATTTTATATTTTTCTCATAAAACAATTTATTCCTATTATTAAATCTAAATTCCCATTTAAGTTTTCAATTTGCCAAAACTTGAAAATTAGGGTGTCACAATTCTACCCCCCTTAAAATGAATCTCGCCCTTGAGATTCGGATGGGTGGAAGAAGAGATTTGGAATAAAAATTTAAAATTCCCTTTTACTTTTGAATTAGCCAAATTTTGAAAAATTTGAGATGTTAGAATCTACCCCCTTAAAAGGAATCTCGCCCTCGAGATTCGGACAGATTAAAGAAGAGATGAGAAAATCCTTGATAACATCTTCACGCTTCCATGTAGCTCCATCCGGGGTTATGAATCTTCTTGTAGTGCCAATCTTCCATAGAAGTAGAGACAGAAATGAAGATAGAAGGAATCTCAACCTATATGCATGCATCAAGAGATATGAAACTAAAAAACTAACTATACAAGCCTATATGCATATGGCAATGCTAAAGCATCCCACAATCCTCTATTAAGCACACAAGCAAACAATATATATAGCAAACAACACACCAAACAGAATCACAACGCTTCCTGAGTGCTCCTATGTGCTCTAAAGTGTCCATTCTATCTAGGCTGCGTCCTACGGTCAACCTGTGGCTCTGATACCAATCTGTGACGCCCGGTTCCGAAAACTGAACCAAGCTAACGCATATGTGTACCCAGGATGTTCAACACACATACACGAGTGCAACCACAAAAGAGTATACAAAAAATTACCACAGAACAAGATTAATTAACCAAATTTTATTACACAAACCAGATTATCCTCGAATACAACCTCTAATGAATATTTATGACAAGTTCAACTAATGCAGCGGAAATAAACTAATTAAGCAACTAAGCAAACTAAGCATAAGGGATAGCGCAGCTCCATGCAACACAACAGGCAAACTTGACGGTAGACATGACCTAGATCTCCACATTATCGCCATTAAACTCAAAATTCTGACCTACAACTGTTGGGGGGGGGATTGCAAGAGTGAGTACATGTCGTACTCAGCAAGTGTGGAAAATATGACATGTGGTTGATTTAAATGACGACAATAATAATGGCTAAGTGCTGAAAAGTACAGTAAAACCATTTGGAAAAGCAATATATCATAAGTATGTGAAGTAAACCCATCATATCCCACAATGATTATTAGATATCCATATTTCATATCCATCATCATTACACCAGATTCCACCATTGCCAATAACCATATTCAATACCAAAAACAAATTCATAACCATAATACCAACCATAACCATTCCAATAACCATCCCATTACCAAATTCCCTCTAATCATGTAGGTCATTCAGGCGCTCATAACCGGGAGCACGGCTATCATGATAGTTTTAATAGACTATGCAGAGTTTGTACCACTTTACCCATGTGTTTGTGATTTCATCACCCGTCGGCGACTAAAGAACCCCCCTTATGTCAATTACACTTCCTTTGGTGTATGGCCAAGAGATCACAAAATAGCCTTTACAAAGGGATTACTAGTCTATTCAGACCCCACTGAGGTTTCACCGGTGGCGATTGAAAGTTGCCTAGAGGGGGGGGGGTGAATAGGCTAATCGACCTGCAAATGACTTAATAAAACGAGGTTAAATCACAGGGGGCGGACTAGTCCGGTCTGGGGGCGGACTAGTCCGGTCAGCCTGCGTGAAGAACCCTAAAAAGTGTTTCTAGCAAGTTTTAAGGGGATTTTCTCAAGGCTACAAGTGAGGATATGTTTATGACAAGTTTAGAAACTACCAACACAAGAGTAAGTCAAGTTTCAACTAGATTATAGCAATGTGAAGCACAAGACAAGACTAGCAACCCTAGAACGAAATATGTGATAAACAAAATGCAAAGAACACGGAGACACAAGGATTTTATCCCGAGGTTCGATTCCACACAAGAATCTACGTCCCCGTTGAGGAGTCCACAAAGGAACGGGTTCACCAAACCTTCCCTCACCAAGTTTACCGCACAGGCCTAACTTGGTTCTCCACTATCTAAAAGTGCGAATACAAGATTCGTTGGGGCTTCTCACAATTTGAGGCTCCCACACCACAAAGATGATCAACAACACAAAACACACTCAACACACAGCTCACAAAGACTCAATGAGTGCAAGAGATCAAACCGGGAGCACAAGCGCGATGTTCTTCCTCTTCTCCACCTCACTAAACCCTAATCCACTCAAGGTTTAGTTTTAGAGGGAAAGTTGGCAAGAAAGAGGCTTAAGAGTGCTCCAAGTTGGATGTGGCGGCGCTAGGGTTCAAGTCTGTTCAAGAGTTGGTTCAAAAGAACCCAGGGGACCTCTATTTATAGAGGTCCCAAGCCCATACTGCTGACTTCAGCAAAAGGGCGGACTAGTCCGGCCTCAGGCCTGGACTAGTCCGGCCTAGGGGACCACCGACCCCCCTGACAACTGTCGCACTGCGCGGCAATCGTCATGCTACCCGCCAAACTTCAAATTCAAACGGTAACTTCGACAACGGACTAGTCCGGCCCTCACCGGACTAGTCCGATCTCACACAAAACCTTTTGTTCTGTGTGAAAACGGACTAGTCTGGAGGCCACGGACTAGTCTGGCCCCAAGGGCGGACTAGTCCGGCCTACCCAGACTTAGTCGCAAAACCTTTCTGCACCCGGCACCACGGACTAGTCCGGCCCACGGACGGACTAGTCTGATCTCACACAGGACCTTTTGGTCCGCCTCAAAACGGACAAGTCCGCTCTCTAGGACTTAGTCCCGAAACTCCACTCCAAGGGGTACCCCGGACTAGTCCGTCCCACTACGGACTAGTCCGAAGTCACACAGGACCTTCTGGTCCGTGTGAAAACGGACTAGTCTGGCCAGGAGCGGACTAGTCCGGCCCTAAGGTGGACTAGTCCGGCCACTCCTGCCAGACTACTCTAACTTCAACTTCAAATAGGGTTTCTACCTCAACCACCACTCTTGAGCTCCTACTTTGATCTCTTTGCACTTTACGCACACACCCTCCTATTTCTACGGCTAGTCTGACTCAACACGCTAGAAACCCTAGTTTCCACGCTTCGAGTCGACTCTGTTTCCTTCCTTTTCCTTTTTGAGGGTTTGCGTCTCCAATCGAGTCCATATCTGTGCTAAGATCACATGAGCTCATTAGCGACTTAATTGTAGTCATCAATCATCCAAAACCCATGGGGAACCTAGATGCACTTTCAATCTCCCCCTTTTTGGTGATTGATGACAACACATCAAGTCCTTCACAATTTAGAGTATAAATTTTGGTTTTCATAACTTGTGTGCGTATGAATGACTCCCCCTCAATGTATGCAGCATGTAAAAGAGGTGGAGGAGATCTTTCATACCCACACACGTTATGGTGGGGTGCCTACGTGATGTGCTCAACAATTGTGACAAGACATAAAGAGCATCAATATAATCAAAAGATTGACAATAAGAACATTATATTGATATTGAACAGCACTAACAAGTCTTGCACAAATGTAAACATCCAAGTAGCATGAATAAGTTACAAATTAAGTCCAAATGCCAAGAACACACCACACAAAAGATACTACCTCCCCCAAACACACACAAAGGACTGACTCCCCCTAACTCTCCCCCTTTGGCATCAAGGCACCAAAAAGGAAAAGAAGAGGGGGACAAGGACTCAAAAGCTAGTCCTCGTCCTCATCACTATCGCCGTTGCGGGAGTCGCTCTCCGTGGCCTCCGGGTCCTCGACGTCTTCCTCATGATCGTCATCGTCGTCGTCGTCGGAGCCCGGTGCGGAGGTACCCTTCGTCTCACCCAAGAGTGCCAACTCCTCGGGGGTGAGAAGGGGGTATGGAGTGAGCTCGTCGTCGGAGGCCTCAGGGCTCATCGGAATCTCCATCTTATCGCAGAGCTTCCTCACGTAGCGCTCAGTCCGCTGAGCTCGCACCTCGGATTTGCGGCACGAGGTGAAGATGGACCGAAGAAACTTGAGGACTCCGCTGCTAGAGGAGCCACCGGGGGAGTGAGAGGCACGGCGAGAGGCTCCACCACGAGGTTTCTCCGGCTGAGAGGGAGGATTCGCATACTTGCGGCGCGGAGGAAGAGGCAGAGGTGGAGGAATCTGAGGACGCAGTCTCTTATGTGAGACATCCTTCTTGAAGGTAATTCCGGAGACTTTCTCAATAAGGCACATCACATAAGGAGCATAGCCACAAGACCTGTTAGGGGTATGAGATATATTGAAGATATCATCAAAGATGTACTCAGCTAAGTTGAAGCTCTCTTCCCCATCTATCAGCACCATCAAGTGCCTCAAGTTGCCCTGGATGACTCCGGCATCCCCATCCTTCGGGGCAATGGTCTTCCGAAGGAGACGGTTGAGCACACTAAAAAATGGCTTGATGTTTCTTGCCAAACCTGCCTCATAAGGGAGATGGTCTGTATACATGAAGTCAAGGGCATCTCAGTCTAGGGACTTGAGGTTAGAGATGATGATCTCATGCTCAAGGTGCTCCTCCAATCCTAGAATCTTGGCAAAGTCTTCAAATGTGACAGTGTACTGCTCTCCATCTATCATCCAAGTCATCCGGCGATCTCCAAAGGAGTGAAAGTAGACAGTTGTGTAGAACTGGACAATCACCTCAATGTTCCTGTCGTATTGGAATCCCATGATATTCTTGATTCCATGCCGTTCTGCTGCATTGATCACAACATCAAATGCAGCATGCTTCTTCTGAGCCATGTAGGCCCAGTCAACCCACTGGGCATCAGTCACAGGAGTCTTCATCTTCATGTAGACAAGGTGATAATAATCGCAGTGAATGTCATTCCAGAATCGCGGGTCAGCTGTGCTCTTCTCATAAGAGTACACTTTGTCTGTTCTCAGCCGTCTTGCCTTTTCTATCCCTTTTCCTTTGAATGTGTTGGATGAGAGGTTGGGCTGACGGTTTGGGTTTCTGGCAGGTGAATGCATCTTGAGGGGTCCAGGTTCCTTGTCCTTTCCCTGCTCTCGAATCACAAACCCCCCAGCTGCCTTCTTGGTTGAGACCTTCACTGCCGGTTTCTTCTTTTTCAGCTCGATGGGAGCCGGGGCCTTTCCCTTCTTAGGGTCACGCTCGACCCTTGTCTCTTCTTCCCTCTGGGCTTGCTCCTTGCCCTTTGCCTTCTCGCCAACAGTGACGAGTTTCTTCCTTTTGGGGGCATTGGCCTCAGCGGCCCTGGAGTTGTGAGCCTCCCTATCTTGCCTTTTCTTCCTCCTTAGCTCATTCAGGGATTCTGCAGTTGCTCGTGCCAAGGCTTCTTCTTCATTGTAGATGGTGGCAGCTACTTTGGAGGCCTCGAGGGCCTTCAGCCGCCTTTCTTCTTTTTCCTTCTGCACTTTAATGAGGGCAGCCTTCGTCCTTGCTTCGACGATCTGAGCCTTGGTGCAGCCCTCCCGGGGCACTTCCGCACCTCTCTCCTCGGTGCGGCCCCGATAGGTCTCGGGGCGTTCTTCATCGCCCGCGGGGTTGAGACGAGAAGGGGGGCGCTCCGAGTTCGACATGCTGCGGAAAATACATAGACGGGAAGGTATGAGTCGGACTTGTCCGCCAGGGGCCGGACTAGTCCGGGTTGCGCAGGATAAACCCTAACCCTAATTGATTCATCGAAAAAATCTTCAAATCAGCGCGCAATACTCCTAGGCTATGATCACAAGGGTATATGGAGCAATATCTATGAAGGTGTTCCTATCAAAAACCTCAAGAATCAAAAATGGGGAAAGTTTTTGAAAAAGAGGGAATACCTTCTCAAATCCGCGAGAATCGATGAAATCGACAATGGATTGCGAAGGTGAAGCACGGGGAAACGATCCCTCACTCCCAAAGACTCCAATGCACGGATTGGAATCGAGATTTGGTGGTTGGAGCGAAAAATCGCCGAAGAGGGCGGTTTCTAGCGCGCGTGAGGGAGAGAAGCGGGGGTGAGAGGGAGAGGAAGGGTTTTGGCCGCCCCTGGGGTTTAAGTCCCCAAGGGCCGGACTAGTCTGGTGTCAAGGGCGGACTAGTCCGGTCTGTGGACCAGCTGCGGACTAGTCTGGACCCGGACTTGTCCGTCCACAGGGGCGGACTAGTCCGGTCCGACTGGGCTGAAAAGCGATGTTTTTGAGTTGCACACACACTATTGGTCCTTATGGATAACAAGCAACACAAACATGATTATTGAAGAAAAATATGACAAAAACATGATCAATTTCCAAGAAAAAGTTTTCTCAAACAGATTTTGAAGAGAAATCACGATAGAGAAGAGTTTTTCGAAATAGCTCAAAAATGTGAGGAATGTGGTTTAAGCCACATTCCTAGAATCCAAAATGTTGAGCTCACTTCTTAGCTCACAGAAACGCTTCTCATCAAGAGGCTTGGTGAAAATATCTGCGAGTTGATGTTCCGTCCTCACATGAGAAATCACAATATCTCCCTTCATTGAGTGATCTCTCAAGAAGTGATGTCGTATGTCTATGTGCTTGGTCCTAGAGTGCTCCACCGGATTATGGGCTATCTTTATGGCACTCTCGTTGTCACACAAGAGTGGAATGTTGCGCAAGTTAATCCCATAATCCCTAAGGGTTTGTCGCATCCAAAGAAGTTGTGCACAACAACTTCCGGCTGCAACATATTCCGCTTCAGCGGTGGAGAGAACAATAGAGTTTTGCTTCTTGGAGGACCAAGACACTAGAGATCGACCTAAGAATTGGCATGTACCCGATGTGCTCTTCCTATCAACTTTGCACCCCGCATAGTCCGCATCGGAATATCCAATGAGGTTAAACTTGGATCCTTTGGGGTACCAAAGTCCTAAGGAAGGTGTGTGTACTAGATATCTCAAGATCCTTTTAACGGCGGTCAAATGACAAGCCTTAGGTGCTGCTTGAAAGCGTGCACACATACACACACTTAGCATGATATCGGGCCTAGATGCACAAAGATAGAGAAGTGAACCAATCATAGACCTATATAACTTTTGATCCACACTTGGACCGTCCTCATTTAGGTCTAGGTGTCCATTTGTCCCCATAGGGGTTTTGATGGGTTTTGCCTTATCCATGTCAAACTTCCTTAGAATATCTTATGTATACTTAGTTTGACTTATGAACGTCCCTTCTTTGAGTTGTTTTACTTGAAATCTTAGAAAGAACTTTAACTCACCCATCATGGACATTTCAAACCTCTCCGTCATTATCTTGGAGAACTCATCACAAAACACCTTATTTGTGGAACCAAATATGATGTCATCCACATATATTTGGCACACAAAAAGATCTTCGTTGAAGTGCTTTGTGAAAAGTGTATAGTCCGCTTTGCCTATCCTAAAACCATTTTCAACTAGAGAGTCTCTTAGGCTCCATACCAAGCTCTAGGAGCTTGCTTGAGGCCATAAAGAGCCTTTCGCAATTTGTAAACATGGTTAGGATAGTCTTGGTCTTCAAACCCTGGAGGTTGCTCTACATAAACTTCTTCCTTGATTGGGCCATTAAGGAATGCACTCTTAACATCCATTTGGTAGAGCTTGAAGTCATGATGAGTAGCAAAGGCTAGTAATATCCGAATTGACTCAAGCCTAGCTACGGGGGCAAATGTCTCATCAAAATTCAATCCTTCAACTTGTGAGTACCCTTTTGCCACAAGTCGTGCCTTGTTCCTAGTTACCACGCCATTCTCATCTTGTTTGTTGCAGAACACCCACTTAGTTCCAACAACATTAGCTTGTGGGCGCTTGACAAGCTCCCAAACCTTGTTCCTTTCAAAGTTATTGAGCTCCTCTTGCATGGCAACTACCCAATCCGGATCTCTTAAGGCATCTTCAACTTTATGGGGTTCCAAGGATGAGACAAAGGAGAAATGCTCACAAAAGTTTGCAACACGTGAACATGTTGTTACTCCTTTTGTGATATCTCCTAGAATGTTGTCAACGGGATGATCTCGTTGAACACTTTGATGAACACGAGGATGCGGAGGTTGAGCTCTTGAATCACTTGTTTCATCTTCTTCACTTTGGTCTCCCCCTTGATCCATGCCTCCCCCTTGATCTTCATTCCCATTATCACTTTGGGGAGCATCTAGTGGATCTCCAACTTGTCCAATGGGGGTTTGACCTACTTCATAGTGATGATGGTCACTTGGGCTTTGAGATGGTTCTTGTGGGCGAACATCTCCAAGTGCCATTCTCCTTAGAGCTTCTAGTGGAGGTTCCTCTTTATCAATGGCATGTTGATCAACTTGCTCCACTTGAGAGCCATTGGTTTCATCAAACACCACATCACGTGATATTTCAACAATTCCGGAGGATTTGTTGAACACACGGTACGCATGAGTGTTTGAGTCATATCCAAGCAAGAAACCCTCATCGGACTTTGAAGCAAACTTCGAAGTCCTAGGTTTCTTGTTGAGGATATAACACTTGCTACCAAAGACACGAAAGTAAGAAACATTGGGTTTCTTACCAACGAGAAGCTCATAAGGAGTCTTCTTGAGGAGGCGATGAAGGTACAATCGGTTTACGGCGTGGCAAGCGGTGTTAACCACTTCCGCCCAAAACCGGTCCGATGTTTTGTACTCATCTAGCATCGTCCTTGACATCTCAATAAGCGTCCTATTCTTTCTTTCGGCAATTCCATTTTGTTGGGGAGAATAGGGAGCGGAAAACTCATGCTTGATGCCCTCCTCATCTAGGAACTCTTCTACTTGCATGTTCTTGAATTCGGTGCCATTGTCACTCCTTATAGCCTTTATCCTTAAGTTGAACTCATTTTGAGCTCTCCTTAGGAATTTCTTGAGGACACCGGGGGTTTCACTCTTATCATGCAAGAAGAACACCCAAGTATATCTAGAGAAGTCATCAACGATGACTAGACCATACTTGTTGCCACCGATGCTAATGTAAGCAATGGGGCCAAAAAGATCCATATGTAGTAACTCCAAAGGTCTAGTTGTCGTCATGACATTCTTAGAGGGGTGTTGAGCTCCTACTTGCTTTCCCGCTTGGCATGCACTACATGGCCTATCCTTTTCAAATACCACATCCTTTAGGCCACGAACGTGCTCTCCTTTAAGGAGCTTTTGAAGGTTCCTCATTCCAACATAGGCTAGCCTCCTATGCCAAAGCCATCCCATGTTGGCTTTCGCCATTAAGCATGTATCAAGTTGAGCCTTATCCGTGGTAAAGTCCACAAGATAGAGCTTTCCCTTGAGCACTCCCTTAAAGGCTATTGAGTCATTACCCTCTCTCAGAACATTCACACCCTCACTAGTAAAAACACACTTATATCCTTTATCACAAAGCTGTGATATGGATAGGACATTATAGTCTAGGGAATCAACATGCAAAACATTAGATAAAGTATGCGAAGAGGAGATAGCAATTTTACCGGAGCCAAGGATTTTCCCTTGGCTATTATCCCCAAAGAAGATTCCTTCACTTGGGTCCTCGTTCTCCTCGTACTCTATGAACATGCTCCTCTCTCCGGTCATGTGGTCGGTACATCCACTATCCAACACCCATTTCGATCCGCCGGAGGAGTAAGCCTACAAAACAAATTTATGCCTTCCTTTTAGGTACCCAAGCGGAGTTGGGTCCTTTTACGTTAGTGCTTAGGCATTTGGGCACCCACACGCAAGGCTTGGGGCTCTTGCGGAGTGGCCCAACATATCTAGCAAACAATTTGCCATATTTGTTCCTCATAAGCACATAAGATGCATTAAAATCATGGAATAGAGGATGCGGTTCAGATTTAGGCATTGTGTTGCTAGAGGGTGAGTTCTTTTCAATTTTAGTTGTGGATGAACTCCCCTTAACAAAGACAATCATGTCTTTGCCATACTTGGAGGTTTTGGCATTATGCCTTCCACCTCTAGTATAGCCAAGACCATCCTTGACATGGGGAGGTCTTGTGTTGGTGTATGCACTTCGTGCATACGCCACCTTCTCCTTGTCAAATATGGCACCCTTAGGTGCTTGCTTGCCTTGCGCTAGGTTGAGTTCATCCTTAAGCTTAAGGATTAAGTTAGAGCACTTGCAAGGCGTGGTTGCATTGGATGAGGCCTTTGAGGAGGTTGAGCTCTTTGAGGAAGAGGCTACATTGTTCTTGAGAGACTCAACTTGAGTCTCAAGGATCTTGTTAACTTTTGACAAGTTCCCAAGTTCTTCCTTGAGCTCAATTGTTTTCTCCTCAAGACTTGAACACGTTTTCTTGCTTAGAGCAAGTTCATGTTCCAATGCCTTGCTCTTCTCTCTTTCAAGCTCAAGGAGCTCGTTGAGCTCTTGACATCTCTCCTTTTCAAGGATGAGCATGTCCTCTTGTCTGTTAATGAGATCCTCCTTCTCAAAGATCTTATCCGTAAGCAACTTCATTCTACGCAGGGTGCTTTTGCTTATGTCCTTAAACATATGCTCATTCTCACTAGCGCTATCAAATTCATCATGAGAGGAAATGGAGGAGGAGGAGTGAGATGTTACCTTTTTCCTTCCCTCCTTTGCCATAAGGCAAGTTGGTTTGTAGTCGTTGTTGAGGTTGGGGAAGAGCTTGCTTCCCTTGGAGCTCTTCCCGATGGCTATGGTAGCCATTTTCTCCTCTTCTTCTTCGGAGGAGGACTCATCGTTAGAGTCCCACTCCTTGCCCAAGTGTGCTTGTCCGGAGGGCCTCTTCTTCCTGAAGAATTTCTTCTCTTGAGTCTTGCCCTCCTTCTTCTTCTTACTTCTTCATGCGGGCAATCAGCGATGAAGTGGCCGTACTCGCCACAGTTGTAGCAAGCCCTTTTTAATTTGGGCCTTGCTCTTTCCTTCCCCTTGCCCTCATGGTTGTATCCACCTTTCTTCCTCCTCATCATCTTCTTGAATTTGTTGATGAAGAAGGCCTCTTCCTCATCGGTGTCGAGGCTCTCCTCATCGCTTTCATCTTGCTCCTTTGAAGAGGGTGTTGCCTTAAGTGCAACATTCTTCATCTTGGAGGCGGTGAACTTTTGAAGGTCGTTGTAGAAGAGCGTCTCCTTCTCCATGATCTCATGGTTGATGATCCTACCAAGGACCTCCTCCGGGGTCATTTTAGTAAACCCCAGGATTTCTCGAATCATGGAGCAAAGAGCGACGTTCCTAGGCATGAATGCCCGGATCATCCTCTTCACAACCTCGTGGTCGGTCCACTTGGTGCAGCCATATGATCGGCTTTTGTTGATGAGAATCTTCAATCGGTTGTACATGTCTTGGGGGGATTCACCATCCATGATGGCGAACCTCCCAAGCTCTCCTTCGATGAGCTCGATCTTGGCCTCCTTGACCACCCGATTTCCCTCATGCGCCGTCTTGAGGGTGTCCCATATATCTTTGGCCACCTCAAGACCATCGACGCGGTTGAACTCATCTCTTGAGAGGGATGAGATGATCACACCCACAGCTTGAGCGTTGCGGTGGATGAGGATGGCTTGTTCTTGCGTGATGTTGTCCTCATCCTTGGGATCTCCACCCCGGTCATGACAATTTGCCACAATGCCGGATTGAGTGACACGAGGTGGATCTTCATGTTGTGCTTCCACATCCCGTAGTCGGTTCCATCGAATTGAGGAGGTTTCCCCAATGGGATGGAGAGGTAGTGGTTGTTGGCGGCAAGGCGTTCATAGTTGAACCCTTGTCGGTTGTAGTTGACCCCACCGCCACCACTTGATGAGCTTGACGGCTCAACCACGGCAATCTTCAGCTTCTCCCAGAGCTTCGCCTTGAGCTGGCGAGTCTCCTCATCATCCGTTGGCTTGTCTTGATAAGCCATTGTCTCCTCAAGTGTCGGTTGGGAATCATTGGTCGACACCTCTTCAAACACCACTCCGGCCATCTCTCCGAGTTGTTAGACTCTTTTTGGAGAGTCCTGCTCTGATACCAATTGAAAGTTGCCTAGAGGGGGGTGAATAGGCTAATCGACCTGCAAATGACTTAATAAAACGAGGTTAAATCACAGGGGGCGGACTAGTCCAGTCTGGGGGCGGACTAGTCTGGTCAGCCTGCGTGAAGAACCCTAAAAAGTGTTTCTAGCAAGTTTTAAGGGGATTTTCTCAAGGCTACAAGTGAGGATATGTTTATGACAAGTTTAGAAACTACCAACACAAGAGTAAGTCAAGTTTCAACTAGATTATAGCAATGTGAAGCACAAGACAAGACTAGCAACCCTAGAACGAAATATGCGATAAACAAAATGCGAAGAACACGGAGACACAAGGATTTTATCCCGAGGTTCGATTCCACACAAGAATCTACGTCCCCGTTGAGGAGTCCACAAAGGACCGGGTTCACCAACCCTTCCCTCACCAAGTTTACCGCACAGGCCTAACTTGGTTCTCCACTATCTCAAAGTGCGAATACAAGATTCATTGGGGCTTCTCACAATCTGAGGCTCCCACACCACAAAGATGATCAACAACACAGAACACACTCAACACACAGCTCACAAAGACTCAATGAGTGCAAGAGATCAAACCGGGAGCACAAGCGCGATGTTCTTCCTCTTCTCCACCTCACTAAACCCTAATCCACTCAAGAATTAGTTTTAGAGGGAAAGTTGGCAAGAAAGAGGCTTAAGAGTGCTCCAAGTTGGCTGTGGCGGCGCTAGGGTTCAAGTCTGTTCAAGAGTTGGTTCAAAAGAACCCAGGGGACCTCTATTTATAGAGGTCCCAAGCCCATACTTCTGACTTCAGCAAAAGGGCGGACTAGTCCGGCCTCAGGCCCGGACTAGTCCGGCCTAGGGGACCACTGATCCCCCTGACAACTGTCGCACTGCGCGGCAATCGTCACTCTACCCGCCAAACTTCAAATTCAAACGGTAACTTCGGCAACGGACTAGTCCGGCCCTCACCGGACTAGTCCGATCTCACACAGAACCTTTTGTTCCGTGTGAAAACGGACTAGTCTGGAGACCACGGACTAGTCCGGCCCCAAGGGCGGACTAGTCCGGCCTACCCAGACTTAGTTGCAAAACCTTTCTGCACCCGGCACCACGGACTAGTCTGACCCACGGACGGACTAGTCCGATCTCACACAGGACCTTTTGGTCCGCCTCAAAACGGACAAGTCCGCTCTCTAGGACTTAGTCCCGAAACTCCACTCCAAGGGGTATCTCGGACTAGTCCGTCCCACTACGGACTAGTCCGAAGTCACACAAGACCTTCTGGTCCGTGTGAAAACGGACTAGTCTGGCCAGGAGCGGACTAGTCCGGCCCTAAGGCGGACTAGTCCGACCACTCCTGCCAGACTACTCTAACTTCAACTTCAAATAGGATTTCTACCTCAACCACCACTCTTGAGATCCTACTTTGATCTCTTTGCACTTTACGCACACACCCTCCTATTTCTACGGCTAGTCTGACTCAACACGCTAGAAACCCTAGTTTCCACGCTTCGAGTCGACTCCGTTTCCTTCCTTTTCCTTTTTGAGGGTTTGCGTCTCCAATCGAGTCCATACCTGTGCTAAGATCACATGAGCTCATTGGCAACTTAATTGTCGTCATCAATCATCCAAAACCCACGGGGAACCTAGATGCACTTTCAGCGATGTCTCCAGCTGAGCACATCTTCAACCAAGGGCCCCCTCTTGAGCCATTCGGATCCCAGGGTAGTCCCGCCAATCATCAACAAACCCAATCCGACTACCCCTTCCCCGAGCATCCACAATGGTCCAGACAGCACTAGCAAAGCCCTAATTAATCAGCTACGCCGCACCCATACTTGGCCTCGTGGTGGCATTGTAGTCCTGGCCTATTCTCGCATGAACTGGTCCTTAGATCTAAAGCAAGCAAACCACCATAACATCCAACCCATCCACATACCAGACTTGCTTAGATCACCCATCGTATTGACCAGTTCACATTAACCAGAATATCATTGATGCATAACTAAATGTGTAGTGTTATTTGCCATCCCAATTAATTAAGCGAAGCAAAAAGGTAAAAACCCTTCCCAACTCTCTACCATATATTCCAGGTGACAAGGGTGGTTAAACAAATCTAGTGAACTTCCTACCATAAGATTCCCGTCAATTTGACACAAGCATGCAGTTTTGCAAACAAAACATTTATTTTAAAAATAGGATCAATATGCTTCAAGGACACCTGCCTTGCTCCGGCGGATAGGGTTGCTCAAGAGCTTCGAAGTCTTGGTTCTCGAAATCCTCGTACACGACCTCTTGAGCACTTCCCTCTACTCGTGATCACACATACAAGAAAATACATACAAATCAACACGATGCATACATACTAATCAATATGCGATGATATGCATGCATGCAAAGTTCAATAATTAATTAACTACAGTTGTTTATTAATTAGATGCAACTAGTTCATACGTGTTCATATGAGTTTATGGGGGTTTTAGTGAGGATTAATGCTGCTGAAATAAATTTATGGTGCAACTAAAATCAATTTACGTCTATTAGATCTAATACATCGCTAAAATTCGCATCAGAAAAACGAATCCTACCGTAGATGCGACGGCTTTGAAGATCCCGGGATGATGGCGACGCGTAGACGAAGTAGATGGCGCAGCGGTCCTCCGGCGGCACGACAACGGCGACGCGATGATGGCAGACGACGGCTTCTTTCTTTTTCCTTCTCTTCTTCTCCATCCTTGTTCTGACGGTTGGCGGTTTTCTTCTCTAGACGTGCCCTCTCCTTTGATTCTGGCGGCTAGGTTTATTTTTTTCTTCTCTGCACGAGCTCCCGTTCAAGCGGCGACTGATTTTTTTTTTTGTGGGCAGGGTAGGGCTGACGCGAGACCTTGGTGCTCTTAAATAGCCGGTGATGGCCAGGAGTCCGGAGAGCCTGATGCGGTTCCGTGCGGGCGCGCACGCGCTGGGTAGGCAGAGTCCTGCTCGGTTACGTAGAGTGGCCTGGCCCCAGTCGTTTTGGTTTTTTTTTCCTTATCTGTGATCAGGCTGGAGGGTTACGAGACTCGAGTCCCTAAAGGACTCGTTTTGTGGACTTACCCGTGACTTGCTCTTTTTTTTCGGTGGTGCTGTCAGAGCTCGTTGTGTGGTTAGGCTCTACATGCGGCCAGTGCATGGTTGACTTGTTTGCCTCTTTCGTTTTTTTATTTGTTTATTATTTATTTATTTTCCTTAATTAATTTTTATTTATTATGTATTTCCTTCTTTCTTTGTTTTACTTACTTAATAATTATTGTATCTCTTTCTTCTATACTATATCATTTTTTCATTATTTTTCTTTGCCGTGCGGTAAGGCTCTTTGTGCGGTTCGTGATCAGACTAGTGGTTGACTTATGTTTAATATTTATACGCCTGATATGGAAAAGTGTTAAAATACACCAGACTGTAGAGTACCGTACTAGTCCGTCTCATACCGGACAAGTCTTCCGGTACTGAGAGGTATATTGGGCAAGTCCAGTGCAGTGTTGGATAAGTCCGGAGTTTTACAGTAAGGAGCTTCGGACTAGTCCGTTGTTGTAACGGACAAGTCCGTGGTGGGGGGAAATTTGATTAGGTCTGTGCATGCCGGACTAGTCCGGGATAGGTCCGGATAAGTCCGTTATTGTCCAGTGAGGGTATTCGGACTAGTCCGCTACTTTTCGAACTATTCCGGTGTCCGGTTATATTTTTACTTGCATCTTTATTTCTAATTCTTTTAGGTTTGTTCCTTTTTCATCTTTCTTAATCATTTCGCAAGAACTAATTATATAATTAAACTATTATATTTATATATACCTTTAGTTTCATTAATTTCTTTTATCTCATATTTGTTATGGCAATAAATTACTTTTGGCATATTTATTTTCGTAATTAATTTTTAATACTTGAGGATGAATGCAAAATGCAATATGAGATGCATATATTTTATATTTTTCTCATAAAAACAATTTATTCCTATTATTAAATCTAAATTCCCATTTAAGTTTTTAATTTGTCGAAACTTGAAAATTAGGGTGTCACACTTCTTCACATGGAACTTTTCGGTCTAATTGCTTACATAAGCATCAGCGGTAACAAATACGGCTTAGTCATTGTTGATGATTTTTCAAGATTCACCTGGGTATCTTTCTTGTATAATAAATCAAAAACTCAGGGAATCCTCAAGAAGTGACAACGGGACAAAATTCAAAAATACACAAGTTGACGAGTACCTTGATGAAGAAGGAATAAAGCACGAGTTTTTGACACCCTACTTCCCTAAAACAAAACAGGGTGGTCGAAAGGAAAAATAGAACATTAATTGAAATGGCGAGGACAATGTTGGATGAATACAAGACATCGGACCGGTTTTGGAATGAAGTGGTGAACACTGCTTGTCACACCACAAACCGGTTGTATCTTCACCGACTCTTGAAGAAAACGCCATATGAGCTTCTTACTGGTAACAAGCCAAAATTTTCTTATTTTAAAGTTTTTGGTTGTATGTGTTTTATTCTAAACAAGAAACCGAGGACTTCAAAGTTTGCTTTGAAATCTGATGAAAGGTTCTTGCTCGGTTATGATTCAAACGCCTACGCCTATCATGTCTTCAACAAAGTCTCTGACCTTGTTGAAGTAGCACGTGATGTAGTGTTCGATGAAACTAATGGCTCCAAAGTGGAGCAAGTTGATAAGTGTGTGCTAGATCAAGAGGAAGCCCGATGTGAAGCATTGAGGAAAATGACACTTTGTGATATTCTACCACAAGAGCAACAACAAGACTCAAATGCACAAGATGAACCTCAACAGGGAAGCAATGATCAAGAGGGAGCTCATGCACAAGATCAAAATCAGGAAGATCAAGAAGATCCATATAACCACGGAAGCAATGATTTAGGGGGAGACAATGAAGAGCAAGCAACTTCACAAGTCCCTCACCCAAGAGTACATCAGAGTGTACAAAGAGATCATCCTGTCAACAACATCATTGGAGATATTGCTAAGGGGGTAACTACTAGATCTCGCATTGAAATTTTTTGTGAATATTACTCCTTTGTCTCTTTTCTGGAACCATACATGATAGAAGAAGCCTTAAAGGATCCAAATTGGGTGATTGCAATGCAAGAGGAGTTGAACAACTTCAAGAGAAATGAAGTGTGAGAACTGGTGGAAAGACCAAAGGTGAACATTGTTGGAACCAAATGGGTCTTTCAAAACAAACAAGATGAACATGGAATGGTAACGAGAAATAAAGTGATACTTGTGGCTAAAGGTTACTCACAAGTTGAAGGTTTGGACTTCGATGAAACTTTCGCTCCCGTAGCTAGACTTGAATCCATTCGTATTTTCTTGGCATATGCTACTCACCATAATTTCAAGTTGTATCAAATGGACGTCAAAAGTTCCTTCCTAAACGGTCCAATCAAGGAGGAAGTGTACGTGGAGCAGCCACCAGGATTTGAAACTGCGTAAGGCTCTCTATGTTCTCAAACAAGCTCCTCGAGCTTGGTATGAGTGCCTTAGAGATTTTTTGACTCAAAATGGCTTTAAAATGGGAAAAGCTGATTATACACTATTCAAAAAACACTTTTATGATCATCTATTTGTATTTCAAATCTATGTTGATGATATTATATTTGATTCTACTAATAAGTATTTTTGTGAAGAGTTTAGCAAGATCATGATAGATAAGTTCTAGATGTCAATGATGGGAGAATTGAAGTTCTTCTTGGGATTCCAAGTGAGGCAATTAAGAGAAGACACGTTCATAAGCCAAACCAAGTACACACAGAACATCCTCAAGAAGTTCAATATGGACAAGGCCAAGCCCATCAAGACACCCGTGGCGACTAACGGACATATCAACCTCAATGAAGATGGTCCAAATGTGGATCAAAAGGTATATCGGTCTATGATTGACTCATTACTCTATGTATGTGCATCTAGGCCAGATATCATGCTTAGTGTGTGTATGTGTGCAAGGTTTCAAGCTGCACCTAAAGAGTGCCACTTAATAGCTGTAAAAAGAATCTTAAGGTACCTTGTGCACACACCCAACTTGGGCCTTTGGTATCCCAAAGGATCCAAATTTAACTTGTTAGGTTATTCCGATGCTAACTATGTGGGATGCAAAGTCGACAGAAAAAGCACATTGAGGACCTGTCAATTTCTTGGCAGATCTCTAGTTTCATGGTCATCTAAAAAGGAAAACTTCATTGCTCTTTCCACAGCCGAAGTGGAGTATGTTGCAGCCGGTAGTTGTTGTGCACAACTACTTTGGATGCGACAAACTCTAAGGGACTATGGTTACAATCTTAACCATATCCCACTCCTATGCGATAATGAGAGTGCTATAAAAGTTGCACACAACCCAGTAGAGCACTCAAAAACTAAGCACATAGATATTCGCCACCATTTCCTAAGAGATCATTCATTAAAAGGTGATATTGAATTTCACATGTTGGGACTGAAAAATAACTTGCAGATATTATCACCAAGCCACTAGATGAAAAGAGATTTTGTGAGCTAAGAAACGAGCTAAACATACTTGACTCTAGAAATGTGGCTTGAAACATTGCGTATCCTATTGTGATCTCAAATGCTTACTCATTTTTGCAAAAACTGCCCCTTATCTCGATTTTCTCTAGAAAACTATTTAAATGAGTAAATCTTGGTGAATTATGGCCATTGTATGATTGTTGAGTGCTTACTGGTCATGATTATAAAGATTATTTGTGAAATAATGTCCTTCAGATCACTATTAGATCAAACAACCAATATCCAGTTGTTTTAGATCAGTTCCGTCCTGCTGACACCAGACTTGTCCGGGGTCAGCACCGGACTAGTCCGTTGGAGCAGACTAGTCCGACCCTAGTTCGACGCACCGGGCTTGTCCGGGGTCCACCGGACTAGTCTGGATTTATCGGGATTAACCCTAATCCGCCGCCAGGAGCTCATCTTCTACCTTGCATAACACCCTTCGCATTCTCTCTCCCCCCCTCGAGCTCCAAGGTCGATTTCCACATCTAGCCACAAAAAATGTGGATTTCTCCAAGGGAAATCTCCTCCTCGGCACGGAGCTTGTCCACTCTGGACTAATCTGGCCTCAAGTCCGCTCCTTCAACGCGAATCTTCGACCTTTTGGTAAAATTCTCGTCAAACCCTATCTCTCAACTTTTATTGATTCTAGCTTGTTTCCCTTGATTCCTAGGGTATACATTACTTCTCTAGATGCACTCCTACTGTTTCCTAGTCCTTATGCATCAATTCGAGCTAGATTTGGTTCAAATAGGAAAGTTAGGGTTCTTATGCCAGACCGTACTAGTCCGGTGTTCATGTGCGGACAAGTCTGGTATACAAGACAAGTCCACACTCTGAAAACGGACAAGTTCGGCATATGATAGTTGAGATTCTAAATTCCTATTTGCACTAAGTCTTCAATTCATTCTTATCTAAACCTTGAACCTCCTTATGATGCACGATGTCTTCAAGTTCCGAGGACAGTTCATTTCACTACGATGAAGAGGTACAACATGCTCGAGTGCAAAGAGCCAAGGAGAGGGTAATGAAGAAAAGACATGATGTCAATGTCCACTCTCCTCCTTCCGACGACTCTTCCTAAGAGAAGGAGAGTGGTAGTGAAAAAGGCTCAAGGCAAGAATGCTGCTGAGAGTTCTTTGGGGCCTAAGAGAACTCTAAATAAGGGCAAAAGACTTGCTAGTGGCCACATTGGCCTCTTGAAGATGAAAGCTCCCACTCATCGCAACAGGCAACCCTCTAGTGCTGATTTCACTTGCAATGGTAGTGAGCTCGCCGACAAATTCAGGAAGGTAGAAGCCAATGGTCAAGCCAAACAGTTAGCTGATCCTAGATTCTGAAGCAATTTCCATGCTGACTACTATGAGCATATGTTTCTGAAGATGAAGACCCCAAATATCGAAAGCCAATGGGTAGACATCACTCACCTTCAGTCCAAGAGATGTCAAGCCTATCAAGAGGTTCTGGAAGCCTTGGAGATGCATGGGCTGAGGGATCTAGTCTCTTTTCAGTGGGACTGGAACATTGAGGTCATCACTCAATTCTACTCTACTCTCTATTTTGCTTGTGATGATAGTGACAGGATGATTTGGATGACCCATGGAGCACAGTACAGTGTCACCTATGAGGAGTTTGCAAAAATTCTTCACTTGGAAGATTCTCTAGAGAATGACATCATTATCCACAATCTGAAGCCTCTGGAGAAAGATCAACTTGACTTTCTCTATGATACAAAAATGCCATTGAAGGCTCCAACTACGAAGTATTTGAAGCCCTTCTTCGCTGTTCTCAACAGGATTATGAGGAAGACCATTTCCCCCAAAGAGGGAGATGCAGGGACCATTCAGGGCACCCTCAGAACATTGATGAAGGTGATAATCAGGAAAAGGACCTTCAATGTCTTTGAGTACATATACAATGACATTGTCAATATCACCATCACTCTTAACAGGTCTTGTGACTATGCACCTTACATCATGTATATGATTGAGAAGGTGACAGAACTGGAATTTGTGAAGTATGTGCCTCATACCAGACTTAGGCTCCAGAAGTCTACCATCTACACTGTTCTTTTTGCCCCTAGCTCACCTGAAGAGGAACAAAGATCCAAGAAGGCTCAAGAGGGAACAAGATCTGAGGCTGCTGCTCCTGCTCCTCCACCTCCTAGAGAGTCATCCAGTGGAGTGTTGAAGATGCTATCATCCATCTTTGCCTCTTGTCGCAAAGTGGAAATCAAGCAGCACAAGGAAAGTATGGACAGAAAGAAGCATCAAAGATATGTAAAGGCCAATATGAAAGCCATCTGTGACAAGCTAGAGATGGAACCAGTGGGGTCACTTGAGATTTAGGGGACTCAGAAGAAGATTTTACTGAAATGCCTCCTCTAACTGAGCAAGAGTTTGCCTCATTTGGACTGGCTGGTACCTCTGCTCCTCCTCCTCCTCCTCCTCCTCCTCCTCAAGCACTTGAAGATGAAGAAGAAGATGAAGAGAGGGCTGCGAGTGAGAGAGGCAGTGACGATGAGTGATTCCACTCAATTTTTTCCTTTTTGGTGTCTTGATGCCAAAGGGGGAGAGATCGAGACTAGTTATCTAGGATAAGCCATTAAGGACCTGTGATCAAGGAAATGTACTCATTTTCAAATTATTGTAATTTATTTTGGATGTGCTAAATTTACTCAATGTGTGATGCTAGTTGATGTTAATGTGATGATTATTGCAATGACTGTCAAATGCTTATCTATTGCCCATCACATCTGTTGACCACACACACGTGTTAGGCACCCCACCATAAAGAGTGCATATATGTGAGAAGCTTTTTGTTATTATTCATTATTCTCACATATGCACACTTTATGAAAATCAAATCTTTACTCTTAATTGTGAAATCTCAATTGGTTGTCATCAATCACCAAAAATGGAGAGATTGAAAGTGCATCTAGGCAACCCCTTGTGGGTTTTGGACGATTGATGACAAGCAAATGAGATCCTAATGAATTTATTGAGATGATTGCATGATAAGCAAAATGAGATAGTTTGGTGCACTCAAAAAGATGAAAAATGAAGTGGTGTGCAAAAGAGAAAAGCCCAACTGTCAACTGAAGTGAAAAGTAGATTTAAATGTATATGATGTGTGTGAGAGACACATCCCAAGAGATCAAGTTTTTGCGTAGGGGTAAGGGCTTAAAAACACCTAAAAACTCACTGAGCACCGGACTAGTCCGTTCTAGGATCGGACTAGTCCGTTTAACTCTCTGTGGTACAAATACACTGTGCACCGGACTAGTCCGTTCATGGACCGGACTAGTCCGTTTAACTCTCTGGAATCAAATAACATAGTGCACCGGACTAGTCCGATCATGGACCGGACTAGTCTGTTCAAGTCTCTGTAAATCCTGTTTAGTGCACTCCGGACAAGTCTGTTCATGGGACACGACTAGTCCATTTAACTCTCTGGATTCCAATTACACATAGCACTAGACAAGTTCGTTCTAGGATCGGACTAGTCCGTTCAACTCTCTGGAGTTGAATTACACTGGCACCAGACAAGTCCAGACATTCACCAGATTAGTCCGGTATACCTCACACAATTAGGGTTTCTAGTGTGCTGCATTCCACGTTGACTTTTACACAGCACACCGGACAAGTCCGGTACCCAATACGGACTAGTCCGGCCCTCGGGATTTCCAACGGTAACTTTTTGGGGACCCAATAAATAGGAGATCCACGGCCCCACAAAGATAACTTTTCGATTCCCACTGTCAAAATCATAGACCCTAGCGCCGCTGCCTGTTCCAAGAGCCCAAAAACACATCTCCCTACGCATCTAATGTTCCGAAAAGTGAAAATCAATTGAACACTTGGATTTGGGATTGGGAGATCGTCGTCCACACGTCGTTGAGCTATTGGGGTTTGATCTCTTTACACTCGTGCTCTTTCTTGTAATCTTTACGAGTGTATTTGATCACTTTCTCATTGTAATTCTTGTGGGAGCCCTCAACGTGTGAGGTTGCCCCATAAACTTGGTGATTACCCGTGATAGTGAGATCAAGTCGGCCTTGTGTGGTGACTTGAGGGGGGAAAGGGTTTGTAGAGACCCGACTCTGTGTGGGCTTCCTCAACGAGGAGTATATCTGTTTGGCGAGATCGAACCTCGGTAAAAATCGGTGTCTTGTGCGCTTCTTTATTTTTGCATCTTGATTAGAGCACATAGTTGATCAACATCATAATTTGAATTGCTAATTGTTTTCACGTGCAACTTCACGACATCAATTACGAATTAAGTAATCTTATCTGTTGTTTACATTTCCGCTGCTTAAAAGAATTTAAATCTTGTATAGATACTTAATTAAATCGGCACACACCATACACACCGGACTAGTCCGCCCACGCAACCGGACTAGTCCGATCAATCAAGTTTTTAACCGTTTGATTAAGTGTGTAGGAAATTTTCAAAGCCTATTCACCCTCCCTCTAGGCTACATTCGTAATGTAAATATTAGTTATATTCTATTAGGGTCTTCAACACTCTAATCTTATATATGTATATATAATATTTCAATGCAACTAATTGAATTATTGCAATTCTTAATTATTAGATTTTATGGAAAAATTTTGATGGAAGAAGAAATGTGCCTTGTAGATAGTTGCACTACAAACTCTATACTTGGGGAAACAAAATATTTCCATACCCTAACTAGGAGGTTCGAAAATGTTTTAACCATCGCTCGACGTGATGCTATAATAGTTGGCTCTCGCCGAGCCACTATAACTTTTCCTAATGGGACACAAGTGATGGTTGAGGATGTTTTATTTTATCCCGATTCTACACATACTCTCATAAGTTTTAGAGATATTCAGAAAAATAGGTTACATATACATACCTATGAAGAGAATAAAGAAGAATTTATTCTTATTTCAAAATCTTCCGGATATGGCTAAGAAGTTCTAGAAAGAATTCCTTCTACTCCATCTGGACTATACTATACGTACATAAAATATGTACCATATATTTCTGTAACACCCTCATTTTCATCCATCATGCATTTCATACATTCTTATACATTTTAACTTTAAGCAACACAAAAAGGAACAAGATTAAAATAAATTAGAACCAAACAACAATTAAAAACTTACTTTAGTACAAACTTGGACCCCAGACTAGTCCGATTTAGCCACTGTTGTCCCCTCAAACTCTTTCGCTAATTGCTACGGATTAGTACAAAATTCGTCTCTGTTGTCTTCTGGACTTGTCCGTTGCTAGATACGGACTAGTCCGATGATTTCTGTTGAAAACTCCCAAAAATCCTAATCTGGTTTCGATACTAGACAATCCTGGAGTTGTCCGACCCTGTAGCGGACTTGTCCGTTTGACTCCCTGATCTTGATCTAACTTGTCCGGATTTGCACCAAACTTATCTGTTCAACCTTATGTACCTGATCGGACTTGTCCGACCCCTCTATGAACTAGTACGGTGTGTAAGGTTTCGACTCGGATTATATTTTTCCTCCACGACGGGTTTTTGGGTAATTACCTTAATTGAGCCCAAGGACGTCATGCCCTGCCTCTGAGGAGCCCAAGAGGGACTCTACCAAGGCCTCCACCGTCTCATACTTGAATTCCACCAAACCCTACCACCTCTCCTCCTATATAAACACCCTACCGTCCACCTTTCACCCTTTTGCCCACAATATGGACCCTTAGCCCTTGCCACGTCCTGTGTCGTCGTTCTTCGAGAAGGAAGGTGTCCTCACCGCCAAGAGAGAAGGGAGAGAGGGAGGAAGGAGAATCAATCAAGATCGTCATCGCTGCTGCGATCTTCATCATCAACTCTTCGACGTCAACATCTTTCTTCGCCAATTCTTCGTCTCCAATCTATCTAGGCATCAAATTCTCTAGTCTTCAACCTTTGAACCCTTGAATTTGTGGTAAAAACCTTAGATCCATCTTTCGTACGTAAATTATGGTTCTATATCAACTCAAACTATACTCTAGTTGGGAATTCGTCGAAACCATAGCCTTAGCGAACTTGTCCAGTAATTTGCAAACTAATCCTTTCAACTCTCTGGTGCAGAACGGACATGTCCGACCAAGGTGCGGACTAGTCCGGTCACCCAAATGTGAGAATTCATAGAACTTCTTTGATATTCTCCAAAATGATTTAAATTTGTTCTCACATGTAAGACTTAATTGTAACTAGATAGTAAGCAATAATATCAACCTAATAACTTGTATTACATCATAATTGCATCAATCATGCATATCATGGCATATTGAGTAATATGTGAGCATTTATTGATTGTAATGTTTGTTTTGTATGTTTGTTGCTTGGAATAGAAGGTAATGCTCTAGATGGTGCTTTCGGGGACCTCCAACACCAGAACTTTGAAGATTTTGATCCTAACTAATCTCAAGAGTAAGGCAAATGTCCTTGATCATTTTGATACTATTTTTAAATGTTCTATTTCCAAAACTGCATGCTTGTGTCAAATTGATGAGAAACTCATGTGTTTATTAGTCTTGTTTGATTGTCGCTTGGAATATATTGTAGAGAGTCAGGAAGGGTATTTTACCTTTTGCTTCACTCTAATTGATTAGGATGGGAAAATAACCAAATGGCTTAACTATGAACTAATGCACTTATGGATGATGTGAATTGATAAATATAGTTAATTGGTAACACGGGACTTGGGAGATCTAAGCAAACATGGATTGTGGACAGGGCTGGATGTTATGGTGGTTTTACTTGCTTTAGGTCTAAGGACCGGTTCATGCGAGAATAAGCTAGGACTATAGTGCCACCACAAGGCCAAGTATGAGTGCGGCTTAGCCAATTAATTAGGTGTATTACCAGCATTATTCGGATCATTTGGGGAGTGGGGAATGGGAGTTAGTTTGGTTTGCAATAGTGGCGAATTCCCTGGGATCCGAACGACACAAGAGGGTGCCCTTGGTTGGATGTGCTTAGTTGGAGGCATCACCACCGGTGAAACCTTAGTGGGCTTGACTATGCTGGTGGTCCTGTTGTAAAGGCTATTTTGAGATCTCTTGGCCATACACCTATGGTAGTGTATTTGGCATGATGGATATTTACTTTAAGTCATTGACTGGTGATGAAATCACAAACTTGTGAGTAAAATGGTACAATATCTACAGAGTGTTAAAACTATCATGATAGTCGTACCCCCGGTTATGAGCACCTGGATGACCTACGTTATTAGAGTGGAACTTGGGATTTGGGATGGCTTGGTTATGGATATGATTAGGTTGTGTAAAATGAACATGGTTGACGATGATGGTAAGCTCCGGTATATGGATGAATAAATATTGATGGATGTGATATATGGTAAATGATGGTGTTGGACTCATAATTGATAATTATTTTGGATACGATGGGATTAATTCACATAGACATTGTAAGATGCTTTTTACATATTTTAAATGTACTTTTCAGCAAATAGCCATTATTTATTATCATTCCTTGTTGAAGCTACATGACATTATTTTCCTACATTTGCTGAGTACAACATGTGCTCACCCTTGCAATTCCCCCATGTGCTCACCCTTGCAATTCCCCCACCAACAGTTTCAGGTGATGTTTGGGAGTACAACAAGGATAATGCTGAGTTCTAGGTTGTGTGTTGCCGTCGACTTGCCTGTGGTTATGCTACGAGCCGCGCTATCCCCATTTGCTCACTTGTTTAGTTTAGATTATTTCCAATGATCATTAGAGTTTGTAATTCGAGAACTATTTGAATATGGTAATACATGTACTTATTTGCTAGTTTGTGTCATGGTAATTTTTTGTATATCGTTTGTGGGTTTGTCATGTATATTTGATCAATGTCCTGGGCACACATATGCGTTCACTTGGTTTACTTTCGGAGTCGGGTGTCACAGTCGCATACAAGATGGTTTTCCAGAATGTTGATACATTCAATGCTTGATATTCACGCCTAGGCCACCCCGAAATAGGGATGATGCAAAAAAATTATTAGAAATTGCACCGGCTATGATTTAAAGAACACTAAATTTTCAAAATCAAATGATTTTATGTGTACTTCATGTGCTATGGGCAAGTTGATTTTGCGGTCTTTCTCCGCTTAAGATCCATGTTGAAAGAGTACACAAGATCTTGGACTTTAATTTCCAAAGAGACAATATCTTAACCTCATTGGCTCTATGGATGCAGGTTATTTAATTGATCCCCACAATGGTAGATCACAAAACTTCATGTTTTTACTCGTGTTTTTACACAGACATGCAACAATTTCTTTGAAGTCTAGCTACGTCTTCTAAATACATAGCTCTTAAACTATTCTACCCACACGAACTTCAAGTAAACGGGGAAATTAATCTTCTATAAACTAAGTCATGTGATAATTTGGCTGATTTGTTCACTAAATCTCTACCATACTCCATATTTTCTCTAAATGTGTCGTTGGTATTGGTATGCGTCGACTTAGAGACTTACAAAGTTTAGGAGCTTCATTTAAATTCACCTAACACTTATGCATCAAATTGTACTCTTTTTTCTAAGTTTTCTCACAATAAGTTTTAATGAGGCAATGCCAATGTAAGATAATATCAGTTTTTTATTTTTTTACATGGATTTTTATTTGAAAACGGTTATGGCATTTCATGATGTGTTTTCTCCTGTTTTATAAATATTTCAAAAAAATTTACAGATGTTAAATATCTTCAGATTTTTTCTACTGAGTTTTATGAAGATTGTTTCATTCAACGTGGGTTCAAATGCTCAAGGAGGAGTGTTAAGAGTCATATGAACACTTGACCAGCGGTTGCCGAGCACCGCGCACCTCCTCGCCACAACCGCTCGCCAGCGGTTGCTCCTCCTCACCGAACAGCCGCGTACTCTCATTAAACATGTATAAATAGAAATGAATAAACGAATGAAAGTATACATTTGTCTAATTTCTTTGTCTCTCTTAAGTTTCATTCTTAATAGATGCGAAGGGCGCCGGTAGGGCAAAGCAAAGGTCCGAGGTGTCCCACACCACCAACCCAAGGCACGGATATGTCGCCGGCGCCGTGTCCTTTTCCCTTCCTCCCGCTGGCCCCGACCAATCCAAAATTCCAAATCTATTGCGCTGTCCGTGTACGGCATAAAAAAATGGGGTGTAGTTGTCAGCGTATATTTGTCAATCTGGAAAAGAGACTAAAGTAAAAAAGTACGATAAAATTTTAAGAAGCGCACCATGCCGTCGCCGCCGGAACCCATTTCGGATCGTCCCTCGCTCCTCCTGTCGGTAGCTTGACTGGCCGGTTAGCGCACATCGCACCCCGCAACTCCCGCTGCAAGCACGCACGCACGCTTGCTGCGCGCGATGCTGCGGCGGTGGGGCAGCTGGTTCTCTGGCGGCGCCGACGCACGGGTGGGCGGGCGCGCGCCGGAGGAGCCGGAACCGGATGTCTTCTCCTTCGCCGAGCCCCTCCCAGCGTGGCCACCAGGTCAGTGGCGCCTCCTCCTTCTCCTCTTCCCGTCTCGCAGATGTATGACTTGTACTTGTTCGCTCACCTTGATTCGGCGTGGGTTTTTGCAGGCGGAGGGTTCGCGAAGGGGCGGATGTGCATCGGTGGAGGGGAGCTGGAGCTCGCCGCGGCCACCAAGTTCCAGAAGATCTGCACCCTGTCGACGCAGGCGCG
Source organism: Tuctoria greenei (assembly GCA_036927565.1). NCBI lineage: Eukaryota > Viridiplantae > Streptophyta > Magnoliopsida > Poales > Poaceae > Tuctoria > Tuctoria greenei. Next base: position 17,431,235 of record JAYESD010000006.1, read on the forward strand.
GCGGGGCGGCAGCGTTACCTTCTACCGGCCGCTCGGTGTCCCCGAGGGCTTCTCCGTCCTCGGTCACTACTGCCAGCCCAACTGCCGCCCGCTGCACGGCCATCTCATCGTCGCGAGGGCGGGCGTGGGGGACGCGCCTCAGCAGCAGCCGCCACTGCTCTGCGCGCCGAGGGATTACTCGCTCGTCTGGGCATTCCAAGGCAGTGGTGGCGGCAATGCCCCTGGCTACGGCCGCAGCGACGCCTTCTTCTGGCTCCCCGTGCCGCAGGAAGAGTACCGAGCGCTTGGGTGCCTCGTCACTACGGAGCCTCACAAGCCAGCGGTCGAGGTAGTGGCTTGCGTCCGCGCCGACCTCACGGACGAGTGCGAGCCGCACGGGTCACTGCTCCACCTGCCGCTCGCGCGGCAGCAGTCGTCGGCGTCCTGTCCACCGGCCTTTACGGTGCGGGGACTGAGGCCGGTGCACCGCGGGATGTGGAGGAAGGGCGTGGGCTCGGGGACCTTCTGCTGCGCCGCGGACGGGAGCTCCCCGCAGGAGCAGGCCCTGGCGTGCCTGAACAACGTGGACTTCGACCTGTCGGCGATGCCGACGCTGGAGCAGGCGCACGCGGTGATCCGGCACTACGGCCCCACGCTGTTCTTCCACCCCAAGGAGGTCTACCTGCCGTCGTCCGTCTCCTGGTACTTCAAGAACGGCGCCAGGCTGTACAAGCGAGGGGGGGACCCCGCCGGCGAGGAGATCGACGGCGAGGGGTCCAACCTCCCCGGCGGCGGGTGCAACGACGGCGAGTACTGGATCGACATCCCCGGCGGCGAGCGGCGCCGCACCGTTTGCCACGGCGACATCGATAGCGCGGAGCTGTACGCGCACGTGAAGCCTGCGATGGGCGGGAGTTGCACGGACGTGGCGATGTGGGTGTTCTGCCCGTTCAACGGCTCGGCCAGGCTCAAGCTGGGCCTCCTCAACCTCCCACTCGGCAAGACCGGGCAACATGTCGGGGACTGGGAGCACTTCACGCTACGCGTCAGCAACCTCACCGGCGAGCTCATCGCCGTGTACTTCTCGCAGCACAGCGGCGGGAACTGGGTGGACGCCTCGGCGCTGGAGTACGTCACCGGCAACCGGCCCGTGGTGTACTCGTCCAGGAACGGGCACGCCAGCTACGCGTACCCCGGCGTGTACCTGCAGGGCTCGGCCACGCTCGGGATCGGCATCCGCAACGACGCCGCGCGGAGCACGCTGTTCGTGGACTCCAGCACCAAGTACCGCATCGTCGCGGCGGAGTACCTGGGCGACGGCGCCGTCGCCGAACCGCAGTGGCTGCAGTACATGCGGGAGTGGGGACCGAAGGTGGTATACAAGTCGAGGAAGCAGATGGAGAGGATGAGCGGAAGGATGCCGGAGCGGCTCAGGTGCAGCGCGGATCGCATGCTTAACAAGATGCCCAATGAGCTGTCCTGGGAGGAAGGGCCAACCGGCCCCAAAGAGAAGAACATGTGGGAGGGAGACGAGCGATGTTAAGATAATTGCGGGTGGCTTGACATGAGCTCTATCGTTTAACTGAGAAATTGTGCTGTTACCATTGAACCTGTAGCTGCTTCCATACAACTGAATAGAAAAAAACATTATTGAGTCAGAATGTTTTCGGCACTATTGTGGTCAGAATTTCTGATTGATGATGTTGCTAAACCAAGAAATATGAACAAAGGCGTGTCTTCCTCTGCTACCGTATGCCTTGTCAAAAGGGATGTTTACAAGAAGGGTCAGAGGGGAAAAATGACCCCCATCTTCCAATATCAATTAAAACTATAAGAAAATGCCACGTACGAGTGCACTGACAAAAAAAATTTCCAGGAGGCTGTTGTTTGTAGTGTCTATGTCTTCTTTTCATCATCACTGCTGTCACTGCCATCACTGCACGAGAACGCCATTAACAGAAAATTATCAGATCGTGTTGAACTGGATAATAAAACTTGACAAGGCATCACAGACACGACAGAAGGTAGAAGCTAGATTAGCAATCACGTACCTCTCTTCGTTAAGCTTTGCAATTTTCTTCACTTCCAAGCTGGTCATGCCCAGGTACTTCTGCGCAGCTGTAACATTATCTGCCCCTGTAAACAGTGGTGATAAAATCAAATAACGAACAGTTATTATCACAAAAAAAATAAACTCAACACCTATAAAAAGAAGTAACAGTAGAAAACAAGTTTGAACACCTACGACGAGTTTCTCATAGTCAATTCATAGTTTACAACTTTACAGGAACGAGGCACCAGCACTAAATAAGAAATGGTAAGGATATGGTAATAGTAGGAAACAAAGGCCAAGAAAAGAAAGTACCTCTAGTCAACTGAAAAACATGAAGAGCACATCGTTCGGCTGCTAGACGTACAGGCGTGCTAGAATCCTTTAAAGCACCGGAAATTGCAGGGCCCAGTATAGAGTGATGTGTAGCAAGAGCTGAATGATTTATCTACAACAAGAAAAACAATTACCACCACATCACCTAAAATAAAGCTACCAGTGTGATACAGAAGCTTCAGTTATGGACCTTTGCAGCAGCTTTGAGGCAAGACAAAGATCTTCTCCTCACTTCAGTTGAATCATCACGCAAGGCCAAGACAAGCAATTGAACAAGTTGCAAGGTGCTTGCTTCTGACTGCAACTGGAAACAGAGTAGCCGTCCCAGGGTTTTTGTAGCGACTTCACGGACAGGGAACTATAACACAGTATAAACAAGAGTTACACATGGACAAACATTAACAGTTTTAAATAACTGAGCAACATAATCCAATACCTTGTCATCTTTTAGAGCATCTTTCAGAGGATTGACAATAGATGAAAACGAAACTGAATGGCAGAGTTGTGAGGGGCAATGCACTGACATGGATGAGAAAGCTAATAAAGCACCATGCCTGCTACACCAGTTTGGCGAGGTGCTCATATTCAACATGATTTGCACCAGATCTGAAATTTCGACCTCCTCCATATACTGTAAATAAAACATGTATATAGCAGTCAATAGACAGCCAATAAAGAGGTAAAAATCAAAGGGTTCTCCACATATCTATTAAAGAGATGAAATTTCCATGAAAAGGATGTTGGTTTTTCAGTCAGGTTATTATGTATGGTGTTCTCTTCCTCTATAATAATTAACCTTGTTTTTCAGATCATGTTTCTTTTGCTGCATCACGCATCAACTATGCAGATACCTTTTTTGAACTCAGTCAAAAAAGGTTCTAACTCTGGGTGTCCAAATAAAAGATGCCAAATCCGGTAAAAAGAAAATATTTTGGCTCTAAATATCCAGATATGAGGAACATGTTTGGTTAAGATACTTAACAAAATATTTTGAAGGTTACATAAAGTAGAATAGGCTGTAAAATTCTACAAGAGTCCAGAGGTATTTTTTTTCGTTGCCAAGGTTCAAACACTAGTTAGAGCATGCTACATTATTTCTGGTATGAGCATAGACGAGATAAATATAAGTTACCATTACCTGAGACAGTGTACCAATTACTTTTGCAGTGCAACTGCGGACATCATCAGCATCAGCCTGCAGGAGATCTTTGAGAAGAGCACAGCCACGCAATCTTATTGCAGGGCTAACACTTTTACCAGCATGCTTGATAACACCTTTAAGCGCAGAAAGGACACTTTCTTTAACAGATTCATCTCCTGACTGGAAAAGGAAACGTAAAATTAATTTTGAACAAGCATGTGCATCTTCCAGCTCACACCAACAAAATCAAGAGGCAGAACATCCACACGACCTGCAACATGGAAAGAAGATCACTAACTAAAGGATCCACCCGTGTACTAAGTGCACTAAGCTTTCCAAGAGCAGCTGCCGCCCTCGTACGGACAGACCTGCAATTTAATACGTCCAAGCATTATGGTAAAAGAAATAGTTGAAAGAGATGCAGAATAAAAAGGTAATACTGACCTATTAATATCCTGAAGACATTTTACAAATGTAGTCTGAAGTTGTGGAAGGAAGGGTTTAAGCGCAATTCCTCCTTTTGTGATGATGGTTGTGAGGGTTGCTAGGATAGCTGACTTTACTTGCCATGGAAATCGGTCACCAAGGATGCGAATAAGAGGTCTATGAAAAAACAAGGATTAAAGCGACAATGCCAAACAATGATGAACCAACATTAATAAATAAAACAATGCCAATCAACATTAATAATAAAAAACTAGTATGGAAGTATAGCATCAATCCACTTTCGCAATGTGTTTAGGAAGCAGTTTGTATTCGGGACATGCTAAGGGGAGCTCCTGCCTCTCCAAAAGTTTAAGCAGCCTGGCCCATCCTTTCGATTTCTAGTTGTTGAGCAGGTTCAAAAGCCCCGATTATTCGGCGAGTCTTCTCAAGGGAAAAGCTAAGAGAAGCTCCAACTTAATGTGCCTCAATAATACTGGCATGGATTTGTTTTACTCCAAGTATGCTATGGTAAGTAAACAAAGTGAAAGCTAAAACTTAGCAGCAATAATGTCACAACATAAATCACACTGTCATATACAAGTTTTCAAATTTTCTTTTTGTTATGTAGGTGCAGATATGAATAGTCCAGAAACACTGTTGAATATAATCTTGTTTCTAGATTAATAGAGTGTAGGAGAGTCCAAATCGGTTTTAGGGAAGAGTCCTACTACAAGTCAAGGATAGATAAGAGTCCTAGTCAGATCGAAGGTACAATCCTAGGAGTCAAGTTGCTTGTGAACAGCTATATATAGTTGAAGAACCCCTTTATTATTGAATTTTCGAGTTGCATTATTGTCCGGAATTCCAACAATTGGCTAGAGCTGGTACAGATTTGAGATTCATCTCCTTCCCCGGGAAGACGCACAAGTCAGGAGATAGCCGAGATCGAGCGAGGTGCCTGGGCGGGGCGCTGATCCAATCGTGCGGGGGCCCGAAGGCCGAAGGGCGGCGCGGCAGGAAATTCATGCGCTCGCACAAGGTTGTCGAAGAGGCAGACAGGACACCAATGCTGTCGGTGGGCGGACAATTAGGTTCTGGACACGCGCAGCTCATGGAAACGCGGGATTCGTCTGTCGGTGGCGATGTGGATCTAGATCGGGGTATCAATGGGCACGTGTGGGAGTCTGCCTTCGAGCAGGATTCGACGCGTGAGTTTTTTCGGCCCAAGGTGGGACACTGGTGCGCTCGCGGGAGCTATGGTGTTTTCGGCAGAAGAAACGGAGCATCGTGGTGGGTCCTGCAGCGCATGAAAACGCACGGCGCGCGGGAGAATTGCTGTCTCGGCGGAAAATCGCTGACGCTCAGGGATTGACAGGGGGCAGTCCAGATCAGAGAGGAGGCGGTTCGGATCAGAGAGGGGGCGGCAGATCTGGACCAGCTCGTGGCGACTGGCGACGAGCGTGGTGTATGTCCCATTGGCGGGCGGTGCTATCAGCAGCCGCTGGTGACCCTGCCAGGTTGCTGTTTTGCACATACTGAAGAATTGAAGGAAGAGAAAAGGATCACAGGTGGCAGCCAACGGTTGCATGCTGATAAGGAGAAAAAGAATCGCAAGACAGGAGCTGTTGTGGACTTCAGTGCTGCAGAGAGCACACGTGCAGAGGAAGAAGACAAAAGTCTAGGCTGGGCCACGTGGTGAGATGTGGGGCCTGTTGAGTGAAGGACCAGGTCATAGGAAGTCAACGGGTGGATCCTAAAGAGGTGTTGGGTCAGGTTAGTGGTCTAGTTGGACAACAGAAAGCATGCTCACGTGAGGGTCGAGCCGGACTGGGCCAGGTCGAGTGTGGGCCCGGGCTGTGTTGGTGGTGGTCACGTACAAGGGAAGTGTGCCCATAAACTGTGTCAAAGGTGGTTCACAACAACGGAGGTGGTTGTGTGCGTCTCATAGAAGAGTGTTGTGCTCGGGATGAATGTGTACATGCCCAAGGGGATGTAATTGTGTCCACTCTCCAGGAATAAAACCCAAATTTGTGCTCGGGATGGATGTGTCCATCTCATGGGTGTAGTTGTGCCCATCCAAATTAAGTGTGTTCGGGATGTAGTTGCATCCATCCCAGAGGTTGAAGACGTGCTCAGACCAAAAATTCGTATTCGGGATGTAGTGACCATCCTAGGGGTGTAATGCCCACCCTGAATTGTATCAATTAGTATCCTAGAAAAACAAGATTAGGGGATGATTGTTTTTTTTTCAATGGAAAACGGTAGGGGAAACCCCTACTAAGATTAGGGGGTGATTGTTGAATAATCTTGTTTTCTAGATTAATAGTGTAGGAGAGTCCAAACCGGTTTTAGGGAAGAGTCTTAGTAAAGTCAAGGATAGATAAGAGTCATTGTCAGATTGGAGGTAGTCTTAGGAGGAGTCAAGTTGCTTGTGAACAGCTATATATAGTTGAAATCCATCTACTGTAATTGAAGCAGTTTATTATTGAATTTTTGAGTTGCATTATTGTCCGGAATTCCAACAAACACATTCCAGCAGGTACATATATGATATATATAAGGTGAAGCAGCAGACAATCGTTGAAATATTGACATTAATTATTCCATATGAAATAGCTGATAGGAGCACATTCAAGGATCAATACTTGACCCATGACTAAAGGACTCGTAGCGCGAATGCAAAATGCTTATGGCGTATGTTGCCAATTCATTTCATGCAGATTGTCAGCTTCCTTGATGCCTATGACCTAAAAACATATGCCATATAAGGCACTCTTCAACTCAAGTAGGACATGTTGCAATACGGAGTCAACTATATGTTTTGGCTTCCTTACCAGAAACAGCACAGTACATCGTGAAAAGATGAATCTAAATGGGACAACTATAAAGTGGAGGGTGTTTCAAGAAGATAAAAGCCATACCCAGTAATTGGAACAACGACCTCCTTGAGGGTCTTCTCACTTGTCACATCAATTAACTCACCAAGACCTTCAGCTGCCTGTTCCTTTGTCTCAGCTGATCCACTAATTAAACCCTGAAATTCAGAAAGATGTCTCAAATATGCTCAAGCGTGAAACTGAATACAAGGAGAAAGAAGACAGGACTAGTGTAGCTATGCGATTCACATGATTTATTTTGGAAAAATCAAAACAGACACAATTAATGATATAGTATACCATCATAGTGCGTACACTACATCATACTCCCTCCTTTCTTGAAAGTTTGTCACTTTCTTATTCATTTTTTATTAGAAAATGACAAACTTTCGAGAAAGGAGGGAGTATATTGATTTCTTGTCTCTTTGCAAGATATGTGTGGCACTATCCTACATGGACTGGGCCTTGCACCAGCCTCACCTCAACCTGGAACCACAAACTTCTTCAGATGGTGGTTGGATTGTTCATAAAGAACAGAAGAAAGGTTTCAACTCCTTGGCGGCGCTGGTTGCCTGGGAGCTATGGACGCATAGATGTGCTTATATTTTCAATAACATTTCTCCTAGAACTTTTCAGGTGGCTTGGAATGTGACTCATGCAGGGTATGTGTGGTGTTTAGCAGGAGCTACAGGCCTTCAGGACTTGATGGCACACTCTGTGTTACGGTTTGTATTCATGTGATCTTTTGTTCTGTGTTTTTTCCCCAATTAATGAAATGATGTGCAGCTCTCCTGCATTGTTCGAGAAAAAAAAAAGTGCGTACACTATAAACTTTTGCTTTTCCACTCCCTCACCACACCATCCACTCAAGGTAACACAATGCATTTTTGTGGTCATGTCTTCATTTTGTTCACAATATTTTAACTTAAAGTCAGATAGATCTTTTGGTGAACCCATTGCAGAAGTAATTTAAACAGTCCGCAAAAAAATACCTGCTGAAATATAGGAAGAAAAGGCTGTAGAGCTTTAGTAAGACATAATCCAGGCAGAAGCACAGGCACACCCTGAAATCGAACATGGAACTAAGTGTAAATGAAATTTGTGGCAAAGTATTATCTTCTTTAAAGCTAGGAAGAAACTGCCCAAAAATATTAGAGGTTCAGATCAAAGTAGCACCTTCCGCCTTCTACGTTCTTTATCTCTGGCGGTAGAGACAGCATCACGCACTAGTTTTATATGTGTAGGGAGTTGTTCCTTCGGAACTGAGCCAACAACTCTTGAAAATGCTTCCAAAGCAGCCTGTTGACAACTCACAATTGTAAGTGAAAAAGTCTCAAGAGAAGTGGAACAACATAGTAGGAATAAAAAAATACTCACTGATACAGTAGCCTGGTCTGTATCGCTCATCAAAATAATTAGAGTTGACATCATATCAGGAGCCTCATCAGCTAAATATAGTTTAGTATTTTTAAAGAGGAAACCAATTAAATAGGCTGAACCACGCCTCATAGATGCCTGTAGGAAAATATTTGTTAAAAATACTAGAATGAAAAACAGCCGTTACACCGTTCCATCTTCCAAATAAAAGGTATCAGGCCAAACAACCTGACTGTCATTGACCCCTTTTAGAAGCTCAGGAATCAAAGTTTCAACTCCATCCTCATCAATAACCAATAAAACAGTTTCAGCAGCTTTCCTGGCTGAGATTTGTACATCCTATAGAGAGATACAAAATGTGAGCAACGATAGAACATACATCTAGTACTCCTATGATGCATTCTCAAGCTCGAGTTAAATGCATAAATATGAATCTAAGTAGAAACAATGGAACACATCAATACGAAATTAGGTAGATGACTAGATACAAAATGGCTGTTTCAGAATGCATCTCACCACATCTTCATCGCCCATAGCAAGAATCAATGCTGGCAGGACAATTCCAATATGTGAATTCAAACCTGGCCCAGCAACTTCTGCTAGAGCTCCCAATGCATGTGCATTGAATGAGCTGCATCATTAAAGGAACAACTCAGTCAACTCACGTAAATACATACAAACAATGCAATATACTAATATAAACACAGTCGACTCACGAAAGTGGGTGCTGGACTAATTTGGGCAATATATGAGGCAAAACAGCAGCAGCTCTGACACTGCAAAATCAGATCAAAAGGTCAATACCTGCCAAGAATTCATAATCAGGCAATCTAATGACAAAATGGTAAGTACCTTAGAATCTGCTTTAGACCATCAAGAGCAGTTGTAGATGTATCATCATCTTCCAATGCCCGCAGTAGTGTGGGGATAATCTCATCAATGGCTTGCAGTCCAGCACTCTATGAAAGGTGAAAATGTCACTAACAAAACATTGAAAGTCATAATACCATCTGAAAATATCCAGATCAAGTACCTTATACAGAGTACTAAATGCTAATCCAGCAGATTCACGAACCTCCTGCGTGCTGTTATAAATAGATAATGTTAAATAAGGCATCAGTATAAAACCAAGAAAATGTAAAACAATAAAACAGACCTGTCACATAGAGCAGTACGAATTGTAGGAATAAGTTCATCCATAAAGCTTAATAGCTGGTGCTTCCCCGCGCTACCCATAACCTCACTCAAACCGATGCAAACTCCCTGAAAAGTGAAATATATTGGTCATTTACAGGTCGTATAACTCTGTCAAGGTAATGCCACCTGAAGAAAATTCAGGACTGGCAGGGATTTTCATAGGACAAAATTCAACAAAACTATGAATATTTGCACCCCAATAATATCAACGAGAAAATATAATGTCGCTGTAAACCTGGATGGAATTGTGGTTGAAACACCATAACCCCATTGGGCCCATCAGACCATCCAAAATCAGGCAAAATAAAGTTTCAAATATGTTTAAATATATTTCTGCGTATATTTAGCTGAAGACAAAAATTTATTCAGAAAAATGCAGAGAATTCCCATTTTATTCAGGGAAATTAAATACTTAAATTTTCAGGAATCTGGCTGAGTTCTAAAACATCGGTGGCTCCCCATCAGAAGCAACAAGTGAAAGATCATAAGCAGGTACAACTCCCTATATAAACATAATTAGTTAAGATAAACTTACTTGTCTTCTGCTAGCATTTGGGTCTTTGAGTCCTTGTGACAGGATGGGAATAATAGAGGGCAGAACTCTCTCGCCGAGCTTCCTTACAAGTTCACCAAGCGCTCTCCCAGCAACCTGAAGAATTAGAATACAAAGAAAAATCAAAACTAGAATTTTTTCTACAAATGTCGAACAGCACGTGGAATCGATCAAACCTGTCGCCTTTCTGAGGAAGATGATGCAAGAGATGAAATAAGTGTGTCCATAAGCACTTGCATTATCTCTTTAAGAGTTCTTGGAGTGTTAGCAACAATTGTTTTCCAAACGTGTAGTGCAGCCTGAGATGTAAGAAAAAAAAATAGAAAGATGTTTTGGGAACACTGAAGGGTGGCATATTCCTAATGACGTGAAACAAACTATATTAGCTGATTCTCACAAACAGATTAGTTAATGGAGATATCCAAGAATTAAGCATGCATACCTGTCGTACGGTCAAGCTAACATCAGAACGGACCATATAAATGGCAGCAAGAACTTCATTGCGTTTCTCTCTTCCAAGAACCTCAATAATTGCACGACCCTGAGCCTCTGTACTAGCACCTTCATCATCACTTCCGCCCTCAAGTATAGCCTTCCCAGAAGTTCCAGCCACCTGAAGATAGCAGTATTAGAAGCCGCTGCAACATAATAAATAGAACCATTAAAAGAGTTCAGTAAAACATGAAAGACATCTACCTTGAATAAGAGATCTCCAAGAAGTTCAACAGAACTTTGTCGGATGCGCCAATTATCACTAAAGATCCCATCCTCGATAGCGGGAAGCAACAGAGGTAACGACCTATTGAACATCAACCATATCCATCATGTTGTATCTTGTAAGACACTAATATCACTAACAAAATCAGCAGCTAAACTAATTCAAAGAGGTGAGCGTACGTTGTTGCGTAATGCTCCACAAAGACATGACCAGCAGAAAGTGCAGCGTCACGAACAGATTCATTCTCATCAGCAAGCCCTGTTATAGAAGTAATTAGTGAATCAATATACCAAAAGCAGAGAGAAATTCAACCACCTTACCGTCTAATATAGCAGGCAGAACGACCTGTAGGTAGTTCTGAAAAACACCACCCAACGACCTTGGCAAATACTATAAAAGGAAGATATAACACTCAGATATAATGTATACTATTACAGGGGATATAGTCAAATGAGATAATGAGAACACAGAAAAGAGCGACAAATTACGCGGAAAAGTGTAAGATGTCCATCTCGAACAGAAGCCTTCTGATGGGAACAGTTCCGGATGATGTCAGGAAGAAGATGATTAAAATAATCTTGGTCAAGAGCAGCCAAAACCTGGAAATTGAAGATAATTAGCACATTTGTATACTAGGCTATTTTGGTTGTACAAGCTAGCCATTGCATAGACGGTCGTAAAAACAGGGGAAAAGCTTAGTTTTGCTATTCTCCCTTTGCAACAATTATACAGATGAAAAACATAAATATATATGCATGCATATAATGTTGGGTATTCAACATCCATTCAACAAATCTTTTACATAAAAAATAAATTTTCCTGCAACGGGATGAAAGCCTGTACAGTCCATGATGTGGTCAGAATAAACAAACATCATACTACACAAAAAGCACTCAAGGCAAAAAAGGAAGAACCAACCTCGCTTAGTCCCTGGGCAGCTCCAGATCGCTCAACATTACTATTGTCCGATTTGAGTGTATCTAATAACCACGGCACAAGATCTGGGAAGATTTCTTCACCCATTCCTCTTATAAGAGACCCAAGAGCTCGAGCAGCCACTGCCCTGACTTCAGGTATAGGGTCCACTAGGACCTAAAAGTTACAATCAGCATGTAAAAAGCAAGTAAATTTCAATAAACAAATGCAACTATTATTAGCAGATGTTCACATCTGCTGTGTGGCATATGCAACATAAGGAGAGAGGTTTACCTTCTTAACTTCTGGAAGGAGCAATCCAATGTATGGGATCATATCCTTTGGTTCTGTAACTAAGGAAGACATGTTCCCAACAATTTGAGCAGATTTCTTCTTAGTCTCAACACCCCTCTCCCTAAGTCCTCTATGCACAATAGGCACAAGCAAGGCAAGGGATGGTGCATCTATTGAGTTAATAAAGGTAGTCTGCACAAAGAAAAAAGAGTCAGAGGATAGAAAGTGAAACAGCTATAACTGCTCTTGATTCAATTGAAAGTCAGAAGTTCGGGTAAGCATTAACTTAAGCCATACTTTACCTGAAGAAGGATGTCCAGAGAGTGTTTAGTGTGGTTATTTGGATCTGTCAAAGCTGAGAGGAGAATAGGGACAAGTGCGGATATTTCAGGATTCTTTATGACACTGCCAACCTGGAAAAAAAGTGTCCATTTGAGAAAAAGGCATGAAAAACATCCAAGTTCTCATGGGAAAGAAGCACAAATTTACCTCCTGCAGAGCTGTCTGCCCTGCCACTTGGACTTTGGGATGTGTGTCTGTTAGTACCTGACAAAGACATTCCATTATGAAAAATTGGTGCAAAATTATATAGACAGCTTATATGCTCAAAAGATGATCATATATACCTCTGTCAACTTTGGAACAATCTTTGGAAGACACTGAGATAACTGTTGAGGAGCACAGTATGCCATAGCACCAAGAAGTTGAACACTGCTTTGCTTTGTACGCCATGCTTTATCTTCTAGACCCTGGATAAACATACAAGATACTCATCTGAATATGCGATTTTATTGGAAGGTTTAGCAATAGAAGATAATTCCCATTGCAAGTGACAAGGGTACATATAGAGACAGCCCTAGGGGCCCATAAACCAATACATGGGCTAGGCACAGGTTGCCTAAGCAACACACACACAGAGACAATACATATTCTAACAGATTTAAAGAAAACAAAATGAGTGCATCACACTGCTGCATTTACTGTGACTTTGTTGCAGATTTTTCCATTAGTGTCTAATTTCATCTTATTTTTAAAAAAAAATATTGAAAAGTGTTAATGCTGCCAATGAAAATAAGAAAACGACACTGCAAGAAACCAAAAATGATAGGGTAACAACTAGCCACTGAAATATCTCTGTTTAATTACTGAACGATGTGGCTTGATAATGTAAAATGCATAAACCTATTAGACTATATGTACCGACAGCCTAGAGTAATGCTGCTAGAAAAATTGGTGAAATGGTGAAACATTTAGTGGCTGGTACACATTTCAAAATAAAACAAGATAAACTGCCCAATTGTACCCTAAAGATCATTTGGAAACAAGTACCTTAAAGATCATTTGGAAACAACATTATAATTTCATAGCATCAAATAAAACATAGTCATACCTTAAGAAGTGAAGGAAGGACAAGCTTCACACCATGACCGGTGAGCTGAGACATCATTGCTCGAGCAGCGCATTCAGCCGCTTCACGCACTGCCAATACTTGATCAGAGAAAGATACAAGTAGCAAGGGTAGCATTTGAACGACATACCTATAAGAAAACAAATACAGTGAGTCACTTTAAGTCAGACCAACATTTTGGAGAGAAATGAGGTATCTCACTTACGGCTCGAATAGTCGTCCGAGCTTCTCACACAGGCACTCAAATCCAAGTAAAGCTCCTTCACGGGATTTGGCAGACATTCTGGCACATAGACAAATTGAGTGGTATAACACTCAGCAATCAGTAAATTGAAATAAGATAGTGGCTGGATGCATGACAAAAGAATGAAGCACTAAGGCGCCTCCAAAGTTCCTGCTTGAAACTTGAAAGGTTCAAACGAAGGCACTCAAGCAGGCAAAATAGATGCAATAAGATAAAAAAGAAGTAAGTTACAACTTCCAAGATCATTAGGATTAAAGGTCATGATTTAAGAAAAACAATCTTCAAATGCAAGGAAATGAAGAAACAAGACGGGTGAATACAAAAACTGCAGGCTGTGGCACATGCTCTTTTGTGGAAAACTGTAATCAACATGGCGATTAGTGAATGGTTCAACTACCATTTAGTCCCCTATGTACCACTAGTGAAAGAGGTCACAAAGTAGCTAACCTGTCTTCTAAAGCTTGCCGTAATGTTGCAGCAATACCATACTTCTTTAATGAAGAAATCCCAAATCCTTTAACCACTCCAGCAAGGCCAAAGGCTGCACCACGCCGCTCACCATACTTTTCACATTTCATCATCCGATCCAAGAGTCTAGATACAAGAGCTTGAGCCTCTTCCTGGTTATAGAAACGTAAGCAATATAGTCAAAGAAAGGCATAGGAAAAGTGGGAAGAAAAGGTTATGAGGTCATTAATGCAAAGAACCAAATAGATGATGCAAAGCACAACTCACCTGTTTAGAGACCATAAGTGGGGACAAACAGTCTGAGACGGCCCGTTGAACTGCCTCTGATGGGGTGTTAAGGACATCTAACAATTTCTCAATAACACTGTGAACTTTAGGATCGTCCTGTTACAAGCAATATACTTAGTACTGTGCATGCATCAGTAAAATGGAAAAAAATAGTTACAGTTACCTTTGACAGATGTTTTGCAAGAGCACCAGTGAATATTACAACACCTTCCCTGACAAGATCATAAGTTTCCTCATCTGAAGCCTGTGATCAATGAATTATATAGCAAATAAGAAAACAATGAGCCACAAAATAATTAAATAACATTTGTACAGTTAAAAGAGTGCCTTGCCTTTTTATTCAAGTAGCTCTCAAAAATTGGAAATAGCAAAGGTACATTTTCCTTTCCATGCTTATCAATAATTAGGATGCCAACATTAATCATTCTACCACGGACATCCACATTAGCATCAGCCTGTAAGTTCGGCATGAGACACATTAATATTTCGAGTTAAGATGCATTTATAATATCAACAAAGAAAAAAAACACTTACTAGGGCACGTGATATGAGAAATGTCATGACAACAGGAAGATTTTTGGAAGCCAAAACATCAGCAATCGAGTGGAGTGCTAATGCAATACCCTGTCTTCCAAGCCAGCGTGTGTCTCCAAATTCAACTCCAGCTCCAAGATCACGAATGTATAAAGAAAAAAGGGTAGAAAGTGCATCCTGCAATGATGCAATGTCATCATCAGAAAAAAAAGGGGTAGAAACTATTTGATCCAGATAGCTCTATTCAAGTTCTATCTGAATATACTGCAGTTAAATAGTCCAGGCAACATTAATACATATCACGACTCAAATTCACATCATTTAATAATCTACATTCGGTTCTAATGTAATCCAATCTTCAATTGTAGGTGCTAAACATGGTCCTTTGTAAGTGTGCCTTGGCTATAGTGCTGAATCAAAGATTACCATATCGTAAATTGATACTATAAATGTTGAGTATTAATCTTATTTTCTAGAATAGTCTAGTAAAAGTTTGAGACAAGTGTTTTAGATAGAGTCCTAAATAGGTTTGAGTTTGATTTTATCGTAAGGGATCTATATATAGTTGGGGCAGCCCAAGGAATAAATTGAAGAAATTTACAACAAACAAATCGTAATTAGTTGCCTCCGGATTTCCAACAATTGGCATCGGAGCCGGTTCGTTTTTGAGATCCCATCTCCTTCCCCGAGAGGAGGTGCTCCCGGGGAAGGACGGCCGACGGGCCGAAGGAGTACGCACAGGGCTAGAGTCGTGCACGTCTGGTGCAACCGTCGGTGGGAAGACGATGAAACTTCGGCGGAAGCTAGACCGAGCGAGCGGCGGTCGTATCCCAGAGTTGACGGGAAAAGCCAGAGACGGTCAAGCTTCAAGTGCCTTCGGGCACCGCTCATGGAACTAAGTGTGGATGAGGGGCGCCAAGGGTCGGCACGGATCGAGGCGCGTGAGGAGCGTCGGGCAATGTTTAAAAAAGCGGATGCCTAGGCCGCTTAAGCGCCGCCTAGGCACTGAGTGCTGCTTGGCCGCTCCGCTTTCCATTGAGCGGCGAGATTAAGCACCATCGCCGCTCAATTCCGCCCAGGGGCACTCAATTCCGCTTGGGCCACTCAATAGCTCGTGGGCCGCTTTTTTATGTGCCTGCCTTGTTAAAAGGAGAAAGTAAAACCTAAACTCAATCCCGTCTGGTAGCTGCCAGCTCTCACAGCCGCAGGCGTTGCTAGCCCGGTGCTAAGCTTCTGATTTTGATTTCAGTAGACCAGTTACTAGTACGCTTTTATGCTTCTGATTTTGATTCTAGTAGTTCAGTTGATGAAATTTATATTCTTCACACTCCCACTTAATAGGAACTCGGATGTCATATACATATATGTAATATATTATATAAATTTAGCTTTGCTTTTTGCGAAACGCCTTGGCGCTAGGCGGAGCTCTTCCGCTTAATTTTCGCCCCCGCTTTATGAAACACTGGTGCCGGGTCAATCCTCCCGTCGTACGACCTGCGGCTTCAATCGACGAGACATGCGGGATAGATTTCCAAAGGCGGTGGGCTCGGCTGAGAAACAAAGTAGAGGCCACGTTGGGTTGGAGGTGCCCTTGTTGATTGAGTTGGGGAGTACAAAAGAGGTTGCACGTTGGCTCAATGGGCCAGCTAGGCCTGAGTTGCATGTGCAGTCGGTTGGGCCTTTCGGAGTTACTACATGCAGTCGGTGGAGATGGCCATGTACTGGGAACCGAGGCTGAGTTGGGCTCTGAACTCAGTCTATTAGTGGGTTGAAGAACAGAGAAAGGTGTGCGAGTTGGGCTCTGCGAGTCCGCGACGTCGCAAATATAATTCACGACAACGGGTGACTGTGAAGAGAGGTGTGCTCGAGGTGAAAATGTGATCATGTTGAGTGTGTGATCGGAATGAAGATGCGTCCATTCCGAGGTAAAGGTAAAGTGCAGGTTGAAAATGTGCCGAACCCAAATGTGTTCGGGATGCAAGTGTCCATGCCTAGGGGGTGTAGTTGTGTCCACTCCAAGGTGAAAACCCAAATTCGTGTTCGGGACGAATGTGTCTGTCTGAGAGGGTATAGTTATGTCCACCCAAAATTGTGTGTGGGATGTAGTTGCATCTATCCAGGAGTTGAAGACGTGCCCAGACCAAATTCGTTTTCAGGATGTAGTGCCCATCCTGGGGTGTAGTGTCCACTCTAAAATGTATCCTAAATTAGTCAGTGTGTCCTAGAAAATAAGATTAGAGGGTGATTGTTGAGTATTAATCTTATTTTCTAGAATAGTCTAGAAGATAATAGAGTTTAGAAGAGTCCAACTCAGATTAGGGAAGAGTTGGAGATAGAGTAAAAGTTTGAGACAAGTGTTTTAGATAGTCCTAAATAGGTTAGAGTCTGATTTTATCTGTAAGGGGTCTATATATGGTTGGAGCACCCCCAAGGAATAAATCGAAGCAATTTACAACAGAAATCTCGTAATTAGCCACTGGATTTCCAACAATAAATAGCAGCAAAGTACAGACACAGATGAGGACTTGCACAATTTGTCACTTACTTGCATTTTGTCTGGATTTTCATCCAATGCAGCCGCCAGAGCCTCAGCAGCAGCAGCACGAACATTAAAATTTTTATGGGAAAGTGCATCAAAAATACCAGAATAATCAGCACATATATCAAAACCAAAGCGGTCCCACAAATCCTCCGCTATTTCAGCAACCGCCTACAAAGGATACATGTGCCAATGAGGTAAGAAAATAAACATTATTTTTTGCTCTAGAAACCAAAAAAGGTTCAGCATTTTCCAAAAACACAAAAGTAATTAACAGAACAGTTTCATGCCAAATTTTGTAAGGATGCTTTTACAGACCTTCTCGGGATCATGAGCAGCAATCCAGAGGCTTGTTGATACATGCAAATCCTGTTGCACAGAGTGCATAGGAACACACTTCATAGCAGTTAAGCAGGCACGCCTAACGTGCACTTCTTTAGCATATACACCAACAAGAGCCTGAACAATGAAAAGTGTAAGAATATCATAACACAGAAAAAAAATAGGTAATATAAGAGTACAAAATAACAACTTGTGCTAACTCATTGCTTCTTAGACCCAGGCATAACTCGTTCAGCATAGGCCCAACTGAATGATGATAAGCCGGGACAGTGCTTAGCACATGATAAAGAGCCTATCACACAAAAAAAAATATGATGGTGAATACTATGAGAACAAAAACAAAGAAGTTATCTCACTAATAAGGAAGACTAAGAATGTTTAACTGATAACATCCTAGGCCGAGGAAGAGGTAGTATAGGATCCATATGCATAGAAAGTATGCGAAGCACATCATCATGAAGACAAGTCTTTTTCGAAGAAAGAAGGATCCGCTCCATTATCTGAAAAAACAAAAGGCAGGTAAACAAAAAAATGATAGGAAGAGAAAAAGGGTGAAATCTCAATGTAGAAAGGGGAAGGTTAAAAGTAAAACTAAAATATGACACGACATTAATGACACAAAAAAAGAGAATTACCGGAAATATAAAAGTAAATGAATCTGCTGGAAGGGGTCCCGCTTTGCATGCAATTGTCAGCCCATTTACTATTTGTTCAAAGAGTCCAGGTGATGATTTTTTCTTGTCATCTTCCATTGTCACAGGCATAAGGTCCAAAGTCATTTCAAAATGATCGACAGATATCACACGTGTGGCAGCAGCAATCTCAGGCGCCCAATTGCAAAGAGGAGGGGCTAAGCAGCGAGCTAGCCTCAACATCGCACCAAATGCAGCATCACTTACTATCATAGAACTTAGCAATGGTTCAACATAATTTACCTGCATGCCACACCTCAAGTTTTAAGCCACACCAGATATAAAAGAGAATCCAAAGCCCATAACATTTGTTCGTAATATACTCCGGATTTCCGGAACATTGAAAAACTAAATATATATATATATATATACTGCATTACTTAAATTTGCACAGTTGATAGCTTTATCATGTACTCACATACTCCAGGTTACATGACTTTGCATTCCATATTATGCATTATTTGTACAAGAAGTAACATAATGTGCATAGTAAGAGACTATAAACCTTCAATCTTACGATATTCCCGTACCTAACATTTTTTAAATAAAGAACTCCAAATAGCTCAGATCGTACATAGACAAAAGAAGAAATCAGGTCCTGGTCAGTTCGCCGACTTTCATGATTTACTCAATATTCTAGGTAGGTTTCTGACTTTTAATCTTTGATAAATAACGTAAGATCTAATGTGCTCAATACTAGTAATGAGACTAGAAGTCCAGTATTACTTCGACAAAGGTATCTTCTATACTGCAATGAAGTTTATAACCTGTCAAGTAACAGATTGAGAATAAGAAAACTAAGAAAAGGAAGGACAAGACTGCTAACCAGAGAAGGCAATTGGCCGTGAGTAAATATTGGATTAGCAATAGCCAATTCACCAAGAGCATCCAACATCAAGGCAAGATTCTTCTGTACTTGCCCAACCTTTGCACGTATAGATGCTTCATCCTTCAAAAGCAACTCCCTGGCCTCCTCTTTGGCTGTCTTGGCCTTGTCTCCAGGGGCTGGAAAATTTTGTGCTACAATTATTTTATCCTTACTTTTGTAAAAATATAACATTACATATAGCTTGTGTCAGAATTAAGAGCTTGCAAAAATGGTATACCTGTCTTTTTTGTAGATTTCCCAGTTTCTCGCTTTCCAGCACCAGAGGGCTCTCTCCTCTCAGCCTTTCCAGGTACATCAGATCGAGCAGTGTCCTACAAAATACAACAAAGTAAACATTCAGCATTCACATTATATTAGGCTAACAAGTTATTTCTGACAGAAGTCTAAATATTTCATAGATCCATGTTTGTAAATCACTTGGCAAAATCTCACAGGCTGCATTTTTACAAATAACTTCCAACCAGGCTAAAAAATCCTGATTAAACAACAATGACAACAACAAAGCCTTTTTTGTCCCAAGCTAGTTGAGGTAGGCTAGAGATGAAAAAAGGGCAGCTCGAGGCACGTAGCTGCCACTTGCGCAGGTCTAGGGAAGGGTCTGACCCACTTTAGGTCTTTGTATTCAATCGTTTCCTGCATTTCTGCAAGAGGCTGGTTCAAGGACTCAAACCCGTGACCTCATGGTCACAAGACAACAGCTTTACCGTTATGCCAGGGCTCCCCTCAGGCTAGAAATGAAACTCACAACAAAAAAAAATCCTGATTGAAGTCGTCGTAAAATTAATATGTAAGAACCAGAAAAGCAAAATATTACCGTGTCTTGGTCATCATATGCACGAAAACGCCCCTTTGCAAGTTTTGTATTTTTGGAAGCAACAGCCTCAGCAACATATATTCCTTGCTCTGTTGATAACTGCCCCTCTGGAGTATAAAATACCTACAATGGATTTATAAGAACTTGTAAGGCCATGAAGCCTCGAAAATGACTCTAGTGAACTAAGCAGAAATAAGTAAAGAAGCAAAAGCTATCAGGTCATTGTTGCAAGATTGAAAAATAGACCGTGGTCCTGTATCAGCACTACAGCTATCATGGCTCTGTAAGCTACAGAATGCTTGTATCATGCAACACGGCTGTGTTATATATTTTGCAGAGTTGGAATTTCTGTATGAACATTATCAGCATCATATGATGAGAAGATAACTAAATCTGATGCACCAACACAATTCATTGTAGTAGAGAAGAACATAATAATTAAAAAAACACTTTACTGCATGTTGAAAGCAGCACAAAAACATTATACCATTTTTCAAGATTTTATTTTATTCATATTTAATGTCATCAAGAAGTCCTCAAACTTCACCTTAATATCATTCTCAGAGAATGCATCATGCAAACTGCGCTCCTGGAGCCCTATGAAGAGCTGGAGATATATTAGTGACAACACTGTTAGAAAAGGATTCTACGACTTTCATTTGAAATAGAGAAGTGATAAAATGACCTTCTCAAACTCTAGAAATGAGTCCTGGGGGTTAATTGTCATTAGTGTTGATAAGGAACATAATGATGCACATTGTTCTTGCTTGTTGGGACTAAATAGACCATCCTGTGAAAGTAATTCCTGAAATGAGGATATACTGGTTACTAAGCAAAAATTAAAGTGACAAGGAAATTTGTGCATATTGAGTAATACTGAACATATTGGCATAATTTAAATAAAAAAAATTGTGAGTCATGCTGGAATGGGATTTCCTAACAATGTACAATAGCATTGTACTACAATCAGTAGGTATGGGCATGGCCTGACTTTTTCCGGTTGACGTGTTGGCAGGCCATGCAATGAAATGAAACAATCTGTCACATAAAACGTTACAACTAGTCAATTTGTCTTACGAGACGGCCTAGATGAGAGAGCCATTTTGGATTATTTTCCATTTTGCGATTTAAGGACCTGTTTAGTTGGCAGCCAGCTTTTGCCACGCCAAACTTGCGGCACCCAAATTTGCCACCACAACTTGGTCGGGTCGTGGCGGAAAAATGAACAGGGAAACTGCGGCGGGGCATTGGTGCGCCGCAGCTGCAGCATCAAAGCAAACGCGCGCCGCAGCTGTGGCGTTAACCACTGGCGGACAGCGGCGGCGAACCAAACATCCCCTAAATATCTTTCTAAAATTAACCGAATGCCAAGTTGCCAACTTTGCGAAGATAGCCCATGACCAAAATAATTTTTTTATCCAAACCATCAGGAACATATATAAAGTTCTGTCGTGTTAACCAACCAAAGCTCAACCTTAGCTTGTTCCAAGAAGATTAAAAAATGTGCCAGTCACTGCTAATAAAAAGCCTAATCCCAGTTTGCGGTTTGTGATAACAGACATGCAATACGTAGGCTATTCTAGTTATCATGCTCCACTTCAATATAATTATCTGACAAAACAAGGTGTCCTGACCTAATATATTCTAGTGGCATGGCTAAAACTGAAGCAGAAACAAACAAAGAGCTCAAATCATATTATCCCTCAAACAAAGCAAGCTTCTAAAGGGTGTACCCAGTGCTGAAAGCTCCAACACGTTGTGGGGTCTGGGGAAGGGAATACCTTCAAACAAAGCAAGCTTATATACCTTGATAAAATCCAAATTTATAATTACCTTGCAGATAACAGAAATGTTGGGGGAAATTAAGTCAACGAAGAAGACCTGTTGTTGTCTCAGCCTTCTTTGCAACCTCTGAATCAAATGAACAAACCAATCAGAAACATAAAAAGTGTAAATAGAAGATAGCGCAAGACTAACCTTCCATACAGCAGCTGGGGAAGCAGAGCTGGAAACACAAGGGTGATGGGAACATAATATAACTCGAGAATATGATCTTGAACCACAACCACACTCAATGGCATAAGGTGCAATCAAAAACAAGCACTTCACAAGGACCTCAGTAGATGGAACGAATGGTAGATGTGAATCTGTAGGGCTATCGACATCACTGGTTGATAAAGAGTAGTGTCAGATTCACAAAATAGGGTCAAGTAGAAGACATAGTAAAAACAGATAACCTCTATAAAGAAGGTTGAACAAAATAAGCAAATTCAATCACCATCAGGTCTGGAAGCGCGTACCATCGTTTCAATATTGACAATCTCTCTCCAACAATTGACAGCCAATTAGAAAATAAGAATAGAAGATCTTCAGCTAGGGCACCAGAGCATGAGAGGACTCTTGTAGTAGCATCATAAGCTGCCTTTCTGATTTCCCAACTTGGATGGCAAATCAAATATATTAGCAGCTGTAAAGAAAGACTGGATCAATAGAGATTACAGCCATAGAGATGATATCTGATATATACGAAAAAGGATAAATACAGTAACAAGTCTTCCAAAGAATTTGATATTCGAAAAATCAAGACTCAATGGCCAAATGGATACAGACAGCATCTGTCCCTTGGCTTCATGAATAATAAAAAGATAGATGCAAATGTCATATTTTTAAAAGAATTTGGGATTAGAATGTTAAGACTCAATGGTCACCAGCATTTGAACCCATTATAAGTACCTGGAGCAATGACCGGATAGAAAAATATTCTCGAACCCTGCAATTAAAAAAATGATTAAGGATGGAACATAAAAGGTACTGGTCTCACTCACAAAGGCCAATTTAACAAGTTGAATGCAAAACCTGGAGAGATGTTCTGCTAGCAGTGTTTGAATAAGGTCAACAGCGGCTAAGCAATCATCATCTGCTAGTTTAGAAAGCTGCCAGGAGAAGATGCAATTTTACATATAGCTTATATTAAAAGAGCTTCACTTTCGAGGTAGCAACCAAAGATCTGAAAACTATGAATACTAGATGCCGATGATCACATCGAGCATCAGAGAATTGTAAATAATCACTCATTTTTCAGCGCATTTTCATAATAAAAATACTGATAAATTCAAAAAATAAAGAAAAAAGTGAGTGAGATGCTGAAGTAAAACTCTTCGCGTAAAACATTAGATACTAAAAAAGCAAACTATTGTGTTCTTTTATAATCAAACAACCTTCAAAGAACATAACATGGGGTCTTAATCATTTTCCATATTAACAAATTATCTTTGCAGGTATTAGAAGAGTACTGGCGTTACCAGTTGTACAGATATTAACGAGGGTTCATTTTGAGCAATCAGTGCCCAGAGCTTCTCCTTCAGAACAGCACCGTCTGCATATTCACCAAACCATATTAGTGAAACAATTCCTCGCAAATATTATGCACATGTATATAAGAAGAGCTTGTAGAAAACCTGCTTTTGTATCAACAGCAGCAAACCTTGATACTACAAGGAGTGCATAGATACCATCCAACCGCTGTGTTGCCTTGCTATAGCCAGTTTTTGATAGCTGAATCAACTGATCCAATAAAGAAGCAACCTGAAGAACAACAATTTTATCAATAGGTACGCATCAGTGTGCACATTTAATCTGAGTTTAAAATCACTATCTTAGGCTTAAAAAAATGAAATGGATGAACTCAGCAGGAAAATGGTTCTTTTTGCAGAAATATCTCTAGGTGACTCCTGTACCTTAGTCAAAGAATCAGATTTTTTGGATATGACTCGTAGTAACTTTAGATGTCCCTTTCTCAAAGTATCTTTCTCTTTCAAGCCTGCAGATATAAATGAAACAACATCTCGTTCGATAGCTTCAGCTGATACAGAAGCCCATGCCCCTAAAGTTGATAGAATCGCCAATTTAACCTCCTCAATACCTGTGACAAGATAGCTAAACTATGAATTGATGCCAATAGGTGAAGGTATGAAGAATGCAATGAAACTATTGAACTTTACCATCTTCCTTGTAACACATTAGAAGGAACTTGGATGCTGAGGAAGCAAGTCTGCCTATTTGCTTTGGGGGAGATCTTGATAGTTGCTCTAAAGCATTTATCATTCCAATTCTCTGGTATGGAAGAGACAGTTTTCCCTCTGAGCCTGCCCAAACATAGTTTGTAAACGGTTATACAAATATCACTCTGAATTACGTGCTGTGTTAAAGTGACTTAAGCCACATGTTGTAAGAAAACATTAACACAAGATAGCATGATAGCTAAATATATCAGAAAGTTAAAAAAAAAAAAGATATATATTACAACCTCCTAAAATTGCTTTGACGGCGTTGAACATGGAAGGAAGAGTGTCAGGATCAGTTGACTTCTCACTTAATGTTCCAACAATACTCAAAGCAGTAATCCTCCTCTCTTCATCTGAATGTCGAACCTGCTGCAGAACAACTGGTATAAACTCATCGAAATACCTGCTTAGGTCTAAACGGACTGCCTTTAGGACATATTCAATAGATTGTAGCACAATTTCTGGGTTTCTTTTCAACATCCTTATGCATGACGGGACAACAATACTTTTAAAATCCTCATGACCAAGATCCAAGAATAGAGGCTTAAAAGCTTCAATGGCTGCTTTCGGTGGCCGGTCTTTTGAACTCAAGATGGTTTTGACATACAAATCAAGGAACAATGGCTGAAATGAGATAGCGACAGATTGTCAGACACATGAAAAAAAAATTACAAAAAACTTCCAAAAAACAGGTCACGCAGCACAAGTGGTCAACGAAAAACAGCCGAAACATAGCAGAACGCCATAAGGTTTACCTTGTATTCAGCGTATAATGATGGTGAGGTAATGGTGAAATCCAGTATTAGATTCAAAAATGCAGGAGAATCTCTAGTTGAAATTCTCAAATTTCTGACCTCCTCCAAATACATCTTATATATCCCAATAGGCTGGAAAATGGAAACAGATGAGAAATGGATAAAATTCAAACATTCTCTGCACTTTTTTACTTATTTCGACAAGTTACCTCAGAGAAAAGATGCATGAATAACTGTTTACAAGTCCGTCGTCGACGAAAGGACCCATCCATTAGGACTTGACATAAGACTGCCTGTGCATGGGCCAGTCTAGAGAAAGCACCCTTTGAAAGTGCGGCAAACTGGCTCCATTTCAGAAGATAATGTGACCACCTGAGAAGCTTGAAGCTGTTAAGGGGGCTTGCAACCTTTAGGTTCTTTTCCATAGATTGAACAAGTGCTGCAGCAAATGGCTTCATGAAAGCAGGTTCACCAAGAGCCTGAACAACCAGATCATCTACTGCTTTTCGTGACGCCCGATCATCATATATAGGCAATGTCTGCAAAATGATATCGACTAACAGTGCAGTATCTGATGGTGAATCTGCATGTAAGGCAAAGAAGTTTAAGAAAAAAATGGCTCTTATCATGACTTCTGCGAACATTGAACAAATAAGCAAAAGTAAAGTAATAGATGATATGAACTTCAAATGATATAAAGGTTCCTTCTGAAAAAAAAAGGATGTGTATTCCACCCAATGGTATAGGATAGCGGGAGACAAATTGGTTCAGGATCGGAAAGCATTGAATGTTACAAATTTCAAATAAAAAAGTTAAACTCGTGATAATAAAAACAGCACATGTATTTCTAAGTTATTAATGCTAACGATGCAGGAAGGACAATACTGGCAAATGAACATACAAAGGATACCTAGAAGCCTCCAAGATCTAGGACCTGGCATACTTGCAAGTGTAAAGATATATTATATTACAGATCAAATGACTGTGGTAACAACTCTCAAATCACAGCTCATAGCACATTGCCAGATAAACAGTGGATGGGTAGCTTAAATATATGAAAAGATAACAAGCAATCCAGTTGCATCATCTGCAATTAAAAAAGCTAGTACATGCTTCAGCATGAGCTGTAATGACAATCTAACGCCATGGAAATCATGCATCTTGCACAGATGCTCTGATTACACTACACATGTGATAAACTCGTATACAAGCAACCACAAATCATATAACCAGGAAAGGATAGGTTGTTAACATGAGCCAATGTGCCTTGCAGTGAACACTACAGGTTGTGCAACAGAACCTACCACCAGCATCCTCTGTAATGCGACATGTGCTTGACTGCAAAATCGAAACCGGTGCAAAACAATGGAAATTGAGAGCTTAAGCGCAAAGACAAAAGCTTGACCAAGGCAGAATTAGCAGCATGTTCTCTCTACAAGTCCACTCACAAGTTAAACCTCACGCTAAAGACAGTAAACATACAATAAAATGCAATTCCATAAAATAAATAGCTACTGGATGCTGACTTATCTCTAATCTCGTTCTACAGTGCACGCAGACTACCTAGCACATCTGCGCAATAGAGAGTGACGCTAATAAGCAACGACCCGCTCCAAGTTGAGCCGAATTGAGCATGAAGACAAGCAAGGTAACACATCGCGGGGGGCGAGGACATCCAGACCCACAAATCTGAGCTCATCGGCCGTCAAGTTTTCGTCGGATCGCAGAGCCCAACGCTAGGAAAAAAAGTAGGAGCGCGGGTACGACCGAGGAAGCACGCGAGAGAGGGGGGGGGGGGGACCGAAACCCGCAGGTGACGCCGAGCGAACGATCCAGAGAGGGAAGGACGGAGGCGATGACGGGGTTGGGTACCTGCGGCCTTGGAGAGGAGAGGGGGCAGGGTGCGGCGAAAGAGGCGGAAGCGGCGCTTCACGGAGGAGGTGGAGACCTCGGCCGCGGCGGCGCGAAGCACGTCCTCCAGCGCCGTCTCCTGCGCGCCCATACCGTAGAGGTGGGGGCGCTGGTGCTGCCGGCGGCGGCGGGGTGGGAAATGGGGTGAGCAGGTGTGGACTGCGCTGCGGCGGCCAGGACTCCGCGGTGATTGGGGTTTAAAGACTAGTACGAATCTACAAGTAACATCTGGCTGTCGTGTGGGCTCCTTATGCAAGCGACAAAAGCACTAGTTGGGCTGGGGCCAGTGGTCAGTGGAAGCCAACGGAGAGCAATCTAGGGCTCCTTTTTCTTAGGTGAATAAGAAGAAGCGTTGTTTTTGTTCTAAGAAAGAAGTATTTGGAAATCCTTTGCAAGCTCGCTCGCTGCTTTGCGAATTGTTTAGGTGCATCTACGTGCATCACCATTTGATGCGAAATCAAAGCCATGTGCGTTTGATCGCCGTCAGGAACTGTGTCCCGACTTTTACCACTGTATTAAAGCTTACTAACCGTCTAACCCTAGCAAGCCTCTACTCGTTTCGAAGGGTTGGGCTTGTGTTGGCGGAAAGCAAACCAGGATTGGCGTGATCACGGACGGCGAGGTGGCAGTAGACGGTTTGCCGAGCCAGCAGCCAGCTCTGCATCAAACGGGACGGGAGTCGATGCCATCATCTGCCTGGAGCAGGCCGTCATTTTGATCCCGACACGCCGGCAATCCAGGCAGGGGCGCACGGTTGAGGGAGCACGGCCCGGCTGCACCATTTTTTTTCCCTCTTCAAAGTTTAGATCGATGCCAATCAGGAGATCCGGACAATGAATCGAAGAGAACAGTAACCGAGACACCTTGAGTACTAGTCAAAGTTCACCGTGGAAAAAACGCTTACCAGAGAGAATGCCGACACGATTCGATGTGACGGCTACACATACGAAGTAGTACGTCTGACGCTGGCGTGGTGGTCGTGGAGTACCTCTGCGGCTGGCCACCGGCCCAAGCAAAACCATCCTTAGATCCAGAGCTATCGGGTACACTTGCTTTCTAATTTCGTCAAAAGTTTAGAAGCTAAGGTTATCCGCACTTGTTTACTCTAAAGCATATTTGATATTCTATTTTTATTTCTATTTTCCTTGCTTTAAAGCATACTTTATATATTATTTTTTTATTTTTTTACTATCTCCTCTAAATTTAAACATATCCAGTATATTTTACATTATATCGAACAGAGTCTTTTTTTCATTTGCCACGTGTTAATCTTCCCATACTAGAAAAAGGAGCAACGTCATGACTCTTTGCTTCAGCCATGATGAAGTCGAGATGATACCAGAATTAACTTGAGAAGCTAACGTCGAATGGGATAGTAATAAGAAGCTAACGAGATAATCCGTCTCTGGGTAGGCCCTCAGGCCTCAAGCTGTTTCTTTTCTTTGTTACCAAAAAAAAATCAGACTTTTGATACTACCAGTCACTCTAGCCCATGTTATTTTTATGTTCGGTGACCCATATATCTAGGCCCGCCGGCGTGGTCGCAAAGGCCGTTAGGCTCTCCCATTCCGGCCCGTGTGGCTGGGCTTTCGCACCCGCTCAACGACCAGGACATCTTGTTTGGGCTGTAGGCCCGCCTGCGTAGCACTGCGTTTGTCCCAGTGGCAGTCCCACTACACCGTTGGTGTCCGCTTGTTTTTATGTTCGGTGACCCATATATCACGGCCCGCCGGCGTGGTCGCAAAGGCCGTTAGGCTCTCCCATTCCGGCCCGTGTGGCTGGCTGCACGGAAACCGTGGAGCTTTCGCGCCCGCTCAACGACCAGGACATCTTGTTTGGGCTGTAGGCCCGCCTGCGTAGCACTGCGTTTGTCCCAGTGGCAGTCCCACTACACAGTTGGCGTCCGCTTGTTTTGGCACCACAAAATTATCACGGTTTAGATGACCGAACCTGTAAGTCACCGGACCCACTAACCACGACGCGCACGCTGCATCTCCATCCTCATCTCATCATGAGCCAGCCGCGCTCCCCGCCACGTCGCTGACGTGGCGTCGTCGACCCCGATCGACCATCCATCCATACCCCACTTATGACTTATCTCTTCCCACCCATTGGCCATTGAAGTCGAAAAGGCACGCGACCCCGCCGCATGCGCTCGCTATACCTCTCCCGCCCGCCCAACGACGCACGACGCCACCACGAAATAACAAAACGGCAAGCGACCGGCCGGTCGATCGCGTCGTCGTCCCCGCTTGCGTGCGACCAGCCATCCAGTGCGTTGGCGCGGTCACGTCGGCCACCAGCATCGCGATGTGGGCGCCGCGGCGCAGCTGAATTGACGCATCGATCGAGAACGCGGCCGCGCGCGCGCGTGCCATGATACCGCCCCGGACAGCGCGCTGGCTTGGCCGGTCAATCGTGCGCTCATGGGGCGTGTCCCGGGTCCCGACAATGTAGCGGCGGTGTACCCGGTACGTGCGCACGGAGGTAGGTTACTTGCGATCAAATTCAGCGCTGCGCGCTCGCTCCATCGGCAGCTTGGGCACGGCGCCTCATCTGTCCCTACTCGCTAGAGCTGCTGGCTAGCTTATTTAGGGCGTGTTTGACATGGATCTACTTTATAGTAGAGCAACTCTGCTCTAAAATGCTGACTTAGAGCAACTTTACCGTACAGGTGGAGTTGCATGTAGTGGTGTTTGGATGAAAAACTATTCTCAGCTCCAAAAAGAGGAATTTTTAGTGTGCAATGACATTTCCACCCTTAATTTGGTTGACTATGTATTTTCAAATTAATAAAGTATAAATAAATATAAATTGTGCCTCATCTTGTATCTTCCCAACGAGCTATGCTAACGAGTAGGACTATTGTTGCATGGTAACCAGACACACGAACACGAAGTGTTGCATGCTAACGAGACAAGTTGTTGGTGCCTATTCATCAACAATTTGTATAACGTTTTATTCATCAACACGAAGTTCTTTCTGCAGCAATAATTTCTACCGCGTACTCCTCGGCGGAACCAGGTGCTGGTGCTATTCATCTAGTATTGATCTAGAATGAATCATTCCTTGTGTTCAAGACAATCATTTCAGGAGATTCCAAAAAAAAATCCAGATATTGCAAATAGAGAGGCAGTGATACAGGGGGCGGAGGCTGACAATGGGATCGGGGACCGAATGGCAGCAAGGGTGGCGCTGAGATTCAGAGACCGTGGCGCCTGATGTCTGGGACTGAAGGGCGACGTTGGGTGAAGGGAACAAAGTGCGGTGCTGGCCAGCGCCCAGCGGAGGCCGACGGGCGGGCGCTGATGCTGGCGCCGAAGGCCGAAGGGCGCTGGTTGTTGAAGACTGACGGTCGAAGGGCGGCGCCGAGGCTACAGACCAAGGATGAAGGGCTGACGGGCGGCTGCCTAATCACAAAAGCCGACGGGTGGGCGCCGAAGTTCGGGGCGGCGCGCACTCGACCTAGGACCTGCCTTCTGCGGGATGATGCGGGCGGCGCCGAAGGAGGAAGAAGATAATAGATTGTATCGAACCGTTTTCTTGTAACCAGTGGCAATTGCGGGTAAATACTTTAGAACTCCACAATTATTTCTATATTAGCTGTTTCTAGAGCAAGAAAAGAGGTACTCCACCAAAATGAACTAGAGCTTCTCAAACTCCGTAGAGTTGAGCCCCCTCATGGAGTTTTGAAGTTAAGGTGTTTGGCATGATTTTTTCAGCTCCTATGTGAAGTTCGGCTTCGGAGCCATGCCAAACACCCCCTTAGCTTTGCGCTGTTCATCGACGCGGACAACTCTGGCAAGTACACCATAACTAACTCGATGCTGGCCTTTTTTGAATGATTCAAGTACGCTATCAGTTGCAAAATGGCTGATCTGATAAACCCCTTTGCACTTAGTTTGTCATCTACCTGCACAACACTTGCCTGTTCAAATTGTTAGAGATATAGGAGCTTTTTTGTGTTTCCCCTTTGTGTAGGGGGTTTTCTGCATATTTGTAGTTCTCCTATAACCTATATATTCGGGCTTTTTGACCTCATATCAATACAAACATCATTCATAATATGGTGCAAAGCCAAATTTCCTAGTGCTAGTTTTTCTCTATTACCCTAGCGATTTATCCTTGGTGCTTCTTTTTGCGCCTTCCCGTCGGTATGGCGCCT
Organism: Tuctoria greenei; assembly: GCA_036927565.1. NCBI lineage: Eukaryota > Viridiplantae > Streptophyta > Magnoliopsida > Poales > Poaceae > Tuctoria > Tuctoria greenei. The sequence continues at coordinate 17,462,210 of JAYESD010000006.1, forward strand.
ATCTGTACGTCGCCAGCTTCCTCCCTCGCCGGAGCATTTTTCTGCCCGTCGAGTGGATCTGCCACCATCGCCTCTTCTTTCGGTGGCCGCTCCCAATTCTTCCATACAGGCGCCTCCTCGAGTTTCCCGCGGCTCTGAGTCGAGCACAGCGGAATTCCTCTCGCCGGATGTCCGCCCCACTTGGGGCCCGCCCCTGTAATCACCTCTCGTGAGACTTCAGCCAAACTCGTGGCCCGCCGCCTGCCACTGGATCGTGCGTTGGAGCAGAGCATCGGTCATGCGTCCGCTCGTGTCCCGGGCACGTACGTGAATCTGTACGCCCGCCTCCAAGTCAACGCACATCTGCCGCCCCCAACCCGCCACAGTTAAACGCGCGACTTTGTGAGATTTACCGCCGCCAGGCAGGGTTGGAACTCGGTTTGATCTAGGGTTTTCAAAAAAATTTGTAGATTGCATCACTTATCTTTTTTTTTTTGCGCTTTAGCTGTCGCCTGTTGTCCGGTCCGGATGACTTCTTCGTCGGGCGGGGTTCCAGTCTTGCATTATTCGGTGCTTTTCAATAGCACCAACTATCACGACTGGGTTCCCCGCATGCGTTTACATATGTGTGGTCCGCGTCTTTAGGAGTTCCTTACGAGTGATCTCAAATGTCCGCCTCGCCCTGCTACTCCTTCACAACCTGTCGTTTTAGATAAGTCTACTTATGATGAGAAGAAGAAGCTATTTTCAGATTTTAAGACTTGTTTGTCTTCTTACGAGTCTGATTTTAGCGTATACAATACTTGGTTGGATGATGATGCTCGGACTGATGCTATTCTTTCTACTAGTATGGAGGATCGTCTAGCTGCTGATATAGTGGAGTTTGAGTTTGCACATCAGATGTGGACATTTTTACGTCACTGCTATAAGCCTACTGGATAGTTTACCTATCTTGCTGTTATTCGTCAGGAGTAGCTATTACAATAGGAAGATGCCATAGTGGATGAGTTCTTTGCTCAGATGTCTGTTATCTGGTGTCAGCTTGACACTCTTGACACTCAGTTATCACTAGATACATGTTTTTCTTGTCACATCCAGGAGGATGACTTGAACTTCAACGCACCTACAATTTCTTGACCTGGCTTCGTGATGAGTTTGAGCCCCTTTGTGCTCAGTTGCTTGCTCGTCACCCTTGTGTCTCTCTTATGGACGCTCTCGCTAGTGTTCGTAATGAGGAGACTCGTCTTCGTGATGTTGTCTTGTTGCTGACCTCTTCAGTTTTGGCTACTCGTTCTTCGATCACTCGACACACTGCTGGTGTTCATACTCGTCATTTTTCATAGGGTGCTGGTGGTACTGGTATTGGAGGATCTTAGGGGAATTATGCTACTACGGATGCCCAGATACTCGTGCTTCTTCGTCGCCTTGTTGCCTCTTTATCATCAGAAGTTGTTGGCTTTGTGACATCGCCTTCTGCACCTTCAAGTTCTGCTGCTGCTTCTCAGTCTTGTTCTGAAGGACCACCTTCCACTTCTGATTCAGGTACTCGTCCATGGATTCTTGATTCTGGAGCTTCATTCTATATGACTCCTCATTCCACCTGTTTATCATCTCTGAGTCCTTCCTCTCGTTCTCTTACTGTTCATACTGTTGATGGTTCTCCTCTTTCAATTGTTGGTCAGGACACTCTTTTATCTGACACATTTGATGTTCCTAATGTTTCCTATGTTCCCCACCTGACCATGCAACTTATGTCTACTGGGCAACTCACTGATCATAACTATAGGGTGATTCTAGATCCTGATTCTTGTTATGTTCAGGATCGTCGTATGGGTGAGCTATTTGGCACTGGCCCTCGTCGTCGTGATTCCCAGCATCCCTGAGAGCTTGACTAACTTCGACTTCCTTCTGTTGTGCCTGCTAGTCCTGTCAGCTCCGCTTTTGCTGCTTTATCTACCTCATCTTTTGCTCAATGGCATCATCGTCTAGGACATCTTTGTGGCTCTCGCCTACCTGCCTCAGTTCGTTGTGGTGTCTTAGGATCGGTTTCAGGTTCTGAGTCCTTAGCTCAATGTCAGGGTTATTGATTAGGGAGACATATTCAGCTTCTCTATCCTTCTAGTGAGTCAGTGTCTGAGCACCCATTTGATCTTGTCCATTCAGATGTATGGGGTCCATCACCTTTTCTTTTCAAAGGAGGACACAAATATTATATCATTTATAGATGAAATTTCTCGTCACACATGGATTTACTTTATAAAACATCATAGTGAGATCTTGTCTATCTATAAGACTATGATCCACACTCATTTTAACAGTCTATTCATGTTGATTCTACTGGCGAGTACCTTTCTGATGCTCTTCGTCAGGTTCTTTCTGAGCAAGACATTCTTGCTCAGTTTTCTTGTCTTGGTGCTCATGCACAGAATGGTGTGGCCAAATGCAAGCATCGACATCTTCTTGTAACTACTCGTACTCTTCTGTTTGCTTCTTCTGTTCCCCCTCACTTTTTGGTCGAGGCTGTTTCTACGACCACTTACCTAATTAACATTCAACATTCGTCTGCTCTTCAGGATGAGATTCCTTTTCGGTGTCTTACTGGAAAGATGCCTGACTATACCAGTCTGCTTCTTTTTTGGTTGTAGAAAAACACACTCAACCGACTGAGCAGTAAGCTTAGTGCGCTCACGAGGTGCGAGCAACACATAGCACACGAGATGTTATCTTTGATGAGACGTGTCTTTTCTGTCCTCGTCCTTCTTCGGATACTCCTCCTATATCTTTGGTCGATCCGATTTCGTTCCTACTCCTTCCAGATACCTCCGTTGCTAGTGTACCTGAATGTGCCCTAGAGGGGGGTGAATAGGCTTTGAAAATTTCCTGAACACTTAATCAAACGGTCAAAAACTTGATTGATCGGACTTGTCCGGTTGTGTGGGCGGACTAGTCCGGTGTGCCTGGTGTATGCCGATTTCATTAAGTATTTAAACAAGATTTAAATTCTTTTAAGCAGTGGAAATGTAAACAAAAAAATAAGATTACTTGAATTTGCAATCTATGTCATGAAGTTGTACGTGAAAAACAATTTGCAATTCAAGTTATGATATTGATCAACTATGTGCCCTAATAAAGATGCAAAAGTAAAGAAACACACGAGACACCGATTTTTACCGAGGTTCGATATCACCAAAGAGATCTACTCTTCATTGAGGAAGCCCACACAGAGCCGGGTCTCTTCAAACCCTTTCCCTCTTTAAGTCACCACACAAGGCCGACTTGAATCTACTACCACGGGCAATCGCCGAGTTTATGGGGCAACCTCACACGTTGAGGGCTCCCACAAAAATTACAACGAAAAGATGATCAAATACACTCGAAAAGATTACAAGAGAGAGTACGAGTGTCAATATATCAAACCCCAAGAGCTCATAACGTGTAGATGACGATCTCCCAATCCCAAATCTAAGTGTTCAATTGGTTTTCACCTTTTTGGACTTTAGATGTGTGAGGAGATGTGTTTTTGGGCTCTTGGGACAGGTGACAACGCTAGGGTTTATGATTTTGACAGTAGGAATCGAAAGTTATCATTGTGGGCCTGTGGCTCTCCTATTTATAGGGTTTCCAAAATGTTACCGTTAGAAATCCTGATGATCGAACTAGTCTGTAATGGGTACCAGACTTGTCCGCTGGCTGTGTAGAAGACGGCGTGGAATGCAACACACTAGAAATCCTAATTGTGTGAGGTATACCGGACTAATCTGGTGTATGTCCGGACTTGTCCGGTGCCGGTGTAATTCAACTCCAGAGAGTTGAACGGACTAGTCCGATCTAAGAACGGACTTGTCCGGTGCTATGTGTAATTGCACTCTAGAGAGTTTAACGGACTAGTCCTATCCCATGGACGGACTTGTCTGGAGTGCACTGAACGGGATTTATAGAAACTTGAACAGAGTCCGGCTCATGATTGGACTAGTCTGGTGCACTGTGTTATTGGATTCCAAAAATATTAACAGACTAGTCCGGTCCGTAGACAAACTAGTCCGATGCACAGTGTATTTTGACAACAGAGAGTTAAACGAACTAGTCCGATCCATGAACGGACTAGTCCAGTGCTCAGTGAATTTTTAGGTGTTTTTAAGCCCTTACCCCTACGCAAAGACTTGAGCTCTTGGGATGTCTCTCTCACACACATCCTATACATTTAAATCTACTTTGCGCTTCAGTTGACAGTGGGGCTTTTCTCTTTTGTACACCACTTCATTTTTCACCTTTTTGAGTGCACCAAACTATCTCATTTTGTTGATCCTGCAGTTATCTCAATAAATTCATTAGGATCTCATTTGTTTGTCATCAATCGTACAAAACTCACAAGGGATTGCCTAGATGCACTTTCAGTACCTCCTTCACACTCGGTGTCGTGTCCCACAGTGTCTTCTTCAGAGTCTTCTTCTTTAGTCCCCGACTACACTAAGAAGCCTCCTATGACACAAATCTACACTCGACGAGTTGCACCTTCTTCTAATCATCCTTCTACTCCAGTTGAATCATCTTCATCTGATGAACCATCTTCTCCTAAGGCTCCCTCTTCTCCTGAGGAATCATCTTCCTCTGATGATTCTTCTCTTGAGCAGCCTCTTAAACGTGGCCATCGCTCTTGTCAGCCTCATGATCGGTACTCTCCTTCTAGCTTTACAACTACCGTTATTTTTGAGTTGACTACATATTGTGATGTTGTTCCACATCTGAAATGGCAACATGCAATGGCTGAGAAAATTGCTGCTCTCGAGCGCACTAGCACGTGGGAACTTTTTCCATGTCCTCCACGTGTTTGTCCTATCACCTGTAAGTGGGTTTACAAGGTTAAGACCCACTCTGATGGTTCTCTTGAGAGATATAAGGCTTGACTAGTCGACTGTGGCTTCCATCAGGAACATGTTCATGACTATGATGAGACTTTTGCTCCTGTTGCTCATATGACCACTGTTCACACTCTTCTTGTTGTGGTGTCCGTTCGTGATTGGTCCATCTCTTAGCTTGATGTGAATAATGCCTTTCTTAATGGTGAGCTGTGTGAGGAGGTTTATATGTAGCCACTGCCTTGATATTCTGTCCTTGAAGGTATGGTTTGTCATGTCGCTCTCTTTATGGCCTTAAACAGGCTCCTCGTGCCTGGTTTCAACGGTTTGCATCTGTGGTCACTGCTGCTGGTTTTTTTGCCAGTGCTCATGATCCTGCGCTTTTTGTGCACACTTCGTCTCGTGGTCAGACTCGTCTTCTTCTCTATGTTGATGATATAATCATGACTGGAGACGACTCTGAGTACATAGCTTTCGTGAAGGCTCGTCTTAGTGAGCAGTTTCGTATGTCCAATCTTGGTCCTCTCCGTTATTTTCTTGGGATTGAGATTTCCTCTACCCCTGAGGGAATTTATTTGTCTCGGGAGAAGTACATTCAGGATCTTTTGATCGGGCTTCTCTTACTGATCACCAGACTGTTGAGACTTGCATGGAGTTTAATGTTCACCTTGATCCTACTGATGGTGAGCCTCTTGATGATCCTACCCTTTATCGTCATATTGTAGGGAGTCTAGTTTATCTCGGTGGTTTATCATGCTATTGCTCTAGGTTTGCATATAACTACATTTATTTTAGTAAAGGGTGCTCTAGATGCACATCCTAACATCTCGTATTTTGTTCACATTTTGAGTCAGTTTGTTTCTGCTCCTACCCAGGTCCACTACAGTCACTTGCTTCGTGTCTTGCATTATCTTTGTGGTACTATCTCCAGACGTTTGTTCCTTCCATGCTCTAGCTCCTTACAACTCAAGGCATATTGTGATGCCACTTGGGCTAGTGATTTTTCTGATCGTCAATCTCTTTTTGCTTATTGTGTTTTTCTTTGTGGTTTCCTTATTGCTTTGAACACTAAGAAGCAGGTAGTAGTTTCTCGTTCGAGTGCAGAGGCTGAGTTGCATGCTATGGCTCTAGTGACTGCAGAGGTTACTTGGTTACGATGGTTACTTGAGGATTTTGGTGTTTCTAATTCTATGTCGACTCCTCTTTTATCTGACAGTACAGGTGTTATCAGCATTGCTCGTGATCCGGTGAAGCAGGAGCTTACCAAGCATATTGGTGTTGATGCTTCTTATAGACAAGCACATGTTCAGGATGGTGTTGTTGATCTTTAGTATGTGCTTTCATAGCTTCAGCTAGCTTATTTCTTCACGAAGGCACAAACCCGAATTCAACATAGATTTTATCTCTCCAAACTCAGTGTTTGTGATGTACCTTGAGTTTGAGGGGGTGTTAGAGATATAGGAGCTCTTTTGTAGTTCCCCTTTATGTAGAGGGTTTTCTGCATATTTGTAATTCTCCTGTACTCTATATATTCGGGCCTCCTGACCTCATATCAATACAAGCATCATTCATAACACAAATTAGGTGAACGCGGTGTGCGCGCGGTATTTTTTCGAGAAGCATGCATTGCACCAGATCCTTGTTACATTTCAACTATCCAGTTTATTATGTTATTAAAAAATGTTGACATGCACATGTGACCAGATGAATTTCAATTTTGTTTTGACCAAAAAATGAAAAAAAATGATGTATTCCGAATAAACACTACAGCAATCGGGCCGACGCCTGTATAATATGAATGTCGGTAAACCAACGGTCATAGCAGATGAATCATATTCGACGTTCTTACCAGATATGACCGTCAATCCCGACGACTTTAAAGGCTTTAAGCCGTCGACCATAGAGACCCGACACCTTTATTGTGTAAATGAGTTATGGCCATCGGCCCCGAATCCCCGACGCCCTTATCGCCATAAAGGTGTCAGCCCATGTGCCCAGACACCTTTAACGCACATTAAAGTCGTCATCTCCCTAGTGAACCGACGACCATAGGTTACTACACCTGTCGGCCTAATTTCTAATCGACAGCTACCGATGCCCATACTCCAGTTATACCGTCGGTTCAACCAAAACCGACGGCCATAGTGCCATTTTTTTAAAATCTCGGCTGCTTTCCCTCCCTCCCAGGGTGGGAAGCCCCCGATTCAGTGACAGATAACAACACACAACACAAAGATAACAACACACAATAGATAACAATGCATTACAAATTCTTCACACAATGCAACAAAAGATCCATACAAAATTCTAATGCAAACATAATGAAACGACAAATTCACATAGTCATACAACAACTAACTTCAATGTAATAACGAGTTCACATATCCAAATTTGTCCAAATGAAAATGCAACACAAGCACCATTGTGAAGATCAATTCGTTCCCATGTTATTATTGGAAGCTCCACCACTCGCACCTCCGACGTTCAAATTGAGGAAATCATCACAACCTTGAGGCGTTACATGATCGGAACCCTACGAGAAACAAATAAAAGTTAACTTTGCATTGATACTTACAATTCATATGTCTCAATCTTTCTAAAATTCACAAATGCATTTATGTGTTATAAAACTCACATGTGTAACAAGATTATGTCTAAAACTGTCATGGTCACATATATTTTGCTCAAAGGTATTACCAACTATGTAAGTGACTCAAGTCACTAAGTATTGTTCAAATTAAGCTACGTTTTCATTAGAGCTAATGATTTAGTAATCATACCGCTGCGGCTGGAGGTGTTGATAGTTGACTATGCCCTGGAGCGAAGGGCAACAATGGGAGAACACCTGCACAAGATTGCAATCTAGGGGCCAACATCGACATGAATACCTGAGATTGTGGAGGATAGACTTGACCACTCTCAGAACCCTGTGACAAATATGATTACTATTTCGTACTATAAGTTGAGTTAATAAGAAATGCAGATATACTTGTGAAGAAGAGCCAACATGTCATCCTGGCTGCATCGTACAGGGCATACCGAATTGCGATCCAAGGCCACCTTGAGGGAATAACTGCATAAAGTAAAGATATTAAGTTAATGAATTTAACACATATATGGTAATGAGTATACCAACTTAAGTAAATCAGAGAAGTTTACTTGCAACATCATGTCGAACTGGGACTATTGCTCTGTACTGAACTGTGTGTCGATGTGAGACTGGCCGGTTCAAAACGGGTAACGCATATTGTATAGGTTACGTTAACTTTCATTTTTGAGTAATTTACAAGAGAGAGTTAAGAACGTGAGAGAGAGAAGGAAAGAATGGCCGAAAGGCTTTACAGGTTAGCCGTCGTACTTTATGCTCCGTCGATTCCCATTGTCCACGCGCGAGAGCTTTCTGTACTCACCGTCATTTTTTGCCTCCGTGCCCGCCTATACACATAAGTGCCTACTGAATGGGTCGTGTCGGGCCATAAAAAAGCTATGTCGAGCCAGGCCGAAGCCCATATATTTATTTATTGGTATTAAACACTTAATCAATCAAAATAATATAGGATCAAAGAGCACATTAAAAGACACCAGAGGTGGGTGAATGATAGGTTAAAACTTTTTTTAGCGGTAGCAAAAAAAAAACCCTCAGTAGAAAAACAATCTCATCAAGAAACAATGTGTGCGACTAATCTAAATATGTTCAACTGTGACAAAAGTTGTATAGATTGTGAAGAATAAAATCACGAAGATGACACAACAAGAATCATGAAAAATTGTTGAGAAAAACTCAAGTTATGATCAAAAGATCGAACAAGGGTCAATCTGTTCTACCCGAGTAAAAACTAGATCTGCAACAATGCAAAGAAACTAGAGTAGATCAGAAACCACAAATCCAATGATTGTGAAATTTTTACAGATGAACGATAATCAAGTTGTGAAGACAACTCAAAAAGAATCACATCAATTGGATCTGTAAAACTCGAGTTATGATAGAAACACCAAAGTAACGTAGTGCTATGCAGAAACTCGATGAGAAAACTTGTTTGAAACAAGTCGGACGAACAAGGTATAAAAGATCCTCTAAACTATGAATTTTATTGATTAGAACACAAGAGGAACATCCCAAATTCGTCACACCACGAGCTCTGACCTCACTTGCTTTTATAACCAGCCTTAAGGCCAACCCAATCTAAACTAGGACTCTAATCCTACTCAGTTTTAACCGAAACTTTCAATAACTGCTCAAGAGTCTTCTATACGTAGATACAAGCAATCTCAAGATTTCCAAACACCTTAGGAATATATCCCACATTCCTAAAACAACTCAAATTCGACCCACATGAAATCTAACCAAAACAAACTCGAAACTTTTCATAAACGAACCATAACCACCTCAGCCGCATCCTGAGGCATAATCCAGCCAGTTGAACCTTTCCAACTATATCTTTACTTCCATATCTCTTAATCATGTTTTGGAACAATGTTGCCACGCCCATGCACCCCTTGCACACGTGCAAACACTTTTCACCAACGTCCATGATACCTTCATATGCATTATTCTTGACCCAAACATGTTGTGTAACCTCTCGATCAACTCAACCACAATTCCTCCCAAACTTGGTTGTTGAACCTCATCTTCTCCCTAAGAATAGTTCAATGGATCCCGTCACCAGCCATATCTTGACCTCAAGCAACACTTGCACATGAACAAGCAATCAATTCTTCCAAGCACAAGTCCTCGACTTGACTCATATTAGTCCGATAACCACAACACCTTATGTGAGCACCTCACATAAGCATGTTGCAAAAATAACAAGATAATGTCCACTATGATCGGCCAAAACACATCAAAAACTTAGTAAAAACACTAAGCAAATCTTACCATAAGTGTAAAACAAGTTTGAAAGATTGCAAATGAAAAACATAGCACCCACACAATTATTTCAACACATAGAAAGTTCGAACAGTCCAAAACAATCACTATGCATTATACAAGAAAGTTCGAACAGTGCGAAGTATGTTTCTCAAGTATATTCAAAACTTTGCATGTAAACCTACATGTTTAAGATAATTGTCAATGTATTCAACACATGGGTCTCACAATCTCCCCCTTGATGAATGCATTGGCAACACCACTTAAAATCCGAACATTGGCTTATTCACATGAAAAGTTTTGAAAACAATTCCCCCCTTTTGAAAATAAAATGAGAAAGAAATTGCAAAAACAAATATTTCTTCCCCTATACATATTTCTCCGCCTTTGACAATGTATTCAACAAGGTTCACAAGAGAAATTTCAATTTTTATGAGCATATTATAACATAAACATATAATACAAAGCTCATCCAAGTCATACTATCAAGTAAAGTATACTATCACACCAATGAAATACATAAAGTAGTGTAAGCCATGCTAGAGATCAAGTGTAATTTTCAATTTTAGCAAGTAATGATCTCACAAACTTAACTATTTCAAGACTTGAAAGCATGACACTTGTTGTTGCATTTTTATTTTCTTTTTGTAAGTGCATCTAGGATATCCCTTGTGGGTTTTGGCTAATTGATGACAAACATATGAGATCCTAATGAAACTACTGAGATGATTGCAGGACAAACAAGTGAGACATATCGGTGCACACAAAAAGGTGAAAAATGAAGTGTTGTTCAAAGAGAGATACTTTGATGAAGCTCGGAAGACCAAAATAGATCTGAATGTATAGGGAGTGTATGAAAGACACACTCCAAGAGCTCACAACTTTGCGCGAGGATAAGGGATTAAAACTAACATAACTTTCACAAAGCACCGGACTAGTCCGATCATGGATCGGACTAGTTCGTTCACCTTTCTGGAATCACACTCACAAGGAGACCGGACTAGTTGCAAATTTTTGTGAATCCTACTCTTTTGTGTCTTTTTTGGAACCATACAGGGTAGAAGAAGCTTTAGGGGATCCAGACTGGGTGATTGCAATGCAAGAGGAGCTGAACAACTTCAAGAGAAATGAAGTATGGGAGCTAGTGGAGAGACCAAAGGCGAACATAGTCGGAACTAAATGGGTATTTCGGAACAAGCAAGATGAACATGGAGTAGTGACAAGAAATAAGGCTAGACTGGTGGCCAAAGGTTATTCTCAGGTCGAAGGTTTGGACTTCGATGAAACTTTCGCTCCTGTAGCTAGACTTGAGTCCATTCGCATTTTATTGACATATGCTACTCACCATAATTTTAAGTTGTATCAAATGGACGTCAAAAGCGCCTTCTTAAATGGCCCAATCAAGGAGGAAGTTTATATGGAGCAGCCACCAGGATTTGAAGACCCGAAGTATCCAAACCATGTCTACAAATTGCGTAAGGCTCTCTATGGCCTCAAACAAGCTCCTCGAGCTTGGTATGAGTGCCTTAGAGATTTTCAAATTCAGAATGGATTCAAAATTGGTAAAGCTGACTATACACTTTTCACTAAACATTGTGATGATCATTTATTTGTGTGTCAAATTTACGTTGATGATATTATCTTTGGATCAACTAACAAATCCTTCTGTGAAGAGTTTAGCAAAATTATGACAGATAGGTTCGAGATGTCAATGATGGGCGAATTAAAGTTCTTCTTTTGATTCCAAGTCAAGCAACTAAGAGAAGGTACATTTATAAGCCAAACAAAATATACACAAGACATTCTCAAGAAATTCAATATGGACAAAGCCAAGCCCATCAAGACACCCATGACAACAAATGGACATCTCGACCTCAATGAAGACGGTCCAAATGTAGATCAAAAGGTGTATCGGTCCATGATTGGCTCTTTACTTTATTTATGTGCATCTAGGCCAGATATTATGCTTAGTGTTTGCATGTGTGCAAGGTTTCAAGCTGCACCTAAAGAGTGTCATTTAGTTGATGTAAAAAGAATCCTAAGGTACCTTGTGCACACACCCAACTTGGGCCTTTGGTATCCCAAAGGGTCCAAATTTAACTTGATAGGATATTCCGATGCCGACTATGCAGGATGCAAAGTCGATAGAAAGAGCACGTCAGGGACTTGTCAGTTTCTTGGTAGGTCCCTAGTATCTTGGTCATCTAAAAAGCAAAACTCCATTGCCCTTTCAACAGCAGAAGCAGAATATATTGCAGCCGGTAGCTGTTGTGCCCAATTACTTTGGATGCGGCAAACCCTTAGGGACTACGGCTACAATCTTAACCATATCTCACTTCTATGTGACAATGAAAGTGCTATAAAAATTGCACACAACCCAGTAGAGCACTCAAGAACTAAGCACATAGATATCCGTCATCATTTTCTTAGAGATCATTCATTAAAAGGTGACATTGCTATTTCACATGTTAGAACTGAAAAACAACTTGCAGATATTTTTACCAAACCATTGGATGAGAAAAGGTTTTGTGAACTTAGGAATGAACTTAATATTATTGACTCTTGAAATGTGGCTTGAAACGTTGCACATTTGGTTGATACTTCAAATGTTACATTTTATTGCTAAAACTTCCCCTCAATTTTTCCCTTTTTGGTGCCTTGATGCCAAAGGGGGAGAGATTGAGACTAGGAGAGATTAAGACTACTAGTTTAAGTGTAGTTGGTGTCTTTATGTTTTTGTGATCAAGGACATGTGTACTTAATTTTAAAACCTTGTAATGCCTATTCCCTCTCTTATGTGTGATGCTTACTGTTGCTTGGATGATTATCTTTATACTCATTGTTGATTATCTTTACTACATCACACCGTGTTGATCACACACTTGTTAGGCACCCCACCATAAGGTGTGTGCATATGTGAGAAGCTTTTTGTGGACTTATCATTATTCTCATATGTGGACACCTTATGAAAATCAAGATTTTACTCTCAATTATGATATCTCAAATGGTTGTCATCAATCACCAAAAAGGGGGAGATTGTAAGTGCATCTAGGATATCCCTTGTGGGTTTTGGCTAATTGATGACAAACATATGAGATCCTAATGAAACTAATGAGATGATTGCAGGACAAACAAGTGAGACATATCGGTGCACACAAAAAGGTGAAAAATGAAGTGTTGTTCAAAGAGAGATACTTTGATGAAGCTCGGAAGACCAAAATAGATCTGAATGTATAGGGAGTGTATGAAAGACACACTCCAAGAGCTCACAACTTTGCGCGAGGATAAGGGATTAAAATTAACATAACTTTCACAAAGCACCGGACTAGTCCGATCATGGACCGGACTAGTTGTTCACCTTTCTGGAATCACACTCACAAGGAGACCGGACTAGTCCGTGCATACACCGGACTAGTCCGTTGATGTTTCTGGAGACTCTCATACTGAAGGACCGGACTAGTCCGATCATGGACCGGACTAGTCCGTTGAACTTTCTGTAGACTCCCTTTTGTGGAGATCGGACTAGTCCGCGGACTAGTCCGATGAACTTTCTGGAGTCATCTTTACACAGTACCGGACTAGTCCGAGGTTGGACCGGACTAGTCCGGCAGACTTTCTGGACCTCAAAACATGTTGAGACCGGACAAGTCCGGACTTGCACCGGACTAGTCCGGTGTTAGGGTTTTTCAACGACTAGCTTTTGGAAACCCTATAAATAGATGATCCACAACTTTCCCATGACAAGACACGTCGAATATTGAAAAAGGAGCAAACCCTAGCGCCGCCACTCAGTCCCAAGAGCCCAAAACACATCTCACCACACATCTAAAGTTCAAAAAGAGTGAAATCAATTGAACACTTGGATTCGGGATTGGGAGATCGTCGTTCTTTCATCGCGAGCTCTTGGGGTTTGATCTTTCTACACTCATACTCTGCATTGTAATACTTTTGAGTGTATTTGATCACTTGTTCATTGTAATTTTCATGGGAGCCCTCAATGTGTGAGGTTGCCCCACAGACTTGGTCATTACCCGTGATAGTGGAATCAAGTCGGCCTTCGTGGTGACTTGAGGAGGAAAAGGGTTGGAGACCCAGCTCTATGTGAGCTTCCTCAACGAGGACGTAGATCTCATTGTGAGATCGAACCTCGGGAAAAATTCTTGTGTCTCGTGTCTCATTTACTTTAAATTTTGTTCATTAGATCACTTAAGTGCTAAACATTAACTTAAGGCAATTTGAAGTTACACCTGCATTCTTAGATTAATTTCAAGTATAAATATCAGTTGTTCTTAATTCCGCTGCTAAAGAAATTTAATTTCTCAATTAACACCCGATCAACACACATACTTCTTGCACACCGGACTAGTCCGACCAACCAAGTTTTTGACTATTCTATTATGTGTGCAGGAAATTCAAAAGGCCTATTCACCCCCCCTCTAGGCCACATTCAATTGGTATCAGAGCCTGGTTCTCCACCAACGAGACTCACATCTCGGAGAGATCAATGGCCTCTGAGAAGAACAACGATATCTCGAAGATGAACATTAATGAGGAGGAACAAGAAACTAAGGCTTTTGATGTGCTAAAAGAGAGCCCACACGATGATGAAGAAGTGCGACAATTGAAGGCACTCCTGAGAAAGAAACTGCTAGGACAAAAGGGAAAAGAAGAAGAGAAGACGACGGGGAGTGGTCATCATGACTACTCCCGACAGCCTTACAACTACAACCGTCTCAACTCCAACAATCATTATCTTTCCATTCCCATGGGAAAACCTCCACAGTTTGACGGAAGCGACTATACAATGTGGAAGTACAACATGAAGATGCATCTAATATCCCTAAATCCTAGCCTATGGCACATCGTGTGCACTGGCATAGATATCCAGGACACGGATGAAGAACTCACCCCAGAACAAGAACAAGAGATTCACAGAAATGCACAAGCTGTCACCGTGATCACATCATCATTAAGCAGAGAAGAATTCACCAAGATTGATGGCTTAGAAAGTGCAAAGGAAATCTGGGATACACTTAAGATGGCTCACGAAGGAAATAGATCAGTTCGTGAAGCAAAAATCGAAATGCTTGAAGGAGAGTTGGGGAGGTTCGCTATTGAAGAAGGCGAATCACCTCAAGACATGTACAACCGAATGAAGGCAATCATCAACAAGTTACGTGCCTATGGAAGTAAGAAATGGACGGATCATGAGGTAGTCAAGAGAATGATTAGAGCCTTCATGCCAAGAAATGTCACACTTTGCTCAATGATTAGAGAAAGCCCCGGCTTCCACAAATTGACCCCCGATGAGCTGTTGGGGAAGACCATAAACCATGAGATGATGGAAAAGAGGCAAAATACGTCAAAGACTTGGCCAAACTCACTTCCTGCAAAAGGAAAGAGGTCGCTCTCAAAGCTACATGCCGACCCAAACTCAAAGAAGCTCGTGGAGATCAAGACGATGGGCACACAAGTGACGAGAGCACCGATCTTGATGATGAGGAGATGGTACTCTTTATCAAGAAGTTCAAGCGAATGATGAAAAGAAGACACGGCAACAACTCAAATGAAGGCAAAAGAAAGGACAAAGGAAAATCCAAGGCTCGACGCACTTGCTACAACTGCGGAGAGTATGGTCACTTCATGATGGACTGCCCCTATGAAGAAAACAAAAAGAAGAAGGAAACAAGATCTCAAGAAAAGAAAAATTTCATAAAAAGAAGGCAAAACCATCAAGCTCACATTGGCAAGGAGTGGGACTCAAACGACGAGTCCTCCTCCGATGAAGAAGAAGAGATGGCCACTATTGCAATCAAGAAACCTACTATGAAGGCCACACTCTTTCCAAACATGGGAGGACGGGACATGAACAACCACACTTGCCTTATGGCTAAGGAAGGCAAGAAAAAGGTATGGCTCACTCCTCCCACACTAAACTCCTCTATTGATGACTTTGACAGCTCTAGCGATAACGAAGAAATGTTTAGGGGACTAAGTGAAATTGCTCTAAAGAAAATGGAAATTTTGTCGAACGAAATTTTTGAGAAGGAAGAACTTCTTGATCGACAAGAAGATATGCTCATCCATGAAAGGAAGAGATATCAAGAAATTGAGAAACTTCTCGAGCTTGAAAGAGAGAAGAACAAGTCACTTGAAGTTGAGCTAGCCTTGAGTAAGGAAACTTACTCAAAGCTAAAAGACTCACATATTGCAATCTAGGAAGAACTTGCTAACTTGTCAAAGGTTAACAAGATCCTTGAGGTGCAAGTTGAGTCGCTCAAGCAAAGTGACTCTTCTTCCTCCAAGAGCTCTTCCTCCAAAGATATGAGTTCGACAACAATCGAGACTTGCACTTGCTCTAGTAAGAAGAATACTATTTCTAATATATCAACTTCTCGTAATATGCATGCCCCCCCCCAAGCGGCATCTTTGATAAGGAGAAGATCAAATATGCACGCAGTGCATATATGGTCACTAGACCTCCCAATGTCAAAGATGGCCTTGGTTTTGATAAGAACAAACACATGGCTATTTCTAATCACGTTAAGAATAGAATTGTCTTTGTCAAAGAGAAATCTCATGAATCTGAACCTCAAATGTTGTTTCACACATTTAATGCTTCTTATGTTCTTATGAAGGCCAAAAGTGGAAGAGTCATTGTCAAATATACAGGGCCACGCCACAAGAACTTGAAAAGTTGTGTGTGGGTGCCTAAGACTCTTGTGACTAACCTGAAAGGACCCAAGCAAGCTTGGGTACCTAAAACCAAGAAATGATTCTTTTTTTGCAGGCTTACTCCTCCGGCGGAACAAAATGGGTACTTGATAGCGGATGCACGAATCACATGACCGGAGAGAGAGGTATGTTTGTGGAGTACGAGTACAACAAGGATCCAGGTGAAGGCATATACTTCGGAGACAACAGCTAAGGAAAGGTCCTTGGTAGCGGTAACATTGAAATTTCTTCTCAACATACCTTATCAAATGTTTTACATGTAGATTCTCTAGATTATAACCTTTTGTCAATATCCCAACTATGCGACAAAGGTTACAACTGTTTATTCACTAATGAAGGTGTGACAGTTTTTAGAAGAAGCGATGGCTCGATTGCATTCAAGGGAATGTTGAAGGGCAAGCTCTATCTTGTTGACTTCAACAAAGATAAAGCCGAACTCAACACTTGCTTGGTTGCTAAAACCAACATGGGATGGCTGTGGCATAGACGGCTAGCCCATGTTGGGATGAGAAATCTGCAGAAACTTCTAAAAGGTGGTCACATCCGTGGTCTTAAGGATGTGGTTTTTGAAAAGGACAGGCCCTGCAGCGCTTGTCAAGCAGGAAAACAAGTCGGAGCACCACACCCCGCCAAGAACGTGATGACTACCGCGAGACCGATGGAACTTCTCCACATCGATCTTTTTGGTCCAGTTTCGTACATCAGCATCGGCGGTAACAAATATGGTTTAGTAATTGTTGATGATTTTTCTAGATTTACCTGGGTGTTTTTCTTGTATGATAAATCAGAAACTCAGGGGATCCTCAAGAAGTTCTTAAAAAGAGATCAGAATGAATTCTCATGAACCATAAAGAACATCAGAAGTGACAACGGGACATAATTCAAGAATATCCAAGTTGAATAGTTTCTTGATGAAGAAGGGATAAAGCATGAATTCTCAGCATCCTACTCCCCTCAACAAAATGGAGTGGCAAAAAGGAAGAACAAAACATTGATCGAAATGGCCAGAACTATGCTGGATGAATACAAGACATCAGATCGATTTTGGGCAGAAGCGGTGAACACCGCCTGCCATGCCACTAATCGACTATACCTCCATCGACTACTGAAGAAAACTCCATATGAGCTCCTTACCGGTAAAAAGCCAAATGTTTCTTATTTTAAAGTTTTTGGTTGCAAATGTTTTATTCTGAACAAGAAACAGAGGGCCTCAAAGTTTGCTTCAAAGTCCGATGAAGGATTCTTGCTCGGTTATGAATCGAATGCCTACGCCTATCGTGTCTTCAACAAGGTGTCCGGCCTTGTTGAAGTAGCACGTGACGTAGTGTTCGATGAATCTAATGGCTCACAAGTGGAGCAAGTTGACAAGTGTGTGCTAGATGATGAGGAAGCTCCATATGAAGCACTGAAGAAAATGGGACTTGGTGATATCTTACCACAAGAGCAAACATTCGACCCAAATGCACAAGATGAACCTCAACACGGAAGCAATGATCAAGGGGGAGCCCTTGCACAAGATCAAGAGGAGGAAGATCAAGAAGAGCAGGACCATCATGGAAGCAACGATCAAGGGGGAGACAATGTACATGAAGAATAAGCAACTACACAAGTTCCACACCCAAGAGTACACCAGAGCGTGCAAAGAGACCACCCTGTCAACAACATCATTGGAGATATTGCAAAGGGAGTAACTACTAGATCTCGAGTTGCAAATTTTTGTGAATCCTACTCTTTTGTGTCTTTTCTGGAACCATACAGGGTAGAAGAAGCCTTAGGGGATCCATACTGGGTGATTGCAATGCAAGATGAGCTGAACAACTTCAAGAGAAATGAAGTATGGGAGCTAGTGGAGAGACCAAAGGCGAACATAGTCGGAACTAAATGGGTATTTCGGAACAAGCAAGATGAACATGGAGTAGTGACAAGAAATAAGGCAAGACTGGTGGCCAAAGGTTATTCTCAGGTCGAAGGTTTGGACTTCGATGAAACTTTCGCTCCTATAGCTAGACTTGAGTCCATTCGTATTTTATTGGCATATGCTACTCACCATAATTTTAAGCTGTATCAAATGGACGTCAAAAGCGCCTTCTTAAACGGCCCAATCAAGGAGGAAGTTTATGTGGAGCAGCCACCAGGATTTGAAGACCCGAAGTATCCAAACCATGTCTACAAACTGCGTAAGGCTCTCTATGGCCTCAAACAAGCTCCTCGAGCTTGGTATGAGTGCCTTAGAGATTTTCTAATTCAGAATGGATTCAAAATTGGTAAAGCTGACTATACACTTTTCACTAAACATTGTGACGATCATTTATTTGTGTGTCAAATTTACGTTGATGATATTATCTTTGGATCAACTAACAAATCCTTCTGTGAAGAGTTTAGCAAAATTATGACAGATAGGTTCGAGATGTCAATGATGGGCGAATTAAAGTTCTTCTTGGGATTCCAAGTCAAGCAACTAAGAGAAGGTACATTTATAAGCCAAACAAAATATACACAAGACATTCTCAAGAAATTCAATATGGACAAAGCCAAGCCCATCAAGACACCCATGGCCACAAATGGACATCTCGACCTCAATGAAGACGGTCCAAATGTAGATCAAAAGGTATATCGGTCCATGATTGGCTCTTTACTTTATTTATGTGCATCTAGGCCAGATATTATGCTTAGTGTTTGCATGTGTGCAAGGTTTCAAGCTGCACCTAAAGAGTGTCATTTAGTTGCTGTAAAAAGAATCCTAAGGTACCTTGTGCACACACCCAACTTGGGCCTTTGGTATCCCAAAGGGTCCAAATTTAACTTGATAGGATATTCTGATGCCGACTATGCAGGATGCAAAGTCGATAGAAAGAGCACGTCAGGGACTTGTCAGTTTCTTGGTAGGTCCCTAGTATCTTGGTCATCTAAAAAGCAAAACTCCATTGCCCTTTCAACAGCAGAAGCAAAATATATTGCAGCCGGTAGCTGTTGTGCCCAATTACTTTGGATGCGGCAAACCCTTAGGGACTACGGCTACAATCTTAACCATATCCCACTTCTATGTGACAATGAAAGTGCTATAAAAATTGCACACAACCCAGTAGAGCACTCAAGAACTAAGAACATAGATATCCGTCATCATTTTCTTAGAGATCATTCATTAAAAGGTGACATTGCTATTTCACATGTTAGAACTGAAAAACAAGTTGCAGATATTTTTACCAAACCATTGGATGAGAAAAGGTTTTGTGAACTTAGGAATGAACTTAATATTATTGACTCTCGAAATGTGGCTTCAAACGTTGCACATTTGGTTGATACTTCAAATGTTACATTTTATTGCTAAAACTTCCCCTCAATTTTTCCCTTTTTGGTGCCTTGATGCCAAAGGGGGAGAGATTGAGACTAGGAGAGATTAAGACTACTAGTTTAAGTGTGGTTGGTGTCTTTATGTTTTTGTGATCAAGGACATGTGTACTTAATTTTAAAACCTTGTAATGCCTATTCCCTCTCTTATGTGTGATGCTTACTATTGCTTGGATGATTATCTTTATACTCATTGTTGATTATCTTTACTACATCACACCCTGTTGATCACACACTTGTTAGGCACCCCACCATAAGGTGTGTGCATATGTGAGAAGCTTTTTGTGGACTTATCATTATTCTCATATGTGGACACCTTATGAAAATCAAGATTTTACTCTCAATTGTGATATCTCAAATGGTTGTCATCAATCACCAAAAAGGGGGAGATTGTAAGTGCATCTAGGATATCCCTTGTGGGTTTTGGCTAATTGATGACAAACATACGAGATCCTAATGAAACTAATGAGATGATTGCAGGACAAACAAGTGAGACATATCGGTGCACACAAAAAGGTGAAAAATGAAGTGTTGTTCAAAGAGAGATACTTTGATGAAGCTCGGAAGACCAAAATAGATCTGAATGTATAGGGAGTGTATGAAAGACACACTCCAAGAGCTCACAACTTTGCGCGAGGATAAGGGATTAAAATTAACATAACTTTCACAAAGCACCGGACTAGTCCGATCATGGACCGGACTAGTTCGTTCACCTATCTGGAATCACACTCATAAGGAGACCAGACTAGTCCGTGCATACACCGGACTAGTCCGTTGATGTTTCTGGAGACTCTCATACTGAGGGACCGGACTAGTCCGATCATGGACCGGACTAGTCCGTTGAACTTTCTGTAGACTCCCTTTTGTGGAGATCGGACTAGTCCGCGGACTAGTCCGATGAACTTTCTGGAGTCATCTTTACACAGTACTGGACTAGTCCGAGGTTGGACCGGACTAGTCCGGCAGACTTTCTGGACCTCAAAACATGTTGAGACCGGACAAGTCCGGACTTGCACCAGACTAGTCTGGTGTTAGGGTTTTTCAACGGCTAGCTTTTGGAAACCCTATAAATAGATGATCCACAACTTTCCCATGACAAGACACGTCGAATATTGAAAAAGGAGCAAACCCTAGCGCCGCCACTCAGTCCCAAGAGCCCAAAACACATCTCCCCACACATCTAAAGTTCAAAAACAGTGAAATCAATTGAACACTTGGATTCGGGATTGGGAGATCGTCGTTATTTCATCGCGAGCTCTTGGGGTTTGATCTTTCTACACTCATACTCTGCATTGTAATACTTTTTAGTGTATTTGATCACTTGTTCATTGTAATTTTCGTGGGAGCCCTCAACGTGTGAGGTTGCCCCACAAACTTGGTGATTACCTGTGATAGTGGAATCAAGTCGGCCTTCATGGTGACTTGAGGAGGAAAAGGGTTGGAGACCCGACTCTGTGTGATCTTCCTCAACGAGGACGTAGATCTCGTTGTGAGATCTAACCCCGGGAAAAATTCTTGTGTCTCGTGTCTCATTTACTTTAAATTTTGTTCATTAGATCACTTAAGTGTTAAACATTAACTTAAGGCAATTTGAAGTTACACCTGCATTCTTAGATTAATTTCAAGTATAAATATCAGTTGTTCTTAATTCCACTGCTAAAGAAATTTAATTTCTCAATTAACACCTGATAAACACACATACTTCTTGCACACCGGACTAGTCCGCCCACGCAACCGGACTAGTCCGGCCAACCAAGTTTTTGACTATTCTATTAAGTGTGCAGGAAATTCAAAAGGCCTATTCACCCCCCCTCTAGGCCACATTTACTTTTAAGGAAAAAAATTCATCTTATGACATTTGCAAGAGATTATGTGCCACATCAGCCTTATTCTAACCAACCAAGCCAAGCCTATGCTATTTGACAATCCGAAGCTTAAGGACATGGTTTTAGTCATACACAACTTCTTCCAAGTTCATATCTAAGTGCAATGATAAGCCATGTCAAAAGAAGAACTGTGATGCATGCATATTCTCTTGATCTTTTCTCATATTTTTATTTGATCATAAAAGCTCAATATGTGGATATTTGATTGATTAATTTTTCATTATTAAAAGCACTTGTGAGCATGCAATAAGTTCAAAACAACAAGTAATTTTGATCATGACCAGATTAGTGTAACTAGTTAGTCCAATTACTAGTCATAGCAAAAACTGCAAAATTTATAACATGAGTAATGTAGTAAGAACTTTCAACATGTAAAAGAAATCACAAAATCATATATGTATGAAATATTTATGTTCGTATTATTTTAATTTCAGATTTACACAAAGACTTCCCAAGTTTCAAAACCCCCACTCAATCTAAGTCATGAGGATGCATAACCCCTATTTCACTATGAATGAAACAAAAACGAGCGAAATCCAAAGGTTTTATAAAAATATCAGCCAATTGTTGTTCGGTATCTACATAGTGAAGCACAATGTTTCCTTTTTTCAACATTATCACAGAGAAAGTGATACCTAATAACAATATGGTTTGTTCTAGAATGTTGCACTAGATTTTTTGCAATGCAAATGGCACTAGTGTTATCACAAAATAGTGGAATACTAATTCAGATTCGGCTGTAGATTATGCAACTGAATTTTGTTTTCTAGAGGACAAAGCAACAATTGAATTACCAAGAAAATGACAAGCAACCGAAGTACTTTTCCTATCAATCCTACAACCCCCACAATCAGCATCCGAAAAAGCTTTCAGAGTAACGGTTGAGGAAGAAGGAAGAAAAATGTCAAATTCATGAGTTCCATGTAAGTACCTGAGAATTCTTTTGATGGCTTGACGATGTGAAGCACGTGGGGAAGCTTGAAATTGTGCACAAAGACATACACGAAATTGTATGTCCAGTCTTGATGCCGTGAGGTACAAAAGTGACCCGGTCATGCTTCTATATTCTTTTTGATCCATGGGTTAACCATCTTCATCAAGTTCAAGTGCCGTTGTTGTACCTATTGGTGTCCGAATAGGCTAGATTTTGTCCATGTTGAACATCTTAAGAAGGTCTTTTGTATACTTCATTTCATGCACAAAAGTACCCTCCTTAGTTTGCTTGATTTGCAGTCCCAAAAAGTACGTGAGTTCTCCCATCATACTCATCTAAAATTCTGAACTCATCATAGCTGAAAACTTGGACACAAGATCATGAGAAGCACAACCAAAGATAATATCATCCATATACACTTGAACGAATAATGAGTCATTATCATGCTTAAGCACAAAAAGAGTTTTATCAACCTTGCCTATGGTAAAACCCTTTTCAAGTAAGAATGTTTTTAACCTAGCATACTATGCTCTAGGGGCTTGTTTGAGACTGTACAAGGCTTTGGACAGTTTGTAAACATGACTAGGAAAAATTGGATTTTCAAAACCTAGTGGTTGCTTGACATAAACCTCCTCATCTATGTAGCCATTAAGAAAAGCACTTTAACATCCATTTGATATAACTTGAAACTTTTAGATGCAGCAAATGCTAACAAAATTCTAATGGCTTCTAATCTAGCAATGAAAGTAAAAGTTTCATCAAAATCTAGAGTTTCAACTTGTGTGAAACCTTGAGCAACCAACCTAGCCTTATTTCTAACCACAACCCCATCCTCACTTTGTTTATTTTTAAACACCCATTTAGTTCTAATTAAAGTGTGACCTTGAGGTTGAGGTACACGTTTCCAAACATTATTTCTTTCAAATTTTTATAACTCAAGATTCATTAGTGAGTGCGTGTGGTATATATTTTGATTCAAAAGAAGCAACAAAAGTAGAATGAGCATGAGAGTTTGGATCGCAAAAACTGGACCATGTGACTTGTTCGTACAAGCTTCCAATGATTTGTTGTGGAGGATGACTTTTCAGAATGCGGAGGGGAGTAGACACTTCACAAGCTCCTTATTCTTCATGTTCATCATAGATCAAAGAACTTGTGGCTTGAGGACGATCTAGTTGTTGGTGCTGGTTGTGGTGCAAAATTAGCAGCGTGATCAACGTCATTTGCATCTGAATTTTCTGGCAGCAGCACCACTTCTTCGTCTTCTTTGATGAAAGTACTCTCCCCCCTGTGGATATGGATCTGGACCTGCAATATTAGAGCTAGTACCTGTGCTAGGTTCATCAAAAGAAACCTCACAAGTCTTCACAATTTTGTTAGTGTCAAGTAAAAGCACACGGTAGCCTCTAGTATGAGATGGATAACCAAGAAACATGTCATCAACAGATCTAGATTCAAGTTTAGCAAGATTACCATGTTTCTTAATAAAGCATTTATAACCAAAGACCTGAAAGTGTGCGACACTAGGCCTATGTACAAACCGAAGTTCATATGATGTTTTCCCTAGCTTAGCACGCAAGAAAACACGATTCGAGACATAACAAGCGGTTGCAATTGCATCAGCCCAAAATTTCCTAGGAGTTTGATATTCATCAAGCGTAGTCCTAGCCATCTCAACTAAGGTTCTGTTCTTTCTTTCTACAATACCATTTTGTTGAGGTACATAGGGTGAAGAAAATTGATGATATATTCCATTTTCAGCACAAAAGTGATCAAACGATTGATTTTTAAACTGGGTTCCGTTATCACTTCTAATTGCTTTTAAAGATCTTGGGTGATCAATTGATAATCTAAGAAATGAAGTTCTAAAGTGACTAAAAGCTTCATTCTCTTAGATGCCATAAAGTAAACCCAATAGTATCTAGAATAATCATCAACAATCATAAGAACATACCATTTACTTCCAAAAGATTGAACACGTGAAGGACCTACGGTGTCAAGGTGCAAAAGTTGTTCCGGTTCAGTTGTCATAGTCATTGTGAGAGGAGCATGTGAACCTGCAACCATCTTAGCATGTCTACAAGAAGATCGCACAGTTTCTTTGTCTCCTTTAAGCTTAGGCAGTCCACATATGCGATCAAGAGTACTAACACACGTGAGATGATCAAAGCCTAGTGATCAAGTCTACCATGCCAAAAATATAAGTCTTTCGAATCATTAGAAACTAGACACCTATGCTTAGAGATGACATATCAAAATAAGCTTTAAAAACTCTTCCAAAACGAGACATGTTTAAAATGAGCTCTTTATTTGAATCTAAAACCTTGAAGCAACTTCTAGTGAACATAATTTCCAGATTTTCATCTAGCAATTGTGAAACAGAAAGCAAGTTGTATTTTAAATTTTTTAACAAGTGCCACATCCTTCAAAGTGTAGTAATTATTTACTCTAACCAAACCCTTAGCAATTATTGGAGTTGAAAAATTATCAGCAAAAGTATCATTCTCTACATGTGACATAAAAGAGAGGGAGGAGAATCATTCTTTGTTACCGGTCATGTGGCGTGAGCAACCTGAATCCACAATCCAAATATTATCCTTCCTCAAGCGTGTAACTCGCATAGAAGCACGACACGTCGATGACTCAATACCGGGGTATGTCAAAAGGCATTTAGGAATCCAGTATCGAGTCACACGGTGTTCAGCAGAAATAACACGCGAAAGCTAAGATAAAACATTATGTTTATGAACCAAAGTTAGAGAATTCTTGTATCCAACTACTGACCTACTAGGTGTTACATGTGTATCAAGAAAAATAGTAGGTTTGGGAGCAAACTTTGCATGTTTTTGACTTATTACAACATGTTGCATGTTCCTAACTTTCAATTCACCATGTACAACAAATTTTGCATGAGCGTTATGAGATCTAGCATGCATCATTTCCCTTTTCCGTTGTTTAGCTAGTCTATAACAAAAATCTATGACATGACCATCTCTACCACAATAGGTATAATGAAATTTAACTTTGTGTTCATGTCTAGATGACCAAGCAACATGTTTATTAGAAACTGAATGAGACAACACTCCTGCACGTTTGAAAACCACTTCTTTTTATTTAGGAACTGTTTGAATCAAACCACTTCCTAGTGACTTTACAATTTTAGGTTGATGAGCATTAGCATGAGCATGTGAATTAAAACCTAAACTAGTTTTATCATTGCAAGACTTGGAAGAATTCAACGGCAAGTTTAGATTATTATTTGCATTACAAAACTGATCTAGTATCCTACGCATGTCATCAAGTTTATTAGACAAGTCTAGGCAGTTTTTACATGAAGTTTTTCCTTTTAATTTGCAATTAGAACAATATTTAACTTCATGAGAGCGTAAAGCATTGTTCAAAACAGAAATCTCATCCATAGAATCATGTAGTTTCTTATCAAGATCATCACAAGTAGAACAATGCAAATCAAATGTAGAACAACTAGCATCTTTTATGTTTTTATCATTAAGTGCAGCAAGCTTTTTGTTCTTTTCAATTTCAAGTTCAAGTTTATCAAGTGTGGAGGTGTGTGCACTTCTTAAATAGGACAATTGTTTATATATAAGCTCACGTGAGAAACAAGAATCATCACTAGGAATTAAAGTTTTTAAATGATGAATTTTAGATTTTAGTGATTCAGTTTTGACAGCATTGTGCTTAATTTTTTTTGTCTTTTTTCTTAAGTATAACAGTGGCACAAAAAATAGCATCACACATTTCTTTGCAAGTGGGACATACCTCTTCATCATCACTATTGTGTTCTGCCTCCTCCATACATGATCTTGAGTTGCCTGCCATGAAGCACATATTTGCCAAATTCTCTTCATCTTCGTCACTTCCGATGTCCACGTTGGTCGAGCCAAGTTCTTGAAGTGCAGAGACAAAGCTGTTTACTAATTAGTGACCTGTAAACCCCCTTTTTTTGTTGTTGTTTGTAGAGGAGGACTTGAATTTTGTTTGCTTCTCATTACGGGGAATAGAACCTGAAAGATTAGGGCAATTTGTTCAAAAATGTCCAAACTCACTGCATTCAAAACATCGTTCAGAAACACCACTTCCTCTTCTTCGAGTTCTCACATTTTGCAATGCTTTTTAGAATCGAGTAGAAAGAAGTGCTAGCTCCTTCTTTGGAAACTCTTCAATTTGTTCAAGGGTTAGAGAGGATAGCAAAACAAGTTTACCACATGATGAAGATTGACTAGAGCTAGGCATGTCTCGTTGTGAAACAAATGCAAGAGACTTGTTGGGGTTCTTATGTGATATTATGTCAATTTTGTAAGTTTTTAACTTGGAATATAAAACATCTAATGTAAGTGTACTCATGACAGTGGATTCACGAATAGATGTAACTTTCATCTCCCAAATTGACATGTCTAATGCACTTTGCTGAGAATTTTGACGCTACGCATTTTTAGCATCTTAGAAATTAACATTGATGCTACACAAGTTACTAAGAAGTTTGTTAAAGCGAGCAAAGAGGTCATCGATTGACTCAACGGATTGCATCTCAAAGCGCATGTATTCTTTCTTGAACATGTCTTGTCTCACCTAGTAAATAGTGTTGGATTATTCATGATAATCAGATAGAGCTTTGCAAACATTATACTTAGATCGGAGGTGTGCAACTCGATAGAAGTCGCTGTGAGTCAATCCTTGTATGATCAAGTTCCGCGCTTTGTTGTTGTTGTTGTCTAGGCCCCCATAAGGTATGGTTTCGGTGATTAATGACAACCGTTGGATATTACTAATAAGTTTGTGGATGCAAGGTATCTCATATCATTCATCACCTTAATGGACTCTATATTTATATCATCTACTGCTCATTGGATACAATTGGAGACCCCTCAACAAACTATTCTACGAGGTCAATCGATTTTCACGAAGACTAAAAGAAAAAACAAATATGTCAAAATTATTCCATCAAAATTGACAGCACTCGAGACTTGGTCGTCATCAAAAGAACATTTCAAACCAATGTCTAAGAGGTCACTCAAACAAATTCCAAAAGAATCACTTAGAACAACTCGAAGCAGACAAAATCAACTCACCCGATCATCCGATGTATCCAGAAAAGACTACATCGGTCGAGTGGCTCAACAGCAGAAAAAGACCTCGGACATGGGTGTACACCGAATCATCCGATGATAAAGCAAGTGTTACATCGGTCGATCATTCCAGTAAGCAATTTCCCTGGACCAAGTGTAACACCGGATCATTCGATGTACAATTATAACACATCGGTCAATCACTCCAGTAAGTATTATTTCTGGACCATTTTGGATCAAGTGTCACCGGATTATCCGATGTACAGGTGTATACAACATCGGTCGATCAACGGTCATATCTGACATAGTGACATCAGCTAATTTGTATTCGACCGATGACAACTGAAGGGAGAACATCAGATCATCTGGTGTTTGCAGAACAGTGATGTCATCCTACTTTTCCAATGGCTATCTCGTGGAAGCTGGCTATTTATACCCCTTCAACCAGTCATTTTGACAAGTCTTGATGCCCAGAGCTACTATACACATTACCAAGCATTCAAGACATTGAGCAACCACTTCTACATCATTTACACCACTTGTAGACCAAGAGATAGGCTAGAACTTACTACAGAGGATGCTTGTGTGCTTCCATTCTTGGTGATTGGAGTCTCTAGTCTAGTGAGAGCTGTAAGGGAGTGTCTCTTGGTGATTGCATTCACCGTGTATCAGTCGGTGATTGGAGAGAGCCTTTCAGAGCTTGCCAAGTCGGTTGTGGAAGACCAGAAGATCAAACTTGTACAAGGCTTAAGCTCCACCTTGCTGGAGATGGCAAACGAAGACTTTAAGTGAAGATCTCTGGTCTCTATGACTTGGGAGTAGCTATACCCTTTGGTGGGTGCCACAACGTGGATGTAGGAAGGTCTTGATGATCTTGCCGAACCACAGGATAAATCACCGTGTCCTCGTGTCTCCTCGGGAATTTGCACACTCTTCCTTTCCCGTTACACTTATGCATTTCATGTACCGCAAAATTATTATTCACTTGAATGCATAGGTTGTTTGCATAGGGAATTGGGCTTTTAATAGTTAAGTTTTTATTTCTTTAATTTTTGAAAAGAAGCCCAATTCACCCCCCTCTTGGGCATTCTATCCTTACAATTGGTATCAGATCTTGGTTGCTCATTGGATCATTCTAGCTTCACCGCTAGAGAGCTAAAATGGCCAAGATTGGGGGTTCGGTTCCCATCTTTGAGGGTAAGAACTTTGCCTATTGGAAAGCACGTATGCGTGCTTATCTAGAGGCTATTGCTCTCGAGGTATGGGAAGCAACACATGCGGGGTTTCGTGAGCATAACTATATAGGTGATCAAGTCAAGTGGGATGCAAAGGCTAGAAATGCTATTTACGAATACATTAGTCAAGATGTGTTTGCTAGGATTGCTAGCAAAGAAAAGGCTTGTGAAATTTAGACTTGCTTGATTGAAATTCATGAGGGTTCTTCTTGTGTTAAAGAACTAAAGTATCATATGCTTAAGGCCAAATATGATGAGTTCAAAATGCTACCTCATGAAAATGTCAATGAAATGTTTTCTCGCTTGAATGTTCTCATTGAGGAAATTAATGATCTTGATATTGCTTCTCTTGGCATGGGACTCGTCAACCGCAAGATTCTTATGCTCCTTCCTAAGCCAAAGTACAACATCATCAACTCCATGCTTCAAAAGGAATCTCTTGATCACATTGAAGTTTCAGAACTTATTGGAGAGATTCACGCTCATGAGATGAGTGTGCTTGGGATGATGGAGGAATCATCTTCAAAGACAATTGCTCTAAAGGCTTCCACCAAGAGAACAAATCTCAAGAAAAAGAAAGTGGTCGAGCCTAGCTCAAGTGAAGAAGAGCAAGCATCAAGTGAAGATGACAATGATGAGCTTGCATTGATGATGAGAAAATTCTCTCGCTTGAACTCCAAGATTGCCAAGAAGGGATACACCTTTGATCCAAAAAAGAAAGCATTTCTACCAAGAAAAGATGACAACAAGACTTGCTATAATTGTGGTGATCAAGGCCACATCTCCTATGATTGTCCAAAACCGGACAAAAGAAGAGAAAACCACAAGGGTAAGCATCGCAAGCTTGAGGATAGTGAAGATGATGAAGAAGAGGTCAAGCCTAAGCCAAGATTCTTTGGGAAGAAGAGAAAAGGTCCACAAAAGGTGTTCATGTGTGAGGCAAATGAATGGATCACCGATGAAGAATCTAGTGAAGAAGAGAGTGAAGCGGAAGAAGAGATCTTGGCCGGCCTTGCCATTGCCAACAATGATGATTCATCTCTTCGTCCACCTCCCATGTGCCTCATGGCAAAAGGTAACACCAAGGTATGTGATGACTCTAGCGATGATGAGCTTTCCCCCGATGACTTAGCTTCATTGATTAATGAATACCACACTATCATTAAAAGGGAAAAGAGTAAGGTCAAGGCTCTTGAAGAAGCTCGTGCAAAGCTCGAGAGTGCTAACCTCGATTTGATTGACAAGTATGAAAGCATACTTAGGAAGCATGACACACTCAAATCTGATGTCAAGCAAGTTGAGCAGGACAAGGCTCAAATCAAGCTAGATCATCATGAGCTTGACGTAGCACACCAAACACTCCTGGGAAAACACAATGAGTTAATCCAAGATCATCAAGTACTTAACCTTGCTTATGAAGTCCTTGATCAAGAATTGAAAACTATAAAGAAAGAAACCCTTAATGATAAGGTATCTATTGTTTCTCATGACACTAATGTCTTGCATAAGTCTTTGCCTTTGAAAGAGAATGCTAGGGAGAAGGATTTGATGGATGAAATTGAAAGTCTCCGCACTAGTGTGGCAAGACTATCTAAGGGAGAAGTCAAGCACAAAGAAATCCTCTTCCAACAAGCAAAGGCCTTCAACAAGAGAGGACTTGGATCCTTCCCGGTGCCTAACAAAGGAAAGGTGCCCTCACCAGAGCTTAAAACGAGCTTCATCAAGGAAGTTGGTTCTTATTGCCAACATTGCGAGGTCACTGGTCACCATACAAGGGAGTGTCCTCTTCCTAACTGGCCTTCTCCAAAATTGCCTACTAACTACAAGTCCACCTTTAATGATCACTATTATCTCTTGAGTAAAGTAGATGACAAGCTGAAGGCAAGGTTCATTGGCAAGGACATGAAGGGCATGAAGGGGAAGCTTCCCAAGCAACTTTGGGTCCCAAAAACACTTGTATCACACATACAAGGACCTAAGTTGGCTTGGGTGCCTAAAATCAAAAATTGAATTCATGTGTGTAGGTGAACTACAAAACTGGAGGAAAGCATTGGGTACTCGATAGCGGGTGCACTCAACACATGACCGGCAACGATGGTATGTTCACCTCCACAGAGAACCCCAACAATCATGAACAAGTCACCTTTGGTGATAACTCTAAGGGGAAGGTAATTGGGTTGGGTAAGATTGCAATTTCACATGATTTATCTATTTCTAATGTGTTGCATGTTAAGTCACTTAGTTTCAATTTCCTTTCTATTGCACAATTATGTGATCTTGGACTAACATGCACCTTTGGCAAGAATGATGTTGTTGTGACTAGTGAAACAAGCAAAGAACTAATCTTCAAAGGGTTTCGGCATGGACATCTCTACCTAGTAGACTTCCCCAACAAGGATGCTAGCTTGATCACTTGTCTTTTCACCAAGACGAGTTTGGGTTGGCTATGACATCGACGCATCGCTCACATTGGAATGAGCAAGCTCAATAAGTCATTCAAGCTCGGGATGGTGACCGGCGTGAAGGATGTCACATTTGAAAAGAACAAGCTTTGTAGCGCTTGTCAAGCCGAGAAACAAGTTGCTTCACACCACCCGATGAAGATAATGGTGTCAACCTCCAAGCCACTTGAGTTGCTCCACATGGACCTCTTCGGATCGTCCACATATCAAAGTCTTGGTGGTAATCTCTATTGTCTTGTTATAGTTGATCACTACTCTCGCTATGCTTGGACATTGTTTCTAGGTGACAAGAGTGAAACTCCAGAAGTGTTCAAGACCTTCGCTAAACGTGCTCAAAGGGAATTTCAACTTCCCATCATCAAGGTCCGGAGTGACAATGACACCGAATTCAAAAACAACAACATTGGGGAGTGGTGTGATCGTGAAGGCGTGAAGCATGAATTTTCAGCCACATACACTCCTCAACAAAATGGTGTCGTTGAAAGGAAGAACAAGACTCTCATCACTCTTGCACGAGCAATGCTTGATGACTATGGCACGTCCGAGAAGTTTTGGGCCGAAGCAATCAACACGGCCTGTCATGTCGCAAATCGGGTCTATCTACATCGACTACTTCAAAAGACCCCGTACGAACTCCTCATTGGGAGAAAGCCCAACATCTCCTATTTCCGAGTCTTCGGGTGCAAGTTCTATATATATCGCAAGAAAAGGCTCGGTAAGTTTGAAAGTAGATGTGATGTTGGTATCTTTCTTGGTTATGCATCAAACTCAAAAACATATCGAGTATTCCACCAAACCTCTGGTTTAGTTGAGGAAAGTTGTGATGTTGAGTTTGATGAAACTAATGGTTCCCAAGAGGAGAGTTTTGGTCATGATGAAATAGATGATGAGCCTCTACGAGAAGCTATGAAGAACATGACCATTGGAGACAACAAGCCTAAAGTTGAGGAGAGCCATGATCAAGGGGGAGCTTCAAGTTCCAACATCAACACATATATGGCACCTCAAGTTGACGAAGAAGAAAAAGATGATCCATTGCCGACACAAGATTCACAAGCCACACAACATCAAGAAGAAGAACAAGTCCATGATCATATCCAACCACAAGAAGAGCAACACGCATCACCACCGCCAAGTGCTTCACAAAAACTTATGAGGCATGGACACATCTCCAAGTCACATCCGATTGATCAAATTATCAGTAGTCCGCCAAGGGGAGTAAGTACACGTTCTCTCCATTTTGCTATGTTTTGTGAGCACTACTCGTTTGTTTCATGTGTAGAACCCACTCACATTGAGGAAGCACTCCAAGATCCAAATTGGGTAATGGCCATGCAAGAAGAACTCAACAAGAACGTCATCGGGACAAAGTGGGTGTACCGCAACAAACAAGATGAGAACGATGTTGTGATCCGAAACAAGGAAAGACTTGTGGCCAAGGGTTTCTCACAAGTTGAAGGACTAGACTTTGGAGAAACATTTGCTCCGGTCGCTCGACTAGAAGCCATCCATATACTTCTTGCTTTTGCATCACATCATAATATAAAACTTTATCAAATGGATGTGAAAAGTGCCGTTCTTAATGGTTATATTAACGAGATTGTCTATGTTGAACAACCTCCCGGGTTCGAAGATCCGAGGAATCCTAATCATGTGTATAGGTTGTACAAGGCGCTCTACGAGCTCAAGCAAGCGCCTAGAGCGTGGTATGAATGACTATGGGATTTCTTGATCATGCAAGGATTCAAGATCAGGAGGGTGGACACTACACTCTTCACCAAAGACATCGATGGAGAACTATTTGTTTGTCAAATTTATGTCGATGATATTATTTTTGGTTTAACTAACGAAGCTCTTAGCCATGAGTTTGGCAAAATGATGTCTAGGGAATTCGAGATGTCGATGATTGGAGAGCTTAACTTCTTCCTTAGATTTCAAATCAAGCAACTTCGAGAGGGGACCTTCATCTATCAAGAAAAATGTACCAAGGACCTCTTGAAGAAATTTGAGATGGGAGATTGTAGCTCAAGAAGTACTCCAATGGCAACAAATTGTCATCTCGACGCAGATAAGGACGGTAAACCTATTGACCAATCTAATTACTGTTCCATAATTGGTTCATTGCTTTATGTTACCGCATCTAGGCCCGATATCATGTTTAGTGTATGTTTGTGTGCTCGCTTTCAAGCAGCACCTAAAGAATCGTATCGGAAGGCGGTCTTTAGGATACTTCGGTATCTCAAGCATACCCCAAGTGTAGGCCTGTGGTACCCCAAATGTGCTAAATTCCATCTCTTGGGTTACTCGGATTCGGACTTTGCTGGATGCTGTGTGGATCGCAAGTGTACCTCCAGAGGGTGCCACTTGCTTGGGCGTTCCCTAGTATTATGGTCTAGCAAGAAGCAAAACTCCGTTGCTTTGTCCACTGCGAAAGCGGAATATATAGCGGCCGGTGCATGTTGTGCCCAAATTCTTTATATGAAGCAAACCCTTTGGACTTTGGTGTTAAACTTGGATGTGTGCCTCTCCTTTGTGACAATGAAAGTGCGGTTAAGATTGCTAAAAACCCCGTTCAACACTCCCGCACTAAGAACATTGATATTCGCCATCATTTCTTGCGGGACCATGAAGCTAAGGGAGACATCTCCTTGCGAGGTGTTAGGTCCGAAGAACAATTGGCGGATATCTTCACTAAACCACTTGATGGTAAAACTTTTTCTAGACTAAGGTGTGAATTAAATGTGCTAGATGTATCGAACGTCATGTAAGTTGCCATGGTCATGTAAGAATGCATCAGATATAGGTCTTGTCTAACTTTCAAAGGATAGGGGCGAGCAATGGTTAGCTTGGGATGGCGGTTCATTTGGGTATCCCCAAGACTTGGAGAATGGCTCTCCCTGAAGAAGCCTTTGAAAGGTTCAAATTTGGCAAGATAGATTTGATTTATGTCTTGCATGATGCCTGCCATATAGACTTGCACTCACGTTTAATATCCTGCATTAAAAATTGTTTGGCATTGCATACGGTAGATTGTCACAAAGGGGAACCCACTTCATGAGAAAGAGACTTGTTTGAAATGCAATATCTCAACTCATATGATGTGGAAAGAACAAAGTGTTAGGTGCGTTAATGCCTAAAGGAACATACTTTAAAGAGATAGAAGTCTTCATCCTCTAGCTCACAAAGCATGGGCCTTATATTTTATTTGTATTTTTTCCTTGTTGGTTTTTCTGGTGTTCTATTTGCTTTAGGGCTTAGCCAATGTGACGCCCGGTTCTGAGAACTGAACCAAGCTAACGCATATGTGTACCCAGGATGTTCATCACACATACACGAGTGCAATCACAAACGATATACAGATAATTACCACAGAACAAGATTAATTATCAAATTTTATTACACAAACCATATTATCCTCGAATACAAGCTCTAATGAATATTAATGACAAGTTCAACTAATGCAGCGGAAATAGACTAATTAAGCAAACTAAGCAACTAAGCAAAAGGGATAGCGCAGCTCCATGCAACACCACAGGCAAAGTTGACGGTAGACACGACCTAGAACTCTGCATTATCGCCATTAAACTCACAATCCTGACCTGCAACTGTTGGGGGGGGGGGGAGATTGCAAGAGTGAGTACATGTTGTACTCAGCAAGTGTGGAAAGTATGACATGTGGCTGATTCAAATGACGACAATAATAATGGCAAAGTGCTAAAAAGTACAGTAAAACATTTGAAAAGCAATATTATATTATATGTATGTGAAGTAAACCCATCATAATCATAAGTAATACCATAATACCAATCTGAATTCACTACCATCATCAATAATTCCAGATTTCACCATCGTCAATAACCATATTCAATACCAGAAATTAATCCATAACCATCCATAACCATTACCAAACCATAACCATCCCAAATTCCAATTTCTCTCTAATCATGGAAGTTGTCCAAGTGCTCATAACCGGGAGCACGGCTATCATGATAGTTTTAATTAACTCTGCAGAGTTTGTACCTCTTTACCCATGTGTTCGTGATTTCATCACCTTTCGGCGACTAAGAATCTCCCTTATGCCCATGACCCGTCAGTCATATTACACACTTCCATTGGTGTGCGGCCAAGAGATCACAAAATAGCCTTTACAAAGGGATTACTATCCTATTTAGACCCCACTGAGGTTTCACCGGTGGCGATGCCTCCAACTGAGCACATCTTCAACCAAGGGCCCCCTCTTGAGCCATTCGGATCCCAGGGTAGTCCCACCAATCATCAACAAACCCAATCCGACTACCCCTTCCTCGAGCATCCACAATGGTCCAAACAGCACTAGCAAAGCCCTAATTAATCAGCTACACCGCACCCATACTTGGCCTCGTGGTGGCACTGTAGTCCTAGCTTATTCTCGTATGAACCGGTCCTTAGATCTAAAGCAAGCAAAACCACCATAACATCCAACCCATCCACATACCAGGCTTGCTTAGATCGCCCATTACCATACCATATTTAACCAGTTCATGTTAACCATAATCTCATCCATGCATAATTAAATTGAGTGGTATAGTTATTTCACATCCCAGTTGATTAAGCGAAGCAAAAAGGTAAAAACCCTTCCCGACTCTCTACCATACATTCCAGGTGACAAGGGTGGTTAAACAAATCTAGTAAACTTCCTACCATAGGATTCCCATCAAATTGACACAAGCATGCAGTTTGCAAACAAAACATTTATTTTTAAAAACAGGATCAATATGCTTCAAGGACACTTGCCTTGCTCCGGCGGATAGGGTTGCTCAAGCGCTTCGAAGTCTTGATTCTGAAAATCCTCGTACAGGATCTCTTGAGCACTTCCCTTTACTCGTGATCACACATACAAGAAAATACATACAAATCAACATGATGCACACACATTAATCAACATGCGATGATATGCATGCATGCAAAGTACAATAATTGATTAACTACAGTTGTTTATTAATTAGATGCAACTAGTTCATACATGTTCATATGAGTTTACGGGGGTTTTAGAGTGGATTAATGCTGCTGAAATAAAAAGGCGATGCAACAAAAATCAATTCACGTCTATTAGATTCAATATCGTCGCTAAAATTCGCATCGGGAACGAATTCTACCGTAGATGTGACGGCTTGACGATCGCGGAACGAAGGCAACGCGTAGACAAAGTGGATGGCGCAGCAGTCCTCCGGCGGCACGACGACGGCGACGCGACGACGAAGACGATTTCCGGTGGACGACAGCACCCTCCTCTTTTTCTTCCTCTTCCTCCTCTTTTTTCCTCTCTTTTCTTCCCTGGCGGCGCCTCTGTTCTTCCCTATTTTTTCCTACCGGCGGCTAGGGTTTTCTTCTCTGGAAGGCGGCGGCGTTTGCTTCTGGCGTCGTTGGAAAATACGAACCCTCTGTGGCTTTTTATATCCAGCGGCTAGGGCACCGTGGGGCGGCGGGCGCGGAACGCGCATTGGGAGCGCGGGGGAGGCGCGTCGGGCGCGTGGCAGCGGGGCACGCGCGGTCGGGGCCGGGCGCGACACGGAGCGCGAGCTGGCGGGGCCCAAGCAAGCGGGGCGTGCGCGGGTGGGGCCCGGGCGCATCGCGCGGCGCGCGCGTGACGCGTGAGTGGGCGGCGCGCTCGGGCGCTGGCGGGAGCGGGGCCCAGCGGCGGGGTCGGTCGGCCGCTGCGCTGCGGGAGGGCGGCGGGGTGTGGCTGGCTGGGCCGGCTCGGCCGCCTGGCCAGCGGAGCCCTTTTTTTTCTTTCTTTTTTATATAAATATTATTATTTTATTTTATTTTATTTTATTTGTTTTATTTTTATATTATTATCATATATATTATTACTATTATTTTTTATACTTATTCCCTAATACAAGTTTTACGCTATTATTATTATTTTCTTTTTCTTCTTTTTGCTACACCATATATGTATATGTATATTTTATGTTTTTATCATTTTTCTTTTATTCTATTAATTTTTAATGCATGAACATGTATGCAATGCATGATGCGAAAATTTAGGGTGTTACAAACCTACCCCCCTTAAAATGAATCTCGCCCTCGAGATTCGACAGCGTGGAGAAAAGATGCAGGAATTCTGCCTTCAGGTCTTCTTCATGTTCCCACGTAGCTTCGGCTTCTGTATGGTGTTTCCATTGCACTGTGCACCAACAGACTTTCTTATTCCTCGTGACCCTTTCCTTCACGTCCAAGATCTTGATAGGTTGCTCGACATAGGACAAATCCTCCTGAAGTTCTAACTCGTCCATCGACACTTGTTCTTCCGGCACCCTGAGACACTTCTTGAGTTGGGAAACATGAAACACATCATGTACGTCTGAAAGATGAGCTGCCATCTCCAACTTATATGCTACTTCTCCTCTTTTGTCCAAAATCTTGAATGGTCCAATATAACGAGGTGCGAGCTTGCCTCTTATGTTAAACCTCTTATGACCTCTCATAGGTGACACCTTGAGGTTAACAAAGTCTCCTATTTCAAAGGCTAATTTCCTTCTCCTATTGTCCGCATAGCCTTTTTGTCTTGATTGGGCAGCCCTCAAGTTTTCATGGATTATCTGGACTTGCTTTTCGGCTTCTTGCAACACATCCGGACCAAATACTTGAGTTTCTCCTGTCTCATTCCCGAATAAAGGTGTCCTACACTTCCTTCCGTGAAGCGCTTCATATGGTGACATTTTCAAGCTTGCTTGGTAACTATTGTTGTATGAAAATTCCGCGTATGGCAAGCTTTTGTCCCAACTTTTCTCATGCTTTAAAGCACAAGCTCTTAACATGTCCTCTAAAATCTGATTGGTCCTCTCGGTTTGTCCATCCGTTTGAGGATGATATGCTGAACTAAAATTCAACCTCGTTCCCAAAGCTTCATGCAATTTTTGCCAAAATCTGGAGGTAAATTGAGAACCTCTATCCGAGACTATCTTCTTCGGTACTCCGTGTCGACACACAATATGCTCCATGTATATTTCGGCCAATCGTGCAGCTGTATACTTGGTCTTCACAGGGACAAAATGAGCTGACTTGGTTAAGCGATCCACAATTACCCAAATTGAGTCATACCCGGACTGAGTACGTGGTAACCCAACTATGAAGTCCATTCCAATTTCTTCCCACTTCCATTCCAGAATCTTCAACGGTTGCAATAATCCGGCTGTTCCGACTAACATCCTCAGGCGCATATCTTGAGAGTTGAGTGAACTTATTGAGATATTCACTCACGCTTGATTTTCCTTGTCTCAAGTTCCCAAATTCTTGCCTCTTCAAGATCATAACACCCTCTGGCACATAATGAGAACGGAAACTCTCCTTGAATTCCGCCCAGGTGATCCTCTCTTGATCCTCATGAGCATTGCATAGTGAATCCCACCAATCGGCAGCTTCTCCAACGAGTTGATGAGAAGCAAATAGGACCTTCTCTCGGTCACTGCATTGGACAATAGAAAGTTTCTTCTCCACGGACTTGAGCCAATCATACGCATCCATAGGGTCAGCAGCTTGAGCAAAGGTTGGCGGCCTAGTCCTCATGAACTCTCCCAATCGATTATGAGGAGGCGGGGGTGGCGGTGGAGGCATGTGGGGCTGATTGTTGTTATTGCCAGCCTGTAGCTGTCCCATAGTTTGTATCATGGTCTGCATGAGCTGGTTCTGCATAGCCAGTAGCTGCTCAATATTGATAGCTCCATGAGCAGGTCCTTGTCCAGTATTGTTCTGAGGTACTCCACAGTTCTCCTCCTCACCATTGACATCCCTCTGATTGCGAGTCCTCACCATCTGAAGGAGAGCAATAGGTAAGAATTAAGAAACGTCCCCAACTATATGCATCAAGGGATATGAAGCTAACCAACTAGCTATACTAGACTAGGTGGACATGGCAACGCTAAAGCATCCCAAAATCCTCTATTAAGCACACAAGCAAACAATATATATATATATATATATATATATATATATATATATATATATATATATATATATATATATATATATAGCAAACAGCACACTAAGCAAAACACATCGATTCCTGAGTGCTCCTATGTGCTCTAAAGTGTCCATTCTATCTAGGCTGCGTCCTACGGTCAACCTGGCTCTGATACCATTCTGTGACGCCCGGTTCCGAGAACTGAACCAAGCTAACGCATATGTGTGCCCAGGATGTTCATCACACATACACGAGTGCAATCACAAACAATATACAGATAATTACCACAGAACAAGATTAATTATCAAATTTTATTACACAAACCATATTATCCTCGAATACAAGCTTTAATGAATATTAATGACAAGTTCAACTAATGCAGCGGAAATAGACTAATTAAGCAAACTAAGCAACTAAGCCAAAGGGATAGCGCAGCTCCATGCAACACCACAGGCAAAGTTAACGGTAGACACGGCCTAGAACTCCACATTATCGCCATTAAACTCACAATCTTGACCTGCAACTGTTGGGGGGGGGATTGCAAGAGTGAGTACATGTCGTTCTCAGCAAGTGTGGAAAGTATGACATGTGGCTGATTCAAATGACGACAATAATAATGGAAAAGTGTTGAAAAGTACAGTAAAACATTTGAAAAGCAATATATATATTATATGTATGTGAAGTAAACCCATCATAATCATAAGTAATACCATAATACCAATCTGAATTCACTACCATCATCAATAATTCCAGATTTCACCATCGTTAATAACCATATTCAATACCAGAAATTAATCCATAACCATCCATAACCATTACCAAATCATAACCATCCCAAATTCCAATTTCTCTCTAATCATGGAAGTTGTCCAAGTGCTCATAACCGGGAGCACGGCTATCATGATAGTTTTAATTAACTCTGCAGAGTTTGTACCTCTTTACCCACATGTTCGTGATTTCATCACCTTTCGGCGACTAAGAATCTCCCTTATGCCCATGACCCGTCAGTCATATTACACACTTTCGTTGGTGTGCGGCCAAGAGATCACAAAATAGCCTTTACAAAGGGATTACTAGCCTATTTAGACCCCACTGAGGTTTCACCGATGGCGATGCCTCCAACTGAGCACATCTTCAACCAAGGGCCCCCTCTTGAGCCATTCGGATCCCAGGATAGTCCCACCAATCATCAACAAACCCAATCCGACTACCCCTTCCCCAAGCATCCACAATGGTCCAAACAGCACTTGCAAAGCCCTAATTAATCAGCTACGCCACACCCATACTTGGCCTCGTGGTGGCACTGTAGTCCTGGCTTATTCTCGCATGAACCGGTCCTTAGATCTAAAGCAAGCAAAACCACCATAACATCCAACCCATCCACATACCAAGCTTGCTTAGATCACCCATTACCATACCATATTTAACCAGTTCATGTTAACCATAATCTCATCCATGCATAATTAAATTGAGTGGTATAGTTATTTCACATCCCAGTTGATTAAGCGAAGCAAAAAGGTAAAAACCCTTCCCGACTCTCTACCATATATTCCAGGTGACAAGGGTGGTTAAACAAATCTAGTAAACTTCCTACCATAGGATTCCCATCAAATTGACACAAGCATGCAGTTTGCAAACAAAACATTTATTTTTAAAAACAGGATCAATATGCTTCAAGGACACTTGCCTTGCTCCGGCGGATAGGGTTGCTCAAGCGCTTCGAAGTCTTGATTCTGAAAATCCTCGTACACAATCTCTTGAGCACTTCCCTCTACTCGTGATCACACATACAAGAAAATACATACAAATCAACATGATGCACACACATTAATCAACATGCGATGATATGCATGCTTGCAAAGTACAATAATTGATTAACTACGGTTGTTTATTCATTAGATGCAACTAGTTCATACATGTTCATATGAGTTTACGGGGGTTTTAGAGTGGATTAATGCTGCTGAAATAAAAAGGCGATGCAACAAAAATCAATTCATGTCTATTAGATTCAATATGGTCGCTAAAATTCGCATCTGGAACGAATCCTACCATAGATGTGACGGCTTGACGATCGTGGAACGAAGCAACGCGTAGACGAAGTGGATGGCGCAACAGTCCTCCGACGGCACGACGACGGCGACACGATGACGACGACGATTTCCGGTGGACGACAGCACCCTCCTCTTTTTCTTCCTCTTCCTCCTCTTTTTTCCTCTCTTTTCTTCCCTGGCGGCGCCTCTGTTCTTCCCTATTTTTCCCTACCGGCGGCTAGGGTTTTCTTCTCTGGAAGGCGGCGGCGTTTGCTTCTGGCATCGTTGGACAATACGAACCCTCTGTGGCTTTTTATAGCCAGCGGCTAGGGCACCGTGGGGCGGCGGGCGCGGAATGTGCACTGGGAGCGCGGGGGAGGCGCGTCGGGCGCGTGGAGGCGGGGCAGGCGCGGTCGGGGCCGGGCGCGGCACGGCGCGCGAGCTGGCGGGGCCCAAGCGAGCGGGGCGTGCGC
The DNA here is from genome assembly GCA_036927565.1 of Tuctoria greenei. Classification (NCBI taxonomy): domain Eukaryota; kingdom Viridiplantae; phylum Streptophyta; class Magnoliopsida; order Poales; family Poaceae; genus Tuctoria; species Tuctoria greenei. The sequence goes on from JAYESD010000006.1 coordinate 17,504,047, forward strand.
GGGGGGCTCGGGCGCATCGTGCGGCGCGCGCGTGATGCGGGAGTGGGCGGCACGCTCGGGCGCTGGCGGGAGCGGGGCCCAGCGGCGGGGTCGGTCGGCCGCTGCGCTGCGGGAGGGCGGCGGGCGTGGCTGGCTGGGCCGGCTCGGCCGCCTGGCCAGCGGAGCCCTTTTTATTTTTTTCTTTCTTTTTTAATATAAATATTATTATTTTATTTATTTTATTTTATTTGTTTTATTTTTATATTATTATTATATATATTATTACTATTATTTTTTATACTTATTCCCTAATACAAGTTTTACGCTATTATTATTATTTTCTTTTTCTTCTTTTTGCTACACCATATATGTATATGTATATTTTATGTTTTTATTATTTTTCTTTTATTCTATTAATTTTTAATGCATGAACATGTATGCAATGCATGATGCGAAAATTTAGGGTGTTACAGCCAAGTTATTGGCAACTAGCGTTAAAGTCATTTTGAGGGGTTAGGGGTTGTCCAAAAAGTCCTAAGACTTGTGTTTCTCTTTATTTGTTTAAGTCAAAGGACATATATGGGATGTTGCTGATCTTTTGTAGTCATCGGATTATCCGATGCTTAGGGTAGAAGCATCATTGGATCAGTTTGTGCTTAAGTGCAAGGGTCAGTTCAGACAGAAAGTCAAATCAACCGATGAGTTCATTCTGAGAAACATCGGAGCATCCGATGTTCACATTTCTGGAGTTGTGCCAAATTCAACCGATGATAATCGTTTCCACGTCGGATCATCCGATGCTGAAGGTGCCTCTGGAATACCCTTACTGTACTACTCGACCGATGCACCTCTCATCTGATGTCAGATCATCCGATGTTAAAAATCAAACTAGGGTTCAGGCCCCACCTATTTAGTGCCTCTCTGTTTTTCATTTTCTCTCTCCCCGACGTTGCACCTCCGTCGCCGCTGCTCCGTGCCCCTCGCCCTTCCACCATCGACCTCGCGCTCCGGCCGCCACCGCCGCCCTGCGCCACCGCGGAACTCGCGCTCCGGCCACCGCCGCCGCCCTCAGCACCCTCCGGCCGCTGCCACACTCCGACCGCCGCCACCCTCAGAGCCGCCGATGCTCAGCGCCGCTGCCCTAAGCGTTGCCGCCGCCCTCACCGCCGCCGCATCACCGCCGCCGCCCTAAAGCGCCGCCGCCGCCCTGCGCCATCGCTCATCGCCTACCACTCCACGCGTCCAGCCGCTGCACTCCTCTTCGCCGCTAGGGTTCGCCTGACCGCATCGTTTTTTGTGTCGCCGTCTCGTGCGCCCGACATCGTTGTCCCGCAATCTCATCTTCGCCGTCGTCACTCGAGATGGGCCGTGACAAGAAAGGAAAGGGAAAGGCTATTGAGGAGCCAACAACTAAGAAGCAGTAGCTGTCGAAAGAGGAGAAGAAAGCTCTGATGGCCACTCGCGCCGTTGAGGAGCGAGAGCGTGGCCGAGGAGGATCCCTGAGGATCCGAGAGACCCGACAGAGGCAGCCACATGTGCCTGAGGAGCCAGAGAAGACAGAGGAGCCTGAGGTGCCGCTTGTTCGCCGGCGCTCAGTCAGGACCTGTGGAGGTCATCCAGCTGCAGCCCCGAGATAGAGACCTTCTGCAGCTGAGCTTCGGGAGGACAGGGCGGCCCAGAGAGCCGTCTATGAGACGGACACCAATGTCTGGGTTGGTGAGGGTGTCCGCCTGACTGACTACAGGATGTTTAAGGCAAAGCAGCTCAGGAAGCTTCGATGGAGCATTCTGCTTGAGGAGTGGTTTCTGCAGCCCAGAGAGCCACTTGTGGACAGCCGCTTCTGGACCCTAACACAGGCGTCACTGTATGAGACTTATAGACGTCGGGGCCATAAGCTTTTCCAACACAACTTCTTTGACTGGGATCAGCTCGCACTTGCAGCTGACACTGAGATTCGCCCTTACTTTGAGAGGTACAGAGGGCTAGTGGAGCTGATGTCTTTCCAGTGGGGTGCCTACGTGGAGGACTGAGTCCGAGTTTTCTATGCCACACTCTACGTTTCAGAGGGCCGCAAATCCATTGACTTCATGTTCATGGGCCAACATCACCATATGACCCGACAGACCTTGGGACAGCTACTAGGTGTGGATCTTCATGACACATGCCTACATGAGTTGGTATATGGACAGGCTGACCCACAGAGGAGGCCACTCACTGGAGGTGTGGCACCACCTTTTGAGGAGATTCAGTCACTGTTTGCTCAGCTCTTCTCACCTGACCAGCCGAGGGTACCTGCTCTACTCACTCTAGCTGCGTGCACTGTGCACTTTGCCTTGCGCCGCATGCTTCTACCCAGGTCCGGATACCTTGAGGGCTTCACAAGTCTGCAGCAGACCCTCCTGTTCTATGTCATGAACGGGATGGAGTTCAACATCGTGGATATTCTCATCTGTGAGATGGAAGATGTTATCACCTGTGGAGTTGGGATGATGAGGCAGCTTGTGTTTGGCCACTGGATCAGTCACCTACTCTACCTGTTGGCTCCAGAGGGGTCCGCCGTGTGTGACAGTCTCACCGACGAGAGCGTCACTCAGTTCGGACACTACTGTGCTCTAGCTCCTGGAGACCGCCGCCTTGGCCGCCCAGTTGAGCGTTAGGTTTGAGCTTGTCTTTCAGAGGAAGACTGGTCAGACCTAGAAAAGGAAGATGAGATCCTAGCACAGACTGAGGCTCAGGGAGGGGATCTGGAGCATATCTGGTCCGAGAGTGACACTAGTGACAATGTCGAGGAGTACTTCCCACCTCCTCCCTCACCCAGGCAGCACGACGCGGAGGCTGGAGGCTCGACTGCACCACCACCTACTCCACCTCCGGTGTCCGAGGCATAAGTCTCTCAGCCATCCGAGCGTACTTCTCTACTTCAACAGATGGTTGAGCAGCAGGGACTGGATCGGCTTGTAGCTGAGCATGCCAGAGCTGAGCAGGCTGCGCGTCTTTTGTAGCTCCAGCAGCAGCAACAGGAGATGCAACGTCAGATAGCCCGCGAGAGGTGAGAAGACACTGACAGGCTCACTAGACTAATTGATCAGATGCATCGTTCTCTTCACCAGCAGCAGCAGATGCAACAGGCCATGATGGGCACCTGGGGTTGATCACCAACCTCTACACTCAGACCGGGATTGCCCTGCCCTCTCAGCTTCCTGGTCTAGCTCCAGGTCCGCCTGTTCTAGCACCAGTCTCAGCACCAGTGCCGACCATGCCGATACTGACTATCAGCATGTCCCCACTGCTCGCTCTAGGCGTACCGATTCACTCCCCCCTGCCGGCTTCGACACTCTTTTAGCAGACTCCGACTTCGGTTGTCAGTGCCCCGCTATTGGCAGTCCAGACTCAGCAGGCACCGACAGCAGCTCCCACAACACTGGTCTCCTCCACTCCATCCTCAGCAGCAGGAGGCAGCAGCTCCGACGACAGCACCCTCGACGGTGACCAGTTCGTCATCGCCCCGAGCGCTCAAGGTCCTTAGGCACTCGACTTCCCTTTTGGTGTCTTGATGCCAAAGGGGGAGAAGAGTCAGGGGGAGGGATAGCTTAGTCCTAGGGGGAGTCCTAGTTGTAGGGGGAGTATTTGTCTTGGGAGCTTTTGTAATTTTGGAGATTTTCTATTCTTTTACTATCTCCGAGTATTCGTGTGCCACTTAATTCTCTCATGTTTTATTGACCGTTTTTGAGCTTTCGAGTTTCGTGTGCTGGATCTTGTACTTGTTGCATATCCTTTTAAGTATCGTATTCTCAATTTCATTACTGTTATGCTTTACTCGTGTTCTAGGCCCCCATAAGTTATGGTTTCGGTGATTAATGACAACCGTTGGATATTACTAATAAGTTTGTGGATGCAAGGTCTCTCATATCATTCATCACCTTAATGGAATCTATATTTATATCATCTACTGCTCATTGGATACAATTGGAGACCCCTCAACAAACTATTCTACGAGGTCAATCGATTTTCATGAAGACTAAAAGAAAAAACATATATGTCAAAATTATTCCATCAAAATTGAAAGCACTCGAGACTTGGTCGTCATAAGAAGAACATTTCAAACCAATGTCTAAGAGGTCACTCAAACAAATTCCAAAAGAATCACTTATAACAACTCAAAGCAGACAAAATCAACTCATCGGATCATCCAATGTATCCAGAAAAGACTACATCAGTTGAGTTGGCTCAACAGCAGAAAAAGACCTCAGACATGGGTGTACACTGGATCATCCGATGATGAAGCAAGTGTTACATCGGTCGATCATTCCAGTAAGCAATTTCCCTGGACCAAGTGTAACACCGGATCATTCGATGTACAATTATAACACATCGGTCAATCACTCCAGTAAGCATTATTTCTGGACCATTCTGGATCAAGTGTCACCGGATTATCCAATGTACAGGTGTATACAACATCGGTTGATCAACGGTCATATCTGACACAGTGACATCAGCTAATTTGTATTCGACCGATGACAACTGAAGGGAGAACATCGGATCATTCGGTGTTTTCAGAACAGTGATGTCAGCCTACTTTTCCAACGGCTATCTCGTGGAAGCTGGCTATTTATACCCCTTCAACCAGTCATTTCGACAAGTCTTGATGCCCAGAGCTACTATACACATTATCAAGCATTCAAGACATTGAGCAACCACTTCTACATCATTTACACCACTTGTACACCAAGAGATAGGCTAGAACTTACTACAGATGATGCTTGTGTGCTTCAATTCTTGGTGATTGGAGTCTCTAGTCTAGTGAGAGCTGTAAGGGAGTGTCTCTTGGTGATTGCATTCACCGTGTATCAGTCGGTGATTGGAGAGAGCCTTCCGGAGCTTGCCAAGTCGGTTGTGGAAGCCCAGAAGATCAAACTTGTACAAGGCTTGAACTCCACCTTGCCGGAGATGGCGAACGGAGACTCTTAGTGAAGATCCCTGGTCTCTGTGACTTGGGAGTGGCTATACCCTTTGGTGGGTGCCACAACGTGGATGTAGGAAGGTCTTGATGATCTTGCCGAACCACGGGATAAATCACCGTGTCCTCGTGTTTCGTCGGGAGTTTGCACACTCTTCATTTCCCGTTACACTTATGCATTTCATATAACGCAAAATTATTATTCACTTGAATGCATAGGGAATTGGGCTTTTAATAGTTAAGTTTTATTGCTTTAATTTTTGAAAAGAAGCCCAATTCACCCCCCTCTTGGGCATTCGATCCTTACATGTTGTTGTCGACATCTCTTATATTCGTAGCCGTGACTTAATTGTTTGGCGGCACGTCATAAGGCTTGTACACCTTTTACCATATTGTAAAGTCTTGCGTCTGGATGAAAGCCTTCATATGTGCCTTCCAAACCTGAAAATCAATGCCACTAAACACACAAGGTTTTGTGGAGTATTTCTCCATGATGATTAGTCAAAACACGTGCAAATCACAAATATTAGAGTACCGTGGCTCTGATACCAATTGTAGGACCGAAGAGCATGTGAAAATCTACTAGAGGGTGGATGAATGGTAGATCAAAACTTTTACAGCAGAAGCAACAAAAACCCTTTCAGCACAAAACAATCTAATCAAGAAACAATTTGTACGACTAATCTAAACGTGTTCAACTGTGACAAAGTATAGATTGTGACGAAACAAATAAAGAAGATGCCACAACAATAATCACGAAAAAACCATCGAGAAAAACTCAAGTTATGATCAAAAGATCGAACAAGGGTCAATTTGTTCTACCCAAGTAAAAACAGATCTGCAACACCGCAAAGAAACTCGTGTGCATCAGAAACCACAAATCCAATGATCGTGAATTTTTGATAGATGAAAGATAATCAAGTTGTGAAAACAACTCAAAGGGGATCATGTCAATTGGATCTGTAAAACTCGAGTTCTGATAAAATCACCAAAGCAACATAGTGTTGTGTAGAACCTCGACGAGAAAAACTTGTTTGAAACAAGTTGGACAAACAAGGCACAACTCTAAACTATGAATTTTATTGATCATAACACAACAGGAACAGGCCAAAGTCGTCACCCATGAGCTCTGACCTCCCTTTCTTTTATAACCATCCCTAAGGACAACCCAATCCAAACTAGGACTCTAATCCTATTCAGTTTCAACTGAAACTTTCCATAACTGCTCAAGACTCTTCTATACACAGATAGAAGCAATCTTAAGATTCCCAAACACCTTAGGAACATATCCCACATTACTAAAACAACTCAACTTAGTGACCCACATGAAATCAAACCAAAACAAACTCGAAACTTTCCATAAACAAACCATAACCACCTTAGCCGCAGTTTGAGGCATAATCTAGTCAGTTGAACCTTTCCAACCATATCTTCACTTCCATATCTCTTCATCACGCCTTGGAACAATGTTGTCATGTCGATGCACCCCTTGCAGACGTGCAAACACTTTCCAACAACGTCCACGATACCTTCATATGCATTGTTGTTGACCCAAACATGTTGCATGACCTCCTGATCAGCTCAACCACAATTCCTCCCGAACTTGGTTGTTGAACCTCATCTTCTCCCTAATACTAGTTCAATGGATCCTGTCACCAGCCATATCTTGACCTCAAGCAACACCAGCACATGAACAAACAACCAATTCTTCCGAGCACAAGTCCTCGACTTGACTCACATTAGTCCGATAACCACAACACCTTATGTGAGCACATCACATAAGCATGTTGCAAACATAGTAAGATAATGTCCACCATGATCAGCCAAAACATCAAAAACTTAGTAAAATAATACTAAGCAAATCTTCCCGTAAGTGTAAAACAAGTTTGAAACATTGCAAATAAAAAACATAGCAGCCACACTATTATTTCAGCACATAGAAAGTTTGGACAATCCAAAACAGCCGCTATGCATTATACAAGAAAAGTTCAGATAGTGCGAAGTGTGTTTCTCAAGTATATTCAAAACTTTGCATGTAAACCTACACATTTAATATAATGGCCAATGTATTCAGCACATAGGTCTCACAAATAATAAATACACAATAATAAATTAAACATCTAAACTAAACTCATATCAATTAAACATAAGAAAAAAATCTAAACAATTATTGAGTCCTACACATATTCAATTAAACACATAGACTAACTACATTCGAAATACTATTGTATCCTATACACATATTCAATCTACTCACATATATTCAAACTAATATATATATATATATATATATATATATATATATATATGTGTGTGTGTGTGTGTGTGTGTGTGTGTGTGTGTGTGTGTGTGTGTGTGTGTGTGTGTGCACGCGCGCGCGCGCGTGTGTGTCGAAGTGTGCAATCGACACTTCTCCCGGTACTACTAAGAAGTAGTCCGCGGAGGTTCTTTTTTAGGAGCGGTGTAACTCAAAGAACTAAAGAACAAGATGACACGAGGATTTTTACGTGGTTCAGACAGCCTGAGTCTAATACCCAACTCCATGGAGGTTTGTGTATGGTATTGAGTGTTACTGATCCTGAGTCAGTATGCGAGCGTATGAGATGAGACTTCAGACCTTGTTTTTTACCGTTCACCGCAAACCTTTTATATGCCATGGTCTGGTAGTTATAGCGAGGCCGAGGACCGACAGGTGGCCCTGGGCTATTAAGCACACTGTACACGATCTAAGGCACCTAATAGTGATTTATCTTATACTTACATGCCATGATGGCAACTTACTAGGTATTGAAACGGTTGATTTATATCCTGGAATAATCGCGCTGTTGAAGATCCCAGAGTCCTTCCTGTTATAGAGGTAGGGTCTGACACGTGGTAGCACCGGAGCCACCCTTAGTAGGGAGGTAGGTCTGGAGCTGCAGGACACATGGGAGCACCGGAGCCACCCTGAGCGAGGAGACAGGTCTGGCGCTGCGAGACACGTGGTGGCCTCTAAATGTCTTCTCTCCTATAAGGTGGGACTTAACACTTCTTCCTTAATAAGCGAGGTACCTGGTCCGCAGGGTACTGACAGTGGCCCTCGGGGCCACCTCGAGGGATGTTTCGATCCCCTAGGTGAGGCCACCATCACTTCTCGCATTGCTGCTTCAACTTTTCACTTGAGAGGTAGAAACAACGTCATGTTACTATGCCACCGATACATGGCCTTTCCTGATTTGGCAAGTGTGATGCGCGGCGTGCGGATCCCATGCCTTGAAGAACGCTAGTTCCCAATGCAATTTTCATATCGATTCCTAGTGCAATATTTGTAGCCCTGTCAGGCTGCCTCCCTTGGGTTGCCAACTTCTCATCATGACAACGGTTCACCTTGTGCGACTTTTTTGCCAAGTGGACTCGAGTCCCCTTATCATCGACGAAGGTGAGTATGCGATGCGTACCAAGCTCCACATGCAGTTGCCTTCCAAGCATCACAGAGGGTAATAAAGGCAGGAGTTTGCACAACAAAGAAAATCTTACACTCCGATCTGTTTCCTTGTGCATAGAACTCTTCGCTTCCTTCTGTGCATTGTGCTTGTGCTTTCTAATATACTACACTCGCAGCCATGAAGTCTGAACTTCTCCCCTCCAAGCTTGTGAGCAAGAGGGATATCATGAGAGTCCGAAAGCTGATGGTCTAGAAAGCCCTTCCTTCGGCAACGCGATGCGCTGCGGGAGCCTTCATTTCACCAAGAAGAGCTCCGAGGACATCATCTTCTTCATGGCGTATGCCATGGTTGGGTTAGTCCCACCAGTTTCCTCCTTCCTTCTGATGCTGCTGGAGGTGTATGGACTTCAACTCCAACACCTCAACCTTGACTCCATTATTTTGGTGGTGATCTTCGTCCACTTCTGCAAGATGTGGGTGTGCGTGAGGCCCTGCGTGCCTCTGTTAGAGACATTCTTCACCCTCTTGCCGACTGGGAAAGGTTCAGGCCTCATTGGAGCTTACTACTTCTTGAGGCGGAGGACCTCTCTGTACAATTACATCAGATCTTTCTCCTCTTGGAAGTGGAAGACCCTGAAGAGCAACTGGGTGATAGTCCGAACAAACCAGCATGATCGCTTGGAGTTGCCGGCTAGACTTCCCACCACAGACACTGACTTCTGGGAGATCATTCCAGACCTGCCAGCGGAGTACAACCCGATGCTCACAAGGATCCGACACCTGGCTGAAGGAGGTTTGTCATCACTGATGGTGCTCGATGATTTCTTGTCTCGGCGCCTTGCTCCTCTTCGACAGCGGGAGTTCCCAACCTGGAACTATGGCAGGGAGATGGACTTCAACCGACTTGAGGTCGGCTTAGGAACTGACTTAAATGAGATGGCTCTTTTGTTCAGTTTGTCGAAGTTGTATAGTGGTACCATCTCCAGAGATGACCTCAGGCCTCCATCAGAATTCTTTCTAGTGTTCGCCATGCCGTAGGTGAGGTCGTAGCTGCTGAAGGAAATAACAACTCTCGATGATACCGACATCGCCATGCAACAGAGGGATGACACCTCCAGAGGAATAGTCATCTGTGAAGCTTCAGCACCCAGTCAGCAGGAGAGGTCCGAAATTGACTCTGCAGGTGGCAAAGGGAAGTCCCCTATGGAGCCAAGCCAGCGAAAAAGGTCTAACTCGAGTCGGAGCAAGGGGAAAGAGCTCGCTGATTCTTCCAGGAGAAAGAGGAGGTTGGAGTGAGTTGATACGAGCTTGTTGACGGGTGTTATATACCAATTTCATCAGTCAATTTAACTCAATTATGTGAAGGACTGATCATTTCTTGCACACATCACCTTTCTATCTAACCCAATTCCACTTGGACTTGGAGAAATATGTGTATGCAGCATTTTATGCAGGAAATGTAGAGGGAACAATCCTATAAAATATCATCCCAGCCAATTAGGCGACGACACGTGGCATCCCATGGATCAAATGGTCCACAAACATAAGTATCAAAGGAGATCCAATGGTGTATCACCCATATACATCAATGGGACCCACCTAGCGGCCACCTGGAGAAAGGACACGAGAAACGGTGCAATGACCATGTCGGCCGAACCAGGGGGTCGGCCGACCTGGTCTTTTCACCAAAATCGGTCAGCCTCCACGTGTTGGCTCCTCCCGGCTCCCTGTAGTCAATGGTGACTGATTCACGCGCTTTTGGTGGCGGGAACCAACCTCAACACTAGTATAAATAGGACCCCCCTACCCCTCACTTCAACACACACCACTTGAGCTTCATCTCTATTGTATACACTATCATCCATAGTCTTAGAGGAGTTAGGTTGTAGAGAGGAGAATCTCTAGTCCCCAATCCAAATTAGGAAAGGAGTAAGGAGTCTCTCTCTTCCCAATCCTACATTGGGAAAGGTATGGCTCATGTATTTTTTTCTTGTATTGGTGACTTTATGCATAATAAAGATAGTATCTTTAGTCTCTACTTATACATATACTCGGGCAAAGAGTTTCTTGTTTGATTGTGGAGTCCATGTATGTGGAAGGTATAGCTTCTATGACTATTTCATCATGAACATATCTCATTATCATAGAACCTATAGACCCCCACTATTGTCTAGTTAATTATAACATAACTAGGTTAATATGGATAATTATGTTGTGTATCAACATTGGTTCAATGATGATTCAACTCATTGCCTTAGGATGGATTGTGCCTAGGCTCTTAAGGTAATTACTTAATATGCTAGCATGGTGCTAGGATAGCTAAGTAGCATTGGATGTCTTGTAGACCCATGGATTGAAGAGGTAGGCAGTAGGTGGTGACAGCCCTATCCGTCCTTTGTAATCTTCCACGTTCGGCTATGCCACAGGCTCTTGGCGGGAGTCGCCCTAGTATTTCTAGGGGTAAGCCCGTGCCCGATGTGTTGAACCACATAGCATAAGTACTCACTCTTGGTCTAGCTTATGAATAATTAGTTTAGACTATGTATATGTACAATAGAGCATAGTAGGAGTACCTCCATAACTCTCAACCTTAACTAACCTCTAGGATCCTCTTACCCCCCTTAGACTTGAAAGCTTTTGTGTGTGTCACACTACCTCCACTATTATTTTATCCATCCTTACTAGATTCTTACCTAGACCTTTATATCCTTTCCACTTGATGATTGTTATATCTCTACCCCGCCTTCCTTTGGGATCAAATAAATGACACCCTTGGGAATACTCTTAAGGGGAAATGCTACAATGATATCTCTGTGCGCTTGCAGAATTCACTCTGTGATCCAATAGAACCATTAAAAAGCATTTCTGACACATGAGTCAGAGATGTTTAGTCAATGGTACGTAAGTAATACCAACAAGCATTTCTGGCGCCGTTGCCAGGGATGATTTGTTAGTATATCTTAGGAGCCGTCAACAAGCATTTCTGGCGCCGTTGTCAGGGAAGGCAAATAGATATATAACATGACTGGGTGAATAGGATAGAACTCTGGGTAGGATTTTAGTAGGATAACAATTCTTTGTTTTCACATTTTAAATGTGAAAACGGGGTAGTGTATGTCTAGTTTCCGCCTGCCGGAAAACTTTGTTGAAGATCCCAAATCTCTTATGAGAGACCGACCCCATGTTGTTACTCCTCAAAAGATTCGAGTGGCAAGGCAAGCCAACATTTTTGCACCAGTAATCCAAACGCCAATGGCTCAGAAGACTCTTCGTGAGTTCTCAGCTCCCTCTGCTAACAATGTGTCTATTGGGCCCACTGTTAACACGGGAGATGTGAACTTCGAGATTAAAACTGGCCTTATCACTATGGTGCAAGACAACCCATTCTGTGGGAAGGCTAACAAGGATGCAAGTGCTCACCTTCAACAATTCCTCAAGACCTGTAGCACTTTTAAGATCAAGGACGTGTCTCCGGATGCGGCCCGTCTGAGACTGTTCCCGTTCTCTCTCCTTGGGAGAGCAAAACAGTGGTTCAAACCGAAGTGCTTTATACACTTGGGAGAAGTGTTCTACGACATTCCTCGCCAAATTCTTCCCGTTGGGCAAAACCAATGCCCTACGTGGAAGAATTTCCAGCTTTCAGCAAGAGCCCAAGGAATCTATTCCTGAGGCATGGGAAAGGCTTCAGGAGTACATCCTAGCCTGTCCCCACCATTGGATGGATGACTGGCTCCTTATTCAGAATTTCTATAATGGGCTGATCCCATCAGCTCATGACCATTTGGATGCTGCTGCTAGAGGAGCCTTCTTCTCATTGACGGTGCCAAAATCTAAAGATCTTATTGAGAGGATGGTGTCCAACATGGGATGGAACGATGAGCATCTCCATACCTGACAGCGAGGCATGCACACCTTGAAGGAGGTGGACATGATCGCTGCAAAATTGGACCTCCTAATGAAGAAAATTGATGGACAAGCCAGTGGTGAAGTGTCTGGCAATGCCTATGCCCTAGACTCTCACATCACGTGTGAAGTCTGTGACAATACGGGTCATATGAGCAATGATTTCCCAGAAACTCATGAGGATGCCCTATACCTTGCCAATAACGGAAATTTCAACAACAACAATGGCTATCATCCAGGAGGTCAAGGGTGGGGTCAACAACACCCATTCTTTCAAGGAGGGTACAACAACAATGGCAACCCTGGCAATCAGCCCAACTTGAGAGAACTTGCCATTAGCCAGCTCAAGATCAACGATGCCCTATTCAAGAAGCTGTCAGCTAATGACAAGACCCTAGAGAATATCAATGCAAAGATGGAAGGACTCTCCTCAGCCTTCAAGAATCAACTGAGCTTCAACAAGATGCTCGATACTCAGTTGGCTCAGCTGGCAGCTGCTATCCCTCTGATGGAGAATGGCAAGATGCCAGGCCAGCCAGAACCTTCGACGAAAAATGTTAACATGATTTCCGTACGAGAGAGCAACTAGCAAAAGGACCCCGAATGCCCTACCATTTCATGCTCAATTGTGGCTCACCACTTTGATAAGACACTTTGTGATCTGGGAGCAAGTGTTAGTGTGATGCCCAAGATTGTGTTCGACCAACTGAACTTCACAGAACCGACTTCAACACCAATGCAGCTACAACTGGCTGACTCTTCAGTCCATTATCCAGCGGGTATTGCTGAAGACGCCCCGGTGAAGATCCGGAACTACTTCATACCCGTGGATTTTGTGGTGCTAGACATGTACACTGAGAAGGATACACCACTCATTCTTGGGCGCCCATTCCTCAGCACTGCAAAAGCTCGCATAGATGTGGGAGCTGGAGAAATCCACTTCCATATCAATGGCAAGGAGGAAAAATTTAACTTTCAGCCAAGATTAGAACAATGCTCCATGATTCGAATCAATTATGGGCCGAATGATAAACACATCAAAGAGGTCCAAGTCACACCTGCAAAGGTGGACTCACTCATTGCATTCATGAGAAGATTAATCTACGAGGAGAATCTGTCATTTCGACCACGCCGATATCCAAAGGCGACGGAATCGTCTGGACCTCCCCGAAGGCCCAAGTCCACAAGGCCGCCAAAGAAGGAATGTCGGAAGAAGAAAGACAAGCCGTCCAAGCCCATCCCTCCGGGCCCGGATGTGAAATGAAGACGGAGGAATGTCCATCTCATCAGACGGTGGTGAGACCTACACCAATAGGTTAAATTGGTAGTTATCCCACTTTATTTTTCTTTGTTTCTTTTTCCACCCCATTTGGATTTTTCCTAGCAAGTTGAGAATATTATATTCTCAACTATCATTTTTCTTTCTTTCTTTTCAAAAGAAATTTTTATTGGATTTGAAAAAATGTTTTTATTTGAAAAACAATTTTTTTCTGAGCTGCACATGTGGCATTTCACTAACGTGCTAACTTTATAGCCGTCAGGGAGCCACTTGACAAAAGGGGAACCAGGGGGGCCACCTGTCAGGTCGCTCGAACCCCTTGGTCGGCCGAACAGGGAATGGAGCCAAATTGGCTCCCCTTCCTCCAACGGCTACATTTTGAACCCCAAGTGACTGTTGGAGGGTGCACCCTATAAATTGTGGCCATGAGGAGCACTTCTCTTCACACACCACATCATTTTACACCTCCCCAAGTCACTCTCTAGCTCACCTTGTTTTTCTTGCTCCTCATTGCAACACTCTTGCTCAAATCCATCCCCAAAAAGATTTTCTTTTGTTTGCATTTGCATTTTACACTCAAGCTTTCAAGAGGAGAAAATTCGTTGAGAGTTTTGTTTTCCAAACATCGCTTCTTTTCGGATTTCTCTCTACTTGTTTTGTTCTTGCTTGTTGAACTCAAAAAGACATGAAGAGGTTGTTCGGAAAAAGGAAGGGGGCTGCAAGCTCAAGCCATGGTGAAGGTTCTAGTGCACGCCTCTCTTCCATGGGTACAAGCCCAAGGAGGAGAAGTGTGTGTGAGGACACTCCCATGGAAGAGAGAAGCAACCCACACCAACTTCTTCATGACAACGACCTTGACATACGAAGCGAAGTTGAAGATCAAGCATGCAGGCTTCTCCAAGATCGTGAGTTCCGCCACACCAAGGCTTACGATCCACATTTGATCTCCAAAATAGGTATGGACTCCAAATTTCTTTCCATTTGGCATGCAATTGGATTTGATGACTTTGCTCATATAGAGGAGAAAGGTTCACGCCTTCTCACTATCCAATTCCTTTGCACGCTAAGAATAGGATTTGATGGTATTTCTTTTAGATTATTTCAAAAAGAATACAACATCCTATGGAAAGAATTAGGTAGCATCCTAGGCTTCCATAAACGGTGTTTGCTAGATTTAGACAATTTGCCTAAGTTTAACAAACAAAGTTTTTGGAATGAGCTAACTAGTGAGGTCACATGTAGGGCTCCTAGGAATAGCCACATCCAAAACCCTACCTTACGCTTCATGCATAGATGGGTGGCTATGACTATGTTCCCTAGGGGAGATGTTAGGGTTGTGCGATATGATGAATTAAAAATTTTGTTTGCCATGACTAGAAAGATAAAAGTTGCTTCAGTCAAAGCCATGATGACACAATGGATAGATTACATTTCAAAATCAGGACCAATTGAATGCACTTCATTGATTACTCATATTGCTGATAGGGTAGGAGCACTTAAATACTCTACGTTTGAATATATTGAAACTGAAAGAGAATTAATTGATGAAGACTATTTAGTGCAAGGACATACCCTTAAGCATGATCATGATGGCTCCTTGATATTTTTCTATCCCGGCTTTGTCAATGAAATTTGGTTACCTAACCCGGACCTTCATTTGTACAAATGCCGGAGGCTAACCAATAATCTTCTTCCCCTTGAGGAAGCAAGAAGAAGTAATGTCTGTGGCAGGGTAACAAGGAATCGTGCGAGGGCTGCAACCACAGGCATGCCACCGATAATCTCTCCGGTCCATGAATACCAAGAGGAAGAGAACCCAACGGGTTATGAGCCCGGATGGACTCAACCTCCGACGTATGGGACTGGAGGATCATCTTGTCAAGAATGGAAAAGGGATCCACCCTTATCCACTTCAAGATCTAGCAGCTTGCCCCCAACGTCCATGAGAGGACGTCAATACTTTTCGGCTAGAAGTCATCATGACTATAGCCAAGGAATGACGAACCTCACTAGACGTATGGGAGAACTTGAAGTGAGAACGGGTGACATCTACAACACACTCCAGGAGCATGTTCAAGGTACCCAAGATTAGCAACAATACATGGATGCTCAATTCACCAACTTCAACACGGCGCTACAACAACAACAAGCCGATCTTGCAGCGTACTTCCGTCATCAAGGGTTCAACCCTTATCACGGAGGTAGTTGAAGAACAAGCTTGGGGGAGGACCCCCACTTGAGGTAACATGTATCACATTCCTTGCATATTTATTTTCCATCCATCCACCTTGCATTTAAATAAAATAAAATAAAATCGGTTAGATTTGCTTTCATCAAATAAAAAATATGCGGTAAGAATGATTTAGAATTCACATAGATGAAATGATGAATAGTTGCTCTATTTTATTTTCCTAAGTCTCTAGTTTACAACTTTCTACTCTCCGAATATTGCTTTCATTGGTTTGAAATACTTTTACCTTAATTTGGAAGTTGTGGGTAGCAAAAGCTTAATCTAATTCTAGGTTGTTGCGAGATTAGAATTGGTAATAGGGCTGCTAGTCCTAGTTTGAAAGTAAAACTTAGATTTCCGGAGAAATTCTAAAAAGATTTAAGTTTCCCTCAATTGATTGGAAATACCTACCAAAGTCATATGATGTTCATACATAGACAAAACCTTATGCATATGCTATTTGCTTTCACATTGAGCCTAGTCAAACTAGTATAGACCTATGTGAGAAATCATTGAACTCTTTTTGAATTCAGGACTTCACTTGCACATGCTATACTTCTACACTAGAAGGAAGCAAAATTCCATCATATCCACCATTCCACAATAAAAAGAGAAACTCCATGTTATTCATGTTTAGTACTCTCTTCAAAATTCATTGCAAAGAAAGGGAGTAGAAGACATGGCTACAAAAAGAAAATGAAAAAAAGCATGATTATAGCATAAGCATGAGAAAAAAAAAGATAAAAGAAAAGTAGCCATGTTTCATCCCTTCAAAAGAAAGAGAGATTATACCAAAAAGGAGTTATCTCAAGTATCCACATCCACTTTTCACTCCATCACACATGCACTAGTCTTGAATCAAAAAGTTTTGATTTGGATTCTCCTAAGGCTTACTCTTTTGACTTAGCAATATATGTGATGCAAATATGCCTATTTACTTTCCTTACCAAGCTCCACAGACAAGCCATATTAAATGAGTAGGAATAGTAGAGGCACAATGCTTTGGTGAGTAAATATTTCCACTATCCACAAAGGAGTGATTGAGAGAATCAAATTGAGGTACTTAATATCTAAATTGAATTCTCCGAGATTTAAGTGGAACTTGATTTCTAGGCTATGTTTTCTCCAATTGCTATTCTACCTTTCAACTACTCATGAATATGAAAAAGCATAAGCCCCATGATAACTTAAGAAAGGTAGAGTATCATAGCCAATTTATGCAATACTAGGTAGAGTATCTTATTGTGCATTAGATACTTTTGAAAATAAGACATTGTAGCAACTCCTGATCATCAACCTAAAGTCTTGACTTTGCTCGGGACGAGCAAAGGATAAGCTTGGGGGAGTTTGTTGAAAGCTGTTATATACCAATTTTATTCATCAATTTAACTCAAATATGTGAAGGATTGATCATTTCATGCACACATCACCTTTCTATCTAAACCAATTCCACTTGGACTTGGAGAAATATTTGTATGCAACATTTTATGCAGGAAATGGGGAAATGTAGAGGGACCAATCCTATAAAATATCATCCCAGCCAATCAGGCGATGACACGTGGCATCACATGGATCAAATGGACCACAAACAGAAGTATCGAAGGAGATCCAACGGTGTATCACCCATATACATCAATGGGACCCACCTGGCAGCCACCTGGAGAAAGCACACGAGAAACGGTGCAATGACCAGGTCGGCTGAACCAGGGGGTCGGCCGACCTGGTCTTTGCACCAAACTCAGTCAACCTCCACGTGTTGGCTCCTCCCGGCACTCTGGAGTCAATGGTGACTGATTCGCGCGCTTTTATTGGCGGGAACCGACCTCAACACTAGTATAAATAGGACCCCCTACCCCTCACTTCAACACACACTACTTGAGCTTCATCTCTATTGTATATACTATCATCTATAGTCTTAGAGGAGTTAGGTTGTAGAGAGGAGAGTCTCTAGTCCCAAGTCCAAATTAGGAAAGGAGTACGTAGTCTCTCTCTTCCCAATCCTACATTGGGAATGGTATGACTCATGTATTCTTTCTTGTATTTGTGACTTTATGCATAATAAAAATAGTATCTTTAGTCTCTACTTATACATATACTTGGGCAAAGGGTTCCTTGTTTGATTGTGGAGTCCATGTATGTGGAAGATATAGCTTCTATGACTACTTCATCATGAACATATCTCATTATCATAGAACCTATAGACCCCCACTATAGTCTAGTTAATTATAACATAACTAGGTTAGTATGGATAATTATGTTGTGTATCCACATTGGTTCAATGATGATTGAATTCATTGCTATAGGATGGATGGTGCCTAGGCTCTTAAGGTAATTACTTAATATGCTAGCATGGTGCTAGGATAGCTAAGTAGCATTGGATGTCTCGTAGACCCACATATTGAATAGGTAGGCAGTAGGTGATGACAGCCCTATCTGTCCTTTGTAATCCTCCACGTTCGGCTATGCCACAGGCTCTTGGCGGGAGTCGCCCTAGTAATGCTAGGGGTAAGCCCGTGCCTGATGTGTTGAACCACATAGCATAAGTACTCACTCTTGATCTAGCTTATGAATAATTAGTTTAGACTATGTATATGTACAATAGAGCATAGTAGGAGTACCTACATAACTCTCAACCTTAAATAACCTCTAGGATCCTCTTACCCCCCTTAGACTTGAAAGCTTTTGTGTGTGTCACACTACCTCCACTATTATTTTATCCATCCTTACTAGATTCTTACCTAGACTTTTCTACCCTTTCCACTTGATGATTGTTATATCTCTACCCCGCTTTCCTTTGGGATCAAATAAATGACACCCTTGGGAATACTCTTAAGGGGAAATGCTACAATGATATCTCCGTGCGCTTGCGGAATTCACTCTGTGATCCAACAGAACCATTAACAAGCATTTCTGACACATCAATTGGAGATGTTTAATCAATGGTACGTAAGTAATACCAACAAGCATTTCTGGCGCCGTTGTCAGGGATGATTTGTTAGTATATCTTAGGAGCCGTCAACAGAGCTCTGCGAGGCCAGCTCTAACAGAAGCAGTGCAATCGTCAGGACCGCATACAACCCTGAGGTCTGTGGTGGTCGTACCTCCCACATCTTCAGCTTTGGTCCCGGCGCCACCGGCGGGCACCGGATCCGGAAAGGATCTTGCGGCAGAAACTCTAGGGGTGGGGGGGGGGGGAGATGCGGCGCCAGTCCTGGAGGTCCTAGTGGCTCCAAACCGAGTATCTGCTTCGAGGACTCTCAGAGCTAAGTCCGGACCATCTGTATCACCAGCAACGGTGGGATCAAATGACTCCACCCACCCAAGGAAGAAGTTCCACATCGACTGGAGCTGTGGAGCCCCTAGGTATGAAGTTACATAAAAAATTTTGCTTTCTTTTTCATTTCTTGCCTCTTGCTGATTCTTTATTTCTTTTTCTTCCAGAGCTTCGAAGCCAGTTGTTGCTCAGGTTCCACCAGCAGGCCAGGCCAGCGTCACGGCCGAAGGTACCAGGCTGGTTAGTCCGCCGGTTAATATTGTGGCTTTTGTGGCTGTGGCGGAACCAGAGTCAATAGCTGACGTTGGGATGACTTCAGCACCGACTAATGATGCAGCAGTCATGCTGGACCAGCCAGCTGATGTCACGTTAGCACCGGAGCTGACAATGGTGTTGGAACCGACTCTGGAATGGATGATGGGTGCTGATGTAGCATCAAAGCTGCTAGTTGGGACCTCGACAGTGCCGGGGCCAGTGACCGATGCCGTGCCGGAGAAGCCTGATGTCGCCACAGAAGTGCGTGGGCCAACATCTAATGCTGTGCTGGAGCAGCCGGCTGACGCCATGAAGGCACCAGAGGCATCGACTGATGCTATGTTAGTGTTTACACCAAGGGAGGATGACCTCCTAGAGATCGATGTAGTTTATGAAGATATGCCGGGGTCCATGCTTGTGCCATGGGCTCCGACGACTATTCTAGAAGCGATAGGGGAGCCAGCGGACCCAAGGGAAGGTTCAGAACCAATCCCGTTGTCTCTCTCTATAGAGAACACGTGCTCCGGTCTTCGCCAAGTGCAACTTGGCTTCAACTACGAGCGCAATGCTTTGGAGGTAGAGCGGGAGACTCTTAGGCGATGGCGAAAGCTTCTAAATTTCAAGACGAAGGTGACGCAGACATGCCTGGCCGATGAGAGGGATCAGCTTGCAGCTGAGCGGGTGCACCTGACGCGCATGGACGAGCTTCTCAATGACAAGGAAGATGCCATCAAAGTGTTGGACACTCAGACTCTTCAGGCGCTCGACGATGCAAGAGCTACTAATGAGTTGGCTGATGCTCGCTTGGACTCCTTGAATAAGTTGAGGGAAGATCTCCTCAAACGCCAAGAGGCAGTCGATAACAAGGAGTAGGAGCTCCAAAGAAGTGACTCAAAGATCTCTTGGAAGATAGAATGTGGGGAAAAAGATCTGGCTCTCTGCATTGATCTGTTCAAAGCTCACTCTGAAGAACAACAGAAGCAGCAATGGCAGGCGAGGCAAGAACTCAGCAAGTGGGAGCTTGCTGTGTCTACCAAGGAGGATGAGGTGAAGGCAGAAATGAAGAACCTGGCGGCAAGGAAGAATCGCTTGACCCTCCGAGAGAAACAGGTTGCAGTTCAAGAAAGGCAACTGGCTGAGCGGATGCCGCAGTATGCCAAAGACATTGAATTGTTCTCGAACGAGAGCTTCACAGAGTTGAAGACTGCCAAGAAATGTTTAGAGGAGCGGGAGACCACGTGGAGGATAGAAGCCCAACAAATCTGGGACTTTTTGGGGCGTGCCAAAAGTGCACTGGTGCCTTTGGGCTTCAGTCTAGTCCGACCGAGCGACCCGAAGCTAGAAGTTGGACAAGCTCTTGCTGCTCTGAAATCCGCCGGAACCAAGCTGTAAGTGCTAGAAGATGTTATCAGCGACCAGCTAGAGATGGAGGGAAATGTCCTGGCCAACTCAGTAGCAGAATATGTGTTGACTTGCTTCCGCGGCTGGGACCCCTCCATTTCACTAGCTCTGGTGTTGGAAGGGCCTGTAGAGATGGGGAAAGCAGCCAAGGCCTGCGTGCAGGATGCCGCCAAGACTGTAGCCTCGTGGTTCGAACGCAACTCCAGAGATTGTTAGGAGCTTCTCATCCTCTATCTGCCATTGTATCTTCAACCTTTTTTTTTGTAAAAGCTTGGAAGTTGAATGAAATTCTTTTGAACTTATTCTTTGGTCTTAATTATTGAGTCTTCTGTGTTATCATTGCCATATTTTACTTGGCCCCCTAGTAGACGTACTCAATGGGTTGAGGACGTGTACTATCAGGTACTTGGCAATGACTTGAAGCTTTTTGGTTAGCTCCGAGCTTGATCGTGGCTTTCGGGAGCATCGACGGGACCCCTTGCCAACGTGCAAAACGTTAGCATTGGGCTCCCTGTTAGTGTCAGATCTTGTTGACCTGATGGGACCCATCTTCAACGGGCCCCCTGGGGCACCGTAGATTCCAGAGTGATCGTGTAAAACATCTGTCCTGCACATGAGAGACAAGAAAAGTAGTAAAAGTGCTTCTTTGTGCTTATAGTTCAGTTCCTTTCTTACTATCCTTAGTTGAACTCTGGGTCCTGAACAATTCAGTATGATGATACAAGTATATTGGTTGTTCTTCTATAGGCCCATGTGCTGTTCGGACCCGCCTTACTTTGATGCAATACCAGAAAAGGTAGAGTTACGTACTTAGGGTGCTGGACCATGCTAAGACTTTAGCACACTCCAGAGCTATCATTGGCATTGGTTTTCAGGCGAGTAGCCCATTCAGAGATCACTAGATCCCAAAAAAGACTACAAAAAATACTTGAATATGTATCGTACGAATTCTTAGAAACCAATTTTCAACAGGATTGCACAACTTTACTATTGGCAAGAAGGAAAAATAAGTAACATTCGCAATGTAAATGCACGTAGAGTACGTTTTCATATTATAATATTTCATTGTAATTCTGGATAACAGGGTAGGCAAAGGTACACACTTAAGGTACAAAACCATGCTAAGTATGCTATACATCTTGGACCAACCCCACTTGTTCTTAGACACTATGAGATAGTATAACAACAGACTCACCTCCGTGCGAAAGTCTAGAACTTACGGAGGTGCTCCATGTTCCAAAGGGTTGCAAAGCGGTGTTCCATCCTCTGTAGCCAAGCGTACGCATCCAGGGCAGGAAACTTTTGTCACTCGAAAGGGAACCTCCCAGCCCAAGGAGAGCTTGTTCGCTCCTTCTCGAGAAAGTATGAACCGCAACACCAGATCACCTACTTCAAGCTGCCGATTGCGCACATGCCATTGCTGATAGCATCGAAGCACTTGCCAATACCACACATTTCGGACAGCTGCTTGGCATATTGCCTCGTCGGCAAGGTCCATATCATCACGCCGGAGCTGATCCTGCTTGGTTTCATCATAGGTTCGGACTCAAAGAGAACCCATGGTGATCTCTAGAGGGAGAACAACTTCTGCTCCGTACACCAAGAAGAAGGGTGTCTCTCCTGTAGCCCGGCTGGGTGTTGTCCGGTTAGCCCACAATACAGATGGAAGCTCCTCAATCAAATTGGCACCATGATTTTTCAAGCGTTCATAGGTGCGGGTTTTGAGTCCCTTGAGAATCTCAACATTTTCTCTCTCGGGTTGCTCATTACTTGCTGGGTGCGCTGCTGATGCATAGCTGATCTCGATGTCGAGATCTTCGTAATATTTTTGGAATGATGCACTTGTGAATGGGGTACTGTTGTCAGTGATGACTCTGTTCGGGACCCCAAATCTGCAAACTATGGACTTCAAGAACTTGATGGCTGATTGCTTATTGATTGTTACAACAGGAGCTGCTTCCGGCCACTTTTTGAACTTGTCGATGGCGACGTAAAGAAATCAGTACCCTCCGATGGCTTTGGGAAAAGGTACTAGAATATCCATCACCCATACATCGAATGGATATCAGGGGGGAATCATCTGTAGTGACTGCACTGGTGTGTGGATCTACTTGGTGTCAAACTGGCACGCTTCGCATGTCTTGACCAGCTCGTTTGCATCCTAGAGAGTTGTATGCCGACAAAAACTATGCCGAAAGAACTTACCAATCAATGTGCGGGATGAAGCATGGTTCCCACACTCGCCTTTATGTATTTATGCGAGTAGCTCACAGCCATCTTCCTGGGATATGAACCGCAATAGGATGTCGTTGGCGCCACAACGGTAGAGATCCCCTTCTACCAACGTGTATCTCTTAGCCATCCGGACAATCCATTCAGCAGGTACATCTTCTTAAGGAAGGATATTGTCTTTCAAGTAGTCTCGGACCTCCATGATCCATGCATCAAGACTAGATTGAGCTTCTGGATCTTGTGCGCCAGGTTGCACGGAGCCCCCTGTGACGCCTACGATCCTTGATGGACGCCATGATAACAGGGCCACCGGGACCGTCAGGTTCGAGGTGCTGGTCTCGCCCCCTTCACCCAGTTCGGTAGGTTGGGCGGATGGTGCTGGTAGTCTTCTTACAAAAACTCCCTCGAGCGCTGGAGCCCTGATAGAAGCTTTTGTTGAGAGTTCGTCAGCTTCAGCATTGCTGGCACGCTGGACATGGCATAGGTCCAGGACCTAGAATTCTTTCTGCATCTTCAAGACTTGAAGCAAATATGCTGCCAGTGGTGGATTGTTGTAACAACATTCACCTTTAGCTTGCTTGATGATGAGTTACAAATACCCTTTGACCAGTAGTTGCTAAACGCCAAATGACAGCAGAGTCTTCAGTCCGAAGATGAGGGCTTCATATTCTGCCATGTTGTTTGTCGCCTTGAAGTCAAGGCGTACCATGTACTTGACTTGCTCCCCGGGTGGTGCGAGGAGTAGAATTCTAGCTTAGGCCCCTAGCTTCTGCATAGAGCCGTTGAAGAAGAGGGTCCAGTGGGGCTCGATGAAGATCGGGACCTTGGATTCTGGCATGTCAACATCGAGGCTTCTTGGACCAGATGGATATGGAGTCCCCTCTGCCAGAAAATCAGCTAGCGTCTGACTCTTGATAGCATGTCGAGGCAAACAATTAAGCTCGAACTATGCTAGATCCACAACCCATTTGGCAATATTTCCTATTTCATTGGGATTATGGAGTATAGCCTGCATTGGATAAGAGGTTACCATTGAGATCTTGTGAGCTTGAAAGTAATGGCGCATCTTCCTTGACGCGTTAAAAACAGAATATAGCAGCTTATGTACTTCAATATATCTTGTCTTAGCGTCATGGAGGACATCACTGATAAAGTAGACAGGTTGCTGGACAGTTGGAACCCTCCCAAAAGGGGCCGGTCCATCCTCTCCATCAACCTGGACCCTCCTGGAGGGGTCCGGGTCTTCTTTATGTGCAGTCAGGACCCTCCCGGAGAGGTCTGACATGTCTTCTTGTAGAGGAAGGTCCAGAGGCCCCCGACCTTCAGTACCTTCTTCAATGTCTGGGGGTTGGGGCACAGACTCGCCTTGATTATTGACTCCTCGAGGTGGCTTCGAACCCTCTCGGAGGGGTCCGAGCCTTTGAGTAGAGGAATTCGGAGATGTTTCTAGCCTCTCCATGACCAGGACCATGCTGAAAGCTTCTGTTGTTGCAGCAATGTAAAGCAGTAAAGACTCGCCTGGCTGAGGAGCTACCATGATTGGCAGTGCTGTGAGAGACTGTTTTAGCTCCCGGAACGCCTTGTCAACTTCTTCAGACCAGTTGAAAGGTGAATCTGGCCTAGAGGGGGGGGGGTGAATAGGATTTGAAAGTTTTCATGCACACTTAATCAAATCGTCAAATACCAGAGGGACCGGTCTTGTCCGATTGGTGGTATGCACTAGTCCGATTGTTCAGTTCAACGAAACTATTAAGCAATTATGCAGGAACTTCAGATGAAATTGCAGCAGAATGTAATTATTATTCTTTTAACTTTAACAAGAGATAAGATTACTTAATGCTCACGTGGATCACAAATAATTTGATTGATCAATTCTAATGCCCTAGATGATGAAACTTGCAAAAGTAAAACAATGGAGCATGTGAGATACGAATTTTTACCGAGGTTCGATCTCACAAAGAGATCTACTCCTCGTTGAGGAATCCCACACATAGTCGGGTCTCTTCAAACCCTTTCCCTCGTCACGTCACCACACAAGGCTGAATTTATTCCACTATCACGGGTAATCACCGAGTTGGTGAAGCAACCTCACACGTTGAGGGCTCCCACAAGAATTACAGCAAAAAAGATGATCGAATACACTCGAAAAGATTACAAGTAATGCAAGAGTGTATAGAGATAACACCAAAGAGCTCAATAACGCGTAGACAATGATCTCCCAATCCCAAATCTGAATACTCAAAGAATTTCACTTTTGATGATCTTAGATGCATGGAAAGATGTGTTTTTGTGCTCTTGGGACAAGTGGCGGCGCTAGGGTTTCAATTCTGAACAGTAGAATACAAGAGTTGTTATTGTGGGGTCGTGGATCTCCTATTTATAGTATTTCCAAAAATATTACCATTAGGGATCCAGTGGCGGACCTAGGATTTTATTAGAGGGTATGCCAAAATAAAAATCACAAACGATTTGATAAAACGTAAATTTTGTAACATGATACTGTATGAAAAATAAATAATATGACAAATTTTAATATAATAAATTACACTATAAATAATTAAAATGTAATAACGATTGCTAAAAAATATAGTCAAAAGATAAACTTACGATACTACTTGTCTGATTTTTTTATATGTCATCTCTGAATGATATGAATGTATTGAGTACATCATCTTCATCCACTTAGAAGAAAATATCCGGCTCAAATAATGTGACCAAACAAACAACCTAAAGACTATTTCCCTACTTATTTTTTAACATTGTTTTCACCAAAGTAGCTGCAAAAAATACTCTTTCAACACTTCTGTTGCAACCGGCCGTCATCAATGTACGATAATATTAATGACTACTCCCTCCGGTTTCAAAAAAGAAGTCGTTTTGGCTCTGTACTCAAAGTTACATAAAAGAAGTCATTTTCATTTTCCAATGCATTTTTGTCAAATATACCCCTATATGGTTCCCTTCGTTCCACGTGCTCAACCAATTAGCCAAGGTTTGTATGTAGATGTAACTGTATTTATTATGGGTAAAGAAGGAAAACTGTGGTAAAATTAATGACTTCTTGGTATGCGAAATCTTGTCTAAAATGACTTATTTTTTGAAACCGGAGGGAGTATCTCGAAGATAGTACTTACCTTGAGCAAAATACGACTCAGTGAGATGAGATTGTAAGATGTCACCACGAGTGTGTCAATTATGATCAGTACATAGAGTTGATGAAATGCTGTCAAGCGAAAATGAGGACGAGGCAGACACGCCGTAATCTAATCGAATAGCAGCAGGCAAGAGCGAGGAGGTCGTGTGTCCTCGTATGATCACATCGCGGGGCTGGTTTCGATGGACGATAGCTAGCGTAGCGGCCATCTGGCGTACTGCACATATACGATCGTACTTATCCTGGTATGGTGAGGAATCGCTGTTGATTGACTCCGTTTCCAACGATACTTGGCTTCGTAGCAGAATACTGGGCAATCGATCAAGCAAGTCACGGAAGAGCTGCAGTCAGATGTGCTAGGCTCAGGGTATGCCGGGGCCCATCCGT
Source organism: Tuctoria greenei (assembly GCA_036927565.1). Taxonomy (NCBI): domain Eukaryota; kingdom Viridiplantae; phylum Streptophyta; class Magnoliopsida; order Poales; family Poaceae; genus Tuctoria; species Tuctoria greenei. The sequence continues at coordinate 17,530,522 of JAYESD010000006.1, forward strand.
CATACCCTGTAGGTCCGCCCATGTAGGGATCCCTACGACTGGACTAGTCCGTACTGGGGACCAGACTTGTCCGGTGTGCTGTGAAAAATCAGCGTGAAATGTGCAGCACACTAGAAACTCTAAATTGTGTGAGGTATACCGGACTAGTCCAGTAGGAGTCCGAACTTGTTCGGTGCCCTGTGAATTGGAACATCAAAAAGTTTCTCGGACTAGTCCAGTCTATAAATGGACTTGTCCAGTGCAATGTGTTATGAAACATCAGGGAGTGCAATAGACTAGCCTGGTTTTTGAACGGACTTGTCTGGTGCACAGTGGATTGAGTTTACATAAAGTTGAACAGACTAGTTCAGTCCATACACGACTTGTCCGGTGCACTATGAAGTGAGATAACAGAGAGTTGAATGGACTAGTCCGGTCCATGAACAAACTAGTCCAGTGCTCAGTGAATTTTAAGATTTATTTTTAAGCCCTTACCCCTACGGAAAGATTTAAGCTCTTGGGATGTGTCTCTCATACACATCCTATACAAATAAGTCTACTTTGCGCTTCAATCATCAGTTGGGCTTTTCTCTTTCTTCATCACTTCATTTTTTACTTTTTGAGTGCACCAAACTATCTCATTTTAGTTGACCTACGTTCATCTCAACAAGTTCATTAGGATCTCATTCATTTGTCATCAATCGTCCAAAACCCACAAGGGATGGCCTTGATGCACTTTCAATCTCCCCCTTTTTGGTGATTGATGACAACCAATTGAGATTTTATAATTAAGAGTAAAAATTGATTTTCATAAAGTGTGCATATATGAGAATGATAAATGAGTAACAAAAACTTCTCACATATATGCACTCTTTATGGTGGGGTGCCTATAGAGTGTGTGATCAAATGATGTGATGAGCAAAAGATAAGAACTTAACAATTATAGCAACAATCATCACATTAACATTAAAATAAGCAACTCACATTAAATAAAATAAGCACATCCACAATATATTACAATAATTTTAAATTGAGATACATGTCCTCGATCACAAGTCCTTAAGACTACAAAACAAGCTACTAGTCTCAATCTCTCCCCCTTTGACATCAAGGCAACAAAAAGGGAAAAATTGAGTGGAATCACTCATCGCCACTGCCTCCCTCACTCTCAGTCCTATCTTCATCCTCTTCTTCATCTTCAAGTGCTTGGTGAGGAGGAGGAGCGAAGACACTAGCTAGACCAAATGATACCAACTCTTGCTCCGAGAGGGGTGCCATTTCAGTGAAATCGTCTTCAGAATCCTCTGAAATCTGAGGTGACCCCACTGGCTCAATGTTTAGCTAGCTTTGATGTTGGTCTTCACATATCTTTGATGTCTCTTCCTAGCCAGATTTTCCTTGTGCTGTTTAATTTCCACTTTGCGCCAGGATGCAAAGATGGAGGAAAGCATTGTCATCACACAACTGGAAGACTCTCTAGAGTGTGGAGGAGCAGGAGTAGCAGCCTGAGTCCTTGAGCCTTCATGAGCCCTCTTAGATCTTTGTTTCACTGCAGGTGAGATAGGAGCAGAGGGAACAATGTATACTATAGGTTTCTGGGGCTTGAGGCCTGTGTGAGGAACATCTTTGACAAACTCTAGTCCTGTCACCTTCTCAATCATGTACATGATATAGGGTGCATAGCCACATGACATGTTTGGAGTAATGGAGATGTTCACAATGTCATTGTAGATGTATTCAAAGATATTGAAGGTCCTTCTCTTGCTTATCATCTTCATCAAGGTCCTTAGAGTCCCTTGGATTGTTTCTGCATCTCCTTCATTGGGATCTATGGTTTTCCTCAGAATTCTGTTCAAGATTGCAAATAATGGCTTCAAATATTTGGTAGTCGGATACTTGTAAGGGATTCTTGTATCATGGAGGAAATCTAGCTCTTCTTTCTCCAGAGGCTTCAAGTTATGAATAATGAGATCATTTTCTAAGGTACCTTTAAGATGAAGTATCCCGACAAATTCCTCATAGGTAACATTGTACTTGGATCCATGTGTCATCCATATCATATTGTCCCCATCATCATGGGCAAAGTAGAGAGTGGAGTAAAACTGAGTTATAACCTCATTGTTCTAGTCCCACTCGAAGGATATGAGATCCTTCAACCGTGTCTCTCCAATGCCTCCAAGACATCTTGATAGGCTTGGCACTTCTTGGATTGGAGGTAGGTCATATTGACCCACTGACTTTCAATCACTGGGTTTATCATCTTCATGTGAACATGCTCTAATAGTCAGCATGAAAGTTGCTCCAGAACCTTGGGTCAGCTGACTGTTTAGGCTGCTCATAGATCTCAATCTCCCTGTATTTGTCAGCCAGTTCATTTCCTTTTCCAGTAAAATCATCACTTGATGGCTTCCTGTTGTGGTGAATAGGAGCCTTCATCTTCAATGGGCCAATTGGACCACTAGCCAGTCATTTGCCCTTGTTGAGGCCTCTCTTAGGTGCCGATGAACTGCCAACACCTTCCTTGCTCAAAGGCTTCTTCACAACCACTCTCCTCTTCTTAGGAAGACCATCGTCGGGAGGAGAGGAGTGAACATTGTGGTCGTGCCTCTTCTTCATGACTCTCTCTTTGGCTCTTTGCACTCTTGCACGATCACACTCTTCGTCATAATCAAACGAGCTGTCCTCAAAGCTGACGACATCGTGCCTAATAGGGGAATTCATGGATTGATAAGAATTGATTGTAGACTTTGTGCAAATAAGAATTTAGAGGTTCAATTTGTCAGGTTACCAGACTTGTCCATTTTTATAGTGCGGACTTGTCCAGAGTTCCAGACTTGTTCGCACTTGAACAACGGACTAGTCTGGGCTGACCTATGAACCCTAACTTCCTGTTTTCAACAAATCTAGCTCGAATGATGCGCAATGAGTAGGAATACATATAGAAAGGTAATGTATGTCCTAGGAATCAAGAAAAATAAGCAAGATTGGAGAAAAGGTGAGAACTAGGGTTGAGTGAGATTTTACCGAAAAATTTGAAGATTGGAGTTGGAGGAATGGAGCAGGGTCCGGATTAGTACGGAGTGGGGAAGTTTTGTGCCGAGGAGAGGATTTCCCTTGGAGAAATCTTTGATTTTGATGGCTAGATGCAAAAATCACCTTGGGAGCTCAAGTTTGAAGAAAGAGAGAGAGAGAGAGCAAAAGCGATTATGAGAGGAGGGAGATGAAGTTCTGGCAGCGGGCTAGGGTTAAGCCCGAAAAATATGGACTACTCTGGTAGGGACTGAACAAGTCCGGTATACTGGACCAGGGGTGGACTAGTCTGAGACAACAGACTAGTCTGATGCTGATGCCAGACTAGTTCGAGTCAGCTCGACAGAACAGAATGGAACAAATTGATTTTGAGAGTTTGAACTAATAGTGATCTAAAGAACATCATTTCACAAATAATATTAATGAACATGAATAGTAAGTGTTGACGGCTGTTATATACCAATTTCACCCATCAATATAACTAAATTATGTGAAGGAAATATCATTTCTTGCACACATTACCTTTCTATTTAACCTATTTCCACTTGTCCTTGGAGAAAGTAGTGCATGCAGGGATTCTATGCAGAATTGAAGTGAAACAAGGGGATGGATACTATAAAATATCATTCCAACCAATCTGGCAATGCCACATGGCACCACATGGATTGAATGGCCCACAAACAGAAGTATTTGAGGCCATCAAATGGTGTAGCACCCATATCATGGAATGGGACCAACCTGTCAGTCACCTGGAGGAAGAATTGGCTATTTGGAGCCAGGACCAGGTCGACCGACTAGTTCCTGCGCCAAACACGGTCAAACGCCACGTGTTGGCTCCTCCCGACTTGAAGAGGTCAAGGGTGACTGATTCGCGCGCTTTTGGTGGCGGGAACTGACCCTTCTCCAAGCTATAAATAGGACCCCTCACCCCTCACTTCAACATACACCACTTGAGTATTCATCCATTGTATCCAATACTCGCTATAGGTTTAGAGGAGTATAGGCTATAGAGAGGAGAGTCTCTAGTCCATAGTCCAAGTAGGAGAGGAGTAGAAGGAGTCTCTTTCCAATTTCCAATTGGGAAAGGTATGTCTCCCATATTCCTATTTTTATTTGTGACTTTATTCTTAATAAAGATGTTATCTTTAGTCTTCTATTGTTCATATACTTGGATGAAGTGTTTCTTATTTGATTATGGATTCCATATATATGGTAGGAATAGTGTTTATGATTGTGCTATACCATTATCTTTATATCATCATAAACACTATAAACATCCACTATAGTCTAATTAACTATGTATGATTATGTTAACATGAATCACTTATGCTATGAATTAACATTAGTTCAACGACGATTTAGTTCATTGCCTTAGGATGGCTTGTGCCTAGGCTCTTAAGGTAATTACTTAATATGCTAGCATGGTGCTAGGATAGAGAGTAGCGTTGAATGTCTCGTATGCCCATGGATTGAAGAGGTAGGCAGTAGGTGGTGACAACTCTATCTGTCTTTTGTAATCCTCCACATTCGGCTATGCCAGAGGCTCTTGGCGGGAGTCGTCCTAGTATTGCTAGGGGTAAATCCGTGCCCGATGTGTTAATTGACTTAGCATGAGAATTCATAATTGACATAATCATTAGTAACTAACTTAGGCTATGTATATGTACATTAGAAGCATTGTAGGAGTCTCTACCTAGTTCTTAGCCTAGTACCTCTTCACCATATTTGTTCCCTTAGGATAGAATGCTCTTGTATGTGTCACACTACCTCAATTACCCTTTATCCATCATTGCTAGAACCCTACCTAGGCCGACCGCCTTTCCACTTGATGTTTGTTTTACTTCCATCTAGCCTTTCTTTGGAAAAATATAAATGACACTCTTTAGGAATACTCTTAGAGGGAAAATGCTACATCGATAGTTTCTGTGCGCTTGCGGATTTACATCTATAATATAAAACCTACCAACAAGCATTTTGGGCACCCCTGCTAGGGATGAATTGTTAGTAGTGCGTAGGAAATATCAACAGTAAGTAATCAACAATCATACAATGGCCATAATTCACCAAGATTCACTAATTTAAATAGTTTTCAAGAGAAAATCGAGATAAGGGGCAATATTTTGCAAAAATGAGCAAATTTTGAAATCACAACCAGGTATGCAATGTTTCAAGCCACATTTTGAGAGTCAAGTATATTTAGTTCATTTCTTAGCTCACAAAACCTCTTTTCATCTAATGGCTTGGTGAAAATGTTTGCAAGTTGTTTTTCAGTCCTAACATGTGAGATTACTATGTCACCTTTTAATGAATGATCTCTTAAGAAATATAGGGGTGGGCGTGGTTAACCGCATAACCGAAAACCGAAATTAACCGCACCGAATTAACCAAAATATGCGGTTAATTCGGTTATCGGTTATCGGTTCAGTTAAGGAAATTTTACTATTCGGTTTTCGGTTTGGTTTTGAACCCGTATTAACCGTAATAACTGAAATAACCGAATTATAGGTAGTGCAAACAATGGTGCTATTAGGTACATGAAGAGGGTGCTGAATGAGACAAACAATAGTATTGCAGGAGGTCAATACCTTCATATGCGATGTGTTGCACACATAATTAACTTGATAGTTACTGAAGGTCTCAAAGAAATTGATATTTCAATTGCTCGTGTTTGTGCTGCTGTTAAGTTTATAAAGGGTTCACCATCTCGATTGGCCAAATTTAAGAAATGTGCTGAACTAGCAAAAGTGGACAGCAAGGCTTTTTTGTCCCTAGATGTTTGCACTAGGTGGAACTCTACTTACCTTATGTTGTCCGCTGCAAAACCATATGAAAAGGCATTTGAAAGGTACAGTGATGAAGATCCGTACTATAAACTTGATTTGGAAGATGCAAGAAATGGTCCAGGAATTCCTGAAAAGTCAGATTGGGAAAATGCAGCAAAAATGGCAGAGTTTCTGGAACACTTTTATGAGCTCACCCTTCGTGTTTCAGGCACACGTTACGTTACTTCTAACACATTTTTTCATGAGATTGCTGATGTTTTAATTTTGTTGAGGCAATGGTGTGATAGTGCAGATAAGACACGCAAGGAAATGGGCATGAGAATGATGGAGAAATACTACAAATATTGGGGGGACAATAATTGGGAGAAGCCAGGAGAGAAAGGGGAGTCACTGAACATGGTTATTTTCTTTTGTGTTGCCATTGATCCAAGGTATAAGCTGTCCAACTACACAAAGATGGTTACCATTGAAATGTTTGGATGTGAGATAGGTTTGGAATTATGGGAGAGAGTCAATTCTGCTTTTCGCTCTTTATTTGAGGAGTACAGAAATCTATATGGTCCAAGTGATAAGGCAGAACAGTCCTGTGGTTCTCGAGTGCCAACAGGAAAGAAAAAAAAGTTGATGAAGTCTATAATTGCTGAAAAGATGAGGCTGGACTGTCGTACATCTGTCACCAGCAAATCCGAGCTAGAGAAATACCTAGCTGAAGAGAATGAAGAAGATAATAAAGACTTTGACATTCTTGATTGGTGGAAGGACAATGCTCATAGATTCCCAATATTATCTCACATGGCTTGTGATCTTTTAGCAATTCCCATATCGACAGTTGCATCTGAATCTACTTTTAGTACAGGTGGGCGCGTGCTTGATGATTTTCGGAGCCCCCTCACACCACAAATGGTTGAGCGTCTAGTTTGTGCACAAGATTGGCTGCAAGGATCTACTAATTTCAGTGTTGAAGAGGACCCTGAAGAATTGGCCAAAATAGAAGAGTGTAAGTAACAATTATATTTTTTTCCTGCTCAATGCTCAGCTTAATTATTTCATATTGCTAAACTAATTTTCTTCTACCGTTTTCAGCTTTGATTGATGGACTAGGTGGCCTGACACTTCTTCCTAAGTAACAAGGAAGCTGCAGGTAAGTGTATACCTGCAAATACCTGTTACTACATTATATACTTCATCTTATAAGTCTGATTTCACCCTGTTGATTTAGCCATTCAAATATCAATGCTAATACCTCAGTTCTGTCATTGCTTTTATTACAGGATGGTGTTCAGGTGTTAGACTTGGAACTTTTGGAGTTTGGAGACTAATATTTTGGGAGTCAGACCTTAGTGATGTGTAGCCATTGCCATGACTATGTATCTTTTATTCAAGTTTCTGATGTTAGTGTCTTTGTGATGTGAGACTATGGAATGACACTGTAATATTATGTGAGTCAGACTGTGATTCAGTAATATTATGTGGGACTATGTAATCGCAGTAATATTATGTTAGACTTCGTAATTGTAATATTATGTGAGACTGTCATTTTGATGTGTATTAATATCTGTGTGAGAATGTGATATCAGACAATGTTATTTTAGTGGTAAGACTCGATCTGTAATTTACTGGTATAACTTCTGTTTTCATCTGTTTGCGATTAATGCGATTAACCGAATAACCGAACCGAAATAACCATAACCAAAATGTGCGGTTAAGAGAATTTTATGATCAAATGCGGTTATTGGTTTCCATTAACCGAATTTTCATTTAACCGATTTAACCGAACTGAATTAACCGAATTAACCGAATGCCCACCCCTAAAGAAATGATGACGAATATCTATGTGCTTAGTTCTTGAGTGCTCTACTGGGTTGTGTGCAATTTTTATAGCACTCTCATTATTACATAGGAGTTGAATATGATTCAGATTGTAACCATAATCCCTTAGAGTTTGTCGCATCCAAAGTAGTTGTGCGCAACAACTACCGGCTACAACATACTCCGCTTCAGCAGTGGAAAGAGTAATTGAGTTTTTATTTTTAGATGACCATGAAACTAGGGATCTGCCAAGAAATTGCCAAGTCCCTGACATACTCTTTCTTTCGACTTTGCATCCTGCATTGTCGACATCGGAATATCCTATTAATTTAAACTTGGCTCCTTTGGGATACCAAAGACCCAAGTTGGGTGTGTGCACAAAGTATCTTAAAATTCTTTTTACAACTACTAAATGGCACTCTTTAGGAGCAGCTTGAAACCTTGAATACATACAAACACCAAGCATGATATCTGGCCTAGATGCACATAAATAAATTAATGAGCCAATCATAGACTAATATACCTTTTGATCCACATTTGGAACATCTTTGTTGAGATCGAGATTTCCATTATCTGCCATGGGTGTTTTGATGGGCTTGACTTTGTCCATATTGAACTTCCCGAGGATGTCCTGCGTGTACTTGGTTTGGCTTATGAAAGTGCCTTCTCTTAATTGCTTCACTTGGAATCCCAAGAAGAACTTTAATTCACCCATCATCGAAATCTCAAATCTGTTTGTCGTAATCTTGCTAAATTCTTCAGAAAAAGATTTATTAGTAGAACCAAAAATTGTATCATCAACATAGATTTGACATACAAATAGATGATCATCAAAATGTTTCGTGAACAAAGTATAATCAACTTTTCCAATTTTAAAACTATTTTGAGTTAGAAAATCTTTAAGGCACTCATACCAAGCTCGAGGAGCTTGTTTGAGGCTATAGAGAGCCTTACGCAGTTTATACACATATTTAGGATACTATTGATATTCAAATCCCGGTGGCTGCTCCACGTATACTTTCTACTTACTGGGACCGTTGAGAAAGGCACTTTTGACGCCCATTTGATACAGCTTAAAATTATGGTGAGTAGCATATGCCAATAAAATACGAATAGACTCAAGTCTAGCTATGGGAGCGAATGTTTCATCAAAGTCCAAACCTTCGACTTGTGAGTAACATTTTGCCACAAGTCACACTTTTTTTCTGGTTACCACTTTATGCTCATCTTGCTTGTTCCGAGAGACACATTTGGTTCCTACAATGTTCACCTTTGGTCTTCCTACAAGCTTTCATACTTCATTTCTATTGAAGTCGTTCAGCTCCTCTTGCATTGCAATCACCCAATCTGGATCCTTTAGTGCTTCCTCTACCCTGTGTGGTTCCAGAAAAGAAACAAAAGAGTAATGTTCACGGAAATTAGCTATGCGATATCTAGTGGTTACTCCCTTAGCAATGTCTTCAATGATGTTGTTGACGGGATGATCTCTTTGTATACCCTAATGTACTCTTGGGTGAGGGACTTGAGAAGTTGCTTCCACTTCATTTTCTTCATTGTCAATATCTCCCCGTAGATCATTGCTTTCATGATTATATTGATCTTCTTGTTCTTCCTGATCTTGATCTTGTGCATGAGCTCCCCCTTGATCATTGCTTTCCTGTTGAGGTTCATCTTGAGCACTTGAGTTTTGTGGTTGCTCTTGAGGTCGAATATCACAAAGTTCCAAACTCCTCAATGCTTGGCATGGGGCTTCTTCTTGATCTAGCACAACTTGGTCCACCTGGGAGCCGTTATTTCATCGAACACTACGTCACGTGCTACTTCAACAAGGCCAGAGACTTTGTTGAAGACACAATAGGCATAGTTGTTCGAATCATAACCAAGCAAGAACCCTTCATCATATTTTGAAGCGAACTTCGATGTCCTCAATTTCTTGTTCAAAATAAAACATTTACATCCAAATACTTTGAAATATGAAACATTTGGTCTGTTACCAGTGAGAAGCTCATATGGCGTTTTCTTCAAAAGTCGATGAAGATATAGCCAGTTTGTGGTGTGACAAGCGGTGTTCACCGCTTCAGCCCAAAACCGATCTGAAGTCTTGTATTCATCTAGCATCGTCCTCGCCATTTCAATTAACGTCCTACTTTTCCTTTCGACCACTCCATTTTGTTGTGGGGAGTAGGGTGCCGAAAACTCATGCTTTATTCCTTCTTTATCTAGGTACTCCTCAACTTGTGTATTCTTGAACTCCGTTTCATTGTCACTTCTAATGTTCTTAACGGTTGAGGATAATTCATTTTGTGCCCTTTTCAGAAATCTCTTGAGGATTCCTTGAGTTTCTGATTTATCGTACAAGAAAAACATCCATGTAAATCTAGAAAAATCATCAACAATAACCAATCTGTATTTGTTACTGCCGATGCTTATATTAGCAATTGGACCGAAGAGGTCCATGTGAAGAAGTTCTAGCGGTCTTGAGGTAGTCATCACGTTCTTGGTGGGGTTTGGTGCTCCAACTTGTTTTCCTGCCTGGCATGCGCTGCACGACCTGTCTTTCTCAAAGACAACATCTTTTAAACCTCGGATGTGAGCACCTTTTAGAAGTTTCCGCAGATTTCTCATCCTAACATGAGGTAGCCGTCTAAGCCACAACCATCCCATGTTAGTTTTAGCAACCAAGCAAGCATTGAGCTCAGCTTTATCTCTGTTGAAGTCAACAAGATAAAGCTTTCCCTTCAACATTCCCTTGAATGCAATCGAGCCATTGCTTCTTTAAAAACAGTCACACCCTCATTAGTGAATAAACAATTATAACCTTTGCCGCACAACTGAGATATGGACAAAATATTATAATCTAGAGAATCGACATGTAAAACATTTGAAAGAGTATGTTGAGAAGAAATTTCAATTTTACCGCTACCAAGGACTTTTCCTTGGCTGTTGTCTCCAAAGTATATTCTTTCACTTTGATCCGTGTTTTGCTCATACCCCACGAACATACTCCTCTCTCCGGTTATGTGATTAGTGCATCCACTGTCGAGCACCCATTTTGATCCACTGGAGGAGTAGGCCTACAAAACAAAGTTAATTCTTGGTTTTAGGTACCCAAGCTTGCTTGGGTCCTCGCATGTTAGTCACAAGAGTCTTGGGCACTCAAACACAAGCTTTTGAGTTCTTTTGGCGTGACCCTGCATATTTAGCAAATACATGTCCAGATTTATTTTTCATGAGTACATAGGAAGCATTAAAAGTACGAAGCAATTTTTCCAATTCAGATTCATGTGACATTTCCTTAACAAAAGTAATTTGCTTCTTAACTTGAACATTAGTGGACATGTGTTTATTTTTAGTGAACCAAAGACCATCTTTTACTTTAGGAGGTCTAGTGATCATATATGCACTACATGCATATTTAATCTTTTCCTTGTCAAAGATGCTACTTTGGGATGGATGTTTAGCATGTGAAACAGAAGAGTCATGTTTAACAATATTTTTTCTTACTAGAGCATGTGCAAGTTATAGTTGTTGTCGAATTTACACCTTTGGAGGGTGAGATCTTGGAGGAGGAGTCACTTTGCTTGCGTGACTCAACTTGCACCTCAAGGATCTTGTTAACTTTTGACAAGTTAGCAAGTTCATCCTTGATTGCAATGTGTGAGTCTTCTAGTTTTGAGTAAGTTTCCTTACTCAAGGCTAGCTCATGCTCAAGTGACTTGCTCTTCTCTCTCTCAAGCTCAAGGAGTTTTTCAACCTCTTGATATCTCTTCTTTTCATGGATGAGCATTTCTTCTTGTCGGTTGACAAGCTCCTCCTTCTAAAAAATTTCATCCAACAACATTTTCATTTTCTTTAAAGCAGTTTTACTCAACCCTTTAAACATTTCATCATTTTCACTAGAGCTATCAAAATCATCAATGGAGGAATTAATCGACGGAGGTGTAAGTCGAACCTTTTCTTGCCTTCCTGAACCATGAGGCAAGTATGATTATGAGTCTCCCATCCCCCCATGTTCGGGAAGAGCTTAGACTTCTTGGTAGGCTTCTTGATAGCAATGGTGGCCATCTCTTCTTCTTCATCCGAGGAGGACTCCTCGTTTGAGTCCCACTCCTTGCCAATGTGCGCTTAGTGAGCTTGCCTCCTTTTCTTGAAGGTTTTCTTCTCTTGAGGCTTCACTTCCTTCTTCTTTTTATTTTCTTCATATGTGCAGTCAACCATAAAGTGATCGTACTCACCACAGTTGTAGCAGGTACATCGAGCCTTGGATTTCCCTTTTTGTTTGTTCTTCCCATTACTGGAGTTGTTGCCCTTCCTTCTTCTCATCATGCGCTTGAATTTCTTGATGAAGAGTGTCATCTCTTCATCATCCAAATCGGTGCTCACATCACTTGTGTCTTCATCATTTTGTGCTTCACGAGCTTCCTTTCCTTTAGGCTTGCAAGTTGCTTTGAGAGCAACATCCTTCTTTCTGGAGGAAGTAAGTTCAGCCAAGTCTTTGACGTATTGGGCCTCCTTCTCCATCATCTCATGGTTGATAATATTGCCCAATAATTCATCCGAAGTCATTTTGTGATATCTCGAGCTTTCACGGATCATGGAGCACAAGGTGACATTTCATGGCATAAATGCTCTTATCATCCTTTTGACCACCTCATGGTCAGTCCACTTCTTGCTTCCATAGGCACAAATCTTGTTGATAAGTACCTTCATTCGGTTGTACATGTCCTGAGGTGATTCACCCTCCTCAATGGCAAACCTCCCCAATTCTCCTTCGAGCATTTCAATTTTCGCCTCACGAACTGAGCGATTTCCTTCATGTGCAGTCTTGAGTGTATCCCAAATTTCCTTGGCACATTCTAGTCCATCAATCTTGGTGAACTCTTCTCGGCTAAGAGATGAAGTGATCACTGCAACGGCTTATGCGTTGCGGTGAATTTCTTGTTCTTGTTCTGGAGTGAGTTCATCGTTTGTATCTGGGATATCTACACCTGTATACACAATATGCCAAAGACTGGGTTCAAGGAGATTAGATGCATTTTCATATTGTACTTCCACATGGTATAATCATTTCTGTTGAACTGCGGAGGTTTTCCCATAGGAAATGAAAAATAATGATTGTTGGAATTTAGACAATTGTAATTGTAAGGATATCGGGATTAGTCATGATGACCACTCCCCGTCGTCTTCTGATCTTCCTCCTTGACCTTTTTGCCTCGAAGTTTCTTCCTCAGAAGTGCCTTGAGTTGACACACTTCTTCATCATCGTGTTGATTTTCCTTGAGTACATCTAATGTCTTCGAGTCTTGTTCTTCTTTGGTGTTGGGCACCTTCGGGATCATGTTGTTCTTGTCCGAGGCCATTGATCTCTTCAAGTGGTGAGTCTCGTAGATGGAGAACCTGCTCTGATACCAATTGAATGTGGCCTAGAGGGGGGTCAATAGGCTTTTAAAGTTAACCTGCACACTTAATCAAACCATCAAATACAAAGGGACCGGACTTGTCCGGTTGGTGGTACAGACTAGTCCGGTTGTTCAGTTCAACAAAACTATTAAGCAATTATGCAGGAACTTCAGATGAAATTGCAGCGGAATGTAATTACTATTCTTTCAACTTGAACAAAAGATAAGATTACTTAATACTCATGTGGATCACAAATTATTTGATTGATCAATTCTAATACCCTAGATGATGAAACTTGCAAAAGTAAAACAATAGAACACGCGAGACACAGATTTTTACCAAGGTTCGATCTTACCAAAGAGATCTAATCCTCGTTGAGGAATCCCACACAGAGCCGGGTCTCTTCAAACTCTTTCCCTCTTAAATTCACCACACAAAGCCAACTTAATTCCACTATCACGCACCGAGTTGGTGGGGCAACCTCACACGTTGAGGGCTCCCACAAGAATTACAGCAGAAAAGATGATTGAATACACTCGAAAATATTACAAGTAACACAAGAGTGTATAGAGATCAAACCCCAAGAGCTCAATGACATGTAGACAACGATCTCCCAATCCCAAATCTGAATACTAAAAGAATTTCACTTTTCGATCCATGTGTCGTCCAAGTCACGCTCTCCTCTTCATCACTAGCAAAGTAGCACGTGGCATAAAACTGAGCAATAATCTCATCATTCCAGTCGTACCTGAAAGCAAACAAATCCTTCAGTCCATGCCTTGCTGCAGCCTCCACCACTTCATCGAAAGCACCACAACTCTTCCTTTCAAAATGATTCCACTCAATCCACTGGCTGTGGACAACCAGAGTCTTCATTGTGAGGTACACAAAGCTTTAGTAATCTGTGTGAAAATTGCTCCAGAATCTAGCATCCGCAGCCTTCCTGGAACTGCTGTAACAGTCAATGCCCCTGAGCTTTGAAGCTATGTCGCTTCCTTTGCCATTAAATCTCTCTTCAGCATGGTCTCTGTTCCCATTTCTCGGTGCACTCATCCGGAGGGGGCCAATTGGACCGGTGGCGACCCCTTTACCTTTGCCCTTAGTTTGGCGAGAAGTTGCCGAGCTAGGGCCAGTGGCATCCTTTACTTTGGATGCAGGCTTCTTGGCCAGCACCTTGCACCGCACCTGAGGTGGAGTAGGTGCCGGCTCGGAGGGACGTTCTTGACGCTTCTTGCCTTGGCCTGTCGAGGACTGAAGCAAAGAATCTTGGTCCATCTCGCCTCATCGTTGGAAATCTCATCATTGGAGCTTGACATAGTCCTGGGAAGGGATTAGACAATATATGGATGAGAGTCGATGGCAAGAAAATGCATTGAGTAGAGGAATTTAGGGATGAGTTCTGTTAAAAATCGGACTTGTCCGGTCTTCAAGTGCAGACTAGTCCGGTGAACCGGACTAGTCCTGTGTTCAACAGTTCAAACCCTAACAATCAGATTAATGGTGGATCTCAATGCAAAAGTAGCTCTAGTAGGATGTAATACAACAAGGACTCTTGCATTAACTGGAAGGAACTGAGCTATTTGATTCAAAATGAAGGAAATCAAAGTTTCTAGGGTTTGGAAGGAAATTTACCAAAATGCTTCGATTCTTGAGGATGGAGGAGTTGTAGGTGCAGAAAAGTCCGTGGTCTTCAATCCCCTTGCAATGGAGATCAATTCCCACCAAAATTTGAGGGGATTTGATGGAGGAACCACGGAATCACCTTGGGAGCACTTGAGTGAGGAGAGATAACGTGAGGTGAGTTGTGAGGATGAATAAGATTAGGTTTTGGCAGCGCCTAGGGTTATGGAGTCGAAAAATCGGACTAGTCCGTGGTCAACTGGACTAGTCTGGACTACCGGACAGTCTGCAGACTACCGGACACCAAAGCAAATATAATTAGCCCTTTTGTATATATTCGAAGGTTCTTATAGAGAAAATAGGGGGCAAAACAACTAAATAACCTTGATGAATATGATCAGTAAAAATACAACAATCTAGCAATGACCATAATTCATCAAGATCAAGTATTTGAAATAGTTTTTAGGAGAAAATAGAGAGATGATTTTCATAACACAATCAATGAATTTTGAAGAATCCATACAAGCATGCAAGTTTTCAAGCCACGTTCCGAGCATCAAGGATATTTAGTTCATTTCGGAGCTCGCAAAAAAGTTTTTCATCAAGTGGCTTGGTAAATATGTCAGCTAGCCGTTTTTCAGTGTTGACATGGGAAATGGTTATTCTCTTTTCATTGAGTTGTCTCTCAAATAGTGATGTCGAATGTCTATGTGTTTGATCCTAGAGTGCTCAACGGGATTATGGGCAATTTTAATGGCACTCTCATTATCACAACGAAGTGGAATATGGCTCATATTGTAACTGTAATCCCTTAGAGTTTGTCGCATCCAAAGGAGTTGTGCACAACAACTCCCGACTGCAACATACTCCGCTTCGGCCATGGATAAGGCAATGGAATTTTGTTTCTTGGAGGACCAAGAAACTAGGGATCTACCTAGGAATTGGCATGTATTGGGCGTACTTTTTCTATCCACTTTGCATCCGGCATAATCTGCATCGGAGGATCCAAGGAGATTGAATTTGGAACCTTTAGGATACCAAAGGCCTAGGTTGGGTGTATGAACTAAATATCGCAAGATTCTCTTGACGGCTGTCAAATGACACTCCTTAGGATTGGCTTGAAATCTTGAACACAAGCACACACTCAACATAATATCAGGCCTAGATGCACATAAGTAAAGTAGGGATCCAATCATGGAGCGATATACCTTGTGATCCACACTTGGTCCGTCTTCATTGAGATCCAAGTGTCCATTTGTTGCCATGGGAGTCTTTATGGGCTTCGCCTTGTCCATTCCAAACTTCTTGAGTATGTCTCGAGTGTACTTGGTTTGGCTTATAAACGTCCCTTCCTTTTGTTGCCTCACTTGGAATCCCAAGAAGTATTTCAGCTCTCCCATCATGGACATCTCGAACCTACCTGTCATAATTTTACTAAATTCTTCACAAAAGGATTTGTTAGTTGAACCAAAGATAATGTCAACAACATAAATTTGAAAAATAAAAAGATCATTGTCAAAGTGCTTTCTAAACAATGTATAATCTGCTTTACCAATTTTAAAACTATTTTCAATTAAGAAATCTCTAAGACACTCATATCGAGCTCTAGGAGCTTGTTTGAGGCAGTAGAGAGCCTTACGCAGTTTGAAAACGTGGTCGGGGAACTCTTGATCTTCGAATCCGGGGGGTTGCTCCACGTACGCCTCCTCCTTGATTGGTCCATTGAGGAAGGCGCTTTTCACATCCATTTGATAGAGCTTGATGTCATGGTGGGTAGCATATGCAAGTAATATTCTAATTGATTCAAGCCTAGCTACAGGAGCAAAAGATTCGTTGAAACCCAAACCTACGACTTGTGAATACCCTTTGGCCACAAGTCGCGCCTTCTTCCTTGTCACCACCCTGTGTTCGTCTTGCTTGTTGCGAAAGACCCATTTGGTGCCGACGACGTTTAACTTGGGTCTTTCGACGAGTTCCCACACCTCGTTCTGTTTGAAGTTGTTATATTCTTCTTGCATTGCCACCACCCAATCCAGATCTTTCAATGCATCCTCAATCCCGCACGGTTCCAAAAAGGATATAAAAGAGTAATGTTCACAAAAATTATCAATTCGAGATCTAGTAGTTACTCCCTTTTGGATGTCACCAATTATGTTGTCGATGGGGTGATCTCTTTGGATGCATTGGTGTACTTTTGGGTGTGGCACTTGTGGTCTTGAATCTTCATGAGCATCTTCTAGTCCCCCTAGATGGTTGCCTTCATTGGTGTGTTGATAATCTTCGTCTTCTTGAGGTTTATATTATGTGGAAGCTCCCCCTTGATCCACTACCTCCACTTGTGGTTCATCTTCATCATTCGCATTTGGAGGTGGCGCTTGTGGTCGAACATCGCCCAACGCCATTCTTCTCAACGCTTGACATGGAGCTTCTTCTCTATCTAACACAGATTGATCAACTTGCTCTTCTTGAGAGCCGTTAGTTTCATCGAACACTACATCACACGCTACTTCAACAAGTCCAGAGACTTTGTTGAAGACACGATAGGCGTAAGAGTTCGAATCATAGCCAAGCAAGAAACCTTCATCGGACTTCG
This sequence comes from Tuctoria greenei, assembly GCA_036927565.1. Classification (NCBI taxonomy): domain Eukaryota; kingdom Viridiplantae; phylum Streptophyta; class Magnoliopsida; order Poales; family Poaceae; genus Tuctoria; species Tuctoria greenei. The sequence continues at coordinate 17,547,736 of JAYESD010000006.1, forward strand.
AAGCGAACTTTGAAGTCATAAGCTTTTTGTTCAAGATATAACATTTAGAACCGAAAACTCAAAAATAGGAAATATTCGGCTTGTTACCAGTGAGTAACTCATATGACATTTTCTTGATAAGTCGATGAAGATAGAGTCGGTTTATGGCGTGACAAGCGGTGTTAACCACTTCCGCCCAAAACCGATATGAAGTCTTGTATTCATCAAGCATTGTCCTCCCCATCTCTATGAGGGTTCGGTTCTTCCTTTCCGCTACTTCGTTTTGTTGAGGGGAATACAATGCTGAGAATTCATGCTTTATTCCTTCTTCGTCTAGGTACTCCTCAACTTGGGTGTTCTTGAACTTCGTGCCATTGTCACTTCGTATGTTCTTTATCTTCAAGGAGAACTCATTTTGGGCAAGCTTGAGAAACTTCTTGAGGGTTCCTTGAGTTTCTGTCTTATCACGCAAAAAGAAAACCCACGTGAAGCGTGAAAAATCATCAACAATTACTAAGTCGTATTTGTTACCGCCGATGCTTATGTAAGCAACTGGACCAAACAGATCCATGTGAAGTAGCTCAAGAAATCTTGTCATTGTCATGACGTTCTTCGCGGGATGGGGTGCTCCTACTTGCTTCCTGGCTTGGCACGCGCTACAGGGCCTGTCTTTCTCAAAAACAATATCATTCAAACGTCGGATGTGATCACCCTTGAGGAGTTTTTGAAGATTCCTCATGCCAACATGTGCTAGCCGTATATGCCACAGCCAACCCATGTTGGTCTTTGCAATCAAGCATGTGTCAAGTTCGGCTTTATCTTTGTTGAAGTTAACAAGGTAAAGCTTTCCCTTTAACACACCCTTGAATGCAACCGAGTCATCACTCTTTCTAGAGACGGTCACACCCTCATTAGTGAACAAGCAATTATAACCCTTGTCACATAATTGAGATATGGACAAAAGGTTATAATCTAAGGAGTTGACATGCAAAACATGAGAAAGCGTGTGTTGAGATGATATTGCAATTTTACCAGTACTGAGCACCCTTCCTTGACTATTGTCTCCAAAATAGATACCTTCACTTGGATCTTCATTTGCTTCATACCCAACAAACATCCTTCTTTCTCCGGTCATGTGGTTGATGCATCCACTTTCTAGCACCCATTTCAATGCACCAGAGGAATAGGCCTGCAAAAACAAATTATGCCTTGGTTTTAGGTACCCAAGCTTGCTTGGGTCCTTTGAGGTTAGTCACAAGTGATTTGGGCACCCACACATGGGACTTGGTGTTCCGATGGTGTGGCCCAACATATTTGGCATACACTTTACCAAAGTTACTTTTCATAAGAACATAAGATGCATCAAAGGTTCTAAATAAGAGTTGTTGTTCATTTGTGTTAACCATCTTAGACTTATCAACATTATTAGCTATTCTAGCTTGAGGGGAGTTTCCCTTGATAAAAGCAATGCGCTCCTTGTTATTCTTGTGGCTTCTAGCATTTTTCTTTTCACCATAAGAATACCCAATGTCATATTTGACATCAGGAGGTCTTGTGGCCAAGTATGCACTGCGTGCATACTTGGTCTTATCTTTGTCAAATATGCCATTACAGGAAGGATGCATGTCCTTTGTCAAGTTTGAATTATCTTTCAAGTTAGTTTCAAGTTTAGCGCATGAACAAGTAATAGTAGTTTCAGATTTTAGGTGTTGAGAATGTGAGCTTGAAGAGGATGAAGGGTCACTTTGTTTGAGTGACTCAACTTGTACCTCAAGGATCTTGTTAACCTTGATTAAGTTAGCAAGTTCATCCTTGAGTCACTTAACTTCAAGCAAGCTTCTGTGCTTGAAGCTAACTCAAGCTCTACTGACTTGCTTCACTCCTTTTCAAGTTCAAGGAGCTTTTTAATCTTAAGATAATCCTCCTTTTGAAGGATGATCATATCTTCTTGGCGATCAACAAGCTCCTCCTTATCAATAAGTTTATCCATTAAGAATTTCATTTTTGCAGCAGTTTTATTATCTAGGCCAACAAGCATATCTTCATTATCACTATAGGCATCACTATCGCTAGTGTAAGAATGCGAGGAGGAAGATTTAGTTGTTACCTTCCTTTTACCTTCCTTTGCCATGAGACATGTGTCATTGTTCTTCCTTCCGCCAATAGTTGGGAAGAGGGTGGATTTCTTCGTTGTCTTCTTGATGGCTATGCTAGCCATCTCCTCTTCCTCTTCAGATGAGGACTCATCATTTGAGTCCCACTCCTTTCCTAGGTGCGTCTGTCCAACTTGCTTTCTTCATGGGTTGAGGCTTTGTTTCCTTGGTTTTCTTCTTGTTTTCTTCATACGGGTAATCAACTATAAAGTGGTCATATTCACCATAGTTATAGCAAGCTCGCCTCAACTTTGGTCTTGACTTGTCTTTGTGTTTTCCCTCTTTGGTCTACCCCCTTGTCTTCTTTTCATCATCCTTTTGAATTTCTTCATAAAGAGGATCATGTCTTATTCATCTATGTCGTTGCTCTCATCATCACTGTCTTCTTCTTCTTGGGTCTCTCGAGCTTTTTTTGACAAGGGTTTGCAGGTGGACTTCAAGGCGACCTCCTTCTTGTTTGCCTAGGTGAGATCGGCAATCTCCTTGACATGTTTTGCTTGCTTCTCCATGAATGTGGCCTAGAGGGGGGGTGAATAGGCCTTTTTGAATTTTGTCGAAACCTGTAACACTTAACAACCAGTTCAAAACCAGAGATATCAGACTAGTCCGGTAAAGTGCGGACTAGTCTGGTGTGTACCGACTAGATTGATTAAGTTTGATTGATTAATTTGATTCTTCGATGTATACAGCGGAAATATACAGTCAAATGAAGTGTTGCAAGATTATTGACTAGGGTATATCACAATTCAATCTTATATTTAATGATTCAACGTAAAGTATGCAATAATGATTGAAACCATAGATTGTTGTGATGAATAAGAACAATGAACACCAAGCAAGACACAAGGATTTATCCCGTGGTTCGGTTCCCACAGAGGCAACCTATGTCCACGTTGAGGAGTCCACAAAAGGACCGGGTCTTCTCCAACCCTACCCTCGTCAGATCGCCATGAAGGCCAATCCTCTTCCACTTATCACAAAGGGGTGAATAACCGAATTCAAAGGGGCCTTCTCACACGTTGAGGGCTCCCTTAGATTACAACACGAAATACCACCAAGAACACACTCAAAAGATTACAATGAAATCACAGGAGTGTGTTAGAGAATCAAACCAAGATCTCAATGAGTGTTGAACGTGTCTCTCCAATGATCTAGAGTGTATCCACAAAAGATTGATCTTTTCTGCACTTAATTTCGTGGAGAGATGTGTTTTTGAGGCTCTTGGGAGGTGTGACAGCGCTAGGGTTCGAGAGTGGTTCAAGTTGGGTTGTGCACCTCTATTTATATGTGGTTTCTAAAAGTGACCATTAGGGTTTAGAAAGATCGGACTAGTCCGTGGTGGACACCGGACTAGTCTGGTGTACTGTGTGTAGCAAACCCTAAGTGTCCCGAAATATCGTACTAGTCCAGCTAGGAGCGGACTTGTCCGATTTCGCTTCTGGAAATCTTCGGACTAGTCCGATGGACATCGGACTTGTACGAATAATGAAACCCTAAGTGGTTATGCGGACAAGTCCGCACTTGGAGGACTTGTCCAATTTAGGTTAGAGAGTTTTTCGGACTAGTCCGTGCTAATATCGAACTTGTCTGATTTAGATCAGAATGAATATAGGACTAGTCCGGTGGTGATCGGACTTATCCGATTTTGTGTGACTTGTGAAGTGTTTTGAGGACTAGTCCGCACTGGGAGAACTAATCAGACTCTAGTCAGAGAGATATCGGTTTAGTCCGATGGATATCGGATTTGTCCGATTTTGTGCAGAGAGGATATCGGACTAGTCCGGTGGTAGTCGGACTAGTCCGGTCCTGTATAACTTTGTGCAATGTGTGTGTTTAATTGTGATTGAGCTCTTGTGGTGTGTTTCCTTAACACACTCCATACACAATGATCTACTATTCTTCTTCCTTGAGCTCATTTCCACTTTGCTCATCATTCTCCCTTCTTTTTGGCACTTTGCTTATTTTGCTATTAAAACATGTGCTCATCTCAACAAAGAGGTTAGGATCTCATTTGCTTGTCATAAATCATCCAAAACCCACAAGGGATTCTTAGATGCACTTTCAATCTCCCCCTTTTTGGTGATTGATGACAACTAATTGAGATTTCACAAAATGTCATAAAAATTGAGATTTTCATAAAGTATGCACATACGAGTCTAAAATACATCAAGCAATGAAAACATAATCCATATGTGCATTCTTTATGGTGGGATGCATAAATAAGTACATTGAAACAATGAGAATGACATAATTGACATTAATCAATCAAAAGCAAGCATATACGTCATTCTAGGAGCAAAATCACATAACTCAACAATTACTTCTCAAAAGATCATAACATTGCATCACAAAACCATAATTAACTTAAGAAAATAGTTAAAGCTTTACAACCCACAAAATAGTCAAAAAGCATATAAGAGAGCTCTCTCCTCGCATCCTACATCTAAGGCTAAGACTCCCCCTCAATCTCTCCCCCTTTGGCATGAAGACACCAAAAAGAAGGAGAGGAGGGTCCTAAGGTCTTCACTCTTCGTTGTCAGTCCTCTCATCATCGTCTTCGTCATCTTCATCTTCAGCCTGATGAGGAGGAGGAGGTGCGGGGCCACTCGAGCCCCCAATGCCAAAGTAGGAAAGCTCAGAGGGGGTCAAGGGCCCGAGCTCGATGAAGTCTGAATCGGAATCTTCAGAGATTACCGGAGACCCAATGGGTTTGATCTCCAGTTTCTGGCATATTTGCTTCACATTTGCCTTCACATACTTCATATCTTCCTTTCTTTTTTTGTTGAGCTTATGGGCCTTCGCTTCGGCCTTTTTGCAGGAAGCGAAGATGGCAGCCAAGTATTTGAAGATCCCACTGGCGGATCCCCTTTGAGGGGATGCCCTACTGGCAGGGGCAGCTCTGGCATCTTCAGTTCTTCTTGCTGGTGCCTCAGGACTGTAGGCCGACGAGGGAGCAGCCTGGATGCTTGGATTCTGAGGCATCTGAGGCCTCAAGGGTAGATGCTCCACATCCTTGACGTATTCAATCCCGATGACCTTCTCGATCACAAACATCAGATATGGGGGCATACCCACAAGACCTGTTGGGTGTGCACGATATGTTGACCATGTCATTCCAGATGTAGTCTGCCACATCAAACTGGCGATCCTTGCTTATCACTCTCATCAATGTCCGGAGATAACCCTGCACACCCTCGACATCTCCATCCTTGGGAGCGGTGGTCTTCCTCAAGACTCTATTGAGCACCACAAAGAACGTCTTCATGTTCTTTGTGGATGGAGGGTTGAACTTGGAGTTTGGTTCATATAGGAACCTCATAATATCCTTCTCAATGACACCTATGTTATGGATGATTAAGCTGTGACATCCGGAGGTGTCAAGATGAAGCAGACTTGCAAAATCTTCTTGAGTGATACTGTACTTGGATCCATGAGTCATCCAAGTAACACTTTCCTCATATTCACTTGAGAAATGGCATGTTGCAAAGAATTGTGCTATGACCTCATCATTCCAGTTGTTCCTGAAGGCAAAGAGATCCTTCAGGCCATGCCTCTCAAAAGCTTCCACCACTTCAGTGAACGGGGAGCAACCCTTCTTCTCAAAGTGTGCCGAATCAATCCATTGACTGCGCACAATCTGTGTCTTTATTGGGAGATACACAGATTTGTAGAAATCTGCATGGAAGTTGCACCAAAATCTTCCATCAGCAGCTTGCTTTGGTCGGCCATACCAATCAATGCTTCTGAACTTTGCCGCTGAATCACTGCCTTTCCCGTTGAACTTCTCTTCAGTGGGGTATCGGACCCCTTCCCTCGGAGCATGCAGCTTCAACGGGCCAACTAGACCCGTTGTTATCACTTTGCCCTTGCCTTTGGCTGGGCGGGCACTTGCCAAGCTAGGGCCACCGCAGGTGGTAGCCCTAGAAGCTGGCACCTTGGAGGCTGGCTTCTTCGCTAGCACATTCCTCCGAGCCTGTGGAGTAGACGGAGCTGGCTCGGAAGGTCTCACTTGGCGCTTCTTCCCAAGACTCATTGAGGTCCGAGGTGCCACCTTGTGGTCCACCTCAGCCTCAAAGTCAGAAACTTCGTTGTTTGAGCTTGACATACCCTGAGAATGAGTTGAGTGAGGCATGAATGAGAATGATTGATACAAGGCATAGGTGTGAAATGGATAGCAAGGAATTGCATTGAGGAATTGAAAAGTTAGGTTTTGAGTTCAGAAAAATCGAACTTGTCCGGTGTACAGGCACGGACTAGTCCGGGGGACCGGACTTGTCCGTGCATGGACCATACTAGTCCGGTACTCATCCTCAAAAACCTAAGCAACTAGACAAATGGTGATTCCTAATGCACAACAAGCATAGCATAAACATAATACATCAAGGAGGCATGTATATAGTGAAATATGCTAGGCTATTCGATCAACAATGAAGAAATTTGGAATTTCTAGGGTTTGAGTGAAAATTACCGAAGAAATAGATTGGAACTTGGATATGAGGGAGTTGAAGGTCAGACTTGTCTGAGAACTTCAATCCCGATGCGATGACGATCAAATTTCACCCAAACTTGCGAAGTTCTGATGGAGAAATCAAGGAATCAACTTGGGAGCTCGACTGTGTGAGACAGAAGCATGAGGCAAGAGTGGAGATGAATAAATTAGGGTTTGGCGGCGGCTAGGGTTATGGACACGAAAAATCGGACAAGTCCGGAGAAGACCGGACTAGTCCGAACTTTTCCAGAGGACTATATCGGACTAGTCCGTTATCTACCGGACTAGTCTAGCCTAACCGACACTCCACGGACTAGTCCGTGGTCACCAGGCAAGAATTTCTTATCCCATTCATATATATTTGAAGGTACATATTTAGAAAATAGGGAGGCAAATCAAATCAAATAATCTTGATGAATATGATCAGTAAGCATACAACAATCAAGCAATGATCATAATTCACCAAGATCTAATAATTAACATAGTTTTCGGAAGAAAATTGAGACAGATGTTTTTCACAATCCAATCAACATATTTTGAAGAATTCATACATGTATGCAACATTTCAAGCCACACTCCGAGCATCAAGGATGTTTAGCTCATTTCGGAGTTCACAAAAGCGCTTTTCATCAAGTGGCTTGGTGAATATGTCGGCCAATTGCTTTTGGGTGTTGACATGGGAAATGGCTATTCTCCTTTCATGGAGTGGTCTCTCAAGAAGTGATGCCTTATGTCTATGTGTTTGGTTCTAGAGTGCTCAACGGGATTATGGGAAATTTTAATGGCACTCTCATTGTCACAAAGGAGTGTAATACGGTTCATATTGTAACCGTAATCCCTTAGAGTCTGTCGCATCCAAAGGAGTTGTGCACAACAACTCCCGGCTGCAACATACTCCGCTTCGGCTGTGGATAAGGCAATGGAATTTTGTTTCTTGGAGGACCAAGAAACTAAGGATCTCCCGAGGTATTGGCATATATCGGAAGTACTTTTTCTATCTACTTTGCATCCAACATAATTTGCATCTGAGTATCCAATGAGGTTTAATTTGGAGCCTTTTGGATACCAAAGACCAAGGTTGGATGTATGAACTAAATATCTCAAGATTCTTTTACAGCTGTCAAGTGACACTCCTTAGGATTGGCTTGAAACCTTGAACACAAACATACACTCAACATAATGTCTAGCCTAGATGCACATAAATAGAGTAGAGATCCAATCATGGAGCGATATATCTTTTGGTCGACGCTAGGTCCATCTTCATTGAGATCCAAGTGGCCATTTTTTGTCATGGGAGTCTTTATAGGCTTCGCCTTGTCCATACCAAACTTCTTGAGTATATCTTGCGTGTACTTGGTTTGGCTTATGAACGTCCCTTCCTCTTGTTGCCGCACTTGGAATCCCAAGAAGTACTTTAGTTCTCCTATCATTGACATTTCAAACCTATCTGTCATGATTTTACTAAATTCCTCACAAAAAGATTGATTAGTTGATCCAAAGATTATATCATCAACGTAAATTTGACAAATAAAAAGATCATTGTCAAAATTCTTTGTAAATAGTGTATAATCTACTTTGCCAATCTTAAAGCCATTTTCAATTAAGAAATCTCTAAGACACTCATACCAAGCTCTAGGAGCTTGTTTGAGGCTGTAGAGAGCCTTACGCAATTTAAACACATGGTCGGGGAACTCTTCGTCTTCAAACCCGGGGGGTTGCTCCACATACACCTCCTCCTTGATTGGTCCGTTGAGGAAGGCGTTTTTCACATCCATTTGATACAGCTTGAAATCATGGTGAGTAGCATATGCAAGTAATATTCTAATGGATTCAAGTCTAGCTACGGGAGCAAAGGTCTCATCGAAATCCAAACCTTCAACTTGTGAATACCCTTTGGCCACAAGTCATGCCTTGTTCCTTGTCACCACCCCGTGTTCATCTTGTTTGTTGCGGAAGACCCACTTGGTGCCGACAATGTTCGCATTCGGTCTTGCCACGAGTTCCCACACCTCGTTCCGCTTGAAGTTATTCAATTCTTCTTGCATTGCCACCACCCTGTCTGGATCATTCAATGCATCCTCAACCTTGCGTGGTTCCAAAAAGGATACAAACGAAACGTGCTCACAAAAGTTAGCTATGCGAGATCTAGTGGTTACTCCCTTTTGGATGTCACCGATGATATTGTCAATTGGGTGATCTCTTTGTACACATTGGTGTACTCTTGGGTGTGGCACTTGAGGCGTTGTATCTTCATGATCATCTTCTTCTCCCCCTAAATGGTTGCCTTCGTTGACTTGTTGATTATCTTCGTATTCTTGTGGTTGATCTTGTGTGGAAGCTCCCCCTTGATCGTTGACCTCCTCTTGTGGCTCATCTTCCTCATACACGTGTAGAGGTGACTCTTGTGGTCGAACTTCACCTAAGGCCATTCTTTTCAATGCTTGACAAGGAGCTTCTTCTTTACCTAGAACACATGGATCAACTTGCGCCTTTTGGGAGCCATTAGTTTCATCGAACACTACGTCACGTGCTATTTCAACAAGTCTGGAGGTCTTGTTGAAAACACGATAGGCGTAAGTGTTTGAATCATAACCAAGCAAGAAACCTTCATCGGACTTCGAAGCGAACTTTGAAGTCCTGGGCTTCTTGTTTAAAATATAACACGGAGAACCGAAAACTCGAAAATATGAAATATTTGGCTTGTTACCGGTCAGTAGCTAATAGGATGTCTTCTTGAGTAGTCGATGAAGATAGAGTCGATTTACGGCGTGGCAAGCGGTGTTAATCGCTTCCACCCAAAATCGATCCGAGGTCTTGTACTCATTGAACATTGTTCTTGCCATCTCTATGAGTGTTCGGTTCTTTCTTTCGGCAACTCCGTTTTGTTGTGGGGAGTACAGAGCTTAAAACTCGTGATTTATGCCTTCTTCATCAAGGTACTCCTCCACTTGTGTGTTCTTGAACTCCGTGCCATTGTCGCTTCGAATGTTCTTGATTGTCAATGAGAATTCGTTTTGAGCTCGCTTGAAGAACTTCTTGAGTATTCCTTGTGTTTCTGACTTATCATGCAAAAAGAAAACCCAAGTGAAGCGAGAAAAATCATCAACAACTACTAAACCATATTTGTTACCGCCGATGCTTATGTAGGCAATTGGACCAAATAAGTTCATGTGAAGTAGCTCGAGCGGTCTTGTTGTAGTCATAACGTTCTTGGCGGGGTGAGGTGCTCCAACTTGCTTCCCGGCTTGGCACGCGCTACAAGACCTGTCTTTCTCAAATACAACATCCTTTAAACCTCGGATGTGATCACCCTTGAGAAGTTTTTGAAGGTTCCTCATACCAACATGCGCTAGCCGTCTATGCCACAACCAACCCATGTTGGTTTTTGCAATCAAGCATGTGTCAAGTTCAGCTTTATCCTTGTTGAAGTCAACAAGATAGAGCTTTCCCTTTAACATACCCTTGAATGCAATGGAACCATCACTACTCCTAGAGACGGTCACACCCTCATTAGTGAACAAGCAATTATAACATTTGTCACATAATTGAGATATGGACAACAGGTTATAATCTAAGGATTCAACATGTAATATATGAGAAAGTGTGTGTTTAGAAGATATTGCAATTTTACCTGTACCGAGCACCTTTGCTTGACTATTATCTCCAAAGTAGATGCCCTCGTTTTGGATCCTCATTTTCCTCATATTCAATGAACATTCTTCTTTCTCCGGTCATATGGTTGGTGCAGCCACTGTCTAACACCCACTTAGATCCACCGGAGGAATAGGCCTGCAAAAACAATTTATGCCTTGGTTTTAGGTACCCAAGCTTGCTTGGGTCCTTGGAGGTTAGTTACAAGACATTTGGGCACCCACACTTGATACTTGGTGTTCTCATGGTGTGGCCCAACATAGTGAGCATAAACTTTGCCAAAATTATTTCTCATTAAGACATATGAGGCATCGAAGGTTCTGAACAATAACTGTTGTTGTTTGTGTACAAGACTTTTTTGGGAGGCCGGACTTGTCCGGCGAACCGGACTTGTCCGAACCCCAACCGGACTAGTTCGATGTTCATGTGTGATTAATGTTTTAATCTTTGACTTTCCACTTTGAGAGGGTCTTCCCTTTACAAAGGTAATCCTCTCCTTGTTATTCTTATGGCTTCTAGCATGTTTCTTTTCACCATAAGAGTAACCAATGCCATATTTGACATTTGGAGGTCTTTTGACCAAGTATGCACTACGTGCATATTTGATCTTCTCCTTGTCAAATATGCCACTTTGGGCAGGATGTTTATCCTTTGTAGAGGTTGGCTTGTCCTTCAAACTGGTGTCAACTTTATTACATGTACAAGCATAAGCAACCTCAGTTTAGTGGGTTGAGAAGGTGAACTTGAAGAGGATGAAGGTTCACCTTGCTTGAGTGACTCAACTTGCACTTCAAGGATCTTGTTAACCTTGATCAGGTCAGCAAGTTGGTCCTTGATTGTAGCATTTGAGTCGGTTAACTCCAAGCAATTTTCCTTGCTTGAAGCTAAATCAAGCTCTAGTGATTTGCTTCGTTCCTTTTCAAGTTCTAGAAGCTTGTCAAGTTTGACATATTCCTCCTTTTGGGAGATGATCATGTCCTCTTGACGATGTATCAACCTCTCCTTCTCAATAAGTTGATTAAGTAAAAATTTCATTTTTGTGGCAGTTTTCCTATCTAATCCAATAAGCATATCCTCATTATCACTATTGATTTCATCATCACTAGAATAGGAATGCACGGAAGGGGGTTTAATGGTTACCTTGCGTTTACCTTCCTTTGCCATAAGGCAAGTGCCATCTCCCTTCCATGCGCCGAGTTTAGGGAAGAGAGTAGACTTCTTGGATGTCTTCTCGATGGCTATGCTAGCCATCTCTTCTTCTTCGGATGATGAGGACTCATCATTTGAGTCTCACTCTTTACCTATGTGAGCTTGTTCGGCTTGTTTCCTCTTCTTGAAGAATTTCTTGGGTCGAGGCTTGGCTTCTTTGGTCTTTTTCTTGTTCTCCTCATATGGGCAATCAACTATAAAGTGGCTATACTCACCACAATTATAGCATGCCCACCTCAACTTTGACTTTGTTCTTTCCTTGTACTTTTCTTCGCTTGACTTTTTACCTTGTATCTTTTTCATTATTCTCTTGAATTTCTTCATGAACAATATCATGTCTTCTTCGTCTAATTCACTGCTCTTGTCGTCACTGCCTTCTTCTAGTTGTGCTTCTCTAGCTTCTTTAGATAGGGGCTTGAGGGTGGACTTCAAAGCAACCCCTTTCTTCTTGCCGAGGTGAGGTCGGCAATCTTCTTGACATGCTTTGCTTTTTTTTTCCATTATCTCGAAGTTGATGATCTTTCCAAGCAATTCATCCAGAGTAATCCTTTTGTATCCGGGGCTTTCTCTGATCATGGAGCTTAGGGTGACGTTGTGAGGTATGAAAGCTCTAAGGATGAGCTTCACCACCTCGTGGTCATTCCACTTCTTGCTTCCATAAGATCGAACCTTGTTAACGAGTGTCTTTAATCGGTTGTACATATCTTGAGGTGACTCATCTTCTTTGATTGTGAATCTTCCTAATTCGCCTTCGATCATTTTGATATTTGCTTCACGCACATGTCGGTCACCTTCATGTGCAGTTTGCAGTGTGTCCCATATCTCCTTAGCAATCTCGAGTCCATCCACCTTGGTGAACTCGTCTCGACTGAGCGGAGAGGTAATTACTGTTGCGGCTTGAGCATTTCGATGAATAGCCTGCTCTTGGCTTGGTGTGAGCTCTTTGTCGTCGTCCGGGATATCTATCCCCGTGCACACAATATGCCATAAACTTGGATTGAGGGAAATTAGATGCATTTTCATATTTTGCCTCCACATTGAGTAATCACTTCCATCGAAATGTGAAGCTTTTCCAAGTGGGATAGACACATAATAATTATTATTGGAATTGAGATGATCATAGTTAAAAGGATATCGGTAGTAGTCGGTGTGACTACTCCCCTTCTTCTTTTATTCAATCTTCACTTTCCCTTTGGAAAGTGTCTTCTTTCTTAGGAGCGCCTTTAGTTCTAGCGTCTCCTCATCATCGTCCTCGAAGTCTTGAATTGCTTCGAGGAGCTTCTCCACCTTTAGGTTCTTGTCATCATTAACCTTTTCTTGGTTGTTGCTCATGTGGATGTCCTTCATGTCCGACATGATCTTCTTTGAGCAATTAGTCTCTTTCTTGAAGAACCTGCTCTGATACCAATTGAATGTGGCCTAGAGGGGGGTGAATAGGACTTTTTGAATATTGTCAGAACCTGCAATACTTAACAACCAGTTCAAAACTAGATATATCGGACTAGTCCAGTAAAGTGCGGACTAGTCCGGTGTGTACCGACTAGATTTATTAAGTTTGATCGATTAATTTGATTCTTCGATGTATGCAACAGAAATATACAGTCAAATGAAGTGTCGCAAGATTATGGACTAGGGTATATCACAATTCAATCTTATATTTAATGATTCAACGTAAAGTATGCAATAATGATTGAAACCCTAGATTGTTGTGATGAATAAGAACAATGAACACCAAGCAAGACAAAAGGATTTATCCCGTGGTTCGGCTCCCACAGAGGCAATCTACGTCCACGTTGAGGAGTCTACAAAAGGACCGGGTCTTCTCCAACCCTACCCTCGTCAGATCGCCATGAAGGCCAATCCTCTTCCACTTATCACAAAGGGGTGAATAACCGAATTCAAAGGGGCCTTCTCACACGTTAAGGGCTCCCTTAGATTACAACGCGAAATACCACCAAGAACAGACTCAAAAGATTACAATCAAATCACAAGAGTGTGTTAGAGAATCAAACCAAGAGCTCAATGAGTGTTGAACGTGTCTCTCCAATGATCTAGAGTGTATCCTCAAAAGATTGATCTTTTGTGCACTTAATTTCGTGGAGAGATGTGTTTTTGAGGCTCTTGGGAGGTGTGACGGCGCTAGGGTTCGAGAGTGGTTCAAGTTGGGCCGTGCACCTCTATTTATATGTGGTTTCTAAAAGTGACCATTAGGGTTTAGAAAGATCGGACTAGTCCGTGGTGGACACCGGACTAGTCCGGTGTACTGTGTGTAGCAAACCCTAAGTGTCCTGAAATATTGGACTAGACCGGCTAGGAGCGGACTTGTCCGATTTCGCTTCTGGAAATCTACGGACTAGTCCGATGGACATCGGACTTGTCTGGACAATGAAACCCTAAGTGGTTATGGGGACAAGTCCGCACTTGTAGGACTTGTCCGATTTAGGTCAGAGAGTTTTTCGGACTAGTCCGTGCTAATATCGGACTTATCCGATTAGATCAGAATGAATATTGGACTAGTCTGGTGGCGATCGGACTTGTCTGGTTTTGTGTGACTTGTGAAGTGTTTTGAGGACTAGTCCACACTAGGGAGAACTAGTCTGATTCTAGTCAGAGAGATATCAGACTAGTTCGATGGATATCGGACTTGTCCGATTTTGTGCAGAGAGGATATCAGACTAGTCCGGTGTCAGTCGGACTAGTTCGGTCCTGTATAACTTTGTGCAATGTGCGTGTTTAATTGTGATTAAGCTCTTGGGATGTGTTTCCTTAACACACTCCATACACAATGATCTACTATTCTTCTTCCTTGAGCTCATTTCCACTTTGCTCCTCATTCTCCCTTCTTTTTGGCACTTTGCTTATTTTGCTATTAAAACATGTGCTCATCTCAACAAAGAGGTTAGGATCTCATTTGCTTGTCATAAATCATCCAAAACCCACAAGGGATTCCTAGATGCACTTTCACTCCATCATCTCTAAATTGATGATCTTTCCAAGCAATTTGTCCGGGGTCATTTTCTTGTATCCGGAGCTTTCTCTAATCATTGAGCACAAGTTGAAATTGCGAGGCATGAAAGCTCCAAGAATGAGCTTCACCGCCTCATGATCGTTCCACTTTTTGCTTCCATATGCTCGAACCTTGTTGATGAGGTCTTCAACCGGTTGTACATGTCCTGCGGTGACTCATCTTCTTCTATAGAAAATCTTCCCAATTCGCCTTCGATCATTTCGATTTTAGCTTCTCGCACATGATGATCGCCTTCATGTGCAGTTTGTAGTGTGTCCCATATCTCTTTTGCAATCTCAAGTCCATCCACTTTGGTGAACTCATCTCTACTCAATGAAGATGTGACGACCGCTGTAGCTTTAGCATTTCGATGAATTGCTTGCTCTTGACTTGGTGTGAGCTCTTCATCGTCGTCCAGGATATCTATTCATGTACACACTATATGCCACAAGCTGGAGTTAAGTGAGATTAAATGCATTTTCATATTTTGCCTCCACATTGAGTAATCATTGCCATCAAAGTATGGGGCTTTTCCTCGAGGGATTGACAATTAATGGTTGTTGTTAGAATTCAAGCGATCATAATTAATAGGATATCGGGAGTAGATGGTGTGACTACCCCCCTTATTCTTCTTTTCATCTTTGATCTTCATCTTTCCTTTGGAGAGAGCTTTCTTCCTTAGGAGCGCCTTGAGTTCAAGCGTCTCCTCATCATCATCCTCGAAGTCCTAAAAGATATCGGACTAGTCCGTGGTGATATCGGACTAGTCCGGTCTTGTGAAAAACTGGACTGTGCAGACACGTCCGCACTGGGAGGACTTGTCTGATTTTGGATAGAGAGAAATTGGACTAGTTCGGGGTACATCGGACTAGTCCGGACCTGTATAACTTTGTGCAGTGAGAGTGATTAAAATTTTCTTGAGCTCTTGGGGTGCGTTTCTCCAACACACTCCATACTCAAAGAGTATTATGACAATTTCTTGAGCTCGTTTCAACTTGATTCCTAACTCTCCCTTCTTTTTTCTTTTTTGCGCTTTCTTCATGATTTCATTAAAACCTGCGCTCATCTCAACAGTTTAGTTGGGATCTCATTTGCTTGTCATAAATCCACCAAAACCCACAAGGGATGCCTAGATGCACTTTCACCTCTCCACTTGATGATTGTTTTACTCCCACCTAGCCTTCCTTTGGGAGAATATAAATGAAAACCCTTTGGGAATACTCTTAGAGGGGAAATGCTACATCGATAGTTTCCGTGCACTTGCGGATTTATATGCATAATTAAAAATCTATTAACAAGCATTTCTGACACCACTACTAGAGATGAATTGTTAGTAGTGCGTAGGAACTATCAACAAGCATTTATGGTGCAGTTGCCGGGGAAGGCAACTGAAGTATTGCATTATTGAGTGAATAGGATAGGACCCTGGTAGGTTTTAGTAGGATTCCCCTTCTTTGTTTTTGCACTTTATGTGAAAATAGGGCAGTGTATGTCTAGTTTTTGCTTACCGAAAAACTTTGTTGAAGATCTTGAATCCCTTATGAGAGATCAACCTCGTGTTGTTACTCCTCAGAAGCTTCGAGCGACAAAGCAAGCCAGCGTAACTGCACCAACAACCAAAACGCTAATGGCCCAGAAGACCCTTCGTGAGTTTTCTTCTCCCTCTGCTAACAATGTGCCTGTTGGACCCACTGTTAACACGGGAGATGTAAACTTCGAAATCAAGACAGGCCTTATCACTATGGTGCAAGCTAACCCATTTTGTGGGAAGGCTAACGAGGATGCAATTGCTCACCTGCAATAGTTCCTTGAGATATGCAACACTTTTAAGATAAAGGATGTATCTCCCGATGTTGTCTGTCTTAGGCTGTTTTCGTTCTCTCTTCTTGGGAGAGCAAAACAGTGGTTCTACACGAACCGAAGTGTTGTAGATATTTGGGAGAAATGTTCTACGACATTCCTCGCCATGTTTTTCCCGTTGAGTAAGACCAATGCCCTACGTGTAAGAATTTCTAGCTTCTAGAAAGATGCCAAGGAATCTATTCCCGAGGCTTGAGAAAGGCTTCAGGAGTACATCCTAGCCTGTCCCCACCATAGGATGGATGACTGGCTCATCATCCAAAACTTCAACAACAGGATGATCCCTTCCGCCGGTGACTATGTTGATGCTGCTGCTGGAGGTGCCTTCTTCTCATTGACGGTGCCCAAAGCCAAAGATTTGATTGAGAAGATGGTGTCAAACATGGGTTGGAGCTATGATCGTCTCCATACCCGCCAGCGAGGCATGCACACCTTGAAGGAGGTGGACATGATCGCTACCAAATTGGGCCTCTTTATGAAGAAGATTGATGGACAATGCAATGGTGAGGCATATGACAATACCTATGCCTTAGAATCTCACATCACCTTTGAAGTTTGTGGCAACACGGACCATTTGGGCAATGACTGTCCAGAAACCCGTAAGGATTCCTTATACGTAGCAAACAATGGAAACAATAATGGCTATCGTCGAGGAGGTCAAGGGTGGGGCCAACCACGCCCATTCTTTCAAGGAGGGTACAACAACAATGGAAACAATGGGAATCAACCCAACTAGAGAGAACATACCATTGGCCAGCTGAAGATCAATGAGGCTATATACAAGAAGCTGTCGACCAATGACAAGACCCTAGAGAGCATTAATGCCAAGATTGAAGGACTATCCTCAGCCTTCAAGAATCAATTGAGTTTTAACAAGATGTTGGAGACTCAGTTGGCTCAACTGGCAGCTGCTATTCCCCTGTGGAGAATGGCAAAATGACAGGACAGCCCGAACCTCCCTTGGAGAGTGCCAACATGATTTCTCTACAAGGAGGCAAATGGCAGAAGGACCCCGGATGCTCTACAATATCATGCTCAATTGGGGCACACCACTTTGACAAGGACCTTTGTGACATTGGAGCAAGTGTGAGTGTGATGCCCAAGGTGGTTTTCAACCAGCTGAACTTCACAGAACTTACTCCAACACCAATGCAGGTCCAACTGGCTGATTCCTCAATCTCTTATCCAGTGGGCATCGCTTTAAGATGTTCCATTGAAGATCCGGAACTGCTTCATACCCGTGGATTTTGTGGTGCTCAACATGGAGGTCAAGAAGGATACGCCCCTCATTCTTGGGCAACCATTCCTAAGCACCGCGAAGGCTCGCATAGACGTGGGAGCTGGAGAAATCCACTTCCATATGAATGGCAAGGATAAGAAGGTTAACTTTCACCCAAAGTTGGAGCAATGCTCCATGATCCGTATCAAGTATGGGCCGAATGTTAAACAAATTCAAGAGATCGAAATCACACCTCCAAAGGTGGACCTGCTCATGGCATTCATGAGGAATTTAATTTATGCGGAAAACTCGTCTTATCGTCCACGCCGACACCCCAAGAAGACGGAGAAGTCCGGGCCTCCTCAAAGGCCGAAGTCCACCAAGCAACCAAAGAAGGTATGGCGGAAGAAGCAAGACAAGTCATCCGAGCCCATCCCTCCGGCCCCAAATGTCAAGAAATGAAGAAGGAGGAATGTCTATCTGATCGAATGGTGGTGAGACCTAGCCAATAGGTTAAATTCGTAGTTATCCTTTTCTTTGTTTTTCTTTTCTCTTTATTTGATTTTCCCCATTTAGTTTGATTTTCCCACTGCATATTTGATTTTCTTAGTAAGTTGAGAATCTTATATTCTCAACTATCATTTTTACTTCTTTATTTTCACAAAAAGAAATTTTTTGGGTTTTCAAAAAGGGGTTTTTATTCGGAAAACAATTTTTATGAGCTGCCAAAGTGGTAAATCACCAACGTGCTAATCTCATAGCCGTTAGGGTGCCACCTGTCAAAAGGGGGAACAGGGGGCCCACCTGTCAGTTCGGCCAACCCCCCTATTCGACCTACTAGGGTAAGGAGCCAGTTTGGCTCTCTCTCCTTCAACGGCTACATTTGGTACCCTAGTGACCGTTGGGGAGTGCGCACTACAAATGGTGGTCGTGAGGGACACTTCTCCTCACACTTCACCTCATTTCATACCTCCGCAAAGTCACTCTTGCTCACATTGTTTTCTTGCTCTTCATTGAAGTACTCTTGATCAATTCCCAACTAAAAAGATTTGCTTTTGCTTGCATTTGCAATTTGCTCTCAAGTTCTTCAAGGAAAAATTCGTTGGGGTTTTGCTTTCGCTAACATGACCTCTTTTGAGTTTTTGCCTTGTTGTGTTCTTGTTTGTTGTGGCCATGAAAGGTATGAAAAGGTTGTTTGGAAAGAGGAAGGAGGTTGCAAGATCAAGCCATGGTGGATACTCAAGTGCACGCCCCTCTTCCATTGCTACACCAAGTTCACGGAGGAGGAGTGTAGGTGAAGACACTCCCATGGGCGAGAGAAGCAACCCTTATCAACTTCTTCACGATGACGACCTCGACATCCAAAGTGAAGTTGAGGATCAAGCACGCAAGCTCCTCCAAGATCGTGATTTTTCTCATACGAAAGCTTATGATCTGGATTTGATCTCCAAAATAGGTATGGATTTCGAATCCTTTTCCATTTGGCGTGCATTAGGATGGGAAAAATTTGCTCACATAGAAGAGAAAGGTTCGCTCCTACTCTCCATACAATTCCTTTGCACACTCAAAATAGGATTTGATGGTATTACTTTTAGATTATTTCAAAAAGAGTGCAACATCCTATGGAAAGAATTAAGTGAAATCCTAGGCTTCCATAAATGTTGTTTGCTAGATTTATACACTTTACCTAAGTTTAACAAACAGAGTTCTTGGCAAGATTTAACTGGAGATGTCAGATGCAGTGCACTTAGGAATAGCCACTTGCACAACCCTACTTTGAGCTTCATGCATAGATGGGTGGCTATGACTATGTTCCCTAGAGGAGATGTAAGGGTAGTGTGTGATGATGAGCTGAAATTTTTATTTGCCATGACTAAAAAGATAAAAGTTGTTCTAGTTATTGCCATGATGACACAATGGTTAGATTACATTTCAAGGGTAGGGCCAATTGAATGTGCTTCATTGATTACCCGTATTGCTACTAGGGTAGGAGCACTAGAATATTCTTCATTTGAGTATATTGAAAATTAAAGAGAATTAATTGATGAAAATTATTTAGTGCAAGAACATACCCTTAAACTTGATCAAGATGGCTCTTCAATATTTTATTATCCTGACTTTGTCAATGAAATTTGATTACCTAACCTGAATTATCATTTGTACAAATGTCGGAAGCTAACCATTGACCTCCTTCCCATCGAGGAAGCCGGAAGAAGTAATGTCTCTAGCAGGGTAACTAGAAGTTGTACAACGGGAGCGACTATGCCCCCGACAACCTTCACAGTCCATGAGTACGAAAAGAAAGAGAACCCAACTAGTGATGCACCCGGATGGACTCAACCTCCATCGTGTGAGACCGAAGGTTCGTCTTGGCATGGATGGCCAGGTGCCACATGGGAGCCACCCCTATCCACTTCAAGCTCTAGCAGCTTGCCTCCAACGTCCATAAGAAGATGTCATTCATCTTCAGCTAGAAGTCATCATGACTATAGCCAAGGAATGACAGCTCTCACTAGATGTATGGATGACCTTGAAGTGATAATGGGTGACATCTACAACACTCTCCAAGGGCATGTCCAAGGTACCCAAGACTGGCAACAACACATGGACCCTCAATTCATCAACCTCAACTCCACGCTACAACAACAACAACAAGCCGATCTCGCGGTATACTTCCGTCATCAAAGGTTCAACCCTCATCACGGAGGTGAGTGAAGAACAAGCTTGGGGGAGGAGCCCTACTTGAGGTAAATTGTATGAACCCCTCTGCATATTTATTTTCCGTTCAACCATCATTCACCTTGCATATAAAAAATGTAGGATAGATTTGTTTTTCAATAAAATAAAAGATGTGCGGTAAGAATGGTTTGGAATTCACATAGATGAAATGATGAATAGTTGCTCTGTTTTAGTTTTCCTAAGTCCCTAGTTTACAACTTACTACTCTAGAAAATATTGCTCTCATTGGCTAAAATTGCTTTTGACTTGATTTGGAAATTGTGGATAGCAAAAGATTAATCCATTCTAAGTTGTTCTGAGATATGATATAGTGGTAGGGCTGCTATTCCTAGTTTGAAAGTGAAACTTAGATTTCCGGAGAAATTCTAGAAAGATTTAAGTTACTCTCATTTGATTGGAAATACCTACCAAAGCCATATGATATATCATATTGATAGACCTTATGCATGTGCTATTTGACTTTGCATTGAGCTTTGTCAGACTAGTATATACCTATGTGAGATTTCATTCATTACTTTTTGAACTCAAGACTTCACTAACAAATGCTATACTTCGACACTAGAACTAAGCAAAATTCCATCATACCACCATTCCACAATAAAAAGAGAAACTCCATATCATTCATGCTTAAGTACTCTCTCCAAAATTTATTTTATAAAAGGGAGTAGAAGACATGGCTACAAGAAAAAAAAAGAAAATAAATGCATGCTTACATCATAAGCATGAGAAAAAAAGTAGGCAAAATAAGAGAGTCCACTAAAAAAGGAGTCATCTCAATATCCACACCCACTCCATTCCATCACACGTGTACAAGTCTTTAATCAAATTGTTTTGAATTGATTTCTCCTAAAGCTTACTCTTTTGACTTAGCAATGTTATGTGTTGCAAATATGCGTACTATATTCCCTACCGAACTCCACATACAAGCCTTATGTAGAGGTAGAATGAATTCAGGCAAAATGCCTTGGCAAGGATATATTTTCACTACATACAAAGGAGAGACTTGAGAGGACCAAATTGAGATACTTAAAATCTAAATTTAACTCTCCGGAATTTGAGAGGAACTTGATTTCTAGTGTATGTGTGCTCCATTTGTTGTTCTATCTTTCAACCACCCATGAATAGGAGATGGCATAGGCCCCATAATGACTTAAGATGGGTGAAGTACCTTGCCAATTTTTGCAATACTAGATAGAGTATTTTGTTGTGCACATGGTACTTTTGAAAAGTATAACATTGTAGCAACTCCTCATCATCAACCTAAAGTCTTGACTCTACTCGGGACGAGCAAAGGATAAGCTTGTGAGAGTTTGTTGACAGCTGTTATATACCAATTTGTCCCGTCAATATAACTCAACTATGTGAAGGAAACATCATTTGTTGCACACATCACCTTTCTATTTAACATGTTTCCACTTGTATTTGGAGAAAGTAGTGCATGCAGGCATTCTATGCAGAATTGAAGTGAAACAAGAGAATGGATCCTATAAAATGCCATTCCAGCCAATCAGGCAACGCCACATGGCACCATATGGATCAAATGGCCCACAAACAGAAGTATTCGAGGCCATCCAACGGTGTAGAACCCATATCAGTCAATGGGACCCACCTGGAAGTCATCCCAAGGAAGCACACCAGAAATGATCAACATTTCTGTTCGACCGACTAGGGGGTTCGACTGGACCCTTCCTGACACCAAACTCAGTCAGCTTCCACATGTCAACTCCGTGTGCGGCCCCGATCACAATGAAAACTGATTCATGTGCTTTTGGTGGCGGGAACCGACCCTTCTCCAAGCGATAAATAGGACCCCTCACCCCTCACTTCAACACACACCACTTGAGTATTCAACCATTGTATCCACTACTCTCCATAGATTTAGAGGAGTATAGGTGTAGAGAGGAGAGTCTCTAGTCCATAGTCCAAGTAGGAGAGGAGTAGAAGGAGTCTCTTCCCAATTTCCAATTGGGAAAGGTATGGCTCTTATATTCCTATTTGTATTTGTGACTTTATTCTTAATAAAGATGTTATCTTTAGTCTTCTATTGTTCATATACTTGCATGAAGCGTTTCTTGTTTGATTATGGATTCCATGTATGTAGTAGGAGTAGTATGTATGATTATTCTATATCATTGTCATTATATCATCATAAACACTATAAACCTCCACTATAGTCTAATTATCTATGACATGATTATGTTAACATGAATCACTTATGCTATAATTTAACATTGGTTCAATGATGATTTAGTTCATTGCCTTAGGATGGCTTGTGCCTAGGCTCTTAAGGTAATTACTTAATATGCTAGCATGGTGCTAGGATAGAGAGTAACGTTGAATGTCTCGTAGACCCACGGATTGAAGAGGTAGGCAGTAGGTGGTGACAACCCTATTTGTCCTTTGTAATCCTCCATGTTCGGCTATGCCACAGGCTCTTGGCGGGAGTCATCCTAGTATTGCTATGGGTAAACCCGTGCCCGATGTGTTAATCCACTTAGCATAAGAATTCATAATTGACATGATCATTAGTACCTAACTTAGGCTATGTATATCTACATTATAAGCATTGTAGGAGTCTCTACCTAACTCTTATCCTAGTACTTCTTTACCCCATTTATCCCCTTAGGATAGAATGCTCTTGTGTGTGTCACTCTACTCCAAATATCATTCATCCATCCTTGCTAGAACCCTACCTAGACCAACCTAGCCTCTCCACTTGATGATTGTTTTACTTCCACCTAGCCTTCCTTTGGTAGAATATAAATGACACCCTTTGGGAATACACTTAGATGGGAAATTCTACATCGATAGTTTCCGTGCGCTTGCGGATTTATATGTATAATAACAAATCTATTAACAAGCATTTTTGGGACCACTACTAGAGATGAATTGTTAGTAGTGCGTAGGAATCGTCAACAAGAGTCCAAATATCCCGTAAGCTTCTGGACATCCGTGATACGGAGAGGAGGATGCATATCTTCAATAGGTTTTTATCTTCTCTAGATTTGCTTCAATTCCGCAGTGTGTTACCAGGAATCCAGGAAGTTTCTCAAAGAAACCCTGAAGACACACCTGTCGGGATTCAGCTTCGTACGCGTCATGCACAGCTTGTCAAAGACTGACTCAAGATTATCCAGTCAAGAGTCTCTGGTCTTGACTTTGACAACAATTTCATCAACATACACCTCCACAAGATCCCAGATAAGCTCCCCAAATGTTTTATGCATTGCCCGCACAAAAGTTGAGAGAGCATTCTTGAGACCATAAGGCATGGCAGTATAGTAGTACAGACCATCTACTATGATAAAGGATGTATGTTCTTCATCTTCCTTAGCCATTGGTATTTGATGAAAACCAGAATACGCAACCAGGTAGCATAAGAATTCATAGATAGAAGTAGAATCCACTATTTGATCTATTCTTGGAAGTGGAAAAGGTTCTTTTGGACATGCCTTATTAAGTGTGGTGTAGTCGATGCACATCCGAATCGTCCAGCCGGCCTTGGGGACAATGATTGGGTTTGCCAGCCATCGCGGGTGATGAACCTCCTAGATGAATCAAGCATCGAGCATCTTCTTGACTTCTTCACGGATAGTGTTTTGCCGCTCGATGGACTGCTTCTTGGGTTTCTATTGAATTTGTCGTGCATCATGGTAGATCTTCAGATGGTGCTCAATCACCTCCTTGGGGATCCCAGACATTTGTGATGGTTTCCATGCAAACACATCAACATTAGCTCGGAGGAAGGTGATGAGTGTGAGTTCCTATTTGTCACCCAGACCTTCCGCAATATGAGTGGTATGAGTAGCTTCAGAACCAATTTGAACGACTTTGAAGGGAACATCATTGTCGTCGCTTGACTGCACACGTGGTGCAGAGGTTGAGCCATGGTGGAACATTGTCGATACCATGCGTACCGGGTATCTCGTGATACCACAAGAAGTGCAAGAGAGTTCCACCTGTCAGAGTTGAAGGTTCCCTCAGGCCCCACATGTCACACGGCACTGGACCCGCCTTCCTCATATGGGTAGCTCCGGGACTGCCACATGTAGTATAAGACCGGAGCTGAACTCTCAACAGAGGGAAGCTCCGGAGTTGGCACATGGATAATAACCGCGGATCTAACCCCCAGTAGAGGGAAGCTCCAGTGCTGCCACGTGTATAACAGCTCTGGACCCATCTCACCCTGATGGGAAGCTCCGGAGCTGCCACGTGTGGATTCACCGGACCTTACACCAACAGGAATCTTGGCGGATCTCCAACAGCACGGACATTCAAGGGACAGTTAAAGCGGCAGTCACAAGATCTGATTACGTGTCATTAATGCTATATTAATGACACACGATCAATGGGTTGTTAATAGGGGTAACGCTGCCATTAAGGCACGTTATCACACTGTTAATCACACTTAATACTCATAGACCATGTATTAGGCTCTTAATACGCCAAGGCCACATGTCGGGCCAGACAAATGTTGTAACGGTCAGTCCTTGGACTATAAAAGGACTGCGCCACACGGTACAGAGACATCTGATATGATCCAGGCTTAGACGCACACAATCTATACTAAAACACTCAATACAAAACACACACCCCGTGGAGTAGGGCATTACGCTCAGGCGGACCAAACCACGTAAATCCCATGTGTCATCATCTTGTTCCTGATCTTCGCGCGCCCAAACCAATACAAGAACCTCTGCGGGCTACATTTTGTAGTACCGAGGGAAGTGTCGTTCAACCACTTCGCCATTTGGCGTGCCAGGAAGGGGGCCTGAGATTGCAAGATAGTAAAATATGTTGCAGGATCTTACAACAGCAACCACGCTGAACAGCCTGCTAGAGTCAATCCCTCCAACATGCAGCAGCCAGTGGGCGCCGTTGTCCCGGCGGGTGTCATGCCACCACCACCACCATTTGCCCCAGCAAACAATGCTGGACAGCAGGATGGGGTACTTGTGTAGGTCATAACATCGATAAACAACAACCCCAAGAACACGCTAACTGCTGCTTGAACTCTATTGGAGCGACCACCAGCGCCTGGAGCACCTCAGGGTGCGATGGAGCAGTGGCGCGCTGATATGCAGCATTTGGTTGCAGCCGCAACCGATGCCATCAACAATCAAGGTCCTCCCCCTTCGGAGCAGGCAACAACTCTACATAGGTCTTGTCTGGAAGACTTGTTCCTCACGTGTCACAGCACTGACGGCATGCTACATCCCAGTAGGTGACTTCGTTGCCTTCCAGGGCACGACACACCCACACCCTCACTAGGCTTTCGACTCATGACTTGCGGTCAGAACTTGATCGCCGTTATCGACAGCAGGACGACCGCGTCCAGCGTGCTCGTGAGAGACGAGAGGCTCGGGACAACCCTGCTCCTTAGGGAGTAGGAGGGGACTGTTCTGCCCTGGCCATGCACTTACGTATGGTCAGATGGCCGCAGAAATGCCAGCCTCATTTGCCGTAGAAATTCGACGGGACTGTCAACCCCGCCGAATTTCTTCAAATCTACTCCACTGCTATACTTGCAACGGGGGGCAATGAGGTCGTGATGGCCAACTACTTCCCAGTGGCTCTGACTGGGACTGCAAGGTCATGGTTCATGACTCTTCCGCCTGACTCCATCAACAGTTGGGCAGAGTTATGCCAACAGTTCACTGCTAACTTCAGAAGTTCATACACTTGACCCGGTACTGAACTGGACTTGTTTGTTGTGAAGCAAACAATAGGGGAATCACTGCGATCCTTTATCCAGTGATTTCCTCAGGTACGCAATACCATCCCCTCAATATCGAGCGCTTCTATTATCATTGCATTCAGACAGGGCGTTCGAGACAAAAAGATGCTGGAGAAGCTGGCGACCAAAGAAGTCACCAGTGTCATAGAACTCTTCAGTGTAGCAGACAAATCTGCTAAAGCTGCTAAAGGTCGTGAGATGCACTCCAAACCACCTCCGGAGACTAAAAAGAAATCCTCCAATACTGAATCCACTACTTCTGGAGGTGGCAAAAATAAAAAGAAGTACAACGGCAAAAAGAAATTGTTGGCCGGTGCACCTACTGCTGCGGCTGCTGTAGCTCCGGATGGCCAGGGGCCACGCTTCAAGAAACGACATCGACCGTCGTCAGAAGACGGCGGTAGCTCCAAAGTGTGGTGTCCAATCTACAAGACAGACAAGCACAGTCTGGAAGAATGCTGAGAGGTCCAGAACCTTGTCGAGCGCTACAACAAGCGCCGGGAAGAAGCTCATTTCCGCCAGCAGGAAGGAAAACAAAAAGTCGATGAAGCTCCGACTGAAGAGGAGCTAGGCTTTCAGGACCCCAAGAAGGTTCTGAAGGCTGTCTACAACACCGTCGATGACGACTTTGACATCTTTGACAACGAGCGTCGGAAGACTCTAAACACCATTTATGGTGGTTCTTGGGACATTATCTCTCGTTGCATCCTCAAGACAATGCGACAGGACATGGCTGCTGTAGCTCCCACCACTAGGGCGGAACCTCATCGGAAGTGGATGGACATTTCCATCGCCTTCGAAGCTTTGGACTGCCCCTGTAACATGATCAGAGCTGGCCAACTCTCGTTGATGGTGTCTTCGACCAGTAACAATGTTCAGCTCCACCATGTATTGGTGGACGGAGGTGCAGGGCTGAACCTCATATGCTTTGAAGCCTTCGTCAAGCTCCAACTCTGACCTTTGGACCTTCGCCCCTCTCGACCTTTTTCAGGGGTAGGTTCGGGGGCCATTACCCCTCTCGGCTCCATCACACTCCCAGTGACCTTCGGGCCCCGGAAGAACTACAGAACCGAGAAGCTGGTCTTCGACGTGGCACATATCAGTTTACCGTTCAATGCCATACTGGGCAGGCCTGCTTTGTACAGGTTCATGGCTGCCGCCCACTATGGCTACTTGGTGTTGAAGATGCCAACACCTTCAGGCATTCTCTGGATCCGCGGGGATCGCACTGCAGAAATCACTGCATTGGAAGAACTCCACACGCTTGCTACAGCGCAGGAGGAAGCATCCGTTAAGGAGATAGCTCCGAAACCTCCGAGCTCTCGTCATTGAGGCTCAACCTCTGCACCACGTGTGCAACCAAGCGGTGGCACCGACGTTCCCATCAAAGTCGTCCAAATCGGTTCTGATAATGCTCAGACCACCCGTATATCGGGAGGTTTGAACAACAAATAGGAACTCGTGCTCATCACTTTCCTTCGGGCGAATGTCGATGTGTTTTCCTGGCAACCATCACAAATGCCTGGGATCCCTAGGGAAGTGATTGAGCACAATCTGAAGATATCCCGACACACGGCCTGTACACCAAAAGCCTCGAAAGCAATCAATCGAGCGGCAAAACTTCATCCGACAGGGGATCAAGAAGCTGCTCGAAGCTGGTTTCATCCGGGAGGTGTTTCATCCAAAATGGTTGGCTAACCCAGTTGTGGTACCCAAGGCTGGTGGGAGGCTTTGGATGTGTATCGACTACACCACCTTAAATAAGGCATGTCCAAAGGATCCGTTTCCACTACCTAGGATAGATCTGATAGTGGACTCAACCTCTGGGTGCGAGCTATTGTGTTTCTTAGATGCATATTCTGGATATCATCAGATCCAAATGTCTAAGGAAGATGAAGAGCATACTGCCTTCATAACAGTAGATGGATTATATTGTTATACTGCCATGCCCTTTGGTCTTAAAAATGCTGCTTCAACTTTTGTGTGAGCTATGTACAACACATTTGGAGAGCTAATTAGAGACTTAGTGGAGGTGTACGTCGATGACATTGTTGTGAAGATAAAGAATAAGGAGTCACCCCTTGACAATTTGCAAGCCGTCTTCGACAAGCCGCGCATCACGCGCATCAAACTGAACTCGGACAAGTGTATCGTCGGGGTTAGCTCCGGGAAACTCCTTGGTTTCTTGGTGACTCACCGTGGAATAGAAGTAAACCCGGCGAAGATCAAGGCTATAGAAGACATGTGGCCTCCAGCCCACATCAAGAACGTCCAGAAGCTAACTAGATGTCTAGCTGCGCTTAGCCGGTTCATATCAAGGCTGGCAGAGCAGACGCTACCCTTCTTCAAACTCTTGAGGAAGTCCGCGTCATTTCATTAGTCTGAAGAAGCAGAAAAGGCATTTCAAGAGCTGAAGCAGCTCCTCACCACACTACCAATCTTGGTAGCTCCAAATTCTGGTGAGCCTCTACTGCTTTACATTTCTGCAACTACGGAAGTTGTAAATGGTCCTGGTTGCGGAAAGACCGGAGCCACATCCAGTTCAGGAGACTAGACCCCTTCGGGAGGGTCCGAATCTTCATGAAGGCGAGTCTAGGTCCCATCCCCCAGACACGGATCTTCAAGATAGAGTGCTAGAAGATCAACCTCTCTCATCTGAGGGAGTTTTAACGGCTGTTCAAGAAGATCTAGACCCATCAGGGAAGGTCCGGGTTGAACACGAAGAAGATCTAAACCCCTCCAGGAGGGTCTGGGAAGCTCAACAAGAAGGTCTAGACCCCTCAGGGAGGGTTCGGGTCGATGGAGAGGAAGCTTCGGGCTCTTCCGGAAGAGCTCGGATGGTCCAGCACCCAGTGTACTTCATCAGCGAAGTACTCCATGATTCCAAGACACGTTATATTCAGGTGCATAAGCTACTTTATGTAGTTCTTATTGCATCAAGGAAGCTTCACCATTATTTCCAAGCCCACAAGATATCAGTGGTAACCTCCTATCCACTGCGCGCTATTTTGCATAACCCTAATTATACTTGGAACATTGCAAAGTGGGCAGCGGAGCTGGTTGAGTTCGATCTCGAATTCGTGCCATGGCAAGTAATCAAGAGTCAGGCTTTGGCTGATTTCGTGGCGGAGTGGACTCCCTCTTCATCAAACCCTGGGGGCCTTAGTGAGTAGAAACCAGAACCCAAGGTTCTGGTATTCACCGAGCCTCGTTGGACTCTCTACTTCGACGGCTCTGTGCAGAAGCAAGGGGTCGAAGCTGGAGTCCTTCTCATCGCTCCGACTGGGGAGAAGGTCAAATATATGGTTCACCTTGACTTCAAGGCAACCAACAACATGGCAGAGTATGAAGCTGACATCTATGGGATCAAGGTGTCACTATCCTAAGGTGTTAAACAGCTGTTGGTGAAGGGCGATTCGCAGCTCATCATAAAACAAGTCAAAGGTGAATGCTGCTGCAACAATTCTCAACTAGCCGCTTATCTCCTTGAAGTCCAGAAGCTCTAGAAAGACTTCGAAGTCTTGGATCTCCACCATGTTCAGCGTCTTCACAACGTTGAAGCTAACAAACTCTCGACAAAGGCTTCAATCGGAGCTCCAACTCCCAACAGAATCTTCGTCCGAAGGTTATCAAGACCAACAGCTCAGCCTGCCAAACTGAGCGAAGGGGGCAAGACCAGCACCTCGAAGCTGGTGGTCCCTGTGGCCCTGTTACCATAGCGTCCACCAAGGGTCGTAGGTGCTGCCGGAAGCTCCGAGCAACCCAGCACACAAGACTCAGAAGCTCAAGTTAGCTCCTATGCATGGATCTCGGAGATCCAAAGCTACTTGAAAGACAACGTCCTTCCTGAAGACGATGTATCCGATGACCAGATCGTCAGGTTGGATAAAAGATACACACTGGTAGAAGGGGATCTCTACCGGCGTGGTGCCAACGGCGTCCTAATGCGGTGCATTGCAAGGGAAGAAGGTCGCGAGCTTCTCGCGGAAATCCATGAGCGTGAGTGTGGGAACCACGCATCTTCTCGCACGTTGGTTGGTAAAGCCTTCTGACATGGCTTTTACTAGCCTACAACACTCCAGGATGCAGTTGAGCTAGTGAAAAAATGTGAAGCGTGCCAGTTTTATGCAAAACAAATACACACACTTTCTCAATCACTGCAAATCATACCTCCTACATGGCCATTCGCTGTGTGGGGTATGGACATCTTGGGACCATTCCCAAGCCGTCGGTGGTTACAGGTTCCTGTATGTCGCCATCGACAAGTTTACCAAGTGGTCGGAAGCTACTCCAGTTGTGACAATCAACAAACAATCAGCAATCAAGTTCTTCAAGTCCATAATATGCAGATTTGGAGTTATGAACAAAGTCATAACTGACAACGGAACCCAATTTACAAGTGTTGCATTTCAAGAATATTGTGAAGATCTCGGCATACAAGTCAGCTATGCATCAGTAGCTCACCCAATAAGCAATGGTCAAGCCGAAATGCAAAATTTTTAAAAGGACTCAAGACGCGCACGTATGAGCGCTTGAAAAAAACATGGATCCAACTGGATCAAAGAGCTTTCATACGCACTGCGGGCAAGCAGGACTACACCTAATCGGTCAAGTGGAGAGACACCCTTCTTCTTGGTGTACAGAGCTGAAGCAGTCCTTCCTCCGGAGGTCACCATGGGGTCGCTCCAGATCTGGACCTTCGAAAAAGCCGCGCAGGACCAGCTCCGGCGTGAAGACCTTGACCTCGTCGACGAGGGGAGGTGCCAAGCAGCTGTTCGGAATGCACACTATTGCCAAACGCTTCAGCGCTATCATGAAAGGCATGTGCGCAACCGACAGCTTTAAGAAGGCGATCTGGTGCTGCGAAAAATACTAACTCGTGAAGGGATGAACAAGCTTTTCCCTAGCTGGGAAGGTCCCTTCCGAGTGATCAAAGTATCCCATCCCAGATGCGTTCGCTTGGCAACTAAGGATGGGATCCC
Source organism: Tuctoria greenei (assembly GCA_036927565.1). Lineage (NCBI taxonomy): Eukaryota > Viridiplantae > Streptophyta > Magnoliopsida > Poales > Poaceae > Tuctoria > Tuctoria greenei. The sequence continues at coordinate 17,578,761 of JAYESD010000006.1, forward strand.
ACTTCCTAATCCTTGGAACATTGAGCACCTCCGTAAGTTTTAAACTTAGAATCACGAAGGTGAGTCTGTAATTACACACAATGTATGTTATAGAGTCAATATACAGAATCAGGTAGGTCCTCTGGGAGGGCATTCGGACCTCTCCGGTAGGGTCCAGGAAGTTCAAGTAACACTTGATACAGTCACAATACTAAAAGTGTAACTACCTGCCCTGGGCTAGCACAGGATGTATAACACGCTTAGCATGGTCCTGTACCCTAAGTGTGTCCTTGTCTCCCCTGTAATCTGGACCTATTATGAAAGACATTGTTGTATAAAAACAGACTTCACGTGCATTTATTTTTGTACAAGGCTCGATATATCGAATTATTATTTTTATCCTTCTTGTCTATAATGAAGTTGTGCAATTCTTTTTAAGTTTTAGTCCAAGTTATTTATATGTGTTACAAGTTATATTGTTAGTCTTTTTGGATCTGAACATTGTTGCATAGTCTACTTGCCTGAACGCCAAGCCAACATAGGTCCAGAGTGCGCTATCGACTTAGCCTGGTCCTGCACCCTAAGTACGCCACTATACCTACACCCCGGCAGGCCTCAGTAGGGTGAGTACTAAAAAAGCATACGGGTTTGGAAAGATTACATCAATATGCTTGTTATCATATTGAGTTTCTTCGGATCTAAAACTAAAACAAGAACGATAAGTCACAAACAATTTATAGACAAGAGGATGAATTTTACTCTTTTTTCTTGTGTTTAATGTACAGGAAAAACACAGTGATGGTGTACGATGTCGGAGCTATCAAGCTCCGACAACCTCCAAGGGGGGCCGCCGTCGACGTTTTATACGTTGATAGTGGGTGCTGTCAGAGCTATCAAGCTCCAACAACCTCTAAGGGGGGTCGCCGTCGATGTTTTACACGTTGATAGTGGGTGCCGCCAGAACTACCAAGCTCCGACAACCCTAGGGGTCCCAGTCAACGTCTTACACACTGACAGCGGGTGCGTCGGAGCTACCAAGGTCCGACAACCCTAGGGGGCCCGCCGTCGACGCAACAAAGGGTTTTCGGAAGTATCAGATTTAAAACTTCAGACCTAAAATCTACAAACTCGAAGCACTCAAGTCATCAACATACTGTTAAAACATTTTGGTATATGTTCACAACCAAATTGTGCACATCTACTAGGGGGCCAACAAGACAGAGCACAATATATTGAAGACAAAGTGAAATTCATGGCAGAAAGAATGGATTTCATTAATTCAAAGTACTGGATTACAAAATTGGGATTACAGCAAAAGGCAAAAGGAAAAGACCTAGCTACTGGAGGATCTAAGTCCTGTGGAAAACGAAGCAACCTTCTCAGCAGCCTCTTGGACACTAGCTTTGGCGGCATCCTCCTCTTCAGCAATGAGTCCTTCAAAAACTGGATCAAGAGAAAATTGGGGGTCTCGGCTTTTGTAACACGCCAAGACATACTCAGCGATGTTTTTGGCTAGAGATCTCCCCTATGTCTCTAGTTGATCAGCGATGACATTACCCATTGCATCGAGTTTGCTGCCAGTAGAGCCAAGTGCCACCAGCGTCTGGTCCAGCTCCTGCGCTAGGTCCTCCAGCCGTATTGGACTGAAGCTAAGAGGCACAAGGGCCATGTACGCACGTCCCAGGAAATCCCACAACATCGAGGATTTGATCGCCCTCGAGCTCCGCAGCTCCTCCAGTGACATCCGGGCGACCGCTAGCTCCAAACTCTCCCGAGCGAGGCGCTCAACTGCTTTGGCTTGTTGCTGCATATTTTCAACAACTTGATTTTCGCGGTTTGTTAGCTTCGTCTCCCGAAGGTGGATACAGTTCCGCTGTTCGGCCAAGTCTTTCTCCCTACCCCTCACTTTCCCTTCTCTGGTGGCAATATCAGTCTCTCTTTTCGAGAGCTCCTGCCCCAACTTCCACTACTTCTCCTTTTCTTCCGCGCTCCACAGATCCAACTTCTTAGTGCGATCTTCCAAATTTTGCTCAGCCAGAGTCAATTTCTGGTTGAGCTCCTCCTCTCTCTTCAAAATATCCTCCTATTGTTCCAGGAGCTTCTCTTCTCGTGTATCAAGGTTTGCTCGACGCTTCAGGAGGAACACATTTAATTCATTGAGGCTTTCGTGATGCTCATCAGCAGCATCATGCCTCTCCTTGGCTTGCTTGAGGATCTCCTGAGAATTAGCGACGAGCGCCCTAATGGCGGCTTCCTTCTCTTCCAGCAGTTTGCCCCAGTACTCCATTCGAGTCGTTTCCCTCTTGACCCACTCCTTCTGATGAGCAAGCCTCATCTAAGAAAGCCTGGTCTCAAAATAGAGCCTGTTGCGCCAATGCCTCAAGGTGTGGCCCTCCTCTTCAAGGACCTTGCTTTCATGATCGAAGGCGAGCTAAACTTGTTGGAGGCTCAAGCAGGCATTATCTATGGACAATGCTAAGGGGATAGGCTCCGGACCTACTGGGGTCATCTCTGCTGGTTTCAGGGGATTCTCCATAACAAAAATAGGGTCCCACTCTGCAAGTGAGGTACCCTCAGCTCCTGTGGCACTGGGGCCACCTTCTAGTAGCTCTTCGGCAGCAGTAGAAGAAGAACCCGTCGGGGGAACTCCTACCTCCAGGGCCGACGCCGAAGGTCCGACCGCAGGAACTTCAATCGCTAGCTCTGCGGGTGAAGAGCCTACCTCCGCCTCTTCATGGCGTTCTGCCTCGGGCATGGGCACCTCCGGAGCAGTTACTTCCAGGGTGGTCATTGGGGCTTCACCCGAAGCCATTTCCATCATCGGCTCAGGTGTTGGTACATCAGCTACTTTCGGCTCAATTACCAGAGCTTCAACAACTTCTGACCCAAGGGCTGGAGTTTCAACTACCTCCAGCCTAGTGACCGGAGCTTTGATCATCTCCGATTCAATGGCCAGGGATTCAACTACTTCCAGGTCAAGGACCGGAGCCTCGGTAACCTCTGCCTCGGACGCCGGAGCTTCCGACATCTCCAAATTCTGCACTAGAGCCTCAACCTCCGACACTGTTGCTGGCGGTGCATCTTCAACTTCTTCCCCGTGGTCCGACGCTACCACGGGAGTCTCTGGCGACGACTCTGAATCTAGATCCACGACAGTTGGTGCTGGAGCTGCCGTGACCTCAGCCACCACTGGAGGAGGCACGGGGCTTGAAGCAGGAGTTTCCATCCGCACTGTTTCGGTCAGTGCGATGGAGGTTGCAGCTTTAGACCCCGACTTTGACGCCCTACAGTCAAAAAATTTGGAGATTCAAAACATGGAAAAAATTAGAGTAGCAAATCAAGGTGAAAAAGCAAAGCTTACCTTGGGAAGCCACTGCTCCAATCGGCGCGGGATCTCTTTGCTTGAGGATCAGAGTCGGAGGTTGTCGTGGTTGGCCCGGAAGGAACTCCGGAATGTTGCCCAGAGCCTACTGTCATCGTTGGTGTTGCCCTAGTCGAGGTCTCCCTCGGCCGGGAAGAAACTCCGGACCTGAAGCCCCTCGCTAGCACCGAGATCGGAGTCGACTGTCCAGAACTGGTGCCTCTCGAGGACGCTTGCACCGGAGGAGGTGTAGTCATAGAAGATCTCCCTCGCCGGGGAGAAGGGACTGTTGTAGATGGAGCAGGCCTGACAGACCTCCCATCAGCATGCTTCAGTTTCCTCTTCCGGCTGGAAGATTCGGCTGGCTACTTGCCCTTGCCAATGTCTTCAACCCTCTGGCTCGGAGCAGGGGCGGCCACCTCCTCGGAAGCTCTGGGGATTACAACACTGGAGGTCTGGCGTTTTTCCACCTCACCAAGCTCATCTTGCACCGGCATCTTCCTCTGGAGCTCCCTTCTGATCTCTGGAATCATGTTTAATGGCAAGAAAGTAGCCGACAGAGCTAAGGCGTCGTCGTTGACAAGCCCATGTTGAAATTTCTTGAGGTGAAGCTTCAAATCTTAGTCATCTAAGTTGGATTTCAAACCGGTTTCAATCCGGTCGTCATCCATTACGTTGTTAAAAGCCCAGGCAAGCTTCTCCCTCCACCTCAGCGGAGCCCACCTGTTCACCAAGAAATTTCCAAAGACCATCTGGGGGGTCACTCCACCCTCCACACACTCTCGGATCCTTGTCAGGAAAGGGTTGAATGCATCCGACAGCTTGGGAACTACATTCTAGGCATCAGTGTCGATGTTGGGGAGTCCTTGGGGCAGCTCCAACCTGTCATGCTCATCCACTGCAATGATGACCAAGTCCTTCTTCCAATCATCCCACTTGCCGGAGGGTAACGACTACAAGTACTTGAAGGGGTAGTTCTTACGCTTCACGAAGTAGTAAAAGCCAACCAACTCAGTCCCTTTGCTGGTGGAATGTGCTGTGAAGAAGGTCCGGAACAAGTCGACGCAGGGAGGCACACCCACCCACATCTCGCAAAAGTGGACAAAAGTGGCCACGAGCAGAAGGGAGTGCGGGCCGAGGTGATGCAGTTGGAGGCCGTAGAAGTCCAGCAACATCAGGATGAAGCTCAATAATGGTGGGATCAGTTCCACCATGGCATACGCCGAGAAGTACACCATATCTCCATGGCGCTCCTTCTTGAAGGGGAGCTTGCCGGCACGGACCAGGTGGTTGAAGGAGTCGCTGGACCATCCCATGAAGGTCCGGGACTTCATCAGATTGTCCTTGCTCTGGATGCGGCTCTTGGGAAGACCTAACTCCATCGCGGCAAAGTGGAGCAATGGAAAGGAAAGCTAGGTGGAGTTTTGGAGGCTCTGAGCGGGAGTTTGATCGAAAGTGTAAAGGGTCCTCAAACCGCGCATACTTTCCTTCTTAAGTAAGCCACCACGACGCTTGGATGGAAAACGCAACGAGAGCAAATCCACACTACGAAGAACCTAACTCGTCAATGACGAATGGGCCCAAGACCATCTTAACAAAGAGGTCGAGGTTATTACCCCAGACGAATAGTTGTCATGATGGGTGGTGGGAAACCCAAAGGCGGCAGCCTGACAAGGCCGGAACCGATACGGTTTTCATATTGGGAATCGTCGACCTTCAATTGCGTGAGATCCACACTCAAAGATCTCATCTGCCGCATTCAAGACAAGCCACGCGACGAGTTTTAACCCCAAACCATCATCCCAATGACACATCAGAAGACCTTTGAAGTTACAGCGCGAGAATCAAGGATGGCCCCACCTCCGGTAGAATAATTTAAACCAAAGGGTTTTCTACCAGAGGTGGGCCTGGGGGCCACTGTCGGTACCCTACGTACCGGGTACCCCATGATACCGCAAGAAGTGCAAGAGAGTTCCACCTGTGAGAGTTGAAGGTTCTCTCAGGCCCCACATGTCACACGACATTGGACCCGCCTTCCTCATATGGGTAGCTCCAGGACTACCACATGTACTATAAGACTGGAGCAGAACTCCCAACAGAGGGAAGCTCTGGAGTTGGCACGTGGATAATAACCCCGGACCTAACCCCCGGTAGAGGGAAGCTCCAGCGTCGCCACGTGTATAACAGCTCCGGACCCATCTCACCACGAAGGGAAGCTCTGGAGCTGCCACATGTGGATTCTCCGGACCTTACACCAACGGGAATATTGGCGGATCTCCAACACCACGAACATTCAAGGGACAGTTAAAGCGGCAGTTACAAGATCTGATTACGTGTCATTAATGTTATATTAATGACACACGATCAGTGGGCTATTAGTAGGGGTAACGCTACCATTAAGGCATGTTATCACACTGTTAATCACTCTTAATACTCATAGACCATGTATTAGGCTCTTAATATGCCAGGGGCACATGTTGGGCCAGGCAAATGTTGTAACGGTCAGTCCTTAGACTATAAAAGGATTGTGCTGCACGGTATAGAGACATCTGATCTGATCCAGGCTCAGACGCACACAAGCTATACTAAAACACTCAATACAAAACACACACCCCATGGAGTAGGGCATTACGCTCAGGCGGCCCGAACCACGTAAATCCCACATGTCATCATCTTGTTCCTGATCTCCGCAAAACCAATACAAGAACCTCCGTGGGCTACATTTAGTAGTACCGGGGGAAGTGTCGTTCAACCACTTCGACACGCATGATCGTAGGTTGTTGATTCAGTTGCTCTTTGATGGAATCAGCTTCTTGCGTAGTAGCTAGCGCATGAAGCTTCTCCAATGCAGTGACTCCAGCAGTATGGTCTCCTCAGATCCTGAAAATGCCCGTAGGTGTCAGCATGTTCAATAGCAGATAGCCATAGTGGGTTACCACCATGAACCAGTACAGGGTCGTTCTGCCAAGGATGGCGTTGAAGGGAAGACTAATATTCGCCACATCGAAGATTAGTTTTTCTGAATGGTAGTTCTCATGTGTCCCGAATGTTACCGGGAGAGATACACAACCGAACAGAGTGATAGCTCCCAGACCCACTCCAGAGAATGGGCGCGAGGGCTTAAGGTCCGACAAGGGGACCTGCAACTTCTTGAAAGCAGCAAAGCTGATGAGGTTGAGTGCCGCCCCACCATCAACTAGAACATGGAAGAGTTGTAGGTTGTTGATGGTCGGGGAGACTATCAACGGAATTTGACCAGCTCCCGCCATGTTCCTGGGGCAGTCGGAGGCGTCGAAGGTGATCGAAGTGCCCATCGACTTCCGATGTGTCTCCGCCTTGATAGTGGGAGCTACAAAAGCTACCTCTCAAAGCAAAATTTTCACTACACGTCGAGATGTAATGTCCCATGAACCTCCATACATCATATGGAGAGTCCTCCTTCGCTCGTTGTCAGGGTGGTGTTAGAGTCGTCAACGTTGTTGTAGACTAGTTTCAACGCCTTCTTGGCATCTTGGAAGCCCAACTCCTGTTCCAGAGCTCCTGGGTCATTCTTCTGTTTACCCTCCTGTTGGTGGAAGGGTGGATCTTCTAGGCACTTCTGCTGGACACGTTCCGCCAGCCTCTTGACTTCACGGCAGTCCTCCAGGTCATGACCCGAAGTGTTGTTGATCGCACACCACTTCTTGTCATCGTCTCCATCTGACGACGATCGTGGTCGCTTATTGGGGTGTGGCCCCCGACCACCTGGAGTTGTCGCAGCTACAGATGTGGGTGGCTTGTTTTTGCCACCTGTCTTCTTGTTTTTCTTCTTTCCACTGCCTTGGGCAGTGGTTTCCGCCTTAGAAGCAGATGGCGCACCTGCCTTCGCTGCTGGTCTAGAGTGCCAGTCACGCCCTCATCAGCTCTAACACATTTGTTTGCCAGGCTGAAGAGCTTTGTGACATCATTGATGTCTTTCGTGGCCAGCTTCTTTAGCATCTTCGTATCCCTCACGCCCTGTCGGGAGGCAACAACAACAAAGGAATTTGAAATAGAAGGAATAGTATTCTGAACCTAGGAGAACCGTTGGATAAAGGAGCGCAATGATTCTCCCAAATTTTGCCATACGGCAAAGAGGTTCAACTTAGTGTCAGGGCGAGTATAGGAACTCCCGAAGTTGGCAGTAAACTGGCGGCATAGCTCTCCCCAACTATAGATGGAGTCAGGGGGTAAGCTCATGAACCATGACTGAGCAGTTCCGATCAAGGCTACTATGAAGTAATTGGCTATGATAGCCTCATTCCATCCCGTAGCAAAAAATGGTGATGGAGTAGATCTGTAGGAACTCAACGGAGTTCACAGTCCCATCGTATTTCTTGGGTAAATGAGGCTGGAACCTCGGTGGCCACTCCACGATACAAAGATGTGGCACAAGCACCAAACAGCCACCTCCCGCTCCTAAAGGAGAGGAATCTTCAAGAATGCATCGCCTCTTGCGACTACGTTTGATGGCGACTCAGCCATATTGTTCTGCGTAATGGCGGTTAAACTCCGACTTAAGGTCTCCTGTCGGTAGCCTCGACACTGTGGAGGTGCAACAGGCCATCAAAGGAGTGCCCGGTGTCGCGTGGTGCGATGGTCCATGTCTCCTCTGTGATTGCACAGGAACGACTCATCCTGACAGGGTCCTATTGCATGTTGGAACCAACCTGGGCCCAAACCGCATCATATTGTTGAACGTCGTGGCTGCGGTGGTGACCAGATGGTCGACATTGTTGCACCACTGCCCCAATGCTGCTGGAGGTGCGCCCAGTGCTGGTGGACGCTGGAGAAGAGCAAGCGCTGCAATCCGCGCATTCTCTGGACTTATGGTCGATTCAGTTACCGATGCTAGGGCACCATCCTGCATCTGTGCAGCAGCTGCTGCTGTAGCATGTGGTAGTCCAATGTTCCTAGGCTGATGTGATACACCAGCTTGTGGATATGTGGCTGCATTGCCTCAAGGACGATGAGACGTGTTGCCAGCTTCATTCCGTTGAAATTCTTCAAGAAAGAAACTCTCCATTCCTAGAGCACCAAATGTCAAATTATGCAATCGACACTTCCCTCGGTACAACTAAGAAGTAGTCCGCTAAGGTTCTTTTTTAGGACAGGTATAACTCAAAGAACTCAAGAACAAGATGAAATGAGTATTTTTATATGGTTCGGGCCGACTGAGCGTAATACCCTACTCTAAGGAGGTTTGTGTATGGTATTGAGTGTTACTGAGCCTGGGTCAGTATGCGAGCATATGAGATGAGACTTCAGACCATATTTTTTACCATGCAGTGCAGACCATTTATATGCCAAGGTCTGGCTGTTATAGCGAGGCCGAGGCTCGACAGGTGGCCCCGAGCTATTAAGCACCCTGTACATGATCTAAGGCACTTAAAAGTGATTTATCGTGTACTAACGTGCTCTAATGGTGATGTTACCACGCTCCTGATCGTGTGTCATTAATACGAAATTAATGACGTGTTTAACGAGGTCTTGAAATGGTTGATTTGTAGCCTTGAATGTCTGCGCTGTTAGAAATTCCAGAGTCCTTCCCGACGGAGAGGTAGGGTTTGACACGTGGTAGTACCGGAGCTACCCTTAGCAGGGAGGCAGGTCCGGAGGTGCAGGACATGTGTCATCACTAGAGCCACCCTTAGCAGGGAGGCAGGTCCGACGCTGCGGAAAATGTGGCAGCACCGGAGCCACCCTTAGCAGGGAGGTAGGTCTGGCGCCTCGGGACACGTGGTAGCACCAGAGCCACCCTTAGTTGGGAGGCAGGTCCGGTGCCGCGGGACACGTGGCAGCATCGGAGTCACCTTAGCAAGGAGGCAGGTATGGCGCCGCGAGACACGTGGTGGCCTCCTAATGTATTCTCTCCAGAAAGGTGGGACTCAACGCTTCTTTCTCGGGTAAGCGAGGGTACCTGGCCCGCAGGGTACCGACAAATGATAATCAAGATAGCATACACATATATGGATAAAATGAAATATAAAAAACTTCACACTAATGGCTTAAATTAACAAAACTGGAGTTTTGGCATACACATATGAATCAAATACAATACTAAAGAGCTTCAAACTAATATCAAATAATTTATATAGCAAGTTTCAATCTATGAAAAAGTTAGCAAGGATTTTACCTTGCCCGACAGAGTGGTCGCCAGACGGTCAGGTGGAGGGAGCTAGGGGCGCCAGAGGGACGGTACCCTACGGTGAGGTGGTCAGGGCAACGCCGGATGGCGAGCGGTGCCCCCGCACCTGAGCCCAAGCCAACGACGTGTGGGCGCACAGGTCGACGGCGACCGGGGAGTCGACCGAGCAACAACACAACGGCGAAGCAGGGAGCCAGTCGAGAGCGCGCGAGGGAGCCGGCAGGGAGCGCACGAGGTCCAAGCCGCCGGCGTGAGCGGCTGAGGCGGCGGCGCGCGCAGGAGAACTTAGTGAGCGGAGGTGTTAGGTCAAACGGGAAAGGGTTGTTTTCTATTTGGTCACGGGCGATGTGTGGCCGTCGGTTCTATGAGTGCACTGACGCCTTTATTAAGGCCGTCGGGTTCAGAACGGAAACCGACGTTCAAAATATGGTCATCGGCCTAGTGTTGCACACCGACAACTTAAAGTATTGGGCGGCAAGAGTTATTTTTCGAGCATCCCGGACCCACACTAAGGCCGTCGAGCTGGGCGAGAAAGACGACGATTATAACTATGGTCGCCAGTTTTCTTAGACTAACGGACAAATTTATATTAGCTCGTCGGCTGCCTCAAGAGCACCGACGGCTCTAACATTGTTAACGTCGGCCTGTCCAAACCAACGACGTTAAACGGTTATGATCGACGGCCCCGACGAATATAGTTTCTCCGACACTCCTTTGCCTCATTCCTGTAGTGAAAAATATGGTTGATTAGTTTGCTGTTTTGCAGAGATATTACCATTGACGTGCACTATTTCAATTTTCAAGGTATGATTCATTTTGAGAGCTGACGCATCTTTATTTGTAGAAATAATACGCAATATAATATAATTTGGAAACTGATTTGTTTGTTGTACAACAGAATGTACGTAACCTTAGCTTATTGCACTAGCTTATAAATTGAAGTTTTTCGAACAAGATAAATTATCGATCTAATATTATTATATAGGTGTGTCTAGATTTCAGGTGCCTGAAATTTAAGAAAATTTCAGACAACAAGTAACTAGCAGCAAATTACTAGCATTAATCACTAATCTTTATAAACCTATTAATCTTTAATTTTATAGGTTAACCAGATACAATTTTTTAATTATTTTACAATTAATATAACCCTACAACGGATTAACAATTAACAAAATTAAAAAAACCTATCTACACAGCTGTCGCGCTCACAAATGGTTGCGTCGTTGAAGTGAGGTGCTGAATCACGCACATGAAAAACAGTCTTTCCGTTTTTATATGGCACCTAATTCAAAGAAGGTGCACCTTTTGTTTTGACTAAAGTATGCAACACATTGATGAGACTTCTGTCACGCGTAGTGAATGTTAGAATAAATGGGCTTGGCTCATGCAATATTTTGGAATAAATTCCAATAAATCTCAAAGGTCAATTACGGTAAGAGAGGATGATTCTAAATATTTAGTCCCACATGGAAAGTGGAAGGGGAGCAACCTCTACATATAAGAGAGGTTGTTCTTCCACTCCTTGAGTGAGAGAGAAGAGGAGAAGAGAGGGGCGGCCCACGCGCGCTCCTCCTCGTCCTCGCTCGCTCGCCTCGCCACGCACACGCGCCCGCGCGCGCGTGTGAATTCGAGCCTCGAGCCGAACCCATATTTTATATTTTTGCAGAAAATTTAATCGGGCTTTTGGGCTTCTGAATATTTTGGCTTTCGAGACTGAGTCCAAGTCATTCGAGACAGACGCGCCTACAACTGCAAAGTCGGATCGGATGTGGGTCCTCCGGATCGCAACTGAACGGCCTCTGCGATACTCTATAAATACGGGCCTTCGCGGCGGGGCAAATCATCCCACAATCATTTCGTTCTTACGCTCTCGTTCCTTAAACCGCTTTTTAGTCTACTCCATCACGAGCGCTAGTGTGCACCGGTGATCGGGAGAGCAGGTCTCTGGAACCGCTCGCCCTTGCGATCCTGTATCGGGCGAGGGCAAATAAGGTTTTTGGGAAGCGCTTCGCGCGACTGCTCACGTTCTTCACCGCAGGTCGTCTACCAAGGAAATCGGACGTTGCGGCCCAACGTCGCCACCAACGCCTGTAGCAACTGTTCGATGTCAGATCTATAGCAGAAGCATATGCATCACCTGATGCAGATGACTAGAAAGAAGCAGTTCATGGTAAGACGAACTCAATTCTTTCTAGTGGAACTTAAGAGTCAAACCAGTAGGATGCAGGTGGGTGTTTAAAAAGAAGCTCATGCCTGATGGTACTATTGATAAGTACAAGGCAGGACTAGTTGCAAAGGGTTATACTCGAAAGGAAGGTCAATACTATTTTGACACCTATTTACGTGTTGCCAGAATGACGACAATTCGTGTACTACTTTCTTTGACTGCCTCTTATGGTCTAATCATCCATCAAATGAATGTGAAGAAAGCTTTCCTTAACGGGAAGTTGCAAGAGGAATCTATATGAAACAACCTAATGGGTTTGTAGTAAAAGGTTAAGAGACAAAGGTGTGCAAATTTTTGAAATTCTTGTATCGCCTGAAACAAGCATCTAAGCAATAGCATGAGAAGTTTGACAGTACTTCGACATCTGTGGGCTTTGTCATTAATGAGGTTGGTCGGTGCGTGTACTATCGCCATGATGGAGGCGATAGAGTTATATTATGCTTGTATGTGGATGATATACTCATTTTTGGTATGAGCATTGATATAATTTTTTAGGCCAAGTCTTTTCTATCAAAGTGTTTTGATATGAAAGATCTAGGAGAAGCTAATGTTATTTTGAACATTAAGCTAAATAAGAATTAAATTGGGGTTACTTTAAGTCAATCCCACTATGTTGAGAAAATCTTGAGTCGGTTCGGCTTTATGGATAGCAAGATTTCTCCAACATCTTATGATCCCAACGTGATACTCAGATAGAACAAGAAAGAGTCAAGAGATCAATTTAAATATTCTCAAATGGTCTGTTTACTCATGTACTTAGCGAGCGCAACTCGTCCTGATATATCGTTTGCTGTGAGCAAACTGAGCAGGTTCACATCAAGCTCGGGTATAGATCATTGACGTGCACTTGAAAGGGTTATGCACTACTTGAGAGGTATAATGAGTTATGGAATTTACTATACTGGGCATCCAGGAGTGCCTGAGGGTTATAGTAATTCGAAATGGATCTGTGATGTTGATGAACTCTATGCCACGAGTGGATATGTGTTCACTCTAGCTAGTGATGCTATATCATGGAGGTCTTGCAAACATACCATTTTGACAAGGTCAACCATGAAAGCAGAACTCACTACTTTAGAGACAGCAACTGCAGAGGCAGAATAGCTGCAAGAGCTCTTGATGGATTTGCCGGTAGTTGAGAAACTATTGTCGGCAATACTTATGAACTGTGACAATCAAACGATTACTGCTAAAGTGACCAGTTCTAAGGATGATGCAAAATCATCAAGACACGTTAAGAGACGTTTGAAATCTGTCAGGAAATGAGAAACTCTAGAGTTATTACTGTTTCATACATACAAACAGATAAAAACCAGGCAAAAACCTGGCAGATCCCTTTACTAAGGGTTAAAGTGATAGGAAGTGCATCAAGGGAGATGGGTTTAAGACCCATTGATGTGACACCATTGTAGTAACTCAACCTATATGATCGGAGATCCCGTGAATTAAGACATGAGAAAATAAGCTAGTGGTCCGAGGAGAGTACACTTCCTTTAGACCCTCTCTATGTGAAGATGCACACTTGTACTCTCAAACTGTAAGGAAGGTTGGCGATTTTCCTTAATGTGTTTCTGTTGGCTATGTGTTGCAAGGATGCCGTCCTACAACGCAATCTTGAGAGAAACACACCTATATGAGCTCCGAAGACTGTCTAACGTCGCAGTCTGTGAGATTTAGGTGATCTCTAGAAAGCTCATGAATAGACCATGTAGTACGACGCATATGCTCCACCTGTGGGGTAGACTACTGGTAGTCAATTACTAGTAATGGTTTTTAGATGAAGTCGGTTTGCACAAAACTTGCAATTCAAGGCGTAGTATATTGTCCAAGTTATGAACTAATGTAATTTAAGGATCTAGACACAAGTTCAGCTTAACAATCTCTGCTGAAACACTAAACAAGGAATGAGAATGACGTCTCTTCTAATGGCTTTGAGATTTCGTGGGGGTTGTTAGAATAAATGGGCTTGACCCATGTAATATTCTGAAATAAATCCCAATAAATCTCAAAGACCCATTAAGACAAGAGAGGGTGGTGCTAAATGCTTAGTCTCACATGGGAAGTCGAAGGTGAGCAACCCCTACATATAAGGGAGGTTGCTCTTCTACTCCTTGAGTGAGAGAGAAGAGGAGAACAGAGGGGTGGCCCACAAGTGCTCCTCCTCCTCGCTCGCTCGCCTCGCCACGCACACGCGCGCGCGCCCGTGAATTCGAGCCTCGAGCCGAGCATAGATTTTATATTTTTGCAAAAAAATTAATCGAGCTTTTGGGCTTTCGAATTTTTGGACGTTGGAGACGGATGCGTCTACGACTGCGGGTTGGATCGGATGCGGGTCCTCCGTATCACAATCGAACCGCCTCCACGGGACTCTATAAATAAGAGTGTTCGCAGCAGAGCAAATCATTCCACGATCATATCACTCCCACAGTCTCGTTCCTTGCACCACCTTTTAGTCTACTCCATCCCGAGCGCCAGCGTGCACCGGCGATCGGGAGAGCAGGTCTCCGGAACCACTCGCCCTTACGATCCTGCACCGCAAGAGAGCGAATAAGGTTTTTGAGAAGCGCTTCGCGTGACTGCTCCCATTGCTCACCACGGGTCGTCTAGTGAGGAGATCGGGCATTGCGACCCAACATCGTCACCAACGTCCGCAACGGCTGTTCGACGCCAGATCTATAGCGGTTTCTCCAGCATCAAATCGGTACGCGATATTTATCGTTCCGTCTGTCTGCCGGTGTTAATCGCTGCTGTTTTTGCGTGTTTTCCGAGAATTATTCTGTAAATTGTCTCATATTTTCTAACAGTGAATTCAATATAATTAAGCAAGTGTGATATATGAACGTTCAATCGTTAGCTTTGCACATCATGATCAACATTGTAAAAGTTCTTTCAGGTTGTTAAATGTCACGTCGATCGAGCATATGGTAAGGAGTCTTCACCGTTACAACCCTGAACCCCCCCCCCCCCCCCCCCGTTCCAGGATGATGTCACTAAAAGCAATTCGAGAGAAACGTGAATGGATGAAGTTTCTGCACCAAAAATAAAACTAGTAACAACTAACAACTGCATATATTTTTTACCCTTTTCCAAATATATATTCTATTTGCTCAACCAAACATGCCATCCCAGTATTGGGAGGTCAAAAAAAAAAACATGTCGGCATCAGCTAATGGTGACAGTCTTGGACAGGTCAGGGTCAGATCCTCGGTCCTCATGACATAGCGGTTGGATGGTGTGTGTTAGGAGGGTGCCGGAGGTCGCGTACGTCTGGTGTGGTGCTTGGCCTTAGCATGGTACAATTTTACAATGATCCACTTGTTAGTTCAAGCAGGTGGATTGCGAAGGTATGGTGGTGATCGTGAGCGCAGTGCTTTGGTGGTGTAGACGCAGGTCGGGTTGGCGAACGCGAGTGTGGTCGTGTGGTGGTGGACATGGTGGTTGTGTCTATGTCGCATACAACTTTGCTCGATGGTGTTGTGAGAGTCAGGAATTCGCCAGCCTAGATGTTGGTGGTGATGATAGAGACTCTCATACAGTAATTCGTTCTGGTAGGGAAGCTTGGGTACAAGTGAAAGTCTAGCCTGGACAGAAAGTAAGGCTAACAACAATAGCGCGTGCGTGCGTCGTCGTAAGTTCTATTGAGGTGTTATGTAGAGGTACCTCTCCTGTATATCGTCCGGGTGAAAACCTTGTTAGCAACGACGGTGTTTCTAAGTCGTATCCCTCTTTGAAGGTGTCATTTTTGGAGGATGTACATTGTATGAAAGTTTTTTGTTACTTAACCAACATCTAGTTATAGTGAGTCGCGCGTCTTTAGATATGCACAGAAATAGTGGTAATTGCATTGTCTCTGGGTGAAGGATGTGACATCATCCTCTTTGCTTGGTTTTCATACTCAATTTCTCATATAAACTATTATATCACTTTTCTTCTTATACGATATTACACGTGAACTCCTCATTTCGAGCATTCCAAAAATAACAGGACAAGCAAAACGATTTATTGATGTTACATAGCTGCGATAAGAGATGGCATCATCATCGGTTGCGTACGTCGGTAATAGAGCTACTTCGGCATCACATGGACCGTTTATATTGTTTCAATAGTCAGAGTATCTGTCACGCTAATTGCTCTATATGACTAGTGCACCTTCGTGTGTCTAGACACGACTGGTTAGTAAGTAATCAAATATAGAATAAAAAATTCAGAATGCTGTGAAAAGAGGATGAACGGAAATAACCTAGATCATTAGCGCTGCAAAGGAATAAAAATATTGATATTATTAAATATAATTTACAAATAGATGAGTGAATGATCAATTCCTCATTTATTTCAGAATATTTACACTCCCGCCCGTGGGGGCAACACTATGGATGGATAGATATACATGTGTATACATCAATAAATTACATGTCATGTGTGTGTACGGTGGAACCTGCTTCCTCTATATAAGCCTATAGGTAGTTCTGGTGTTAGATTTCTAGTTGCAGCATGCCATTTCACAAAGCGTTACAAGTTGCTTCGGATGCATCCCTAGTTAATAAAGATATATAGATATATAAATCACTGACGATAAGAAGATCCAACCTTCAAGAAATCTATGAATTGCGCCTGTCCTTCAGCTTGATCATCCCGGTTTTCGTCTTGCTCCTCGATGCTTGAACCGCACTTTGTGTCGCTCGAGCTCGCGTTCACTTGTAGAAAATCATAAAACTCAACCGATCTGTCCGTATCTGTGAATCAAATTGCAATGCATCGCACACCATTATTAATTTTTTTTATCATTGGCACAATATCTACATATGCATATGCATGGATCAACGAAATACGCAATAATCAAAGGTGATCACCTTCATTAATTGTTGAACGATAACCCTCCGTGTTATCATGGCTAATAATGGCAAACGGACCAGCGAATTCACTTCGGTACTTGTCTAGCAAGGAGGTCATGCTGTTCGTGTCAGACCTAGGCTTTTTTGCGTTCCTGGGGTTATCGTCATCTTCCACGGCACCGCACCTGTTCGACAACATCATCCGCTCCCTGCACCGCCGCGCCATGATCACATGCCAGTGGTTCTTCACGGCGTTGTCGGTGCGCCCCGGGAAGAGCCTGGCGATGACGGCCCACCGGTTGCCGTGGACGCGGTGCGAGGCGAGGAGCAGCTCCTCCTCTTCCTCCGAGAAGGGGCTCCGTTTGATCCTCGGGTCGAGCTGATTGAACCACCTCAGTCTGCAGCTTTTCCCTGAAACAT
Source organism: Tuctoria greenei (assembly GCA_036927565.1). Taxonomy (NCBI): domain Eukaryota; kingdom Viridiplantae; phylum Streptophyta; class Magnoliopsida; order Poales; family Poaceae; genus Tuctoria; species Tuctoria greenei. The sequence goes on from JAYESD010000006.1 coordinate 17,595,746, forward strand.
TTTTTTGGCATTTCCAGTTAAGCTCCTTATAAATTACGCTGTACTCTTGTGACTCCCCATGGCTTATGCTAGAAATTTCTTTTGCACATACAGATGCATTACAAAGCAAGAAAAGTTAATCTCGCTAGAAAGTCAGACAAAATTGCTCTACAAATGACACAGTTGTGATATGCACATCAAAGTGAATACCACGTATGGTCACGAATGGCAAAGTCACCTCTTTGACATGACACCCTAACACATCTAAAATCTTCTAACTAGCCATGCATGCCAAGTAAATCACAAAGTCAAAACTCAAAGCAACCAATCGAACGAGAAAAGGAAGAAACTATAGGTTTATCAAAATTCTCTGATACATATGTTTTTTAGGGGAACTCTCTGATCATATGTTGTCTGTATGGGATTTATTTCTTGATCATATATAGTATATACCTGATCGCCCTTGAAGTTTCTCAGCGATGGCGTTCCAGTTGTGCGGCCCATATAGTGCGACAAGCTCTTTCAGCTTCTCGTCCTCCGAGGGTCTCCAGTGACCTCTGGTGCACATCCTCGATCGACCAAACGTCGAAGGATCAACAAAGCAAGAAGCCAACAACTGCCCTCTCTGAAGCTCTAAGATAATCTTTCAAATCGAGGTTGCAGAGTGGAATAAATAGGCAGCAGATCGAACAGAAGAAGAATCAACAACTAGCTAGCTGAGATATGAAGAACACACAGGACGAGAAGCAGATATCGAAACGGAAGAGCGAGGCAAGAGGAAGATACATGGGTTGTGGGGATATTTAAAAGGAAGGGAAAGCAGTGGTCAGTTTTCACCCTCCTCTCGTTGTTGTTGATCGTTAGTGAGGGAGAAGATAGCGAGTTAGGAGATGGTTACACCAGAGTTAGTTTGATGCTACGTGTGGGCTAAAGTGTGTGGTTTTGTACGTTAAGCTTCGCAAGAGAGAGAGGGTGAGAATAGGAAAAAGTAGTTACATGCTCTAGGTCCACAAGATCAACTAACTACCTTGCCAGTTACAATCGTTCAACAAACAACATACAGGAACCAGAGAGGCATGATCTGCATGCATCAGCGCCACGCAACCACCTCCTCTGACCTTGTGCTGAACCAGCTGGGTATCTTGATTAGTAAGATTCTGACCACCAAGAACTTAAAATTAAGGTTATACTTCCTCCATCACAAAAAAATTGTCGCTTTGTAGTTCAAAAATAAACAACGAAACAATGATTTTTTTTTTTGAAACGGAGGGAGTATATAATTTGTATTGGAGAAAAGAGCTGGATATGAACATATATTATACATGTAAATGCAGCTTCAACCAGAAATGTTTTGAGCTGATTGTTCTAGCTATAGCCTACATAATTTGATTTAAGACGCTGCAATCGCCTCGACTAGTTAGGTTTTTGTACTTCATTTGTTTTCGAAAGTAATGATATATTAGCATGTACGTACCTTTCAGAAGGATCACTTGCTATTTTCTCGCGACCTCAACCAGTCTTTGTGTGCAAAAATGTTCTCCCGGTGCACCTAATGTTTTTGAGAGTTTGGGAGAACGGGGAAAGATGGATGCGGCAGTATTAGGGTTGCTTGGTGGGGGGAATTCTGTTGTTCAGGTCTCAACATCCCCCTGATGTTTCAAACCTACATTGTCTACTTAAAACCAACCCATCAGTCTCCCTCCGCAAATGTACTCGACACCTAATTATACTGACACGCCTTTAAAATATATTCTGCATTGTTGGCTACCTTAACCTGCAACATTACATTTTTAACATGATAAGCTAATACATTCGGAAACAAGTGAAAATAATAATATAAAATCATGATGCCTAGAAATAATATAATATCGTGCACAAACCAAGGAGGCTTCACGAATACTGACAATGAGGCACATAAAACGTTGAATGCTCTCCTCCCTAGATAAAATATGGTTCGGTTTACAACAACCTTATTATCGAAATATTTTGGAAACAAGGAAAACTAGTTTCTGCTTGTGGCAACGAAGAGCCAACTAGATCGTTGTAGTTGCTGTGGAGTTTCAAGTGCTGTTGGGCGCCTCAGACCTACCCGCTCAATCAAGACATTTATCTATTTGTTACTTGCATGCCCGTGCTATATCAAAAAGACAACGAGCGGTCTCTTTCGTAGCAGGGGCTTCTCGAGCACGCATAATCTATGCGAAATTTTATAACACCCTGATGACAAAAGATGATGGTTTTACTGAATCATTACGTTGCTTGGACGAAACACGGACTGGATTAGCAGAGATAAGTACATAACTACATCCAAATCCGTTTCCCGGTTTGCTTCAACGGAAATACGTCATTCACTCGAACTTTAGTCATTACTCACTACCCCTTACATTCAAATTACTTCCTCCGTCCCCATGAATTTGTCGTTTTGTAGTTTATTTTTGAACTACAAAGCGACAAGTTTATGAGGACGGATGGAGTACATTTTAATGTCAAATTTATTGTGATCCTAGCTAGGGATTTTCACAAGTCAAACATGTTCGTGATACTCCGTCTAATTGATTTGAAAACGCTGCAAAAACAGTTAGTACTCAAAGAGAACATGACTTTGACTAACAGCTACCCTCTCTTAGTTCATAAATTTCTTGTAACACAAAATTAATGTCATTTGGTCAATATTAAACAATAATTACTTATGAATCTAATTTTATATGCCATAATGACATTAATAAATGCGTAAGTTTTAATTATCAAAGTTACAACGTTCTAAAGCTATCCACACTCGTTTCCTCTAAAGCATACTCTATACACTATTCTCTTTCTACTTTATAGTTTCTACTCTAAATTTACACATATGAAGTATGCTTTACAGTATGCCACTGCGGACAGTCTAACAAGATGAATCACATCTACTATTTTTTTATAAAAAAATTCTACGATTTTCTGAATGAAGATTGTGTGTGTGTGTATTACATCCACTCTAAAGGTATAAGAATTACCACATTAATTAAGAAAAAAATACTCATCATTCTCATTTATAGAAACAGTATATCAAAATATTTGTATCATGATTTTAAAATTATCCACCTTTATTATTATAATTAAATAGCCTAAAATAACTATACAAATATATAAATTGCTCACTATTGTCATCACACAAATAATATCAATCGTAATACAATAATAAGCCAATTAGGCATTTCAATATAATAAAATACTAACTATAATTAGATTATTGATAGGAGCCGCGCAAACACGTGGTCAAATGCAAACTACTACTGGTTCACAACGGTGCATAAAGGTGTTTGATCACAAAAGTTACGAAACTGCAGGGGCACCAAAACTATTCAAGCAACTGGCAATAGTAGTTTCGGGAGTAAGTGCACAATCCGTCATCTCATGGGCGTCAGGGACTTTGAACTTGAAATCAATCCTACTAGCCCCCTTTTGATCGGAGAAAAATGTAGGAAAAGCATATGATTTGGATTCCCGTAGAAATTGTTAAAATTAATGGGCTTAGTCCAACAATAATTCAGAAATAATTCTTAGAAAATCTCAAAGATCCATTAGTACAATAGAGGGTGGTGTTGAATGTTTAGTCCCACATGAGAAGTGGAAGAGGAGCAACTCATACATATAAGGAAGGTTGTTCTTCCACTCATTGAGTGAGAGAGAACAAGAGAAGAGAGGGTTGGCCCACGCGCGCTCCTCCTCCTCGCTCGCTCGCCTGTTGCCCCGTCCCGCACACAAGCGCGCGTGTTCGTGTGAATTCGAGCCGAACCTAGATTTTATATTTTTTACAGAAAATTTATTTAGGCTTTTGGACTTCCAAGTTGGATAGAGTCCAAGTTGGAGACGGACGCGTCTACAACAACCGAGTCGGTTCTGGTGCGGATCCTCCGGATCGCAACCGAACTGCCTCTCGAGGACTCTATAAATACGGGCGTGCGTGGTAGAGCAGACAATCCCACTATCAGATCATTTTCACGTTCGCGTTCCTTGCGTCGCCTTTTAGTCTACTCCATCCTGAGCGCCGGCGTGCACCGACGATCGGGATAGCAGGTCTTTGGAACCATTCGCCCTTGCAATCCTGCACCAGGAGAGGGCGAATAAGGTTTTTAGGAAGCGCATTGTGCGACTGCTTGCGTTCTTCATCAAGAGTCGTCTACTGAGGAGATCGGGCGCTGCGGCCCAACATCGCCACCAATGTCTGTAGCGGTTGTTCGTCACAAGATCTACAACAATTTCTCCGGCTTCAAATCAGTACGTGACATTTCTTGTCCCGTATGTCTGCCGGTGATGATCGCTGCTGTTTTTCGCGTATTTTTTTAGAATTGTTCAGTAAATTGCCTCATAATTTCTAACAATCCAAAAACCTTATTAGACAATTTTCTGAGTTGAACATGATGACTTTAGCCAATGCACTGAGGATGGAGAAATTATCTGGTGTGCACTTCAAGAGGTGGCAAGTTAAGGCCACACTCTTGCTCCAGTCACTTAAGATCTTCTGGGTAACCGAGGGACGGCCTCAAGGTCATTTGCTTGTTGAAGAACAGACGAAGTTCGAAGAAGCCAATTCTGTCCTGAGAGGATGTATTCTAAGTGTTTTTGACAACAAATTATGTGATGTCTATCTGACAGTCACAACTAGTAAGGAGCTCTGGGATGCACTTAATGCTAAGTATGGTGCAGTCGATGCGGACGATGAACTGTATATCATGGAGAATTTTCATGACTACAAGGTGGTAAACAACCGTCTCGTAGTTGAACAAGCTCATGAAATACAGTGCCTTGCGAGAGAGATCAACCTCCTTAAGTGTCCTTTACCCGACAAATTTGTGGTTGGGTGCATTATTGCAAAATTAACTTTTTCATGGAGGGACTTCACTATAACTCTCAAACACAAGAGACATGAAATATGAGTTGAAAACCTGATAGGATCTCTTGATGTTGAGGAGAAGGCTTGGGCTAAGGACGCTACTGAGACAGGAGGTTAGGGTCAATCTAGTGTCAATGCTAATATGGTACAGATACCCAATGTCAAGAATAAAAAGAACAACAAGTTTCAATTCAAGACAAACAAAACTACTGCTTTCAAGAAGAAGAAGAAGTAAAAAAAAAACTAATGATGGTTGTTGCTATACTTGTGGAGAGCAGGGACATATTTTCAAGGATTGTCCTCACAGGGCAGACCGTAGAGGGAAAAAGAATGTCAACATCATAACGTCTAGAAATGTAGATAAGTACAATAATTCTTTTACTGTTCTTTCTGTTTTTCAAACACCATCTTGGTGGTTTTATACAGGTTCTAATGTTCATGTATGTTCTAGCATGTCTATGTTTACTTCATACCTGTTCATCCGGGATTCCGCCGTCCTAATGGAGAATGAGTCACATGCTTCTGTTCGTGATGTTGGCGCGGTTGATCTGAAGTTCACTTCAGGAAAGATTGTCCAGCTAAAGAACGTGCAACATGTACCTACTATGAACAAGAATCTTGTTAGCGGTACCTTTCTACACATAAATGGGTTTAAAGTAGTTTTAGAGTCCAATAAAATAGTTGTGTCCAAGCGTGGACAATTTATTGGTTAAGGATATGAATGTAGAGGCTTGTTTCACTTTTCTCTTTTGGAGTTTAATAATAAGTCAGTGAACCATATTTGTGATAGTATTAATATGCAAGTGTTTGGCATTCTCGTTTATTTCACGTTAATATTGGTTTAATGAATCGGCTATCTAGTCTTAAATTAATTCTGGAATTCACCATTGTCAAATGTTATAAGTGTCATAGTTGTGTGCAATCAAAACAACCTCAAAAGCCTCACAAGGCAATGGAGGAGAGAAACTTGGCACCATTAGAACTCATACGTTCTGATCTATGCGAGATGAATGGTATGTTGACAAAAGGTGGAAAGAAATATTGTCGAAGTGTTAATGCGACACTTCCCCCGGATCTGCTAAGGAGTGGCCCACGGAGGTTCTTTGATCGGCAGGGCTTAGTTCTCAATCTAGTGATCGCGCGTATGAGAGTATGAGACGGTGGTTTATACATGGTTTAGGCCGCAAGAGCGTAACACCCTACTCCACGGTGAGATTGTATGGTTGGTGTGTGTGTGTGTGGTCTCGATTGGCTGTCCTAGTCTGAGCGGATGTCTAAGTCGGTGACTGTCTGGTCCTTTTATAGTCCAAGGTCGGACAATTTACAAGTGGAACACGGGGCACAATAGGTGTCTCCAGGGTGATCTTATTTTGAACAAGATCTAAAGCTTCTTGCGTACACTGCCTCTGACCGCGCCTTGAAGACTCGCTGTCTTGCTGTGTCGGACGCATGTGGCTATTTGTAGTCATTGATGGTGGCAGGGGATGTCCCGTTCGTCTGTCTTGTCATCGTAAGCTACCCACTTGGCGGAGTGGGGTAGGCCTAAAACGCCTTCACTGCGATGTGACTGGACGCGGTGGTACCTGACAGGGGCGTGCGCTGCACCTGTGCGCTTGGGGAAGGAGTGTGCCTTCAATGCGCGAGTGGATAGGATGCGCCACCCTTTACTCTTCGGGCCCCCCCGACCCATTGCACGTCGTGGGGCACATGCCAGCTCTGGAACTCTCCTCGGTGGGAGAAAGGGTCCAGAGCCGAAGGACGCGTGATAGCTCCAGAGCCCTCCTCGGTGAGTGCAAGGGCCCACAGCGGGAGGACGCGTGGCAACTCCGAAGCCCTCGGTGGGAGCAAGGGCCAAGAGCCGGAGGACGCCTGGCAGCTCCGGAGCCCTCCTCGATGGGACCAAGAGCCTGGTGCCTCTTCTAGCTGGTATGCGGGGGAACCCAGTCTGATTATTATCGACAAGGGCCCCCGGGCCCACCTCAGGAGAGGTGACGATCCCGTAGGTGGGGCCTTCATATTGTCTTGTAAAAGTGATGCCAGCGAGCCCCCTGGGGGGCGCCAGAGCTCGAAGAAGTGACACCAACGGCCCCCTTGGGGGGTGTCGCAGCTCGAAGAAGTGACGCTGGCGACCCCCTTGGGGGGCGCCGGAGCTCGGAGAAGTGACGCCGGCGGCCCCCTTGGGTGGCGCCAGAGCTCAGAGAAGTGATGTGGCGGCTCCCTTGTGGGGAGCGTTGGAGCTCAGAGAAGTAATGTCGGCAGACCCCTTGGGGGGTGCCAGAGCTCGGAGAAGTGACACTGGCGGCCCCCTTGGGGGCGTTGGAGCTAAGAGAAGTGACGTCGGCAGCCCCTTGGGGGGGGCGGTGGAGCTCGCAGAACTGACGCTGGCGGCCACCTTGGGGGCGCCGGAGCTCGCAGAAGTGACGCTGGAGGCCCCCTTGGGGGGCACCGAAACTCAAAGAAGTGACGCCGGTGGCCCCCTTGGGAGCGCCGGAGCTCGAAGAAGTGACACTTGCGGCCCCCTTAAGGGATGCTGAAGCTCGAAGAAGCATTGACGGTGCTTACCACGGACATGTCGAACGTCGGCGGCGGGCTCCATGTATGTCCTGCACACACGGTAGACAAAAAGTAATTTCGCTCGCTGGTCAACACTTTCCTGCTCGTTAGTTTAGGAGGGGAAAAAGTCTCGGGTGGTATTATGGCTTACGATCCATAGCTAAGATTGAAAGTGCATCTAGGACTCCCTTGTGGGTTTTGGATGATTTACTACAAGCAATTGGGATCCTAACCTCTTTGTTGAGATGAGTGCAGGATTTTAATAGGAAAATGAGCAAAGTGCCAAAAAGGAAGGAAGAGTGAGGAGCGAAGTGGAAATGAGCTCAAGGAAGAAGAATAGTAGATCATTGTGTATGGAGTGTGTTAAGAAAACACATCCCAAGAGCTCAATCACCATTAAACACACACATTGCACAAAGTTACACAGGACCGGACTAGTCCGACTGACACCAGACTAGTCCGATATCCTTTCTGCACGAAATCGAACAAGTCCGATATCCATCGGACTAGTCCGATATCTATTCTGACTAGAATCGGACTAGTCCTCCCTAGTGTGGACTAGTCCTCAAAATACTTCACAAGTCACACTAAATCGGACAAGTCTGATCACAGCCGGACTAGTCCGATATTCTTTCTGATCCAAATCGGACAAGTCCGATGTTTGCACGGACTAGTCTTAAATACCCTCTGATCTGAATCGGACAAGTCCTCCAAGTGCGGACTTGTCATCCTATACACTCAGGGTTTCACATGTCCGGACAAGTCCGATGACTATCAGACTAGTCCGAAGATTTCCAGTAGCGAAATCAGACAAGTCCGCTCCTATCCGGACTAGTCTGATATTTCCGGAAACTTAGGGTTTGCTACACACAGCACACCGGACTAGTCCGGTGACCACCACGGACTAGTCCGATCTTTCTGAACCCTAACGGTCACTTTTAGAAACCCATATAAATAGAGTTGTATGGCCATATTTTACACTCACGAACCCTAGCGCCAACACACCTCCCAAGAGACTCAAAAACCACATCTCTCCACGAAATTAAGTGCAACAAATATCAATCCTTTGAGGATTCACTCTAGTTCATTGGAGAGACACATTCAACACCACATTGAGCTCTTGGTTTGATTCTCTAACACACTCCTGCGATTTATTTGTAATTTTTGAGTGTGTTCTTGGTGGTATTTTGTGTTGTAATCCAAGGGAGCTCTCAACGTGTGAGAAAGCCCCTTGAATTCGGTTATTCACCCCTTTGAGATAAGTGGAAGAGGATTGGCCTTCGTGGTGATCCGACGAGGGTAGGGTTGGAGAAGACCCGGTCCTTTTGTGGGCTCCTCAACGTGGATGTAGGTTGCCTTTGTGGGAACCGAACCACGGGGTAAATCTCTTGTATTCTCTGTTGTGTTCATTGTTCTTACTTCATATCAATCTAGGGTTACAAATTGATCTTGATTACTTTATGTTGAAATATCAAGTATAAGTTTGAATCATGATACAACCTGATTCATAACCTTGTGACACTTTGTCTAATCGTATACTTCCGCTGCATATATTGAAGAACAAAGTTAATCGGTCAAACCTAACCAATCTAGTCCGTATACACCGGACTAGTCCGCACTTTACCGGACTAGTCCGATTTCTTTGGTTTTGAATTGGTTGTTAAGTGTTGTAGGGTCCGACAATATTCAAAAAGGCCTATTCACCCCCCTCTAGGCCACATTCAATTGGTATCAGAGCGGGTTCTTCAAGAAAGAGACTAATCGCTCGAAGGAGATCATGTTGGACATGAAGGACACCCACAAGATCAACAACCAAGAGAAGGTTGATGATGAAAAGAATCTCAAGGTGGAAAAGCTCCTCGAAGCCATTCAAGACTTCGAGGACGACGATGAGGAGACGCTGGATCTTAAGGAGCTCCTAAGAAAGAAGACACTTTCCAAAGGGAAAGTAAAAGTGGAAGAGAAGAAGAAGGGGAGTAGTCATACTGACTACTCCCAATATCCTTTTAACTATGATCGTCTCAATTCCAATAGCAATCATTATTTATCTATCCCACTTGGAAAAGCCCCACACTTCGATGGAAGTGATTACTCAATGTGGAGGCAAAACATGAAAATGCATCTAATTTCCCTCAATCCAATTTTGTGGCATATTGTGTGCACAGGGATAGATATTTCGGACGACAACGAAGAGCTCACCCCCAGCCAAGAGCAGGCAATTCACCAAAATGCTCAAGCCGCGGCCGTAATTACCCCTTCACTCAGTCGGGACGAGATCACCAAGGTGGATGGACTCGAAATTGCAAAGGAGATATGGGACACACTACAAACTGCACATGAAGGTGACCGACATGTGTGTGAAGCAAAAATCGAGATGATTGAAGGCAAGTTAGGAATATTTTCTATTGAAGAAGACGAGTCACCCCAAGACATGTACAATCGATTAAAGACACTCGTCAACAAGGTCAGATCATACGGAAGCAAGAAGTGGAATGACCACGAGGTGGTAAAGCTCATCCTTAGAGCTTTTATGCCTCGCAATGTCACACTATGCTCCATGATTTGAGAAAGCCCCGGATACAAAAGGTCGACTCCGGATGAACTGCTTGGAAAGATCATCAACTTCGAGATGATGGAATAGCAAGCAAAACATGTCAAGGAAATTGCCGATCTCACCTCGGCGAAGAAGAAAGGGGTGGCTTTGAAGTCCACTCTCAAGCCCCTATCCAAAGAAGCTAGAGAAGCACAACTAGAGGAAGATAGTGACGATGAAAGCAGTGAATTGAATGAAGAAGACATGATATTGTTCATGAATAAATTCAAGAGAATAATGAAAAAGAGACAAGGTGCAAAGTCAAGCGAAGGAAAGTACAAGGAAAGAATGAAGCCAAAGTTGAGGCGGGCATGCTATAATTGTGGTGAATACAACCACTTTATAGTTGACTGCCCATATGAGGAGAACAAGAAGAAGACCAAAGAAGCCAAGCCTCAACCCAAGAAATTCTTCAAGAAGAAGAAACAAGCCGAACAAGTGCACATCGGAAAGGAATGGGACTCAAATGACGAGTCCTCATCGTACGAAGAAGAAGAGATGGCTAGCATAGCCATCGAGAAGACATCCAAGAAGTCTACCCTTTTCCCCACACTTGGTGCATGGAAGGGAGATGGCACTTGCCTTATGGCAAAGGAAGGTAAACGCAAGGTAACCATTAAACCCTCTTCCGTGCATTCCTATTCTAGCGATGATGAACTCAATAGTGATAATGAGGACATGATTATTGGACTAGATAGGAAAACTGCTACTAAAATGAAATTTTTGCTTGATCAACTTGTTGAGAAGGAGAGATTAATACATCGTCAAGAGGACATGATCATCTCCCAAAAGGAGGAATATGTCAAACTTGACAAACTTCTAGAACTTGAAAAGGAACGAAGCAAATCACTAGAGCTTGAGTTAGCTTCAAGCAAGGAAACTTGCTTGGAGCTAACTGACTCAAATGCCACCATCAAGGACCAACTTGCTGACCTGATCAAGGTCAACAAGATCCTTGAAGTGCAGGTTGAGTCACTCAAGCTAAGTGAACCTTCCTCCTCTTCGAGTTCACCTTCTCAACTAACTAAAACTGACTTTGCTCATTCTTGCACATGTAAGAAAAGTGACATCAGTTTGAAGGATAAGCCAACTTCTCCAAAGGAAAAACATCCTGCCCATAGTGGCATATTTGACAAGGAGAAGATCAAATATGCACGTAGTGCATACTTGGTCAAAAGACCTCCAAATGTCTAATATGGCATTGGTTATTCCTATGGTGAAAAGCAACGTGCTAGAAGCCATAAGAATAACAAGGAGAGGATTACCTTTGTAAAAGGAAGGCCCTCTCAAACTGGAAAGTCACAGATTAAGACTGTAACTGCACAGGAACACCGGACTAGTCCGGTCGGTGTCCGGACAAGTCCGGTCCTCCGGACAAGTCCGACCCCGCAGACTAGCCCTGTACATAAACAACAACATCTATTGTTTAAAACTTTTGATGGCTCCTATGTGTTAATGAGAAATAACTTTGGCAAGGTTTATGCTCATTATGTTAGGCCACGCCATGGGAACACCAAGTCTCATGTGTGGGTGCCCAAGTGCATTGTAACTAACCTCCAAGGACCCAAGCAAGCTTGGGTACCTAAAACCAAGGCATAGTTTGTTTTTGTAGGCATATTCCTCTGGTGGATCTAAATGGGCGCTAGACAGTAGGTGCACCAATCATATAACCAGGGAAAGAAGAATGTTCGTAGAATATGAAGAGAATGAGGACCCAAACGAGGGAATCTACTTTGGAGATAATAGTCAAGGAAGGGTGCTCGGTACCGGTAAAATTGCAATATCCTCCAAACACACACTTTCTCATGTTTTACATGTTGAATCTCTAGATTATAACCTACTGTCCATATATCAATTATGCGACAAAGGTTATAATTGCTTGTTCACTAACGAGGGTGTGACCGTTTCTAGGAGGAGTGATGGTTCCGTTGCATTCAAGGGTATGTTAAAGGGAAAGCTCTATCTTGTTGACTTTAACAAGGATAAAGCTGGACTTGACACATGCTTGATTGCAAAGACCAACATGGGTTGGCTGTGGCATAGACGGCTAGCGCATGTTGGTATGAGGAACCTTCAAAAACTCCTCAAAGGCGATAACATCTGAGGTTTGAACGATGTTGTATTTGAGAAAGACAGGCCCTGTAGCGTGTGTCAAGCCGGGAAGCAAGTTGGAGCACCTCACCCCACCAAAAACGTCATGACTACAACAAGACCACTCGAGCTTCTACACATGGACTTGTTTGGTCCAATAGCCTATATAAGCATCGGCGGTAACAAATATGGTTTAGTTGTTGTTGATGATTTTTCTCGCTTCACTTGGGTTTTCTTTTTGCATGATAAGTCGGAGACACAAGGAACACTCAAGAAGTTCTTCAAGCGAGCTTAAAACAAATTCTCATTGACAATCAAGAATATTCGAAGCGACAACGGCATGGTGTTCAAGAATACACAAGTGGAGGAGTACCTTGATGAAGAAGGCATAAAGCAAGAATTTTCAGCGCCATACTCCCCACAACAAAACGGAGTTGCCGAAAGAAAGAATCGAACACTCATAGAGATGGCAAGAACAATGCTCGGTGAGTACAAGACATCGGATCGATTTTGGGCGAAAGCGATTAACACCGCTTGCCACGTCATAAATCAACTCTATCTTTATCGACTACTCAATAAGACATCATATGAGCTACTCACCGGTAACAAACCAAATATTTCATATTTTCGTGTTTCCGGTTCTCCATGTTATATCTTGAACAAGAAGCCTAGGACTTCAACGTTCGCTTCAAAGTCCGATGAAGGTTTCTTGCTTGGTTATGATTCGAACACTTACGCCTATCGTGTTTTCAACAAGACCTCCATACTTGTCGAAGTAGCACGTGATGTAGTGTTTGATGAGACTAATGGCTCCCAAAAGGAGCAAGTTGATCCATGTGAACTAGGTAAAGAAGAAGCGCCTTGTCAAGCATTGAAAAGAATGGCTCTAGTTGAGGTTCGACCACAAGAGCCACCTCCACACATACATGAAGAAGATGAACCACAAGAGGAGATCAACAATCAAGGGGGAGATTCAACACAAGATCAACCACAAGGATACGAAGATAATCAACAAGTCAACGAAGACAATGACTTAGGGGGAGAAGCAGATGATCATGAAGATACAACTCCTCAAGTGCCACACCCAAGAGTACACCAATGTGTCCAAAGGGATCACCCAATCGACAAAATCATCGGTGATATTCAAAAGGGAGTAACCACTAGATCTCACAGAGCTAACTTTTGTGAACACTATTCGTTTGTATCATTTTTGGAACCACGTAGGGTTGAAGATGCATTGAAAGATCCGGACTGGGTGGTGGAAATGCAAGAAGAATTGAACAACTTCAAGCGGAACGAAGTGTGGGAACTTGTGGCAAGACCCAATGCAAACATTGTCGGCACCAAGTGGGTCTTCCGCAACAAACAAGATGAACACGGGGTGGTGACAAGGAACAAGGCACGACTTGTGACCAAAGGGTATTCACAAGTCGAAGGTTTGGATTTCGATGAGACTTTTGCTCCAGTAGCTAGGCTTGAATCTATTAGAATATTACTTGCATATGCTACTCACCATGATTTCAAGCTGTATCAAATGGATGTGAAAAGCGACTTCCTCAACGAACCAATCAAGGAAGAGGTGTACATGGAGCAACCACCCGGGTTTGAAGACAAAGAGTTCCCCGACCACATGTTTAAATTGTGAAAGGCTCTCTACGGCCTCAAACAAGCTCCTAGAGCTTGGTATGAGTGTCTTAGAGATTTCTTAATTGAAAATGGCTTTAAGATTGGCAAAGTAGATTATACACTGTTTACAAAGAATTTTGATGATGATCTTTTTATTTTTCAAATTTATGTTGACGATATAATCTTTGGTTCAACTAACCAATCTTTTTGTGAAGAATTTAGTAAAATCATGACAGACAGGTTTGAAATGTCAATGATGGGAGAGTTAAAGTACTTCTTGGGATTCCAAGTACGGCAACAAAAGGAAGGGACGTTCCTAAGCCAAACCAAGTACACGCAGGACATACTCAAGAAGTTTGGCATGGACAAGGCGAAGCCCATAAAAATCCCCATGGCAACGAATGGCCACCTAGAACTCAATGAAGATGGACCTAGCGTCAACCAAAAGGTATATCTCTCCATGATTGGATCTCTACTCTATTTATGTGCATCTAGGCCAGATATTATGTTGAGTGTATGTTTGTGTGCAAGATTTCAAGCCAATCCTAAGGAATGTCACTTGACAGCCGTAAAAAGGATCTTGAGATATTTAGTTCATACACCCAACCTTGGCCTTTGGTACCCAAAAGGCTCAAAATTCAATCTCATTGGTTACTCCGATGCAGATTATGTCAGGTGCAAAGTAGATAGAAAAAGCACTTCCGGTACATGCCAATTCCTAGGGAGATCCTTAGTTTCTTGGTCCTCCAAGAAACAAAATTCCATTGCCTTATTCACAGCCGAAGCGGAGTATGTTGCAGCCGGGAGTTGTTGTGCTCAACTCCTTTGGAAGCGACAAACTCTAAGGGACTATGTTTTCAATATGAACCATATTCCACTCCTTTGTGACAATGAGAGTGCCATTAAAATTGCCCACAACCCAGTTGAGCACTCCAGAACTAAACATATAGACATAAGACATCACTTTTTGAGAGATCATGCCATGAAAGGAGACATAGCTATTTCACATGTCAAGACTCAAAAGCAATTGGTCGACATATTCACCAAGCCACTTGATGAAAAACGTTTTTGTGAACTCCGAAATGAACTAAATATCCTTGATGCACGGAGTGTGGCTTGAAATGTTGCATACCTGTATGAATTCTTCAAATATGTTGATTGGATTGCGAAAATCATCTCTCTCATTTTTCTCCAAAAAACTATGTCAATTACTAGATCTTGGTGAATTATGATCATTGTTTGATTGTTGTATGCTTACTGATCATATTCATCAAGATTATTTGATGTGTTTTGCCTCTCTTTTCTCTAAATATGTACCTTCAAATATATATGAATGGTCTAAAAATTCTTGCCTGGTGACCCCGGACTAGTCCGTAGTTGCCCGGACTAGTCCGCCCATACAAACTAGTCTGTAGAGTGTCGGTTAGGCCGGACTAGTCCGGTAGACAACGGACTAGTCCGATATAGCCCCTCAAAAAGTTTGGACTAGTCCGGTCATCTCCGGAGTTGTCCGATTTTTCGTGTCCATAACCCTAGCCGTCGCTAAACCCTAATTTCCTCACCTCCACTCTTGCCTCACGTGCTCTCTCTCTTCGTGCTCGAGCTCCCAAGGCGATTCCTTGCTCCCTCCACCAAAAAGCTTCGCATTTGGGCAGAAATCAAGCTTGTCCACTTGAGGATTGAAGCTAGCAGACTTGTCCGGCCTTCAACACCCTCATCTCCAAGTTTCAAGCAATTCTTTGGTAATTTTCGCTCAAACCCTAGAAAATCCCAAATTTCTTCATTGTTGATCAAATAGCCTAGCATTCCTCGCTATATACATGCTATCTTGATGTATTATGTGTATGCTAAGGTCGTTGTGCATTAGAATTCACCATTTATCCAGTCTCTTAGGTTTTTGAGGATGAACACCGGACTAGTCCAGTCCATGCACGGACAAGTCCGGTCCCCCGGACTAGTCCGTGCCTGTGCACCGGACAAGTCCGATGTTTCTGAACTCAAAACCTAAGTCTTCAATTCCTCAATGCAATTCCTTGCTAACCGTTCACACCTTTTCCTTGTGTCATTCATTATCATTCATACCACTCTTTCTCAGGTCATGTCGAGCTCCGGCAATGATGTCTCCGACTTTGAGGCCGAGATGGACCACGAGGTGGCACCTCGGACCTCGATGAGTCTTGGCAAGAAGCACCAAGAAAGACCGTCCGAGCCAGCTTAGTCTCCTCCAAAGCTTGAAGGAAGGTACTAGCTAAGAAGCCAGTCTCCAAGGCAGCTGCATCATCGAGTGGCCCTCGCCAAGCAAAGGGCAAGGGCAAAGGGATTGCTATGGGTTCGGTTGGCCCGTTGAAACTTCATGCTCCAAGGGAAGGGGTCCGGGACCCTAATGAAGAGAAGTTCAACGGGAAGGGCAGTGACTCGGCGGCCAAGTTTCGAAGCATCGATTGGTATGGCCAACCGAAGCAAGCGGCTGATGGAAGGTTCTGGTGCAACTTCCATGTTGATTTCTATAGATCGGTGTATCTCTCAATGAATACACCAGTTGTGCGCAGTCGGTGTATTGACTGGGCACATTTTGAGAACAATGGGCTGCTCACCATTCACTGATGTAGTGAGAGCCATTGAGAAGCATGGACTGAGAGATCTGTTTGCTTTCAGAAATAACTGGAATGATGAAGTGATTGTGCAGTTCTTTGCGACCTGTCACTTCTCAAGTGAGGATGAGGAGAGTGTCACTTGGATGATCCATGGATCCAAGTACAGCATTACTCAAGAAGATTTTGCTAACCTTCTCCACCTTGACACCATAAGATCTGATTGCTTGGTCATACACAACATTGGTGTCATTGACAAGGATAGGATGAAGTTCCTATATGAGCCAAACTCAAAGTTTAACCCTCCTTCCACCAAAAACATGAAGCCATTCTTTGTGGTGTTGAACAGAGTGTTAAGGAATACAATTGCTCCCAAGGATGGAGATGTTGGGAGTGTGCAAGGATACCTCCGGACTCTGATGAGGGTCATAAGCAAGGACCGTCCATTTGATGTGGCGGAATACATTTGGAATGATATGGTGAACATATCCTGCACTCCCAACAAACCTTGCGGATATGCTCCTTAACTAATGTTTGTGATTGAGAAAGTCATCGGCATTGAGTTTGTGAAAGATGTGGAGCATCTCCCCTTGAGGCCTCAAATGCCTCAAAAGCCGAGTGTGCAGGCTTCTTCCTCGCCGGCCTCCAGTCCCGAGGCACCAGCAAGATCAAGAGAAGATGCTAGGGCTGCCCCTGCTTCTAGTGCAGCCCCTCAAAAAGGTTCAGCCAGTGGAATTCTCAAGTACCTGGCTACAATCTTTACCTCCTGCAAAAAGGCCGAAGTGAAGGCCCATAAGCTCAACAAGAAAAGAAAGGAGGAAGTGAAGTATATCAAGGCAAATGTCAAGCAAAATGCCAAAAGCTGGAGATTGAGCCAATTGGGTCTCCAACAATCTCTGAAGACTCAAATTCTGATTTCACCGAGCTCGGGCCCTTGACCCCCTCCGAGCTTGCCTACTTTGGTGTTGGGGGCTCGAGTACCTCCGCACCTCCTCCTCCTCATCATCATCAAGCTGAAGATGAAGATGATGAAGATGACGATGAGAGGACCGACAGCGAAGAGTGAAGACCCTAGAACCCTCCTCTCCTTCTTTTTGGTGTCTTGATGCCAAAGGGGGAGAGATTGAGGGGGAGTCTTAGTCTTAGCTTAGCTGCAGTTTGCGAGGAGAGAGCTCTATGCTTTGTTTTTCTTTTTTTTTAACTCTTTTGTGGCTTGTAATGTTTTAACAATGATCTTATGTTAATTATGGTTCTGTGATGCAATAACTTGATCCTTTGAGTAGTATTTATGGAAACTGTGATTTTTCTCTAGAATGACATATATGCTTGCTATTGGGTAATAAATGTCAATTATGTCATTCTCAATATTTCGGTGCACTTAGTTATGAATCCCACCATAAAGAATGCACATATGGACTATGCTTTCTCTACTTTATGTATTTTGGACTCATATGTGCATGCTTTATGAAAATCTCAATTTTTATCATATTTTGTGAAATCTCAATTGGTTGTCATCAATCACCAAAAAGGGGGAGATTGAAAGTGCATCTAGGACTCCCTTGTGGGTTTTGGATGATTTATGACAAGCAATTGGGATACTAACCTCTTTGTTGAGATGAGTGCAGGATTTTAATAGGAAAATGAGCAAAGTGCCAAAAAGGAAAGAAGAGTGAGGAGCAAAGTGGAAATGAACTCAAGGAAGAAGAATAGTAGATCATTGTGTATGGAGTGTGTTAAGAAAACACATCCCAAGAGCTCAATCACAATTAAACACACACATTGCACAAAGTTACACGGACCGGACTAGTCTGACTGACACCGGACTAGTCCGATATCCTTTCTGCACGAAATCGGACAAGTCCGATATCCATCGGATTAGTCCGATATCCTTTCTGACTAGAATCGGACTAGTCCTCCCCAGTGAGGACTAGTCCTCAAAACACTTCACAAGTCACACTAAATCGGACAAGTCCAATCACAGCCGGACTAGTCCGGTATTCTTTCTGATCCAAATCGGACAAGTCCGATGTTTGCACGGACTAGTCCGCAATACCCTTTGATCTGAATCAGACAAGTCCTCCAAGTGCGGACTTGTCATCCTATACACTTAGGGTTTCACATGTCCAGACAAGTCTGATGACTATCGGACTAGTCCGAATATTTCCAGTAGCGAAATCAGTCAAGTCCGCTCCTAGCTGGACTAGTCTGATATTTCAGAAAACTTAGGGTTTGCTACACACAGCACACTGGACTAGTCCAGTGACCACCACAGACTAGTACGATCTTTCTGAACCCTAACGGTCACTTTTAGAAACCCATATAAATAGAGTTGTACGGCCATATTTTACACTCTCGAACCCTAGCGCCGTCACACCTCCCAAGAGACTCAAAAACCACATCTCTCTACGAAATTAAGTTCAACAAAGATCAATCCTTTGAGGACTCACTCTAGTTCATTGGAGAGACACATTCAACACCACATTGAGCTCTTGGTTTGATTCTCTAACACACTCCTGCGATTTATTTGTAATTTTTGAGTGTGTTTTTTGTGGTATTTTGTGTTGTAATCCAAGGGAGCTCTCAACGTGTGAGAAAGCCCCTTGAATTCGGTTATTCACCCCTTTGAGATATGTGGAAGAGGATTGGCCTTCGTGGCGATCCGATGAGGGTAGGGTTGGAGAAGACCCGATCCTTTTGTGGGCTCCTCAACGTGGATGTAGGTTGCCTTTGTGGGAACCGAACCACGCGATAAATCTCTTGTGTTCTCTGTTGTGTTCATTGTTCTTACTTCATATCAATCTAGGGTTACAAATTGATCTTGATTACTTTACGCTGAAATATCAAGTATAACTTTGAATCGTGATACAACCTGATTCATAACCTTGTGACACTTTGTCTAATCGTATACTTCCGCTGCATACATTGAAGAACAAAGATAATCGGTCAAACCTAACCAATCTAGTTCGTATACACCGGACTAGTCCGCACTTTACCGGACTAGTCCAATTTCTCTGGTTTTGAACTGGTTGTTAAGTGTTGCAGGATCCGACAATATTCAAAAAGGCCTATTCACCCCCCTCTAGGCCACATTCAAAGATACGGGGCATGGGTAATTCAGTACGACAACATTCAGGGTATGGTTGCTGCCTTGCTTAGGGCATGAGCCGTCCAACCCCCTATACTCAGTTGTTAGAACTAGGAGGCAAGGTGTGTAGGCTTAAGGTACGAAACTAGGCTAAGCAGGCTGCACACCCTGGACCTCCAGCTCAACGTTAGCCTTTCACGGGTGAGAACCATTCGGCACCATGAACCCTAAGCAACAAAATGACCATCGAGCCCCAAACACATTACATGTAACTCATTTGGGACCGCCGTTAGCGGGATAGCACAACTCCGACTAGGGACGAGATAGGAGAAATGTAACTAGGCATATGGCGAATGATATGCAAAAGTAAGCAAAAAATTAAAGCATAATGTAAGTAATTTTGCGTTTCAGTCACCTTGTTCCTCCTCTTTACTTTTGCTACGCCTTACGGTCCTAAGCTGAGGAGCGGAGCTTGGGTAATTCAGTGTGTTAGCATCCGAGGTATGATTCCTGCCTCACTCGGGGTGTGAGCCATTTGGCCCTAGTACTTAGCCATAGCGCTGGGTAGGGTGTGAACGCTTAGGGTACGGAACCAGGCTAAGCAGGCTGAACACACTGAACCAAACCCACCGGGGCTTAGTTGCTTCGAGTGCTGCTCCTAGACGCTATGTCACCCTTTTTAGAAAAAAAAAACTATCCTACCACTACGTCCAGGGTGAAGCTTTACCGAAGTGGCGCTGGGAGGCAAAGTGTACACGCTTAGGGCACATGACTAGACTAAGCAGGTTGCATACTTTGGACCTCCCATCGCGCCAAAAGTAAAACTTATAGCAGATCTTCGGGTCGAACTTACCATAATGCCTTGGTGACGTCGTTTTCACTGTGGTAGCGGGAAACCGCTTGACGTCCTGCCCAAGAGACCCCTTATAGGCCCCCTGGTAGGTGTGGCCAACTGGTTGGGCACGCCTACCACTTAGTCGTAGGATGTCATCGGCGGGTCCCTGGCAAAGCGCGGGAGCTTGGATAGTTGCGCCGGCGGCCCCCCTGGGGAGCACTGGACTTGAATTGAGATGTGTGGTCATCGTCGAAGAAGTCTCCAGCGGAGATGGCAATGAGGTAGCCGCTGAACCGAGACGGCGCCCACCCTCAAAATGTGGAACGTCGACGACGGGCCCCCTGGGAGGTGCCGGAGCTGGGTGCTCTGGTGTCGCCCATCATCAACGAGAAGAATGTCAATGGCGGGCCCCCTGGGTTGTGTAGGAGCTGGATGCTCCGGCATCGCCCATCATCAATGAGAAGAACGTCGACGGCAGGCCCCCTGGGTGGTGTCAAAGCTGGATGATCTTGTGTCGTCCACCATCAACGCTAAGAAACATCACGGCAGACCCTCTGGATGGTGTCGGAGCTGGATGCTTCGGCATCGCCCATCATCAACGAGAAAAATGTTGGTGGCGGTCCCCATGGGTGGTGTCGGAGCTGGATGCTCTGACGGAGCCCACCATCAACGCTAAGAAACGTTGACGGTGGGCCTCCTGGAGGTGCTTAAGCTAGGTGCTTCGGTGGCGATGGAGGCACAACTTCCTGAGAGAAAAAAGCCCCTTCCTGGAGTGTGAAATGTCGAAGTGTTAATGCGACACTTCCCCCGGATCTGCTAAGGAGCAGCTCGCAGAGGTTCTTTGATCATCTTAGTTCTCAATCTAGTGATTGCGCGTATGAGAGTATGAGACGGTGGTTTTTACGTGGTTCGGGCCGCAAGAGCGTAACACCCTACTCCACGGTGAGGTTGTATTGTTGGTGTGTGTGTGTGTGTGTGTGTGTGTGTGTGTGTGTGTGTGTGTGTGTGTGTGTGTGTTTGTGTGTGTGTGTGTGTGTGTGTGTGTGTGTGTGTGTGTGTGTGTGTGTGTGTGTGTAGTCTCAATTGACTGTCCTAGTCCGAGCAGACCATAGAAGATGTCTAAGTTAGTGGATGTCCGATCCTTTCATAGTCCAAGGTCGGACGGCTTACAAGTGAGGACCAGGGTATGACAGGTGGCCCCAGGGTGATCTTATCCTGAATAAGATCTAAAGCTTCTTTCGTACGCTGCCTCTGATCGGCCCTGAAGACTCTTGCCGCGTCGGATGCCAGTGGCTATTCGTAGTCGTTGATGGAGGCAGGAGATGTCCCGTCTGTCTGTCTTGTCACCCTAAGCTACGCACTTGACGAAGTGGGATAGGCCTGCGGCACCTTCACTGCGATGTGACTGGACGCAGCGGTACCTGACAGGGGCATCCGCCGCACCTGTGCGCTTGGGGAAGGCGCGTACCTTCAATGCGTGACTGGACAGGACGTGCCGTCCTTTACTCTTCGGGCCCCCTGGGCCATTGCAGGTCGTGGGAGTATTTTTTTTAAATATTTGATGATTTCTGTGAGGAATACGGTGTTATACATGAGAGGACGCATCCCTATTCACCCCATTCAAACGGGGTAGCCGAGAGGGAAAAGCTGCACATTGTGTGACTTGGTGAATGTCATGTTAGACACATCCAGTTTATCTAGGGCATATGGTGAGGGAGACTTTATTGACTTGATGTCATGCCCTAAACCGCGCTCCAAACAAGAATAGAGAGAAAACCCCTCATGAGGAGTGGGTTGGGAGAAAACCAACACTTTCATACTTGCATACTTGGGGATGTTTGGCAAAGGTCAATGTTCCAAATACCAAGAAACGCAAGCTTGGACCAAAGGAAGTTGATTGTGTCTTTCTAGGATATGCTCATCGGAGCATCGCATATAGATTTTTAGCAGTTAAATCAGAGGTATCTGATATGTATGTCGATACTATTATGGAATCTTGTGATGCAACATTATTTGAGAATATATTTTCTATAAAAGATATGCATAGCACTGCTAGAATCTCTTCTGAAATTTGTCGTGAACCCACCACAACTAGCGAGTTTCCTGATACACCATTTGAAAGTGCCCCAAAGGAGGAACACAATGAAATAACTCAGTCGAGTAAGAGACCACAAATTGCAAAATCATTCGGTGATGATTTCATTGTATACCTTGTAGAGGATACTCCCATATCCATAGCAGAGGCATATGCATCACCTGATGGAGATGACTGGAAAGAAGCAGTTCATAGTGAGATGGACTTAATTCTTTCTAATGGAACCTAGGAGTTAACTGAACGGTCGTACGGGTGCAAACCAGTAGGCTACAAGTGGGTGTTCAAGGAGAAGCTCAAACCTAATGGTATTATTGAAAAGTACAAGGCGAGACTAGTTGCAAAGGGTTATACTCAAAAGGAAGTTGAAGACTATTTTGACACCTCTTCACCTGTCGTCAGAATGACGACAATTTGTGTACTACTTTCTTTGGCTACCTCTTATAGTCTAATCATCCATCAAATGGATGTGAAGACAACTTTCCTTAACAGAGAGTTGGAATAGGAGATTTATATGGAACGACCTGATGGGTTCGTAGTAAAAGTTGAAGAGACAAAGGTATGCAAATTGATAAAATCCTTGTATGGCCTGAAACAAGCACCTAAGCAATGGCATGAGAAGTTCGATAGTACTTTGACGTCTGCGGGCTTTGTCATCAATGAGGCTTATCGGTGCGTGTACTATCACCATGGTGGGGGCAATAGCGTTATATTATGCTTGTATGGGGATGATATACTCATTTTTGGTACGAGCATTGATATAATTTTTGAGGTCAAGTCCTTTCAATCAAGGTGCTTTGATGTGAAAGATCTGGGAGAAGCTAATGTTATTTTGAACATTAAGCTGAATAAGAATGAGAGTAGGATTACTATAAGTCAATCCTACTATGTCAAGAAAATCTTGAGCCGGTACGGCTTTGTGGATAGCGAGATTTCTCCAACGCCTTATGATCCCAGCGTGATACTCAGAAAGAACAAGAAAGAGTCAAGATATCAACTTAGATATTCTCAGATGATCAGTTCACTCATGTACTTAGCGAGTGCAACCCATCCTGATATCTCGTTTGCTGTGAGCAAACTGAGCCAGTTCATGTCAAATCCAGGTATAGATCATTGGCATGCACTTGAAAGGGTTATGCGCTACTTGAGAGGTACAATAAGTTATGAAATTCACTATACTGGGCATCCGGTCGTGCTTGAGGGTTATAGTGACTTGAAATGGATCTCTGATGTTGATGAACTTTATGCCACGAGTGGATATGTGTTCACTCTAGATGGTGGCGCTATATCATGGAGGTATTGCAAACATACCATTTTGACGAGGTCAACCATGGAAGCAGAACTCACTGCTTTAGAGACAGCAACTGTAGAGGTAGAATGGCTGCGAGAGCTTTGATGGATTTGTCTGTAGTTGAGAAACCATTATCAGCAATTCTTATGAACTGTGACAATCAGACGATGATTGCTAAGATGATTAGTTCTAAGGATAATGCAAAATCATCAATACACGTCAAGAGACATTTAAACTCTGTCAGGGAAATGAGAAACTCCATAGTTATTACGATTTCGTACATACAAATAGATAAAAATCTGGCAGATGCGTTTACGAAGAGTCTATCACGTAATGTGATAGAAAGTGCATCGAGGGAGGGTTTGAGACCCATGGATGTGACACCATAGTAGTAACCAAGCCTATGTGATCAGAGATCCCATGAATTAGGATATGGGAAAACAAGCTAGTGGTTCACGGAGGATAGTACTTCCTTTAGACCCTCTCTATGTGAAGATGCACACTTGTACTCTTAAACTATAAAGCAGATTGACGATTTGCCTTAATGTGTTTTTGTTGTCTACGTGTAGCAAAAATGTGTCCTACAGGGCAATCTTGAAAGAAACACACCTATATGAGCTCCGACTATCTAACGTCGCAGTCTGTGAGGTTTGAGTGATCTCTGGAATGCTCATGAAGAGACCAGGGAGTACGACGCATATGCTCCACCCACGAGGTAGACTACTGTAACACCCTCAATTTTCGCATCATGCATTGCATATATATTCATGCATTAAACATTAATAGAGGAAAAGAAATAAAAATATAAAACATGTATTAGGGAATAAGTATAGATAAATAATAATCAATAATAAAATAATAATATATAAAAAGAAATATATATAAATAAATTATATATAATAATAAATATATATATAAATAATAAATAAAGTGAATAGATAAATAAAATAAATAAAATATAAATAATAATATATTTATAAAAAAAAGAGAAAAAAAAGAAAAAAAACACTTGCCCGCTGGCCACGCCATACCGGCCCAGCCAGCGGTGACCGCCGGGCGCGCCCGTACCGCTCCCGCCCCGCTGCCTGGGTCCCACCGCGCCGCCCACCCGCACGGACGCCCGGCTCCCGCGCGTCCCGGCCCCAGCGCCCCATCCCGCGAGCTAGCGCCCTCCCGCCGACCGCGCTAGCGCCGATCCGCCCGACCGACGCGCCCCGCTGGGCCCCACAGCGACCGCCCTCGATCGCGCGTCCCGAGCGCCCACTCCCGCGCGATACGCGCCGCACGCTCACGCCTCCCTCGCACCGCGCGCGCCCGCACGGGCCCCACGCCCCGCCATTTCCCGCGCGACTTCCGCGCCTTCCCGCCGCGCAGCGCCGGCCCTAGCCGCTGGCTATAAAAAGCCACGGAGACTTCGTGTTTCCCGATCCCAGGAACCGCAGCGCCGCCAGAAGAAGAAAAAGGGAAGCCCTAGCCACCAGCTACGGAAGAAAAACAGAAGCAGCCAGGAACCCTAGCCGCCAGCAAGAAAAAAATAGGGAATAACAGAGCAGCCGCCAGGGAAGAAAAGAGAGGAAAAAAGAGGAGGGTGCTGTCATCCGCCGGAGATCGTCGTCGCCGTCGTCGTGCCGCCGGAGGACCTTGCGCATCTACTTCGTCTACCTGTCGCATTCATCCCGCAATCTTCGAAGCCGTCACATCTATAGTAGGATTCGTTTTTCCGATGCGAATTTTAGCGACGTATTAGATCTGATAGACGTAAATTGATTTTAGTTGCATCGTCTTTTTATTTTCAGCAGCATTAATCCACGTTAAAACCCCCGTAAACTCATATGAACACGTATGAACTAGTTGCATCTAATTAATAAACAATCATAGTTAATTAATAATTGATCTTTGCATGCATGCATATCATCGCATGTTGATTAAGGTGTGTGCATCATATTGAATTGTATGTATTTTATTGTATGTGTGATCACGAGTAGAGGGAAGTGCTCAAGAGATCGTGTACGAGGATTTTCAGAATCAAGATTTCGAAGCGCTTGAGCAACCCTATCCGTCGGAACAAGGCAAGTGTCCTTGAAGCATATTGATCCTGTTTTTAAAATAAATGTTTTGTTTGCAAACTGCATGCTTGTGTCAATTTGATGGGAATCTTATGGTAGGAAGTTTACTAGATTTGTTTAACCACCCTTGTCACCTGGAATATATGGTAGAGAGTCGGGAAGGGTTTTTACCTTTTTGCTTCGCTTAATTAATTGGGATGGCAAACAAGACTACAAATTTAATTATGCATCAATGATATTCTGGTTAATGTGAACTGGTCAATACGATTGGTGATCTAAGCAAGCCTGGTATGTGGATGGGTTGGATGTTATGGTGGTTTGCTTGCTTTAGATCTAAGGACCGGTTCATGCGAGAATAGGCCAGGACTACAGTGCCACCACGAGGCCAAGTATGGGTGCGGCGTAGCTAATTAATTAGGGCTTTGCTAGTGCTGTTTGGACCATTGTGGATGCTCGAGGAAGGGGTAGTCGGATTGGGTTTGTTGATGAATGGCGGGACTACCCTGGGATCCGAATGGCTCAAGAGGGGGCCCTTGGTTGAAGATGTGCTCAGTGGGAGACATCGCCACCGGTGAAACCTCAGTGGGGTCTAAATAGGCTAGTAATCCCTTTGTAAAGGCTATTTTGTGATCTCTTGGCCATACACCAACAGAAGTATAATTGGCATAAGGGAGGTTCTTTAGTCGCCGACGGGTGATGGAATCACAAACACGTGGGTAAAGTGGTACAAACTCTGCAGAGTCTATTAAAACTATCATGATAGCCGTGCTCCCGGTTATGAGCGCCTGGATGACCTACATGATTAGAGAGAAATTGGGATTTGGGATGGTTATGGTTTGGTGATGGCTATGGTCGATATTATGATTATGGTTATGGTTATGGATGGAATTATGGTTTATGACATTGATTATGGTTATTGGTAACAGTGATTTATGGACTGGTATTATGATGGTTACATGGTTTATGATGGGTTTACTTCACATAAATATGATACATTGCTTTTCCAAATGGTTTTACTGTACTTTTCAGCATTTAGCCATTATTATTGTCGTCATTTGAATCAGCCACATGTTATACTTTCCACACTTGCTGAGTACGACATGTACTCACTCTTGCAATTCCCCCCAACAGTTGCAGGTCAGGATTGTGAGTTTAATGGCGATAATGCAGAGTTCTAGACCGTGTCTACCGTCAGCTTTGCCTGTGGTGTTGATTGGAGCTGCGCATATATACCCTATCGCTTATGCTGCATAGTTGTTTAGTTTGCTTAATTAGTCTATTTCCGCTGCATTAGTTGAACTTGTCATTAATATTCATTAGAGCTTGTATTCGAGGATAATATGGTTTGTGTAATAAAATTTGATAATTAATCTTGTTCTGTGGTAATTTTCTGTATACTCTTTTGTGATTGCACTCGTGTATGTGTGTTGAACATCCTGGGCACACATATGCGTTAGCTTGGTTCAGTTTTCGGAATCGGGCGTCACAACTACTGGTTGTTAAGTATTGGTAATGGTCTTTGGATGAAGTCAGTTTGCACAAAACTTGCAATTCAAGGCGTAGTCTATTGTTCAAGTTGTGAGCTGATGAAACTTGAGGATCTAGACAGAAGTTCAACTTAATAGTCGCTGCAGAAATACTAGTATATCAAACAAGGAACGAGAATGACCACTCTTCTAATGACATGAGATCTGGTGGGGGATTATTAGAATTAATAGGCTTGACCCAACAATAATTAAGAAATAATTCCTAGAAAATCTCAAAGCCTCATTAGGGCAACAAAGGGTGATGTTGAATGTTTAGTCCCAAATGAGAAGTGGATGGGGAGCAACTCCTACATATAAAGAAGGTTGTTCTTCCACTCAATGAGTGATAGAGAACAGGAGAAGAGAGGGGTAGCCCACGCGCGCTCCTCCTCCGCCTCCTCGCTCGCTCGCTCGCCTCGTCACGCCCTGCCTGTCACGCACGAGCGCGCGTGTTCATGTGATCCGCACGTGTGTTCATGTGAATTTGAGCCTCGAGGCGAGCCTAAATTTTATATTTTTGCAGAACATTTATTTGGGATTTTGGGCTTCTGAATTTTGGACTTCCAAGTTAGATAGAGTCCAAGTTGGAGACGGACGCATCTACAACAACTGAGTTGGTTCTGGTGCGGATCCTCCGGATCGCAACCGAACTGTATCTCGAGAACTCTATAAATACGGGCGTGCGCAGTAGGGCAGACAATCTCACGATCAGATCGTTCTCACGTTCGCGTTCCTCGCGCCGCCTTTTAGTCTACTTCATTCCGAGCACCGGCGTGCAACGACGATCTGGAGAGTAGGTCTCCGGAACTGTTCGCCCTAGCGATCCTGCACCGGGAGAGGGCGAATAAGGTTTTTGAGAAGCGCTTGGTGCGACTGCTCGCATTCTTCATCACAGATCATCTATCGAGGAGATCGGGCGCTGCGGCCCGACGTTGCCACAAACGTTTGCAGCGGTTGTTCTTTGCCAGATCTACACCGATTTCTCCAGCTTCAAATTAGTACGCGATATTTCTCGCCCCGTCTGTCTGCAGCTATTGATCGCTGCTATTTTTCGCGTGTTTTTCCGGAATTGTTCAGTAAATTGTCTCGTATTTTCTAACAGAAATTGTCACTGTCTACCGTAGTGTGAGTGTATACTTCTTATTTTCCAAAAATTTGTCACTTTGCAATTTATATAATTTATATTTGAAGTACAAAGCGACAAATTTTTAGATACGGGAAGAGTACTCCTTTTGTTTGCTAGGTACGATGTGCGGCAAAAGTGCGGACACTTTTACTTTGGTGGCTATTTTGGAGGAATTAATTCTGAAGGAACCAAAACATCCACTACGTCCTCATTTTTTTCATTCGCTCACGTAGGACCGAGGCCCGCACAGTACGTACAGCATCGACACAAGAGGCATTGATGGCCCGACAAACCGTGAAAATGGAATGCCTTTTACAGCAGGACTAGATTTTTATTTTTTTATCTTAAAATACTTGTCACTTTTTAAGTTAAAAATGAAATTAAGAGTAACAAATTTTTTACGATGTTTTTTTTAAACATCGGCCATCCGGTTTCCATTATATAAGAAGAACAGAGTACATGTGTGTTCCAAGGAAAGTTACATGCTCCCGTTGAGGGATGGTTACAAGAAGCTTCTTTGCACTCGGGAGGAGTGGGCGGAAGCCATCAGCGAAGTGCAGTGTTTACTGGCATAACAGACTTAAGTCTTTTGCTCCCGCAAAGATACATGCAGATGTTTCTTACCCTATTCTTTGCAGCACTTGTGCTGCCGATCTCTCTGATCCTTGGAAGATGCGGCAATTCCTCTCTAGCCATGTAATCCAAAGTGTGAGTATGCACAGTGAGCGGAGGCCCTTCCTTTTTGGCCCCTTCTCTGTTGACGCCAAAGTCAGGTATCATTCTTCAATGTTAGACTGGTTACTCCAATTGGATGGATGCAATGTTGACTCCCCATAGTTGTTGAAAATCACTGTCCAGATAGTTCGAGAGTAGGGGCAATCTCTGAATAAGTGAACCACGTTTCCAAGCTTCTTCAACAGAGAGGGCAAAAATACTCATTGGGCCACTCTCTAGATTGTAGTCTCGTCGGTCCAGATTATGTCTTGTAGGAGCAGCCACATGAAGAATTTGAGCTTTGTCGGTGCCCATATCTTCCAGACAGCTTGTGGAAGCATCGTCTTCAGGCCACCTTCGAACTGCATCTTATACGCTGAGGATGCCGAGTATTCCCCATTTGGAGTGAGGCGCCAGTGGATTGTGTCAGCCTCGATAGAATCTAAGGAGGGTGCAACTTCTTGTATGGCTGCCCATAGTTCCATGATGGCGAGGAGTCGGTCTGATGTCATGTTGTGTATCACATCCCGGATCCAACTGGTACTCTGCAAGGCTTGAGCTACTGTCTTCTTTTTCCTTTTGCAGTGGGCGTACAGTTCCGGCCATTTCATCATCGGTGCCACTCCTTGGATCCAGCTAGATTGCCAGAAGATGGCTTTTCTTCCGTTGTTCACTGAGACCATTGTTGAGACAGCAAACAGTTGTTGATCCACCCGTTCAATCAGAATAGTAGATCCAGCCCAATGTTTCTCGGGCACTGACCAACCAAACCAGAGCCATCTCAGTCTAATGGCACGACTTATTTTTTCTAAGTTGAAAGTGCATCTAGGAATCCCTTGTGGGTTTTGGATGATTTATGACAAGCAAATGAGATCCTAACTACTTTGTTGAGTTGAGCATAGGTTTTAATGGGAAAATAAGCAAAGTGTCAAAAAGAAGGGAGAATCAGGAGCAATGTGGAAAAGAGCTCAAGGAACAAGTGTAGTAGATCATTGTGTATGGAGTGTGTTAAGGAAACACACCCCAAGAGCTCAAACACAAGTAAACACACACATTGCACAAATTTATACACGACTGGACTATTCCAATTGACACCGGACTAGTCTAATATCTCTCTCTACAAGATCAGACAAGTCCGATATCACCACGAACTAGTCTGATATCTCTCTGACTAGAATCGGACTAGTCCTCCCCAGTGCGGACTAGTCCCCAAAACACTTCACAAGCTGCAAAAAATTGAACAAGTCCGATCACTCAACGGACTAGTCCGATATCGTCCTGATGTATAACGGACAAGTCCGATATTGGCACAGACTAGTTCGAAAACCCTCTGACATAAATTGGACAAGTCCTCCAAGTGCGAACTTGTCACCCAATTCACTTAGGGTTTCACTGATCCGGACAAGTCCGATGATTATTGGACTAGTCCGAAGATTTCCAGAAGTGAAATCGGACAAGTCCGCTCCTAGCCGGACTAGTCCGATATTTCGGGACACTTAGGGTTTGCTACACACAGCACACCGGACTAGTCCAGTGTCCACCAAGGACTAGTCCGATCTTTCTAAACCCTAACGGTCAATTTTAGAAACCTCATATAAATATATGTGCACGGCCCAACTTTTACCTCTCTAAACCCCATGCGCCGTCACACCTCCGAAGAGCCTCAAAAACACATCTCTCCACAAAATCGAAAGCCACAAAGATCAATCCCTTGAGGATACACTTTGGAACATTGGAGAGACATGATTCATCACACTTGAGCTCTTGGTTTGATTCCCTAACACACTCTTGTGATTTTAATTGTAATCTTTTGAGTTGGTTCTTGGTGGAGTTTTCATTGTAATCTAGGGGAGCCCTCAACGTGTGAGAAGACCCCTTGAATTTGGTTATTTACCCTTTGTGATAAGAGAAGAGGATTGGCCTTCGTGGCGATCCGACGAGGGTAGGGTTGGAGAAGACCCGGTCCTTTTGTGGACTCCTCAACGTGGATGTAGGTTGCCTCTGTGGGAGCCGAATCACGGGATAAATTGTTTGTGTTCTTGCTTTTTGTTCATCGTTCTTATTCATCGTATCGACCTAGGGTTTCAATCAATCTCACTTACTTTATGTTGAAACATCAAATATAAGATTAACTTGTGGTATACCCTAGTTCATAATCTTGCAACACCTCAATTACAAGTATATTTCTACTGCATACATCTTAGAATCAAATTAATCGATCATACTTGATTAACCTAGTCGGTACACACTGGATTAGTCCGCACTTGACCGGACTAGTCCGATATCTCGAGTTTTGATCTGGTTGTTAAGTGTTGTAGGTTCCGACAAAGTTCAAAAAGGCCTATTCACCCCCCCCCCCTAGGCCACATTCAATTGGTATCAGAGCAAGGTTCTTCAAGAAGGAGACTAATCGCTCGAAGAGATCATGTCGGACATAAAAGACGTACACAAGAGCAACAACCAAGAGAAGGTTGATGAAGATAAGAACCAGAAATTGGAGAAGCTCCTCGAAGCCATTCAAGACTTCGAGTATGACGATGAGGAAGCGCTGGAACTCAAGGCGCTCCTAAGGAAGAAAACCCTTTCCAAGGGAAAGGTGAAAATTGAAGATGAAAAGAAGAAGAAGGGGAGTAGTCACACCGACTACTCCAGATATCCTTTTAACTATGATCGTCTTTATTCTAGCAATAATCATTATTTGTCTATCCCTCTAGGAAAATCCCCACACTTCGATGGAAGTGATTATTCAATGTGGAGGCAAAATATGAAAATGCATCTAATCTCTCTCAATCCAAGTCTGTGGCATATTGTGTGCACAGGGATAGATATTCCGGATGACGACGAAGAGCTCACACCAAGCCAAGAGCAGACAATTTATCGAAATGCTCAAGCCGCGACAGTCATTACCTCTTCGCTCAGTCGGGACGAGTTCACCAAGGTGGAAAACTGCACATGAAGGTGATCGTCATGTGCGTGAAGCGAAGATCAAAATGACCGAGGGCGAATTGGGAAGATTCGCAATCGAAGAAGATGAGTCGCCTCAAGATATATACAACCGACTTAAGACACTCATCAACAAGGTTCGATCGTACGGAAGCAAGAAGTGGAATGACCACGAGATGGTGAAGCTCATCCTTAGAGCTTTCATGCCTCGCTACGTCACCTTATGATCCATGATTAGAGAAAGCCTCGAATATAGGAGAATGACTCCGAATGAGCTACTTGGAAAAATCATAAATTTCGAGATGGTGGAAAAGCAAGCGAAGCATGTCAAGGAAATTGCTGACCTCACCTTGGCAAAGAAGAAAGGGGTTGCTTTGAAGTCCACCCTCAAGACTTTATCTAAATAATCATGAGAAGCTCAATTAGAAGAAGACGGGGACGATGAGAGCAGTGACTTAGATGAAGATGACATGCTACTATTCATGAAGAAATTCAAGAAGATGATGAAGAAGAGACAAGGAGCCAAATCAAGTGAAGGAAAATACAAGGAAAGATCTAAGTCAAAGTTGAGGCAAACATGCTATAATTGTGGTGAGTATAGCCACTTTATAGTTGACTGTCCATATGAGGAGAACAAGAAGAAGACCAAAGAAGCCAAGCCTCAACCCAAGAAATTCTTCAAGAAGAAGAAACAAACCGAACAAGCGCATATACGGAAAGAGTGGGACTCAAATGATGAGTCCTCATCAGAAGAAGAAGAAGAGATGGCTAGCATAGCCATCGAGAAGACATCCAAGAAGTCTACTCTCTTCCCTACGCTCGACGCATGGAAGGGGAACGACACTTGCCTCATGGCAAAGGAAGGTAAACGCAAGGTAACAACAAAACCCTCCTCCATGCATTCCTATTCCAGTGATAGTGATATTAATAGTGATAATGAAGATATGCTCATTGGGTTAGATAAGAAAACAACCACTAAAATGAAATTTTTGCTTGATCAACTTGTTAAGAAGGAGAGTTTAATACATCATCAAGAAGACATGATTGTCTCCCAAAAGGAGGAGTATGTTGAACTTGACAAGCTTCTAGAGCTTGAAAAGGAGTGGAGCAAGTCACTAGAGCTTGAATTAGCTTCAAGCAAGGAAACTTGCTTGGAGTTAAGCGATTCAAACGCTGCAATCAAGGAAGAACTTGCTAACCTAATCAAGGTTAACAAGATCCTTGAAGTGCAAGTTGAGTCACTCAAGCAAGGTGACCCTTAATACTCTTCAAGCTCACCTTCTCAACACATTAAAACTGAAGTTGCTTCTACTTGTACATGTGGTAAAGTTGACAACAGTTTGAAAGACAAGTCAACCTCCACCAAGGACAAGCATCCTGCACAAAATGGCATATTTGACAAGGAGAAGATCAAATATGCACGTAGTGCATACTTGGTCACAAGACCTCCAATTGTCAAATATGGCATTGGTTACTCTTATGGTGAAAAGCAACAAGCTAGAAGCCATAAGAGTAACAGGGATAACAATGCCTTTGTAAAGGGAAGACTCTTTCAGACTGGAAAATGAAAAATTAATTAATACAACACGCATGACCATCGGACTAGTCCGGTCAGGGTCCGGACAAGTCCGGCCTCCCAGACTAGTCCTGTGTATAAACAACAAAAGTTATTATTCAGAACTTTCGATGCATCTTATGTCTTAATAGAAGTAATTATGGAAAGGTTTATGCTCATTATGTTGGGCCACGCTATGAGAACACCAAATCTCATGTGTGGGTGCCCAAATCCCTTGTGACTAACCTAAAAGGACCCAAGCAAGCATGGGTACCTAAAACCAAGGCATAATTTGTTTTTGCAGGCCTATTCCTCCGGTGGATCTAAATGGGTGCTAGATAGTGGATGCACCAACCATATGACCAGAAAAAGGATGATGTTCGTTGAATATGAAGCAAATGAGGATCCAAGCGAGGGCATCTACTTTGGAGACAATAGTCAAGGAAAGGTGCTCGGTACCGGTAAAATTGCCATATCACCACAACACACTCTTTCTCACGTATTACATGTAGATTCCTTAGATTATAACCTGTTATCCATATCTCAATTATGTGACAAAGGTTATAATTACTTGTTCACTAACGAGGGTGTGACCGTTTCTAGGAGGAGTGACGGTTCCATTGCATTCAAGGGTATGTTAAAGGGAAAGCTTTATCTTGTTGACTTCAACAAGGATAAAGCCGAACTTGACACATGCTTTATTGCAAAGACCAACATGGGTTGGTTGTGGCATAGACGGCTAGCGCATGTTGGTATGAGGAATCTTCAAAAACTCCTCAAGGGCGATCACATCCGAGGTTTAAAGGATGTTGTGTTTGAGAAAGACAGGCCCTGTAGCGCATGCCAAGCCGGGAAGCAAGTTGGAGCACCTCATCCCGCGAAGAACGTCATGACTACAACAAGACCACTCGAGCTACTTCACATGGACTTATTTGGTCCAATTGCTTACATAAGCATCGGCGGTAACAAATACGGTTTAGTAGTTGTTGATGATTTTTCTCGCTTCACTTGGGTTTTCTTTTTGCATGATAAGTCAGAAACACAAGGAATACTCAAGAAGTTCTTCAAGCGAGCTCAAAATGAATTCTCATTGACAATCAAGAACACTCGAAGCGACAACGGCACGGAGTTCAAGAACACACAAGTTGAGGAGTACCTAGATGAAGAAGGCATAAAGCACGAGTTTTCAGCTCCGTACTCCCCTCAACAAAACGGAGTTGCCGAAAGGAAGAACCGAACCCTCATAGAGATGGCGAGAACAATGCTCGATGAGTACAAGACCTCGGATCGATTTTGGGCGGAAGCAGTCAACGCTGCTTGCCACGCCATAAATTGACTTTACCTTCATTGACTACTCAAGAAGACATCCTATGAGCTACTCACCGGTAACAAGCCCAACATTTCATATTTTCGAGTTTTTGGTTCCAAATGTTATATTTTGAACAAAAAGCCTAGGACTTCAAAGTTTGCTTCAAAGTCCGATGAAGGTTTCTTGCTTGTTTATGATTCCAACACTTACGCCTATCGTGTCTACAACAAGACCTTCAGACTTGTTGAAGTAGCACGTGACGTGGTGTTCGATGAAACTAATGGCTCCCAAAAGGAGCAAGTTGATCCATGTGTGCTAGATAAAGAAGAAGCTCCTTGTCAAGCATTGAGAAGAATGGCGTTAGGTGAAGTTCGACCACAAGAGCCACCTCTACATATGCATGAAGAAAATGAACCACAAGAGGAGACCATTGATCAAGGGGGAGCTTCCATACAAGATCAACCTCAAGAAAGTGAAGATGATCAACAAGTCAACGAGGGCAACCATTTAGGGGGAGAAGAATATGATCATGAAGATTCAAGACAGCAAGTACCACACCCAAGAGTACACCAATGCGTCCAAAGGGATCACCCAATCAACAACATCATCGGTGACATCCAAAAGGGAGTAACTACTAGATCTCACATAGCTAATTTTTGTGAGCATTACTCGTTTGTGTCCTTTTTGGAACCACACAGGGTTGAGGATGCATTGAAGGATCCGGATTGGGTACTGGCCATGCAAGAAGAACTCAACAATTTCAAAAGGAACGAGGTGTGGGAACTAGTCGAAAGATCAAAATCCAACGTCGTCGGCACCAAATGGGTCTTTTGCAACAAACAAGACAAACACGGGGTGGTGACGAGGAACAAGGCACGACTTTTGGCCAAAGGGTATTCACAAGTCGAAGGTTTGGGTTTCGATGAAACCTTTGCTCTCGTAGCTAGACTTGAGTCCATTAGAATATTACTTGCATATACTACTCACCATGATTTGAAGCTCTATCAAATGGTTGTGAAAAGCGCCTTCCTCAATGGACCAATCAAGGAGGAGGTGTATGTGGAGCAACTCCCCGGGTTTGAGGATGAAGGGTTCCCCTACCACGTATTTAAATTGCGTAAGGCTCTCTACGGCCTCAAACAAGCTCCTAGAGCTTGGTATGAGTGTATTAGAGATTTCTTAATTGAAAATGGCTTTAAAATCGGCAAAGTAGATTATACATTATTTACAAAGAATTTTGACAATGATCTCTTTGTTTGTCAAATCTATGTTGATGATATAATCTTTGGTTCAACTAACAAATCTTTTTGTGAGGAATTTAGCAAAATTATGACAGATAGGTTTGAGATGTCCATGATGGGAGAACTAAAGTACTTCTTAGGCTTCCAAGTAAGGCAACAAAAGGAAGGGATGTTCATAAGCCAAACTAAGTACACTCAATACATACTCAAGAAGTTTGGGATGGACAAGGCCAAGCCCATAAAGACTCCCATG
This sequence comes from Tuctoria greenei, assembly GCA_036927565.1. Classification (NCBI taxonomy): domain Eukaryota; kingdom Viridiplantae; phylum Streptophyta; class Magnoliopsida; order Poales; family Poaceae; genus Tuctoria; species Tuctoria greenei. The sequence goes on from JAYESD010000006.1 coordinate 17,632,088, forward strand.
GCAACGAATGGCCACTTGGACCTCAATGAAGATGGACCTAGCGTCGACCAAAAGGTATATCGCTCCATGATTGGATCTCTACTCTATTTATGTGCATCTAGGCCAGACATTATGTTGAGTGTATGCTTGTGTGCAAGGTTTCAAGCCAACCCAAAAGAGTGTCATTTGACAGCCGTTAAGAGAATCTTGCGGTATTTAGTTCATACACCCAACCTTGGTCTCTGGTATCCAAAAGGCTCCAAACTCAATCTCATTGGTTACTCCGATGCAGATTATGTCGGATGCAAAGTAGATAAAAAAGTACCTCTGGTACATGCCAATTCCTAGGTAGATCCCTAGTTTCTTGGTCCTCCAAGAAACAAAACTCCATTGCCTTATCCACAACTGAAGCGGAGTATGTTGCAGCCGGGAGTTGTTGTGCACAACTTCTTTGGATGCGACAAACTCTAAGGGATTACGGTTACAATATGAACTGTATTCCACTCCTTTGTGACAATGAGAGTGCCATTAAAATTGCCCATAATCCAGTTGAGCACTCTAGAACCAAACACATGGACATCCCGCATCACTTCTTCAGAGACCACTCCATGAAAGGAGATATAGCCATTTCCCATGTCAACACTGAAAAACAATTGGCCGACATATTCACCAAGCCACTTGATGAAAAACGCTTTTGCGAGCTTCGAAATGAACTAAACATCCTTGATGCTCGGAATGTGGCTTGAAAATTTGCATACATGTATGAATTCTTCAAAATATGTTGATTGGATTGTGAAAATCATCTCTCTCAATTTTCTCCGCAAAACTATGTCAATTACTAGATCTTGGTGAATTATGGTCATGGCTTGATTGTTGTATGCTTACTGATCATATTCATTAAGATTATTTGATTTGGTTTGCCTCCCCAATTTCTAAATATGTACCTTCAAATATATATGAATGGGCTAAGAAGTTCTTGGCTGGTGACCACGGACTAGTCCGTGGTTACCTGAACTAGTCCGCCCATACAGACTAGTCCGCACAGCGCCGGTTAGGCTGGACTAGTCCGGTAGACCATGGACTAGTCCGATATAGCCTCTGGAAAAGTTCGGACTAGTCCGGTCACCTCCGGACTTGTCTGATTTTTCGTGTCCATAACTCTAGCCGCCGCCAAACCCTAATTCCCTCACCCTCACAACTTGCCTCAAGCTTCTCTCTCTGCGCTCGAGCTCCCAAGGCAATTTTGCATCCCCTCCATCAAAAAAGTTCCACATTTTGGTGGAAATCAAGCTTCCTCACTCGGGGATTGAAGTTCACGGACTTGTCCGGCCTTCAACACCCTCCTCTCCAAGATTCAAGCGATTTCTTCGGGCATGTCGAACTCGCACAACGAAGCTTCGGACTTCGAAGCCGAGATGGCCCAAGAAGCCCCGCTTCGGTCCTCGATAGACCAAAGCAAGAAGCGACCTTCCAAGCCAGTCCCCTCTCCTCCTCAGTCTCAAAAGAGGCTGGCTCGATGCAAGGTGCCTTCTTCCAGGGGTACCGCTGGTGGTGGCCCTAGCTCAGCGAGTGCTCGCCAAGCGAAGGGGAAAGGCAAAGGAATTGCAACGGGACCGATTGGCCCCTTAAAGTTGTCTGCTCCAAGGGAAGGAGCCAGAGACCCCAATGAGGAAAGGTTCAATGGGAAGGACAGCGACTCGGCTGCAAAATTCAGAAATGTTGATTGGTATGGTCGTTCGAAGCAAGCTGCCGATGGAAGATTTTGGAGTAACTTCCATGCAGACTTCTATAAGTCTGTATATCTCCTAATGAAGACGCCCGTGGTGTGCAGCCAATGGATATATTGGGCGCACTTTGAGAAGAAGGGTTGCTCACCCTTTCTTGAGGTGGTGGAGGCAATGGAAAAGCGTGGCTTGAAGGACCTCTTTGCCTTCAAGTACAATTGGAATGATGAAGTGGTGGCCCAGTTCTATGCCACTTGCCACTTTGCAAGCGATGAAGAAGAAAGGGTGACTTGGATGACTCATGGATCCAAGTACACCATCACATATGAAGAATTTGCAGGGATGCTGCATCTTGACACCTTGAGCAATGACAATGTGATTATCCACAACATTGGTGCCATCAAGAAGGAAAAAATGAAGTTCCTCTATGAGCCCAACTCCAAGTTCAACCCCCCTTCTACCAAGAACATGAAGCCATTCTTTGTGGTCTTGAAAAGAGTCTTGAGGGAGACAATTGCCCCCAAGGATGGGGATGCTGGGAGTGTGTAGGGCTATCTCCAGACCCTGATGAGGGTCATAAGCAAGGACCGCAAGTTTGATGTGGCTGACTATATCTGGAACGATATGGTCAACATCTCTTGCACACCCAACAGGCCATGTGGCTATGCTCCGTATCTTATGTTCATGATTGAGAAGGTCACTAGGATTGAGTTTGTCAAAGATGTGGATCACCTTTCTTTGAGGCCCCAGATGCCTCAAAAGCTAAGCATTCAGGTTGATCCATCTTCGGCCTCCACTCCTGAGGCTCCAGCAAGAACAAGTGGAGATGCCAGGGTTGCCCCTGCCACTAGGGCGGCTCCTCAAAAAGGATTTGCGAGTGGCATCTTCAAATACTTGGGTGCTATATTTACTTCCTGCAGAAAGGCCGAGGTGAAGGCCCACAAGCTGAACAAGAGAAGAAAGGAAGACATGAAGTATGCCAAGGCAAATGTGAAGCAGACTTGCCAGAAACTGGAGATCGAGCCCATTGGATCTCCAGTAATCTCTGATGATTCTGACTCTGACTTCACTGAGCTCGGGCCCTTGACCCCCTTTGAGCTCGCCTACTTTGGCATTGGGGGCTCGAGTGGCTCCGCACCTCCTCCTCCTCATCATCAGCCCAAAGACGAAGATGGAGACGATGAGAGGACTGACGGCGAGGCTTGAAGACTTTAGGTCCCTCCTCTCCTTCTTTTTGGTGTCTTGATGCCAAAGGGGGAGAGATTGAGGGGGGGGGGGGGTCTTAGGTCTTAGGTCTTAAGCTGTAGGATGCGAGGAGAGAGCTTCCTTTATGCTTTTTGTCTATTTTGTGGGTTATAAACTGTTAATATGCTCTTGAGTTACTTAATGGTCCTGTGATGCAATGCTTTGAACTACTTGTCAAGTAACTAATGAAATCTGTGATTTTTCTCATAGAATGACATATATGCTTGTTGTTGGTATGTCAATGTCAATTATGTCATTCTCTTCATGATTATTGTTTCAATGCACTTAGTTATGCATCCAACCATAAAGAATACACATATGGATCATGTCTTCATTGCTTGATGTATTTTAAACTCATATGTGCATACTTTATGAAAAGCTCAACTTTTTATCATATTTTGTGAAATCTCAATTGGTTGTCATCAATCACCAAAAAGGGGGAGATTGATAGTGCATCTAGGAATCCCTTGTGGGTTTTGGATGATTTATGACAAGCAAATGAGATCCTAACTACTTTATTTAGATGAGCACAGGTTTTAATGGGAAAATAAGCAAAGTGCCAAAAAGAAGGGAGAATCACGAGCAATGTGGAAAAGAGCGCAAGGAACAAGTATAGTAGATCATTGTGTATGGAGTGTGTTAAGGAAACACACCCCAAGAGCTCAAACACAAGTAAACACACACATTGCACAAAATTATACAGGACCGGACAAGTCCGATTGACACTGGACTAGTCCGATATCTCTCTGCACAAGATCGGACAAATCCGATATCACCATGGACTAGTACGATATCTCTCTGACTAGAATCAAACTAGTCCTCCCTAGTGCGGACTAGTCCCCAAAACACTTCACAAGCTGCACAAAATCGGACAAGTCCGATCACTCAACGGACTAGTCCGATATCATTCTGATGTATATTTGACAAGTCCGATATTGGCACGGACTAGTCCGAAAACCCTCTGACCTAAATCGGACAAGTCTTCCAAGTGCAGACTTGTCACCCAATTCACTTAGGGTTTCACTGATTTGGACAAGTCCGATGATTATCGGACTAGTCTAAAGATTTCCAGAAGCGAAATGACAAGTCCGCTCCTAGCCGGACTAGTCCGATATTTCGGGACACTTAGGGTTTGCTACACGCAGCACACCGGACTAGTCCGGTGTCCACCACGGACTAGTCTGATCTTTCTAAACCCTAACAGTCACTTTTAGAAACCCCATATAAATAGATGTGCACGGCCCAACTTTTACCTCTCTCGACCCCCTGCGTCGTCATCACACCTCCCAAGAGCCTCAAAAACACATCTCTCCACGAAATCAAAAGCCAAAAAGATCAATCCCTTGAGGATACACTTTGGAACATTGGAGAGACACGATTCATCACTCTTGAGCTCTTGGTTTGATTCCCTAACACACTCCTGTGATTTTAATTGTAATTTTTTGAGTGTGTTCTTGGTGGAGTTTTCATTGTAATCTAGGGAGCCATCAGCGTGTGAGAAGGCCCCTTGAATTTGGTTATTTACCCTTTGTGATAAGAGAAGAGGATTGGCCTTCGTGGCGATCCGACGAGGGTAGGGTTGGATAAGACCCGATCCTTTTGTGGACTCCTCAACGTGGATGTAGGTTGCCTCTGTGGGAGCTGAACCACGGGATAAATTGTTTGTGTTCTTGCTTTGTGTTCATCGTTCTTATTCATCATATCCATCTAGGGTTTCAATCAATCTCACTTACTTTACGTTGAAACATCAAATATAAGATTAACTTGTGGTATACCCTAGTTCATAATCTTGCAACACCTCAATTACAAGTATATTTCCGTTGCATACATCTTAGAATCAAATTAATCGATCATACTTGATTAACCTAGTCGGTACACATCGGACTAGTCCGCACTTGACCGGACTAGTCCGATATCTCGAGTTTTGATCTGGTTGTTAAGAGTTGCGGGTTTTGACAAAGTTCCAAAAGGCCTATTCATCCCCCCCCCCTCTAGGCCACATTCATAAGTCCAGTGTTCCAAGGCCTCCCCGCTCAATCGGTTGGCATACTCTGTGCCAGTTGACCTTACTTTTCCCCCCATGCATTTCATGGGTACCTGCCCCACAGGAATCGGCGCCTGGCCTTATTGAGCTCTTTTATGAATTTCTTGGGTGGCTTCATTGCCGTGAGTGTGTATATTGATAATGCGCTGAGTACTGATCGGACAAGCTCCAGGCGTCCACCTAGAGACAGAAGGTTTTCTTTCCACCTAGCTATCCAACCCTTTACTTTGTCCAACACATGTTGGAGGTGCACCATACGAAGCCGTCCAAGAGTAATGGGCAGGCCCAGATAGGTTGCAGGGAATTGTCCACACTGGCCACTAAAATTTTGTAGTGCGATGGAGAGTTCTTGTGAGGAGCAATGGATTGGGTAGGCAGTACATTTGGTAGTGTTGATAAGGAAGCCAGTGGAGGCACCAAAGTGTTGCATGATGTCCAGAGCCCTGTCAACCTGCTCCTTGATTGGATTGATAAATAGGGAAGCATCATCAGCATACAAAGAGACCCGCATACGTGTTGTTCTGTCTTGGAGTGAGGAGAAAACCCCCTCTCTTGTAGCCAATTGAAAGAGCTTTTGCATTGTGTCTATGGCCAGGATGAAAAGATAGGGGGAAAGGGGGCCCCCTTGTCTCAGTCCTCTTCCGTGTTGTATTTGTGGACCTTATACTCCATTTAACTTAACAGTCGAGGTGGCTGAGCTAAGGAGCATGGATATCAAGTTTCTCCATCGTGGTGGTAAGCCTCTTTGTTGTAGTAATTCCAGTAGGTACTCCCAAGCAACCGATCAAAGCATCTAGGCCCCCATGAGGTACGGTTTCGGTGATTAATGACAACCTTTGGATTTTACTAATGAATTTGTGGATGCAAGGTCTCCCGTATCACTCAATCAAATGAAATCTATATGAATATGAACATCAACTATTGATCATTGGAGACCTCTAAACAATCACTTCATGAGATCAGTCAATGTTATGAAGATTAGAAGTAAAATCTCATATGTCAAAGTCATTCAACCATAATTGACAACACTCAATGCTTGAAAATCATCAGAAGTATATTTCCAACAAATGTCTAAGAGGCCAATCGAGCAAAATACAAAAGAATCACTTAGAAAAACTCGAAGCAAAAAAAATCAACTCACTGGATCAACCGATGTTTCCAGAGAAACACATCGGTCGAGTTGATTCAGCAGAAGAAGAAGACCTCAGAATAAAGTACTCACCAGATCATCCATGTTAAGGGCAATGTTACATCAGTCCATCAGTACAGTAAGCAATATCCTTGGACCAAGTGTAGCACCGGATCATCCGATGTACAACCTTAAACACATCGGTCAATAACTCCAGTAAGCATCAAGTTTGAACCAATTCTGGAGGAAGTGCCACCGGATCATCCGATGAGAAGACAAGCGCAACATCGGTCTAACAACGGTCATATCTGACACAGTGACATCAGCTAAAGTGAACTTGACCGATGATAACTGAAGGGAGAGCATCCGATCATTCGGTGTTCGCAGAGCAGTGATGTCAGCCTACTTTTCCAACGGCTATTTTGTGGAGGCTGGCTATTTATACCCCTTCAACCTATCTATTCGACAAGTCTTGACTACCAGACATACTCTACACATTCTCAAGCATTCAAGATGTTGAGCTACCACTTCTAGATCATCTACACCACCTACACACCAAGAGATAGGCTAGAACTAGCTAGAGATAGTGCTTGTGTGCTTCCATTCTTGGTGAGTGGAATCTCTAGTGTAGTGAGAGCTGTAAGGGAGTGTCCCTTGGTGTTTGTAATCGGGAGAGACTTCCGGAGCTTGCCAAGACGATTGTGGAAGCCCGGTGGATCCAAGTTGTACAAGGCTTGAGCTCCACCTTGCCGAGGTTGGCAAACGGAGAAGAATAGTGAAGATCCCTAGTCTCGGTGACTTGGGTGTGGCTATACCCTTTGGTGGGTGCCACAACATGGACGTAGGAAGATCTTGACGATCTTGTCAAACCACGGGATAAATCCTCGTGTCTCCTCGGGAGTTTGCATTCTCTTCCTCTCCCTTACACTTATGCATTTCGTATATCGCAAAGTTACTATTCACTTGAATGCATAGGATGTTTGCTTAGGGAATTGGGCTTTTAGTAATTAAGTTTTATTGCCTTAATTTTTGAAAAGAAGCCCAATTCACCCCCCCCCCCCCTCTTGGGCATTCGATCCTTACAATTGGTATCAGAGCAAGGTCGCTCATTGGATCATTCTAGCTTCAACGCTAGAGAGTTAAAGTGGCCAAGGTTGGGGGTTCGGTTCCTATCTTTGAGGACAAGAACTTTGCCTATTGGAAAGCACACATGCGCGCTTATCTAGAGGCTATTGCTCCCGAAGTATGGGAAGCGACCCACGCAGGGTTTGGTGAGCACAATTATGTTGGTGATCAAATTAAATGGGATGCTAAAGCTAGGAATGCAATTTATGAATGTATTAGTCAAGATGTGTTTGCTAGGATTGCTAGCAAAGAAAAGGCTTGTGAAATTTGGGCTTGCTTAATAGAAATTCATGAGGGTTCTTCTCGAGTCAAAGAACTAAAATATCACATGCTTAAAGCCAAATATGATGAGTTTAAAATGCTACCTCATGAAAATGTCAATGAAATGTTCTCTCGCTTGAATGTGCTTATTGAAGAAATTAATGCTCTTGACATTGCTTCTCTTGGCAAAGGACTCATCAACCGCAAGATTCTTATGCTCCTTCCCAAGCCAAAATACAACATCATCAACTCCATGCTCCAAAAAGAATCTCTTGACCATATTGAAGTCTCGAAACTTATTGGAGAGATTCACGCTCATGAGATGAGCGTACTTGGGATGATGGAGCAATCATCTTCAAATACAATTGCTCTAAAGGCGTCCACCAAGAAGACAAGTCTCAAGAAAAAGAAGGTGGTTGAGCCTAGCTCAAGTGAAGAAGAGCAAGCATCAAGTGAAGATGACGATGATGAGCTTGCATTGATGATGAGAAAGTTCTCACGCTTGAACTCCAAGACTACTGAGAAGGGATACACCTTTGATCCCAAGAAGAAAGCATTTCTACCAAGGAGAGATGATCACAAGACTTTCTATAATTGTGGTGATCAAAACCGGACAAAAGAAGAGAGAACCACAAGAGCAAGCATCGCAAGCTTGAAGATAGTGAAGATGATGAAGAAGAGGTCAAACCCAAACCAAGATCCTTTGGGAAGAGGAAACATGACAAGGGCAAGAAGGCAAAACTCTTCCCAAAGAAGAGAAATGGTCCACAAAAGGTGTTCTTGTGTGAGGCAAATGAATGGGTCACCGACGAAGAATCAAGTGATGAAGAGAGTGAAGCGGAAGAAGAAAGTTTGGATGGCCTTGCCATTGCCAACAATGATGACTCACCTCTTCATCCACCACCCATGTGCCTCATGGCGAAAGGTAACACCAAGGTATGTGATGACTCTAGCGATGATGAGCTTTCCCCCGATGATTTAACTTCATTAATAAATGAATATCATACTATCATTAAAAGAGTAAGGTTAAAGCTCTTGAAGAAACTCGTGCCAAGCTTGAGAGTGCTAACCTCGATTTGCTTGACAAGTACGAAAGCATACTTAAAGAGCATGACACGGTCAAATCCCATGTCAAGCAAATTGAGGAGGATAAGTCTAAAATCAAGCTAGATCATCATGAGCTTAACTTAGCACACCAAACACTCTTGGGAGAGCACAACAAGTTAATACAAGAACATCAAACACTTAACCTTGTTTATGAAGTGCTTGATCAAGAGTTAAAAATTTTGAATAAACAAACTCTTAATGATAAGGTATCCATTACTTCTCATGCCACTAATGTCTTGCACAAGTCTTTGCCTTTGAAAGAAAATGCTAGGGAGAAGGACTTGTTGGAAGAAATTGAGAGTCTCCGCACTAGTGTGGCTAGACTATCAAAAGGAGAAGTCAAGCACAAGGAAATCCTCTTCCAACAAGCAAAGGCCTTCAACAAGAGAGGACTTGGATCCTTCCCAGTGCCTAACAAAGGAAAGGTGCCCTCACCGGAGCTTAGAACAAGCTTCATCAAGGAAGTTGGTTCTTATTGCCAACATTGTGAGGTCACCGGTCACCACACAAGGGAGTGTCCTCTTCCTAACCGGCCTTCTCCAAAATTGCCCATTAATTACAAATCTACTTTCAATGACCGTTATTATCTCTTGAGTAAAGTAGATGGCAAGGTGAAGGCAAGATTCATTGGCAAAGACATGAAGGGCGTGAAGGGGAAGCTCCCCAAGCAACTTTGGGTCCCAAAGACACTTGTATCACACATACAAGGACCTAAGCTGGCTTGGGTGCCTAAAGTTAAAAATTGAATTCATTTGTGTAGGTGAACTACAAAGCCGGAGGAAAGCATTGGGTACTCGATAGCGGGTGCACTCAACATATGACCGGCAATGATGGTATGTTCACCACCATAGAAAACCCCGACAATCATGAACAAGTCACCATTGGTGATAACTCTAAGGGCAAGGTAATTGGGTTAGGTAAAATTGCTATTTCAAATGATTTATCTATTTTCAATGTATTGTATGTTAAGTCACTTAGTTTTAATTTACTTTCTATTGCACAATTATGTGATCTTGGACTAACGTGCACCTTTAGCAAAAATGATGTTGTTGTGAGTAGTGAAACAAGCCAAGAACTAGTCTTCAAAGGATTTCGGCATGTACATCTCTACCTAGTAGACTTCTCCAACAAGGATGCTAGCTTGACCACTTGTCTTTTCACTAAGACAAGTTTGGGTTGGCTTGGCATCGACGCATAGCGCACATAGGGATGAGCAAGCTCAAGAAGTCATTCAAGCTTGGGATGGTGACCGGCGTGAAGGATGTCACATTTGAGAAGAACAAGCTTTGTAGCGCTTGTCAAGCCGGGAAGCAAGTTGCTTCACACCACCCAATGAAGACAATGGTGTCAACCTCCAAGCCACTTGAGCTACTCCACATGGACCTCTTCGGACCGTCCACATATCAAATTCTTGGCGGTAACCTCTATTGTCTTGTTATAGTTGATGACTATTCTCGCTATGCTTGGACTTTGTTTCTAGGTGAAAAGAGTGAAACTTCGGAAGTGTTCAAGACCTTTGCTAACCGCGCTCAAAGGGAATTTCAACTTCCCATCATCAAGGTCCGGAGCAACAATGGCACCGAATTCAAGAACTACAACATTGGGGAGTGGTGTGAACGTGAAGGCGTGAAGCATGAGTTTTCGGCTGCATACACTCCTCAACAAAATGGTGTTGTTGAAAGGAAGAACAAGACGCTCATCACTCTTGCACGAGCAATGCTTGATGACTATGGCACGTCCGAGAAGTTTTGGGCCGAAGCAATCAACACGGCGTGCCATGCCGCAAATAGGGTCTACCTACATCGACTACTTCAAAAGACGCCATACGAACTTCTCATTGGGAGAAAGCCCAACATCTCCTACTTTCGAGTCTTTGGGTGCAAGTGCTACATCTACCGCAAGAAAAGGCTCGGTAAGTTTGAAATAAGATGTGATGTTGGTATATTTCTTAGTTATGCATCAAACTCAAAAGCATATCGAGTATTCAACCAAACCTCGGTTTAGTTGAGGAAAGTTGTGATGTTGAGTTTGATGAAACTAATGGCTCCCAAGAGGAGAGTTTTGATCATGATGAAATAGATGATGAGCCCCTACGAGAGGCTATGAAGAACATGACCATTGGAGACATCAAGCCTAAAGTTGAGGAGAGTCGTGATCAAGGGGGAGCTTCAAGTTCCAACATCAACACTTCTATGGCGCCTCAAGTTGATGAAAAGAAGAGAAGGATGATCCATTGCCGACTCAAGACTCACAAGCCACACAACATCAAGAAGAAGAAGTCCATGATCAAGTCCAACCACAAGAAGAGCAACACGCATCACCATCGTCAAGTGCTTCACAACCACTTATGAGGCATGAACGCATCTCCAAGGCACATCCGATGGACCAAATCATCGGAAGTCCGTCAAGGGGTGTAAGTACACGTTCTTGCCATTTCGCTTCGTTTTGTGAGCACTACTCGTTTGTTTCATGTGTAGAACCCACTCACATTGAGGAAGTACTCTAAGATCCAAATTGGGTGATGGCCATGCAAGAAGAACTCAACAACTTCACCTGCAATGAAGTTTGGGTGTTGGAGGAGCGACCCAAGGACAAGAACGTCATCAGAACAAAGTGGGTGTACCGCAACAAACAAGACAAGAATGGAGTTGTGATCCGTAACAAGGCAAGACTTGTGGCCAAGGGGTTCTTGCAAGTTGAAGGACTAGACTTTGGGGAGACATTTTCCCCGGTCGCCCGGCTAGAAGCCATCCGTATACTTCTTGCCTTTGCATCACATCATAATATTAGACTTTATCAAATGGATGTGAAAAGTGCCTTTCTTAATGGTTACATTAACGAGCTTGTTTATGTTGAAAAACCTCCCGGGTTTGAAGATCCGAGGAATCCTAATCATGTGTATAGGTTGCACAAGGCGCTCTACGGGCTCAAGCAAGCACCCAGGGCATGGTATGAACGACTACGAGATTTCTTGATCATGTAAGGATTCAAGATCGGGAAGGTGGACACTACCCTCTTCACCAAAGACATCAACGAAGAATTATTTATTTGCCAAATTTATGTTGATGATATTATTTTTGGTTCAACTAACGAAGCTCTTAGCCATGAGTTTGGCAAAATGATGTCTAGGGAATTCGAGATGTCGATGATTAGAGAGCTCAACTTCTTCCTTGGTTTTCAAATCAAGCAACTTCAAGAGGGGACATTCGTCTATCAAGAGAAGTATACCAAGGACCTCTTGAAGAAATTTGAGATGGGAGATTGTAGCTCAAGAAGCACTCCAATGGCAACAAATTGTCATCTCGACGCGGATAAGGACGGTAAACCTATTAAGCAATCTAACTACCATTCTATGATTGGTTCATTGCTTTATCTTACCGCATCTAGGCCCCATATCATGTTTAGTGTATGCTTGTGTGCTCGCTTTCAAGCGGCACCTAAAGAATCGCATCAGAAGGCGGTCTTTAGGATACTTAGGTATCTTAAGCATACCCCTAGTGTGGGCTTGTGGTACCCTAAAGGTGCAAAATTTCATCTCTTGGGATACTCGGATTCGGACTTTGCCGGATGCCGCGTGGATCGCAAGAGTACCTCCGGTGGGTGCCACTTGCTTGGGCGTTCCCTAGTATCTTGGTCTAGCAAGAAGCAAAATTCTGTCGCCTTGTCCACGGCGGAAGCAGAATATATCGCGGACGGTGCATGTTGTGCCCAAATTCTTTATATGAAGCAAACCCTTTTGGACTTTGGTATTAAACTTGGTTGCATGCCTCTCCTTTGTGACAATGAAAGTGCGGTTAAGATAGCTAAAAACCCCGTTCAACACTCCCGCACTAAGCACATTGATATTCGCCATCATTTCTTGAGGGACCATGAAGCTAAGGGAGACATCTCATTGCGAGGTGTTAGGTCCGAAGAACAATTGGCGGATATCTTCACTAAATCACTTGATGAGAAAACTTTTTCTAGGCTAAGAAGTGAGTTAAATGTGCTAGATGCATCGAATGTCATGTAAGTTGCCATAATCATGTAAGAATGCATCTCATATAGGTCTTGTATAACTTTCAAAGGATAGGGGTGAGCAAGGGTTAGCTTGGGATGGAGGTTCTTTTGGGTTTCCCCAAGGCTTGGAGAGTGGCTCTCCCTGAAGAAGCCTTTGAAAGGTTCAAACTTGGCAAGATAGATTTACTTTATGTCTTGCATGATGCCTGCCGTATAGACTTGCACTCATATTTAAACTTCTTGCATTGTAAATTGTTTGGCATTGCATACGGTAGATTGTCACAAAGGGGAACCCACCTCATGAGAAAGAGACTTGTTTGAAATGCAATATCTCAACTCATATGAGGTGGAAATAACAAAATGTTAGGTGCGTTAATGCCTAAAGGAACATGCTTTTAAGAGATAGAAGGCTTCATCCTCTAGCTCACAAAGCATGGTCCTTACATTTTATTTGGATAATTTCCTCCCTATTTTCTTCGGTGTTCTATTCGCTTTAAGTCTTAGCCAAGTTATTGGCAAATTAGCATTTTTGAGGGGTAAGGGTTTGCCCAAAAAGTCCTGAGACATGTGTTTCTCATTGTTTGTGTGTTTGGTCAAAGGACATATATGGGATGTTGTTGTTTTGTAGTCATCGGATTATCCGATTCTTAGGCTAGACCACCATCGGATCACTTTGTGTTCAAAAGCCAAGTGTCAGCTCAGTCAGTAACACAAATCAACCAACGAGTTCATTCTGAGCAACATCGGTGCATCCAATGTTCACATTTCTGGAACTGTGCTGAAATCCACCGATGCTATTCCCTTCCACGTCGGTCCATCCGGTGTCAACGGTACCTTTTTGAATACTCTTACTGTGCCATTCGACCGATGCTCCTATCTTTTAACGTCGGTCCATCTGGTGTTAAATTTTAAGCTAGGGTTTGGGACCCACCTTTTAAACACCCCTTCGCCTCCCTCCTTTCTCTCTCCCCGACCCCGACGCTCGATCACCTCCGTCGCCGTCGCTCCGCTCGCCCTGCCGACGCCGCTTCCTCCAGCACCGCCACAGCCGCTCCACCCAAGCGCTGCCGACCGCCGCCTCCCGTGCACCACCGTCGCCGCCCCAGGCACAGCCGCACCACCGCCCTCTGTGTCGCTGTGGTGCCTCCCTCTACGGCCGCCACTATGCCGCTAGGGTTTCCAGCCGCGACAATCTTCATGTCGCTGTTCCGTACGCTTGACATCGTCGACTTCATTCACGCACATTGTCACTTGCCTCATCGCAATGGCTCGTGACAAGAAGGGAAAGGGCAAGGCCATTGCGGAGCTCGCCGCAAAGAAGCAAAAGCTGTCGAAGGAGGAAAAGAAGGCTTTGATGGCCGCTCGCGCCGCCGAGGAGCGAGAGCGTGGCCGAGGAGGATCATTGAGGATCCGCGAGGCTCGTCCGAGGCAGCCTCCCGTGCCGGATGAGTCCGAGGAAGAAGAAGAGCCGGAAGTGCCGCTTGTTCGCCAGCGCTTAGCCAGGACCCGTGGGGGTCATTCCGCGGCAGTACCTCGTTCTAGACCATCTGCTGCCGATCTTCGAGAGGACAGGGCAGCCCAGAGAGCCGTCTACGAGATGGACACCAATGTCCGTGTTGGTGAGGGTGTCCGGCTGACGGACTACAGAAAGATGAAGGCCAAGCAGCTCAGGAAGCTCAGATGGAACATTCTGCTTGAGGAGTGGTTCCCTCGTCCCAGAGATTCACTTGTAGACAGCCACTTTTGGACCTTGACACAGGCGTCGCTATACGAGACCTATAGACGCTGAGGCCATAAGCTCTTCCAGCACAACTTTCTGGACTGGGATCAGCTTGCACTGGCAGCCGAGACGGAGATACGCCCCTACTTTGAGAGATATAGAGGGCTGGTGGAGCTGATGTCCTAAAAGAGGAGTGCCTACGTGGAGGACTGGGTCCGCGTATTCTACGCTACCCTCTACGTCTCTGAGGGCCGCGGATCTATAGACTTCATGTTCATGGGCCAGCACCATCACTTGACGAGACAGACTTTGACACAGCTGCTAGGAGTGGATCTCCACGACACTTGCCTGCACGAGAGAGTGTATGGACAGGCAGACCCGCCGAGGAGGCCGCTCACTGGAGGAGTGGCACCACCACTGGAGAAGATACGCTCCCTGTTTGCACCGTCTTTCTCTCCAGACCAGCCGAGGGTACCGGCACTGCTGACTCCAGCTGCGCGCACAGTGCACCTTACCTTGCACCGCACACTTTTTCCGAGGTCCGGATACCTAGAGGGGTTCACCAGCCTGCAGCAGACCCTCCTGTTCTACATCATGAACAGGATGGAGTTCGATATTGTGGACATCCTCATATGTGAGATGGAGGACGTGATCACTGATGCAGCTTGTGTTTGGACACTGGATCAGCTACTTTCTCTACATGGTTGCTCTTGAGGGGTCCGTCGTGCGTGACAGTCTCACTGACGAGAGTGTCACACGGTTCAGCCACTACCGTGCTCCAGCTCCTAGAGACCACTGCCTTGGCCGTCCAGTCGAGCGTCAGGTCCGTGCTCGGCTATCCGAGGAGGATTGGTCAGATTTGGAGAAGGAAGATGAGAGACTGGCACAGGCAGAGGCTCAGGGTGAGGACCTTCAGCATATATGGTCCGAGAGCAACACAGATGGCAGCGTTGAGGAGTACTTCCCACCTCCTCCCTCACCCAGGCAGCACGACGCGGAGGCTGGAGGCTCGATTGTGCCACCTCCTACTCCACCTCTGGTGTCTGAGGCACAGGTCTCTCAGCCGTCCGAGCTCACCTCCCTACTGCAGCAGATGGTTGAGCAGCAGCGCCTGGACCAGCTTGCAGCTGAGCAGACCGCGCGTCTCTTAGAGCTCCAGCAGCAGCAGCAAGAGATGCAGTGCCAGATCGCCCGCGAGAGGCGAGAGAACACTGACAGGCTGACTGGGCTGATAGACCAGATGCACCAGCGCTCCCTCGACCAGCAGCAGCAGACGCAGCAGGCGATGATGGGCATCATGGGGTTGATCACCAACCTCTACACCCAGACCGGGATTGCCCTACCGTCGCAGCTGCCAGGCTTTACTCCACCCCCGCCTGTCCTTGCTCCAGCTGCAGCTCCAGTGTCGACCACGCCGATCCTGACGATCAGCATGTCTCCACTGTTTGCTCCAGGCGCACCGATCCACTCTCCGCTGCCGGCTACGACGTTGTTCCAGCAGACACCGGCATCCGTTGTCAGTGCCCCGTTGCCAGCAGCTCCGACTCAGCAGGAACCGACAGCGGCTCCTACGGCTCCTACAGCTCCCTCCACTTCTACCCCAGCCTCAGTCGCAGCAGCAGGCAGCAGCTCTGACGACAGCACCCCCGACGGTGACCAGTTCGTCATCGCTCCGAGCACTCAGAGTCCTTAGGCACTCAGATTCCTTTTTGGTGTCTTGATGCCAAAGCGGGAGAAGAGTTAGAAAAGAGTCAGGGGGAGGATAGCTTAGTCTCAGGGGGAGTCCTAGCTGTAGGGGGAGTCTCTATCTATATCTTTTGTAATTTGGTATTTTTGCTAATCCTTTGTTATTCATTGAGTACTCTTAAGTTATTGATTGATTGAGCTTATTGGTGTCTATCTATATGACCACTTATTCTCTTGAGTTATTCATCGATTGAGCTTTCGAGTTATTGATCGGTGTTGAGCCTTCAAGTTTTTAAGTGTGATAACCTTGTACTCATTGCATATCTTCTTGAGAATCCTATTATCAAATTCATTACTATTATGCTTCACTTGTTGTGTTGTCATCAATCACCAAAAAGTGGGAGATTGAAAGCATCTAGGCCCCCATGAGGTACGGTTTCGGTGATTAATGACAACCTTTGGATTTTACTAATAAATTTGTGGATGCAAGGTCTCCCATATCACTCAATCAAATGAAATCTATATGAATATGAACATCAACTACTGATCATTGGAGACCCCTAAACAATCACTTCATGGGATCAATCAATGTTATGAAGATTAGAAGTACAAGCTCATATGTCAAAGTCATTCAACCATAATTGACAACACTCAATGCTTGAAAATCATCAGAAGTATATTTCCAACAAATGTCTAAGAGGCCAATCGAGCAAAATACAAAAGAATCACTTAGAACAACTCGAAGCAAACAAAATCAACTCATCGGATCAACCGATGTTTCCAGAGAACAACACATCGGTCGAGTTGATTCAGCAGAAGAAGAAGACATCAGAACAAAGTACTCACCGGATCATCCGATGTTAAGGGCAATGTTACATCGATCCATCAGTACAGTAAGCAATATCCTTGGACCAAGTGTAGCACCGGATCATCCGATGTACAACCTTAAACACATCGGTCAATAACTCCAGTAAGCATCAAGTTTGAACCAATTCTGGAGGAAGTGCCACCGGATCATCCGATGAGAAGACAAGCGCATCATCGGTCTAACAACGGTCATATCTGACATAGTGACATCAGCTAAAGTGAACTTGACTGATGATAACTAAAGGGAGAGCATCGGATCATCCGGTGTTTGTAGAGCAGTGATGTCAGCCTACTTTTCCAACGGCTATTTTGTGGAGGCTGGCTATTATACCCCTTCAACTTGTCTATTCGACAAGTCTTGACTACCAGACATACTCTACACATTCTCAAGCATTCAAGACATTGAGCTACCACTTCTAGATCATCTACACCACCTACACACCAAGAGATAGGCTAGAACTAGCTAGAGATAGTGCTTGTGTGCTTCCATTCTTGGTGAGTGGAATCTCTAGTGTAGTGAGAGATGTAAGGGAGTGTCCCTCGGTGTTTGTAATTGGGAGAGACTTCTGGAGCTTTCCAAGACGATTGTGGAAGCCCGGAGGATCCAAGTTGTACAAGGCTTGAGCTCCACCTTGCCGAGGTTGGCAAACGGGGAAGAATAGTGAAGATCCCTAGTCTCGGTGACTTGGGTGTGGCTATACCCTTTGGTGGGTGCCACAACGTGGACGTAGGAAGATCTTGACAATCTTGCCGAACCACGGGATAAATCCTCGTGTCTCCTCGGGAGTTTGCATTCTCTTCCTCTCCCTTACACTTATGCATTTCGTATATCACAAAGTTACTATTCACTTGAATGCATAGGATGTTTGCTTAGGGAATTGGGCTTTTAGTAATTAAGTTTTATTGCCTTAATTTTTGAAAAGAATCCCAATTCGCCCCCCTCTTGGGCATTCGATCCTTACAACAGAGTCAAATGCCATGGAGAAGTCCAATTTCAGGAGCAGGACTGATTTGTGATTCTGGTGGTATGCTCTGGCCACATTGTTGACATACATAAAGTTATCTTGGATGCATTTTTTTGAATGAAGGCACTTTGAGCCTGTGATATCTGTTAGAAATTAAGAGAGAGCCCAAAGATCAGATAGCCACTAAATCACTTCGAATTACATGGAGAAAACTGATTACAACATGAACACCAAGTGCTATCTCTCAAATAGCACAAGAACACTAATAATACCTTCTCCTCCATCTTTGTTGTTGCTTGATGATGCGGCCATCTATCCAACAAGGCGAGGCCACAAGAAGAACGACGGCTAGAGGCATTTCCTCTTGTTCTTCTCTTGATATCTTGATCGGATTATGAGTGAGTTAGAGTGTTCAAGTGTGTATGAGTGTATGCCTTAAGCCACTTTGATCAGACACATGACCCTCTTCTTATAGTTGACCAAGAGACACAAGAGGGGGCCTCCCACCCTTAGGAATTATTGAGTCTCCCGATCAGAGACTCAAAATTTGGTGGGTTGTGTCCTTTCAATTAGAACACATGTCAATTTCGAGTTCAAACTCACAGTTACTGAAAAATCGTACTAGTCCGTATAGGGTCCGCACTAGTCCAGTTACCCTTACTGTACAATATCGGACTAGTCCTCTAAGGGTCCGGACTAGTCCGGTTACCCTTACGGACAACATCGGACTAGTCCAATCTTAACCGGACTAGTCCGGTACTTCCAACATTCTCCCCCTTGAACTCGAATCTAAAACTTACCAACTTAATTAATACTAAACTTAGTGTCCATTTTCTCATGCTTGACATATAGGGCACGACGCATCACAACAACCATTTACGTATTGTTGGACTCGAAGACCACAATACATCTCACACTTGAAAATGAACCTTACTCTTACTTGGCCCCTAAATATCCAGTGATCATAGGCTCTCCCTTAAACCCATGCCGGCTACATGTTCACTGAACACGCTGGGTGGAAGACCTTTTGTTAGCGGATCCGCAAGCATACGCTTGGTACTTATATGCTCAAGACTTACGGTATGATCCTGGATTCGATCTTTCACAACATAACTTAATGTCGATGTGTTTGGCAGCACCACTCGACTTATTGTTGTGAGAGTAAAATACTATAGGCTCATTATCACAGTATAACTTAAGTGGCTTTTCAATGCTGTCGACCACTCTAAGACTGGGTAAAAATTTCTTAAGCCAAACAGCCTGCCCGGTGGCCTCATAGCATGCAACAAACTCGGCATGCATTGTGGACGATGCAGTGACGGTTTGTTTGGAGCTTTTCCACGAAATGGCTCCATTCGCGAGGATGAATATATAACTTGACGTGGATTTCTTAGTATCCACACAACCCGCGAAATCTGAATCTGAATATCCCACTACTTCAAGTGGGTCTGACTTACTATACGTTAACATGAGGCCTTTTGTGCCTCGCACATATCTTAATGCTTTCTTAACTGCCTTCCAGTGATCAATCCCTAGATTGGCCTGATATCTGCCAAGCATTCCGGTCACATAAGCTATGTCAGGGCGAGTACAAACTTGAGCATACATAAGGCTTCCGACAGCAGAAGCATATGGAACCGACTTCATTTGATCGATCTCATATTGGTTCCTGGGACACTGAAAGTTCCCAAACTTATCGCCCTTGACAATCGGAGCAGAAGAAGGCTTACTCTTATGCATACTGTACTTTCTCAGTACATTCTCTAAGTATGTCTTTTGTGATAAGCCTAATACCCCCTTATTTCTATCTCGGTGAATTTCTATGCCCAATACATAGGATGCTTCACCAAGATCTTTCATATCAAAATTAGAGGACAAAAACTTCTTAGTTTCTGATAGTAGATTGACATCACTACTTGCAAGTAGTATATCATCTACGTAAAGCACGAGGAAAATAAATTTCCCGCTATTAAACTTAGCATAAATGCAATTGTCCTCCTCATTTTCTTTAAACCCAAACTTTCTTATTGTCTCATCGAACTTGAGATACCACTGCCTTGATGCTTGTTTAAGTCCCTAAATGGACTTTCTTAAGTGGCATCCCATATGTTCCTTACCCTTAACAACAAAACCTTTCGGTTGTGTCATATAGATGTTCTCATATAGATCACCATTGAGAAACGCCGTCTTTACATCCATCTGATATAATTCTAAATTATAATGTGCAACTAATGCCATAATGATTTTGAACGAATCCTTACTTGAGACAGGTGAAAATGTCTCATTATAATCAATTCATTCTCTTTGAGTGAAGCCTTTTGCAACAATTCTGGCCTTAAACTTATCAATATTCCCTTTGGAGTCACGTTTAATTTTGTAGACCCATTTACAGCCTACTGTTTCGGCTCCATTAGGAATCTCAACTAAATCCCAGACTTTGTTTGTTTCCATAGACCTCATTTCATCCTCCATGGTTTTACGCCATTCAGATGATTGAGGACTTCTCATAGCTTCTTCAAATGTGGTAGGATCACCCTCCATTTGAGTTGCCTCACTCAAATAGATCTCATAATCGTCCAGAATGGCCGATTTTCTTTCTCGTTGAGATCTTCTTAATTGCACATTATCCTCATTTTGAGACTGTTGTTGCTCTTCATTATTAGTGACAACGGGCTGAAAATGCTCAACCTCTCTTAATAATTCTGTTATCAATGGAGAACTAACAACGGGTGTTGAATCATTACCAATAGGCATCGATGATTCAACAACAGTAGGTAATGAGAAATATGGTTCTTGAATCATAGGAGTGGGTACATAAACCCGCTTCTCTTCAAGATTAATTTCTCATCTTACCGTACCCCCCTGATCATGGCATCCTCTAAAAAGACGGCATGTCTTGTTTCTACAAACTTAGAATATCGTTCTAGACAATAGAAACGATATCCCTTACTCTTTTCTGCATAGCCAATAAAATGGCAACTTATTGTCTTAGAATCCAACTTACCAATGTTTGGGTTAAACAATTTTGCCTCAGCGGGACAGCCCCATATATGCATATAACTTAATGAGGGCTTACGTCCTGTCCACAACTCATACGGTGTTTTGGGCACCGACTTAGTAGGAACCCGATTTAGCACATGAATGGCGATTTTTAATGCCTCCATCCATAAGCTAACCGGCAAATCTGATTGACTTAACATGGATCTAACAATATCTATTAGCGTACGGTTGTGCCGTTCCGCTACTCAATTTTGCTGAGGCTCGCCCGGTGTGGAATACTAGGCGACTATGCCATTTTCCTGTAGGAACCGACCAAACGGTCCAGGAACTTGGCCATACGGGGTATGACGACCGTAGTACTCACCACCACGATCGAATCTTACCACTTTAATCTTAATATTGTGCTGATTTTCAACTTCGGCCTTAAATATCTTAAATTTATCCAATGCTTCAGAGCGTTCTTTAATTGGATAAATATAGCCATAGCGGGAATAGTCATCCGTGAAGGTTATGAATGAATCAAAACCATCAACGGATACTACGGGAAAAGGATCACAAATGTCCGTATGGATTAATTCCAAAATTCCTGCACTGCGTATGGCACCTTTCTTAATTTTCTTAACAAATTTTCCCTTAATGCAGTCTTTGCATTCTTCTGAATCCGAAAAATCCAAATGAGGAAGAATCGATTGTGAAATCAATTGTTCAATTCTCCCCCTCGAAATGTGGCCCAAGCGACAATGCCATAATTTCGAAGACATTTCGGAATCGATTCTCTTACGCTTACCCTGATGTGAGGAAAACTGATTGTCGCTTATAACATTAACATCATCATGCATAGATAATAAGTATAGCATGCCTTGTCTTATGGCAACACCAATCATCATGCATAGATAATAAGTATACGCTTACCCTGATGTTTCCAATATGCGTCTAGGAAACACAATAATTCACACCCGGAGGTGGAATCCACTATCGGATCTATTCTAGGTAATTGGAATGGATCTTTTGGACATGTCTTATTTAGTGTTGTGTAGTCGATACACATTCGAAGCTTCCCGCTGGCTTTGGGCACAACGGCTGGGTTTGCTAGCCATTTTGGATGGAAGAATTCTCGGACGAATCCAGCTTCGAGCAACTTCTTCACTTCTTGTCGAATGAAGTTTTGTCGCTCTACGGATTGCTTTCGAGGCTTTTGATGCACAGGTCGGGCATCGGGGTAGATCTTCAGATTGTGCTCAATCACTTCCCTGGGGATCCCAGGCATTTGTGATGGTTGCCAGGCAAACACGTCGACATTAGCCCGGAGGAAAGCGATGAGCGCAAGTTCCTATTTGTCATTCAATCCCCCCAATACACGGGTGGTCTGAGCGGCATCGGAATCGATTTGGATGACTTTGACGGGAATGTCGGTGTCGCCGCTTGGCTGCACACGAGGAGCAAAAGTCGAGCCTCGCTGACGAATGCTCGGGGGTTTTGGAGCTTGCTCCTGCCTGGAGTCCACCTCTTGCACCGTAGTAAGCGCATGGAGTTCTTCCAGAGCAGTTACTCAGGCAGTACGATCTCTGCGGATCCGGAGAACGCCTACTAGTGTTGGCATCTTTAACACCAGGTAACCATAATGAGCAGCTGCCATGAATTTGTACAAGGCAGGCCTACCCAAGATGGCATTGAAGGGTAAGTTGATCTGAGTAACGTCAAAGACCAACTTCTCGGTGCGATACTTCTCCCGGGTCCCGAAGGTAACGGGGAGGGTAATAGCTCTGAGTGGGGTAATGGCTCCTGGACCTACTCCGGAGAAAGGTCGGGAGGGGTGGAGATCCAAAGGTCGGAGATGAAGCTTGGTAAAAGCTTTGAAGCTTATGAGGTTGAGCCCCGAACCTCCGTCTACCATGACATGGTGGAGCTGGATGTTATTGATGGTAGGAGATACCATCAAAGGTAGCTGACCTGCTCCAACCATGCTTCGAGGGAAGTCCGAAGCATCAAAAGTGATGGTTGTGTCCATCCACTTCCGATGAGGCTCCGCCCTGGCTGTAGGAGCTACAGCAGCCATGTCCCGACGCATAGTCCTGATGACGCGGCGGGAGGTGATGTCCCATGATCCACCAAAAATGGTGTTCATGGTCTTCCGACGCTCGTTGTCAGAGACGTCGGAATCGTCATCGACGGAGGTGTAGACGGCCTTCAGGACCTTTTTGGGATCCTGAAAACTTGACTCATCTTCAGCCGGAGCTTCGTCAACTTTTTGTTTTCCTTCCCTCTGTCGAAAAGGAGCTTCTTCCCGGCACTTGTTGTAGCGCTCGGCAAGGTTTTGGACCTCCCGGCAGTCTTCCAAACTGTGGCTGTCCGTTTTGTGAATTGGACACCACACCTTGGGTTTGCCACCGTCTTCAGAAGACGGTCGGGGTCGCTTCTCGGGGCGTGGCCCCCGGCCACCCGGAGCTGCAGCAGCTGCAGCATTGGATGCACCGACCGACGGCTTCTTCTTGCCGTTGGTCTTTTTCTTCTTCTTTCCACTCCAGGAGGTAGCGGATTCTCCTTTGGAGGATTTCTTGTGATCCTCCGGAGTTGGTTTGGAGTGCATTTCACGGCCCTCCGCAGCTCTGGCACATTTGTCAGCCAAGCTGAAGAGTTTCGTGACACTGGTAATCTCCTTGATCGCCAGTTTCCCCAGCATCTTCTTATCCCGCACACCCTGTCTAAATGCCACGATGACAGAGGCGCTAGAGATAGAAGGGATAGTGTTTTGTACCTGAGAGAATCTCTGGATGAATGATCGCAGGGATTCTCCTCCTTTTTGCACAACTGCAAAAAAGGTCCAGTTCGGTGCCTGGTCGGGTGTAAGAACTCCCGAAGTTGGTAGTGAACTGCCGGCACAACTCCTCCCAACTGCTGATGGAGTTGGGTGGAAGGCTCATAAACTAGGACCTGGCGGTCCCAGTTAAAGCCACTGGGAAATAATTGGCCATTACGGCCTCATTTCCTCTAGCTGCCAAGATAGCAGTGGAGTAAATATGAAGAAATTCGACAGGATTAACGGTCCCGTCGAACTTCTCCGGCAGGTGAGGCCGGAACTTCTGTGGCCACCTGACCATACGCAGATGCATGGCCAGGGCTGAACAGCCTCCTCCTACTCCTTCAGGAGCAGGAATGTCTTGAGCTTCTCGTCTTTCACGAGCACGCTCAATATGGACTCGGCCGTCTTGTTGGCGATATCGGCGATCAAGCTCCGCCCGGAGGTCATGAGTTGAAAGCCTTGATACCGTGTGAGTGTGTAGTGCCCCGGAGGGCAACGACGTCACCTGTTGTGATGCAGCACGTCTCCTGTTGTTGGAAACGTGCGGACCAAGTCTGCCAGACAAGGTCCGTCATTGCGACGGGGCCCGTCCTGAAGGAGGAGGACCCTGGTTGCTGATGCGGTCGGCTGCTGCTGCAACCAAGTGTTCCACATCGGCCCTCCACTGCTCTATTGCATCCCAGGATGCGTCCGGAGGTGGTGGGCGCTAAAGAAGAGCACGTGTTGCATGAAGCGCGTGTTCCGAGTTGTCAAGATTCGCCGACGCAGTGATTGACGCCGGTGCACCATCGCGTAGTCCAGCTTGATTTGCTGGTGGAGGCGACGGTGGTGGAAGTGTGACTCCTGCTGGAACCGTGGTTCCTGCTGGTGGCTGCATATTGGAGGGATTACCCCCAACAGCTTGAACAGCGGGATGACCATTGGATGATCCAGCGGCTGAGTTCACCATTCTTGAAATCTCCGGGCCCCTACCTGGCGCGCCAACTGTCGGTGGTTTTGATCCGGCAGATCTCCCGACACTACTAAAGTGTTAGAGGAGTTTGAGGTTCGGTATGGGCGCGCGAAGATTTCAGAAGGTGAAATGTGGGTGGGCATCCCCCCTGCATTGAACTTTTTCGGACCTTCTTCACCGTCCATACCACTGGTAGGAGTAATGAGTACCTTGGCTTCTATTACTTCGTGAAGTGCAAGAAGTGTCCATTCAAGTACCTCCGGTCGTTTCCCTCTGGAAAGTGGGATGATTGGAAGAAGGACTAGATAGTCATCCAGGTGGAGGAGCACGAGAAGATGGAGCTGCCCGAAGGCCTCCCCAACATCGACACTGCAGTCTGGAGTGAAGCTCTGGTGCTGTCGGATGCCTTCAACCCTGCTCTGACCAGGATCCGCCAGTGCGTGGAGGGAGGATTAACTCCTCAGGCGGTATTTTGCAACTTCCTGGTCAACAGGTGGGCACCACTGAAGAGGAGAGAAAAACTCGCTTGGGCCCTCAATAGCGTGATGGACGATGACCGGGTCGAGACCGGACTGAAGTCAAACATGGCGGGGGCAACCTTGGAGTTACATCTCAAAAAGTTCCAGCACAGCATCGACATTGCGGGAGATGACTTGACCCCGCCATCAGCCTTTCTCCCTCTGAACGTGGAAGTAGAGTTCAGCGGGGACCTCCGACGGACGATGCCGGTGCTTGACGACCTTGGTGTCGTCGAGAGAAGATCGACCTCCAGGGTGGTGATCCCTGGGGCTTCCGAAGGTGGTTCCGACCCTGCCCCGAAGACAAGGATCGAAGTCGTCGGCAAGGGCAAGGAACCGGCGGACGAACCCTTGAGCCGGAAGAGGAAACTGCAGCATGCCGACAGAAGGTCCATTAGGCATGCAACCTCTGCATCAGCTCCTTCTCCCCGGAGGGGGAGGTCTTCTACAACTGCAGCGATTGTACCCGCAGTGGCGTCTTCCCGAGGTGCTAGCTCCAGGCATGCGACTCCATCACCAGGGCTAGTTGAGGCCTCTAGGTCCGGAGGTCCTTCTCGGTCGAGGAGGGCCTCGACTAAGGAAGTGCCCGTGACTACAATAAGTTCCGGGGGGCTTCCGGAGCTTCCACGCCGGCGGCGGCTATGGTCAGCCCAGAACGCCCGGGAAAGAGGTTCCGCGCAAGCTGGTGCGGAAGCCTCCCGAGGTAATTTTTAATCTTTACCTCAGACATTTGTTTTTTTGTAGTGACTGTTTTTAAATTTCTTCATCCTTCATCTGCAGCGTTCCCAAGAAGAGGAGTGAGGCTCCACCCTCAGCCATAGCAGCTGAAGTTGTGAGGGCGGAAGCCTCTGCTCATGTCCCGGTGCCATCCCAAGTGGTGGCTGAAGCTGCGGCAGCTCCGGTGCCAGCTGTCGTGGTCATGGACCTCGACTCATCCCCCGAGACTCCCGTGGTAGCACCGGACCACGGGAGAGAAGATGTGCCAGCGGCACCTGCCCCGGAGGTTGAAGCTCCTAGTTTGGGTGCTGAGATGATGGAAGCTTCGGCCGTTGAGCCGGAGGAAGCAATATTTCCGGACCCAGAGCCGGAAATTGTCGAAGCCCCGGCGGTTGAGTCGGAGGTAATTGAAGTCCCAACGTGCGCGCCGGATGTTGAGGAAGTCCCGGCGGTTGGGCCGGGTACCTCTGAAGCACCGGCCGTAGAGCCGGTCGTTGCTGGAGCTCCGGCCGCAGGGCCGGTTGATGTTGAAGACCTTCCGGCTCCCGAGCCGGTTGCCGTTGAAGCTCCGGCTACAGGGCCGGCTGTTGTTGAAGATCTTCCGGCGCCTGAGCCGGTCGTTGCGAAGGCGTCAGCGCTCGAGCCCCTTGTAGAGGAGGTGCCCAGGCCGGAGCCAGAAGCAGTTCCTGCTCTGGGAGTGATGATGCCGGAGGTACCTGCGGCTGAGCCGGAGTGCTCTGATGAAGTCGCTGGCCCCCTGCCCGAGGGGACGAAAGAAGATCTGGCGGCTGGTCCTTCGGAACCACTTCCGGAGGTCGGAACTTCATCAGCGGGACCCTCCTTGATGGCGACTGATGCCATCCTGGAGGATGGCCCTGGTGCCGTGGAGGCTCAGGGGACCACTCTTGTGGAGTGGGACCCAATTTTTGTAACTGAAAACTCGCTGGAACCAGCAGAAGAGACCCCAGCAGGTCCGGATCCTATCCTGTTGTCATTGTATATTGACAATGCCTGCTCTAGTCTGCGTCAAGTTCAGCTGGCATTCTTCCACGATAGCAAGGCTCTTGAAGAGGAGCGCCAAACCCTTAGGAGGTGGCGTAATCGGCTCTACTTCGAGACCAAGCTGGTGCAGTCAAGGCTGGCAGATGACAAAGAATGGATCAAGCAGGAGAAGGTCCGCATGGAGTACTGGGGCAAGTTATTGGATGACACGGAGAGCTTGACTCGCGCCCTCGACGCTCAATCCCGGGCCATTTATGAGCAGACCAACGCAGCTAATAGTGCGGCTGATGAACGCCAAGAAAGGCTTGAGGCCATTAACACTACTCTCATCAAGCACCGGGAGGCACTTGAGGAGAGGGAGAAAAGGCTCGAAGATGAAGAGCGGAAACTCCTAGAGCTGCGGGATGACGTCTTGAGGAGGGAGGAGGAGCTCACCGAAAAGGTGGCTCTGGCTGACAAGGGCCTCGAAGAGCGTGCCAAGAAATTGGAAGAGCGCTGCGATGAGGAGGAGGAGAAGGCCTGGGTGCGAGGGCAGGAACTCTACAAGCAAGAGTGTGCCATCGCTGCCAGGGAGAAGAAAGTAAGGGGCAGGGAGAAGGACCTGGTTGATCGCCGGAACAAGATCTACCTCCGGGAGGAGGAGCTCGGAAAACTCGAGAAGCGAGTTGCTGAAAAGATTAAGCAAAACGCCAAAGAAGTTGAGCGCCTCGCTCGCGAGAATTCTGAACTGGGGGTGGCCAAAAGATCCTTGAAAGAACTGAAGGGCTTGAGGGCTGCGGACTCCCTACAGGTTTGGGAGTTCCTGGGCAAGGCCAACGACGCGCTGACACCGATGGGCTTCAGTCCCGTGCGTCCGGATGACCCGAAGCCGGAGCCGGACCTGGCGTTGCAAGCGCTGAGCTCGGCGAGTAGCAAACTCTCCAAGGTGGGCGACGTCATCGCGGGCCAGTTGGAGGTTGAGGGGCAATCCCTGGCGAAGAACGTCGCAGAGTATGTGCTGACGTGCTACACCAGCCGGAATCCCCAATTCCCTCTGGACCCGGTGCTTGAAGGTCCCGTCGAAGGAGAAGGTGAAGCCGCCTGAGCCAATGTGTTAGAGGTTGCTCAGAAGGTCGCCCAGTTCTTCCATAGGGTCTAGGACCATCTCCGTAGCTCCCACTTGTATTCTCTCTTTTTCTTCCTCAATTTTGTAATCCCTTGTCTCTAGATGAATGAAATCTCCAAATTTTTGTGAATTTCACTTTTTTGTCTTCAACACTTTTGTCTTCACTTGGCCCCCTGGTAGATGTACACAATTTGATTGTGAACATGTACCAAGAGGATATTGTGTTTTGTTGAAGACTCATTTGCTTCGAACTTGTAGAGTGTAGGTCTGAAGTCTTCGATAGTGAAGGCCCCCTAAGGTTGCCGGAGCATAGAAGCTCCGGCATTGTCTATCGTCGGAGCTTAGTAGCTCCGGCAATAGTCCCTATCAACGCGTAGAGCATCGATAGTTAGTCCTCCGGGGTGTCGGAGCTTAGTAGTTCCGGCAGTGACCTTTACCAACGTGTAGTTTGTTGGTAGCAGACTCCGCTTGCGGGGTCTTCTCACCATCATTTATTTTGCGTCGACGGCTGGCCCCCCTAGCTTTACCGGAGCTTGGTTTCTCCGGTGATGCTAGTTTTCAATGTTTAACATCGATTACAAGCCACCTAGGGGGAGTCAGAGCTTAGTTATCTACGGCTTTTCTCCATTAACGTGGTTTTTTTATTTTTCCTGCACACTGAAGCCAAGAAAAATAGTAAAATTCGTTCCTTGCCTATAACTTTGTCGCGGCTTACGATTCCCAAGAGAGTTTTAGGTCAAACACGATTCTGAATACAACCGAATGTGTTGTCTTTTCTTCCAGATCCAATTGTACTTGGACCCGCCTTACTTCAGCTTGCCGGGGTGTAGGTAGAGTGGCGTACTTAGGGTGCTTGACCAGGCTAAGTCGATAGCACACTCCGGCCCTAGGTAGGCTTGGCGGCATTCAAGCGAGTGGGCCATAAACAATATTTGAATCTAGAAGAATCGACAATACAGCTCGAATCGTATATGAACCTGTCGAACTAAAATTTCTTAAGAATTGCACGTCTTTGTTATAGACAAGAAAGAGAAAAATAAAAAATGTTGAGCCTTTACAAAATAAATGTACGTGGAGTCTGTTTCACATGAAGATGTCTTTCATTATAGGTCCGGAGTACAGGGGAAACAAGTACACTCTTAGGGTACGGAACCAGACTAAGCGTGTTTAATTTCTCGTTTGACCCAGGGTAGCTAGCCACACTTTTAGTCCTGAGACTGCGACAAGTGTTGCATGAACTTTGCGGACCTTCCGGGAAAGGTCCGGCTCTTCTCCCGGAGGAACTACCCGACTCTGTACAATGACTCTATAACATACACCTCAAGTTACTACAGACTCACCTCCGTGATATTAAGTGTAGAACTTACGGAGGTGCTCAATGTTCCAAGGATTTGGGAGAGGTGTCCCATCCTCGGTAGCCAAGTGAACGCTTCTGGAACGGGATACTTTAATCACTCGGAAGGGTCCCTCCCAGCTGGGGGAGAGTTTGTTTAACCCTTCTCTGGATTGTATTCTCCGTAGCACCAGATCGCCTTCCTCGAGCTGTCGGTTGTGTACATGCTGCTGATGATAGCGCCGAAGGGCTTGGCGATATCGGGCATTCTGAACAGCTGCTTGGCACCTTCCCTCCTCAAGGAGGTCTAGGTCTTCACGCCGGAGCTGGTCCTGCGTGGCTTCGTCGAAGGTCCAGACCCGGAGTGACCCCGAGGTGATTTCCGGAGGAAGGATGGCTTCAGCTCCATACACCAGGAAGAAGGGTGTCTCTCCAGTTGACCGGTTTGGAGTTGTCATGTTGGCCCATAAAGTGGGAGGAAGCTCTTCAATCCAGTTGGCTCCATGTTTTTTCAAGCGCTCATAGGTGCGCGTTTTGAGTCCTTTAAGGATTTCAGCATTTGCTCTCTCGGCTTGGCCATTGCTTGCTGGGTGAGCTACGGAGGCGTAGCAAACTTGAATGTCGAGGTCTTCGCAATATCCTTGAAATGCAGAGCTTGTGAATTGGGTCCCATTATCAGTGATGATTTTGTTTGGGACTCCAAATCTGCATACAATGGACTGCAAAAAGTTGATAGCAGATTGTTTGTTGATTGTCACAACTGGAGTTGCTTCCGGCCACTTGGTGAACTTGTCAATGGCAACGTACAGGAACTTGTAACCTCCGACGGCTCTTGGGAAAGGTTCCAAGATGTCCATCCCCCACACAGCGAAGGGCCATGTAGGAGGTATCATTTGTAGGGGCTAAGCCAGTGTGTGAATTTGCTTTGCATGAAATTGACATGCTTCGCATTTCTTCACCGGCTCAGTTGCATCCTGGAGTGCTGTAGGCCACTAGAAGCCATGCCGAAAGGCTTTACCAACCAGCGTGCGGGAAGACGCGTGGTTCCCACACTCGCCTCCATGGATTTCTACGAGGAGCTCGCAGCCTTCTTCCCTTGTGATGCACCACATTAGGATGCCATTGGCACCGCGCCGGTAGAGATCCCCTTCTACCAACGTGTATCTTTTAGCCAATCTGACTACACGGTCAGCGGATACATCATCCCAGATCTCCGAGATCCATGTATCGGAGCTAACTTGAGCATTTGAGTCTTGCGTGTTGAGTTGCTCGGAGCTTCCGGCAGCACCTACGACCCTTGATGGCTGCCATGGTAACAGGGCCATCGGGACCATCAGCTTCGGGATGCTGATCTCGCCCCCTTCGCTCAGTTCGGCAGGCTGAGCTGTGGATTTTGACAACCTCTGGACAAAAGTTCCATCAGGAGCCGAAGCTCCGGTTGACGCTTTCGTCGAGAGTTCGTCGGCTTCAGCATTGTGGGAACGCTGGACATGGTGGAGATCTAGGACTTCGAAGTCCTTTTGAAGCCTCTAGACTTCAAGGAGGTAAGCAGCTAGCTGGAGATTGTTGCAGGAGCATTCACCCTTCACTTGCTTAATGATGAGCTGTGAATCTCCCTTGACCAGCAGTTGCTTGACACCGTATGACAGTGCCACCCTTAGTCCGTAAATGAGTGCTTCATATTCTGCCATGTTGTTGGTCGCCTTGAAGTCAAGGTGTACCATGTATTTTACCTTCTCTCCGGTTGGTGCAAGGAGAAGGATTCCAGATCCGGCCCCCTGCTTTTGCATGGAGCCGTCGAAGTAGAGGGTCCAGTGAGGCTCGGTAAAGACCGGAGCCTTGTGTTCTGGCTTTTGCTTGCTGGGTCCCCCAGGGTTTGATGGAGAGGGAGTCCATTCCTCCATGAAGTCTGCCAATGCTTGACTCTTGATTGCTTGCCTTGAAATGAATTCGAGATCGAATTCGGCCAATTCCGCTGCCCACTTTGCAATATTCCCAGTTTAGTTGGGATTATGCAAGATTGCTCGAAGTGGGTAAGAAGTCACCACTGAGATCTTGTGAGCTTGTAAATAATGGCGAAGCTTCCTGGAGGCAATAAGAACTGCATAGAGGAGCTTATGCACCTCTAGGTATCGAGTCTTGGCATCATAAAGTACTTCACTAATGAAGTACACTGGGCGCTGGATGGTCCGGACCCTCCCGGAGGGGCCCGGAGCTTCCTCTTCATTGATCCGGATCCTCCCGGAGGGGTCCAGATTTTCTTCGGGGACTTCCGGGTCCTTGCTGGAGGAACCCGGAGCTTCTTCAGAAGCGACCTGGACCCTCCCGGAGGGGTCTGGGTCTTCTGAAGTAACTTCTTGTGGATTCAAGTCTAGGAGATGGGACCCAGACTCGCTTTCAGGAACCTCCAGACCCTCCTGAAGGGGTCTGGACTCCTAAGTATGGGATGGTTCTGGTCTCTCCGCAACCAGGACCATACTGACGACTTCGTCAGTGGCTGAAATGTAAAGCAGCAAAGGCTCACCAGGGTTCGGAGCTACCAGAATTGGTAGGGTGGTGAGGAGCTATTTTAGCTCCTGGAACGCCTTTTCTGCTTCTTCAGACCATTGGAATGGTCCAGACTTCCTTAATAACTTGAAGAAGTGGAGTGCCCGTTCCGCCAGTCATGAAATGAACCGGCTGAGGGCTGCTAGACATCTAGTTAGCTTTTGGACATCTTTGATGCGGGCTGGTGGCCGCATGTCTTCAATGGCTTTGATCTTCGCCGGATTAGCTTCTATGCCCCGGTGACTTACCAGGAAACCAAGAAGTTTTCCGGAGCTAACCCCGAAGACACACTTGTCTGGATTTAGCTTTGTGCGGGTGACCCGCAGCTTGTCGAAGACAGCCTGCAAGGTGTCAAGGAGTGACTCCTTGTTCTTGACCTTGACCACGATGTCGTCGACGTACACTTCCACTATGTCTCTAATGAGTTCTTCAAAGGTTTTTTACATAGCTCGTACAAAGGTTGAAGCTGCATTCTTGAGACCAAATGGCATGGCTGTATAACAGTACAATCCATCTACTGTGATAAAAGAGGTATGCTCTTCATCTTCCCGAGACATTCTGATTTGATGGTACCCAGAATATGCGTCTAGGAAACACAGTAATTCAAACCTGGAGGTGGAATCCACTATCGGATCTATTCTAGGTAATGGGAATGGATCTTTTGGACATGCCTTATTTAGTGTTGTGTAGTCGATACACATCCGAAGCTTCCTGCCGGCCTTGGGCACAACAACTGGGTTTGCCAACCATTTTGGATGGAAGACTTCTCGGATGAATCCAGCTTCGAGCAACTTCTTCACTTCTTGTCGAATGAAGTTCTGTCGCTCTACGGATTGCTTCCGAGGCTTCTGATGCACAGTTCGGGCGTTGGGGTAGATCTTCAGATTGTGCTCAATCACTTCCCTGGGGATCCCAGGCATTTGTGACGGTTGCCAGGCAAACACGTCGATATTAGCCCGGAGGAAAGCGATGAGCGCGAGTTCCTATTTGTCGTTCAATCCCCCCGATATACGGGTGGTCTGAGCGGCATCGGAACCGATTTGTATGACTTTGACGGGAATGCCAGTATCGCCGCTTGGCTGCACACGAGGTGCAGAAGTCGAGCCTCGCTGACGAATGCTCGGGGGTTTTGGAGCTTGCTCCTGCCTGGAGTCCTCCTCTTGCACCGTAGTAAGCGCATGGAGTTCTTCCAGAGCAGTTACTCTGACAGTACGATCTCCGCAGATCCGGAGAACGCCTACTGGTGTTGGCATCTTTAACACAAGGTAACCATAATGAGCAGCTGCCATGAATTTGTACAAGGCGGGCCTACCCAAGATGGCATTAAAGGGTAAGTTGATCTGAGCAACGTCAAAGACCAACTTCTCGGTGTGATACTTCTCCCTGGTCCCGAAGGTAACGGGGAGGGTAATAGCTCCGAGTGGGGTAATAGCTCCCGGACCTACTCCGGAGAAAGGTCGGGAGGGGTGGAGATCTGAAGGTCGGAGCTGAAGCTTAGTAAAAGCTTCGAAGCTTATGAGGTTGAGCCCCGAACCTCCGTCTACCATGACATGGTGGAGCTGGATGTTATTGATGGTAGGAGATACCATCAAAGGTAGCTGACCTGCTCCAACCATGCTTTGAGGGCAGTCCGAAGCATCAAAAGTGATGGTTGTGTCTATCCACTTCCGATGAGGCTCCGCCCTGGCTGTAAGAGCTACAGCAGCCATGTCCCGACGCATAGTCTTGATGACGCGGCGGGAGGTGATGTCCCATGATCCACCAAAAATGGTGTTCATGGTCTTCCGACGCTCGTTGTCAGAGACGTCAGAATCGTCATCGACGGAGGTGTAGACGGCCTTCAGGACCTTTTTGGGATCCTAAAAACTTAACTCCTCTTCAGCCGGAGCTTCGTCAACTTTTTGTTTTCCTTCCCTCTGTCGGAAAGGAGCTTCTTCCTGCCGCTTGTTGTAGTGCTCGGCAAGGTTTTGGACCTCCCGGCAGTCTTCCAAACTGTGGCTGTCCGTTTTTTGAATTGGACACCACACCTTGGGTTTGCCACCGTCTTCAGAAGACGGTCGAGGTCGCTTCTCGGGGCGTGGCCCCCGGCCACCCGGAGCTGCAGCAGCTGCAGCATTGGATGCACCGGCCGATGGCTTCTTCTTGCCGTTGGTCTTTTTCTTCTTCTTGCCACTCCCGGAGGTAGCGGATTCTCCTTTGGAGGATTTCTTGTGATCCTCCGGAGTTGGTTTGGAGTGCATTTCATGGCCCTCCGCAGCTCTGGCACATTTGTCAGCCAAGCTAAAGAGTTCCGTGACACTGGTAATCTCCTTGATCGTCAGTTTCTCCAGCATCTTCTTATCCCGCACTCCCTGTCTAAATGCCACGATGACAGAGGCGCTAGAGATAGAAGGGATAGTGTTTCGTACCTGAGAGAATCTCTGGATGAATGATCGCAGGGATTCTCCTCCTTTTTGCACAACTGCAAAAAGGTCCAATTTGGTGCCTGGTCGGGTGTAAGAACTCCCGAAGTTGGCGGTGAACTGCCGGCACAACTCCTCCCAACTGCTGATGGAGTTGGGTGGAAGGCTCATAAACCAGGACCTGGCGGTCCCAGTTAAAGCCACTGTGAAATAATTGGCCATTATGGCCTCATTTCCTCCAGCTGCCAAGATAGCAGTGGAGTAAAATTGAAGAAATTCGACAGGATTAACGGTCCCGTCGAACTTCTCCGGCAGGTGAGGCCAGAACTTCTGTGGCCACCTGACCATACGCAGATGCATGGCCAGGGCTGAACAGCCTCCTCCTACTCCTTCAAGAGCAGGAATGTCTTGAGCTTCTCGTCTTTCACGAGCACGCTCAATATGGACTCGGCCGTCTTGTTGGCGATATCGGCGATCAAGCTCCGCCCGGAGGTCATGAGTTGAAAGCCTTGATATCGTGTGAGTGTGTCGTGCCCCGGAGGACAACGACGTCACCTGTTGTGATGCAGCACGTCTCCTGTTGTTGGAAACGTGTGGACCAAGTCTGCCAGACTAGGTCTGTCGTTGCGACGGGGCCCATCCTGAAGGAGGAGGACCCTGGTTGCTGATGCGGTCGGCTGGTGCTGCAACCAAGTGTTCCACATCGGCCCTCCACTGCTCCATTGCATCCCGGGATGCGTCCGGAGGTGGTGGGCGCTGAAGAAGAGCACGTGCTGCATGAAGCACGTGTTCCGAGTTGTCAAGATTCGCCGACGCAGTGATTGACGCCGGTGCACCATCGCGTTGTCCAGCTTGATTTGCTGGTGGAGGCGGCGGTGGTGGAAGTGTGACTCCTGCTGGAACCGTGGTTCCTGCTGGTGGCTGCATATTGGAGGGATTACCCCCAACAGCTTGAACAGCGGGATGACCATTGGATGATCCAGCGGCTGAGTTCACCATTCTTGAAATCTCCGGGCCCCTACCTGGCGCGCCAACTGTCGGTGGTTTTGATCCGGCAGATCTCCCGACACTACTAAAGTGTTAGAGGAGTTTGAGGTTCGGTATGGGCGCGCGGAGATTTCAGAAGGTGAGATGTCGAGTGACACAAGGGACACGAAGATTTACGTGGTTCGGGCCGCCTGAGCGTAATACCCTACTCCACGGGGTGTGTTGGTGTTGTATTGGATGTATGAGCTCAACGTCAGTTGAGAGTGTAAAGTCAGCGTCTCTCCGGAGAGTGTGTCCTATGTATCGTCGGTCTGTCCTTTTATAGTACAAGGATAGGCCATTACAAGTTAGCCTGGCCCGACATGTGGCCCCGGCGGTTACTAATATTGATACACATTCAACACGTTTAATTGCCCTTAATGACCAAGTTATGGGCTTTGACAACACCGTTACTGGTAATTAAGGTCTTCTGATCGTGTGTCATTAATATAGTATTAATGACACTTGATCGGGTCTTGAAGTCCTTGATTCCCCTTTGAAGATCCGGAGCCGTTGTGGAGTCTTCCGGAGGTTAGAGGCTGAAGATCCGACGGTTGGACACGTGACAGCGCCGGAGCACACTGTGGGGAACAGATAGGTCCGGTGTTACCCGACACGTGTCAGTTCCAGAGCTTCCCTCGGTCTGGGGTTAGGCCAGGGTGCCATTTCGGTACATAGCCCGGAGCTTCCCCCTTGTGGGCGGTAGCTCCGGTTTGATAGTACACGTGGCAACCCTGGGACTAACCATGTTGAGAAGCAGGTCCGGTTATGTCTGACATGTGGGCCTCCGAAGGTCTTCAAATCAAGTAGATGACTTTCCCTTGAGATCTTTGCAATCCCAAGGAGTATATGGTACCCATGGTACCGACAACAATGTTCTTACAAAAAGAATGTCATTAATGACTTTCGCTTTGGTTACTTAGCCAATAATGACATTAAAACTGAACATTGAAGAACAACTGAAATACATAGTAATTTATCTTTCGCTTTGGTTACTCGACCAAATTATTATGTACTTAGAAAGGAAAATGTCATTAATGCCTTTCGCTTTGGTTACTCAGCCAATAATGACATTAATATAACTTAAAA
Source organism: Tuctoria greenei (assembly GCA_036927565.1). Lineage (NCBI taxonomy): Eukaryota > Viridiplantae > Streptophyta > Magnoliopsida > Poales > Poaceae > Tuctoria > Tuctoria greenei. Next base: position 17,668,430 of record JAYESD010000006.1, read on the forward strand.
TCATGACAATTCTATTTTTCACTTTGGTTACTCAATAGAATTCCATAAAACTTAAATTGACATAGCAATTTATCTTTCGCTTTGGTTACTCGACCAAATTGCTATGGCAATAAACTTAATTCACAGCGGAAGCTTATTAAATAAGCAAACTTAATTGTATAGCACGGACTAGTCCGCACATGGGCGGACTAGTCCGAACTCTTACAGTATGGTTTTCGGACTAGTCCGGTCCATACGCCGGACAAGTTCGGTTCCATCAAAAACATTTGATCCGTTTTTTATTGAACTTTTTGAGTTTGGTTCGTACTATTCTGGACTAGTACGACCAACCCCGAGAAAGTTTCATATAAAAACCCGGAAAATGTTGAAATACTCAAAAGGGAATCATAATCTTACCATCTTACCAAATCAACTTAATTTTCACAATGGATTTCAATCCAAAGTGCTTAATTGGTTTTTCAATCAGATGAATGCGTCAAAATGCCCTGATCCGGAAAACCTAACTACTTAATTGTGGCACACCGGACTAGTCTGGCTCTTAGACCAGACAAGTCCGGATCTTCAAAACTTTCAGCAAAAAAACTTCGATCAAAACTCAATTCGAAATGATTAGTGGTCTAAATGGCTCTGATACCATTGTTAGAAATCAAGAGAGAGCCCAAAGATCAAATAGCCACTAAATCACTTCGAATTACATGGAGAAAACTGATTACAACATGAACACCAAGTGCTATCTCTCAAATAGCACAAGAACACTAATAATACCTTCTCCTCCATCTTTGTTGTTGCTTGATGATGCGGCCATCTAGCCAACAAGGCGAGGCCACAAGAAGAACGACGGCTAGAGGCGTTTCCCCTTGTTTTTCTCTTGATATCTTGATCGGATTCTGAGTGGGTTAGAGTGTTCAAGTGTGTATGAGTGTATGCCTTAAGCCACTTTGATCATACACATGACCCTCTTCTTATAATTGACCAAGAGACACAAGAGGGGGCCTCCCACCCTTAGGAATTATTGAGTCTCCCGATCAGAGACTCAAAATTCGGTGGGTTGTGTCCTTTCAATTAGAACACATGTCAATTTCGAGTTCAAACTGGCAGTTACTGGAAAATCAAACTAGTTCGTATAGGGTCCGGACTAGTCCGGTTACCCTTACTGGACAACATCGGACTAGTCCGATCTTAACCGGACTAGTCCGGTACTTCCAACAAGATCAGCTTGTCTATAGTTGGTGCTAATCTGCTAGCCAGAACTTTTGAGAGAATTTTTGCAAAAGAGTGTATAAGGCTAATTGGCCTGTAATCTGTTCGGGGTTCTCCTTTCTTGGGATCAATGCAATTTCAGCACTGTTGAGTTTGTGGAGAGCAGCACCTTGCAGGTTGTAGATGGACCTGAATGCCGTAGTCAGATCCTGTTTTATTATTTCCCAGCATGCTCTATAGAAGTCAATTGTAAAATCATCAGGCCCTCGCGAATTTTCAATGGGTAGATCTGCAATTGCCTCCCAGATTTCAGTTTCAGTAAAAGCAGAGTCAAGCTGCTGGTTTTGATTCTGCTCCAGGTTTAATCTGCCCAAGTTGAAGGTGTTTTTCCTTCTTTGTTTGATGCCAAGTATGCCATTGAAATAGGTGAAAAGCTCTTGCTCTTTTTGTTCATGTGTTCAGACTAGTTGTCCAGTGGTTATTTTCAGGCAAGGAATATACAGTTTCCTGCTTTTGGCTTTCATCTTAAGGTGGAAAAAATTGGTTGATGCATCTCCGCCCGGAGCCATGTCTGACGCAAGGCTTGGCGACGTCTCGATCTTTCTATTGCTGCTAAACCCAACAGCCTTGCCTTGAGGTCGGAGCACAATTGCAGCTCATCTTCAGACATGGGTCTGGTCTCTTGGGCCACATCCAACCGAAAGATTACCTCATTGATCGTGGGCATCTCCATTTCGACCTTGCCGAACAGATTATTGCTCCACCGTTTGAGAGCGTGCGTTGTTCGCTGCAGCTTCTCATGCAGTGTACCCAAGGCCGATCGGCTTTGGGCAGGTTGTTCCCAGGCCTGTCGAACAACCTCCGTGAAGTCATCCATTTTCATCCAGTGGGACTCAAACTTGAAGTGTGGTCGCTGATATGGTCTCTCTTGACTGCATAGTAGCAAAGGGAAGTGGTCCGAGAGGGATGAGGACGGTGGGGGCAAACAGAGGTTGTGGTGCATTAGGTCCCACTCTTTGTTGCAACATCCGATCGAGGTAGACTAAGGTGGGTACTGATCTTTCATTGCTCCAAGTGAAGTTTCTTCCTTGTAGGGCCAGCTCAAAGAGCTCACATTGGTCCAGGGTTCTTCTGAAAATGCCCATGTTCCTATGATTCAAGTTATGGTTATTTTTGTCCCTGGCTTGATAAATCTGATTGAAGTCTCCGATGCATAGCCATGGCATTCCGGGGGTTGGCTTCAGTGATGAGATCTCCTACATAAATCTTATCTTCTTCGAGTCTTCTGTAGGTCCATAGACAACACTGAGCAGGAAGGGGGTGGCGTGTCCTTTAAGGGTCACCCTGAAAGATAGGGAGTATTCCTTGCTTGTGTGACTGTCAGCTTGGATAAAATCTATATCCCATGTGGCCAGAATGCCGCCTCTGGTTCCCTGCGCCGGCAGTAAGTGGAAGTCTTTCATCTTCGGCCCCATAATCTCAAGACTTTGTCGTGCATTTATTTGAGCCAACTTGGTTTCTTGCAAGCATACTATCATTGGCTTCACCGACTTAATCATCATGGAGACAGCTTCCTTCCGAGCATTAGAGTTTAATCCGCGCACATTCCAACATAAGACATTCAGGCTTTCACCTAACATAATTTAGGAGGAACAACATCATCATCCCTTGTGTAGGGGAGACACCTTCCTTCGCCGTCCATACAAGAGGTTGGTATCCACCAGTAACCCCAACTATACCCCTCTTATCTGCCACCAAACCCAAGAACAAAGACACAAAGCAGGGAGACCTAACATCCAACACACTACTAGCATGAAGCCTGTTTTTCTTTGCTAACATTGAGAACTCTACCCTTCAACTGATGCCGCCATTTCTGCTGCGGCTAAGACAGATGATGCAGCAACTGCACCTGCATCGTCAAGGCGGATAGCTGCTCTGATTGCCTTGATCGCTTCCTTTGACAGAGGAGTATTGTACATGGCTACATACTTAACCATGATCTTATCAGTGATAGGCTCCGTTAGCCCAGCAAGGTCCAGTTGCCGAATAAGTCTGTGGGTGGCACGCTGCGACGGTGGGATGATTGATGATTGGGCTGCCTGACGGCAGCCCTGACGTGTGGGTTCTGCCTAGGTAGATCTTGCCTTCCGGGTGCCCCGGCACGGGGCAACCGGTAGGGGGGTGCTCAGAGTTGGTTCACCAAGTAGCGCAGGGCGCGGAGGTGGGAAAGTTTGAGTGATGAATGCCTGGGCCACCGGGTCCTCCCGATCTTGGGGCAGTCTGCCAGGGAGGTCTTGGGCCATCTGGCCCATTTCCCTTTAAGGTCCCCAGTCTCCAGGCTAGGCGATACCTCTGGAACGTGCTTCGCAAGGCCCTACAGCGAAGAGGTGATCTGCACGAAAGCTTCCAGTGGATGCAGTTCATCCTCCACCAGGGGAGGGAAACTGAGGGCCTGAGTCTCGGCCTTTGCTGAGCAGATGTCAAACTCCACGAGCATAGGGTCGAAGTAAGGTGATGAGTGACTTGGCAGGAGGCGGTTTGCACTGGCCGTCAAGAAGAGTTGCGCCAGGGGGTCCTGGGTGTGCAGGGGAGTGTGCACCAGTGTCATCACTAGAGCAGCATGAGTGGCATGATCTTAGTGCAGGTTGCTGCCTTGGCCGCCGGGGGTACTCAATCCCATCGCAGCAGAGTTGCCCCGTCTGCCAGTGGATCCTCTACGTGGCGACCAGACAAACCCAAACCACGATCTACTAAAGGGAAAGTTTCCCCATATAGGGATATTGGATCGATGACCTGTGGTTGCGCTGCGTCTCTCGACGGTAAGCCCGGTCATCTACCGGGTGCCCACGCGCATGGATGTTTGTGCGCCAGGTGCGATGGTGTTGTTGTCGCTCCTCCTCTTCTGGGTCGTCCTCATGATGATCAGCTCTCAGTTGGGCGATGTGGCAGAGCGTGCTCCTTGGTCTATAGGCGGCGACCTGGTGCGTGCCATCCAAGCAGCCACACCACCAGGTGCATGATATGTAGCGTGGCCCATCTCCAGTCTCAGAGGTTGAGGAGACAGAGGAGGGAAGGCCACTAGTATCAGAGACCGGCGAGGGAGACCGTCGTGGGGAGTAGTCGAGGTAGTGTTCAAGATGAATGAGTATCTCTGCTACCTTGCCAGTGGGCGGGGATGACATGTCAGAGGGAGGTGCTTCGCTGACATTGGGCCTACTACGCACTCGCTGAATAGTGTGACCATTTTTGTACGTGGTAGCAAATCAGGGTTGAACATCCATCCCTCAACACCAAATAGCTCAGTTGTCTCCCAGGAAAAGGGCTCAGTGTCCAAACAGTCCAATAGGAAGACGTCACCGAGGATCTGTTGGGCAGCTTCCGCACTCCAAGCATGCAGCGGTAGATGTTCTATGTAGACTTTGACCTTGTAGTACCAGGTCATAGGCCGAGTGCTGCTGCCCGCCTTCCACGGCTGGACCGTCTAGCGACCACCCTCTGCAATCACAAGGTCAGTGTGGAGGGCCTAGTCCCGGAGTTCCGGGGCAATGAACTTCACCATGAAGTCCTCTGGCCAATGCCGAGTGACCGCAAAACAACAAGGTGGAAGGCGCAAGGCCCTCTGAATGCCCAGTGTCATCTCCTCGACATTGGCACGCCGTCCCTGATCAATGGCCGAGAGGACCACCGCATAGCTCTGAAGTCTGGTGAGGTGCGACACCATTTCTCCCGCCACCGTCAGTCTTTACTGCCCATGGCGTGGGCGCCTGTTTGGCTGACCAGCAATGTATGCATCCGGAGATGCCATGGAAGTGCGATGAGGGGCTGGCGGAGCTGTAGGTACAGCTCGCAGCAGTGGGGGTTTTGGCTTGGGGCTACTTGGAAGCGGGGGGAAGGAAATCCGGTTGTGGATGTTTGGCTTAGGTGTCACAAGGCGGGGGTGGATTTTATAGAGGCCATCCGAGCCAGGCGGGGCACGGCAGCGACGCGCAAAGTGGTCGCTGTCAAGGCACACAACACAACGAGGGGGTTCACGGCAAGCGGATAGGACATGATCTGTGGCTAAGCAGCGAAAGCACCGGTTGTGGAAAGCATGCGAGAAGCCAATTGGAAAGGCAGGCGTCTTGCCTACTCTGTTTGGTGGGCACTGATAACGGGGGTGGGTCAAAGCTGGCTGAGGATTGGTGACCCAGCGTGCACCGCGCTTGGAACGGACCACTTGCCATTTAGAGCCATCTTCAGACTCCCCTCCAAAGCTTTGCGCACAGGCTAGGGACTCTACAGGTTTGACCAGGACAGATTTGAGCCCGCGTTGCACCTCGGGCTGAGCCTTGATAGCAATAGGTGTACTTGACAGGTAAGCGGCGCACTGCAGGCGCCAGCCTGTCCACAGACACTACCGAAACCAGACGGTAGGGTAGCCTTTGCAGCAGGTGGACGGCGGGAGTGCAGCAGGCTCCTCGTGTACTGCGCCTCTCCATCACCGGCGTGGTGCAGCATGTCCGGCGATGATCCGGTCTCAGCACCGGAGGGACCATGAAAGCTGGGGGGCGAAACGAGTGGTTCATCAGGAGACACTTCGATAGTAGCACAGGGAGGCGCCTTTTCTGCCTGGGGGGCTCTTGAAGATGATGAAAGTATCCTATTTTACGTTTTTCCCTATTCTGAGTTTATATTCATGTGCTGCGAAGGAGTCCTTATAAAACACATGGTAAAACATGACATGCATGCAAAGCCGGCCGGCAACTCCTCCTGTGTCCCTTCAGCTCAAAGTACGCTCCAGCGTACGCGGCTCACCTGCTCCGATCCCGTCTCGCCGCCGCGATCGACGGATCGGTCGGTCGCGTCGTAACCTGTCGTAGCCTTGTACGTACTCTCTCCGTCCTCAAAAACTCGTCGTTTTGTAATTTATTTTTGAACTACAAAGCGATAAATTTTTAAAGACGGAACGGTATCTGAGTTTATCCGAAGTTGGGCACTCAAATATCTGTACACAATCGGCTGGGTGTTGTACGCGTCCGTCACTTCGTTCCCGGCCCGGAGCCGGAGCTGGAAGCTGTACTTCAACGCATGGAAAATTAGTAGTGGGCATTTGGTTAATCGACTAAATTCAATTCGGCTTTTTGGTTTTTTTCCAAATTCGGTTTATCGAAAATGAAAACTGAAATATACCACAGAAAATTAAAAACTGTACCTCCGGTTGACCGAAAATTTCGATTCGATTTTCAGTTCACCGGGATACTGAACTGTGCAGAACGGTGGACTTGGATGTCGTGCTCGTGGCACGGGGTGCGGTCGACGGCGTCGCAGTGGGTAGAGGAGCTCAGGGCGGTGGGCGGCAGGCGGAGGTGCTCGTGCCGGCGACGGGCGGAGGAGCTCGGCATGGCGGGCGACACACGGAAGAGCTCGCGCTGACAGCAGGGGAGGAGCTCGAGGCGGCGGTGAACTGATAAACGCGGATGATCTCAGAGCGACCACGAGTGAAGAACCTTGTGCTGGAAACGCGCGTGGATCTGCAAGGGAGAGGAGGGACTCGATCGTTCGACTAAGAAAGTCAAACGAGCAGTATTGCAATTCTTTCTTATGCATATATTTTTAAAATATCAGTATTGCATGAAAACTATATATTATAATTTATTGAATTTAAGACTTAGAATGTTATTTATAGTTTATGTACTAAATTATGTTATAAATTTTATGATTATTTACAGATTTTTAAAATATTTTCACTGAAGTATATATAAATTTTTCTATAGCATACTTTATAATAAAATCGTAGGTCCGTCACTGCTCACATCACGCGTGGCAAGGGGAAGCTCAGCTAGGGCGCGCGATATCTAACTCACCTAACCACAGCACGCGTCCGCGCACACCTGATGCGTCAATGCGTGTGCGTCTCTGCGCGCGGTGAAGGCGGCGCCTGGCCTGACAAGCTTTGCGGCCGGTTGGCTTTGCCTCTCTCGCAAGTTAACTTTGGAGGTAAGCGTGGCATGGATGCTCTGGCGGACCTACAGGGTATGCCGTATGGACCACGCATACCCTGTAATCCGGCCAAATACTACGGACCGAGGAGACACCAGCTAACAGCAGCGAGCGTAAACGAGTCCAGCAGCGAACGAGCAACAAAAACCGAGAGCGAACGAGCAACGAACGTGCGTCCTGCAGCAACGTGACATGCATGCTCCAGCGATGGTGGCACGCGGAAGAAGGGTGGGGCAGCCGGAGGAGGGTGCCCAAGCGCATCGGGCTGCGCGGGAGTGCGAGCTTGCGGCGCGGCTGGCTGGCGGGAGCGCACCCAGGCGCGGGCTGTCGTGCAGGGAGAGGGTGACTGGGAGGGTGCGAGCTCTGTTGCTCAGAAGCCCCATTGATGAGGCCTGACTCCTGAGCTCCAAACTCTGTTGTAAACGCAGGAGCAAAAGAGTCTTTTTTTTTAGATTTTCTAGAAACAGTATCTTTTTTCTTATGTCTGTTTAGGCTTAAGAAAAAATAAAACATGGCGCAATGTCATCCAAGAGAACGTCGGATTCAATGTGGTGCAGGTGTTGCTGTCGCTTGGGCGTTGAACTCAAAATGTGAAGATGATATATTCAATGTATTTATATCATTTAGAAAGAGATGGTTAAAAGAAGTCGGTAAGTAATATTGTTTGCCTACCTTATGTATATATTTGAAGCTATTGTGTTATATTTGGATTATTTATATTATAATTCATTTAATTTAATCTTATCATCTTATTTATTATCCATATGTCGAATTATGTTTTTTATATCTTTTTGCTGAACTGCTAATAATTTTATCGATTACATATATAAATTTTTAATAGCATACCCTTTCCTAAAATCCTAGGTCCGCCACTAGATGCTCCAACTGTTAACGGGAAGACTGTCACCTCCGTCGACAGCAGACCCTCGACACGCCGCCACGAAGGAGAGGACGCTGAAGATGTCCACACTACGACGAGCTCTTCCCGCCTGGATACTCCACTGCATCAACTCGTCATGCCCACGTCTTCCGGCCTCAAGCAATGGCTTCTTCTTCGATCCCCAAAGATAAACTGAGAATTAAAGCCTTTCTATCACTAGGTGTTCATGGTGATTAGGCTAGCTATAGAGATAACCCTGAAACTCCTCTGCAATAAAGAAACCTGAGAGGGTGAGATTGAAATGCGAAAGCAACATCTATTCTTCCACTGCGCGTACAGCTAGTTTCTCCCCATCTATCTGTTCTTTCCTCTGACGGGAACCCAGGCACCCAACACCATTAGCCCATCCTGGAAGCTGATACATGCTCATACCGTACCTAGCCTGATGGGATTCGACACCTCTACATGGTGGTGACGCTTGGTAACCAATGGAGATGGAGACGCCTGTGTTTTCCTTTCCCCCCAATCCATCGTGCTGTAGTAACAGCTGAGACTGAGAGCAACCCTCACCGTCACTTGGCCAATTGGCGAAAGTTGATGCGCGATCCGATGATCCAGCTGACCGGTCTTTCCTGATGAGGCGCACACCTGACGCCGGCTCCTAATATTCTTCAGTTAGAACCCTCTTTTGAAGCCCCGTTACAATCATCCCAGTTGCACTTGCACCACCAACAATTAGGTATTGTTGCAGCTAGCTCCCAGAGAGTGGTGGGGGATTGTTAACGGAAGTCATGTAGAGGTGGACACTGAAAACTAACTGAGATCTTACTGAAAGCAACGTCTAGTGGCTATAGAAAATGAGGTATCTCCTCCTTAAATAACTACTCTTCGTGGAAGAAAAAGGTGGGGAAAATCACTTTTCTTCGGGTACAGGTTCCGCTTTCCGTTTTGGTTACCAGCAGTGCGATTTTGGGGGGTACAAGGTGGTGGTGGCCGATAAAAAATATTTCACTTTATCTGTAAAATGTGTTTGAATTTGTTTAAATTTCACTCAAATTTAATTGAATTCGAACCCGAAGTTTCCGATATTTCGGGAATTTCGATCTTATCTGCAACCTCTGATATTTTTAATCTGCCGAAATTCTTTTCCTCTGACGTTGATTTTGACCAAGCGGGCAGATATCTCCCGTTCGTGGGTGGGGGTAAGAATACGTCGTCCGCGCGCCCGTGCGCTGGACGGAGCCGTGCTCGTTTCAGCTAGCCAGGCCGTTTCGTAGAACCGAAGGGAGAGCCCACACGGCCGCATGTACCAGGGAGTGCGTACCCATCAGATGGGTTGGGGAGAAAAAGAAGGTAGGATGGCGACGCCGGCCGGGAGACGTGGTGGTGCTAGGGTGGTCGTCCCGTCTATTCGGTAAATTCGGTTTAGTTATTTCGATTTTTTTAATTTTAATTTTAAAAATTACTATTTGAAATGTTATATAAATATTAGGTACTCGACATTTTGGATACCTAAATTTTAGTTTGGTCTTCGGTCTTACCTAAAAGACCCAAATTGTACATTATTCTTATTTCATGCTCTCAACAATCAATAAGTTTAATATCATTCGTAAATTTAATCTCGAGAGATAATAAATTATTAGTCCATTAATGATATATTGTAAATAAATAGTTTAATCTAATGATTTCACATATCAAAACTCACAAATGAAATATCAAAAATTATATTATTTAGGATTCATAATGATAATTTAACTCGAGATTTTATTATTCGGTTATTTTGGGTATCCGAAAGTGATACATGAATCTAAAATTAATATATCGGTTATTTAGATTTGGTATCTGATACTCGATATTTCGGTCTTTTCGATCTCGGTCTCAGTTATTTCAGTTCAGATTTTACCGTTCTAGTTTTTTTTCCGACCCCTAGTGGTATAGGTAGCCAGATGGGTCGGGCCACATGGGCCGACACGAAAGGCCACAAAAAAGCACGGCCCAAACCCAGCACGACCTGAAAAAATCGGGCCTGGACCGGCCCGTAGCCCTGTGTGGGTCGTGCCCGGGCCTTGACCTCCTGCTCGTCAGGTTTGCCGACACGACCAGTTTAGGCCCGGCACAGCCGATCCGTGGGCTGTCCAGACCCAGCATGGCCCGTTTAGGTCCGAATTCTAATATTTTCACATTTTTAATGTACTTTTAACACAGGCCGAAACGATTCAGTACGGCCCGTTTGTGGCCCGACGCGCCTAAACTGCACTCGAACTGTGCCCGGACCTTGACCTTCGGCCCGCGGGCCGGGCCGGCACGGCCGATTTTTCGCCGATTTTTCGAGCCATGTTGGGCCCAGGATTTTAAAGCCCGAGGGCCGGGCCTGCCCGGCGCGGTCCGTTGGCCACCTATACCTAGCGGTGGCCGTTATGGCAGCTCGTTGCGAATGCAAGAGGGGATCCAGTTTGCGAGATTCATCTCAGAGACCGGGGGGGGGGGGGGGGGGGGGGCAGTGGCCAAGCGCCAGCTTCGAGCGCGGCAGGGGGACTCCGGCGAAACGCCAAGGCGACTGTGCGTCGCGACCGGTGGCGAGCATGACGGTGATGGGAGGGAGCCGCGGGCCGTCGTGGGCGGATTGGCTTGCTTGCTGGTTGCCTCTCCCGTTCGGGTGTGGCCTTCGTTGTCGCGTGAGGACGCGCGCGCGGTGGGATCGACAAGTGTGTTGCTTCCCTGGAACGACGGTGGCTCAACTTTTTGAGGCGGGGAGTATAACAAGTGTGGCTTTACGTACGGATACATAAGGGTGCTACTCTGTCAGTCAAAGATGCGCAGTGGACCACTGCATGATGTGGTTTTATCTGAAAAATGCTATTGAGCGAGGCGCTAGAAATTATCGTTGAATTTCGTATGTTGCGGATCAGCTCGGCCCTAGTTGTTGACTCCACTCCAGTGAGGAGGAAACTGTTGTACGCATGGAGAGTACAAGCCGGTCTGGGCTGGATCAAACGTACTGGACCGTGTACTTTAAAAGTAGGAGAGAGGCCCATAAAATGAATTCGGCCGCTCAAATTCTAGGTCCGCTTTCCCACAAGTTCCGCCAGGCCGCAGCGGCCCAGGCCCGCGGTAGGATCACGGCTGGATCGTCGGCAAGCTGATCATGCCCAGTCTGACGAGTCAATCAAGATCAAGCTGCGTAGTAAAAACATGTCAACATCTACAGACAAATCCACAAACAAGTTTTTTTTTAGCAATTGTGTTTTGACCATAGTTCTCAAGCTCAATTCTAATCTAGACTCTAATTTTAAAATTTTGTGTTTTTACTATAACATTTTTCACCCGAAACTCAACATTACCGCAAGTACGTTAAGTATTCCTAGCAGTGTTAATTTTAACGTATAAAGACAAATATATCATTTGTTTTCTAATACAGTTTTAAATTATCATTGCGTTGGTACCATGATTATGATATTTGTCATTGTAATTTTGAACAACAATTCAACAACATAATATAGACATAATCTGAATAAATTTTAGTTTTTTTGCAAAATTCAAAATATGGATTGTTATGAATATTGGATCTTATATTATTAAGGAGATCGGAGACCTCTATAAATAGATGTACAAGGATGACAAATATGCAAATAAGTCTCTCATACATTATCTAATATAATATTACTATTATATCTCTAACACATGTCTCAAACTCAAGGTGCGTTAAGAACATTAAGTTTGAAGAGATAAAAAAATGCAGAAGCCACAAAGATGACTTAAATGGTGATGTCACTAAGCAAACGTCGAAGTGGACGAAGCATCAAGACTGGAGTCGACAAAACTAACAGACGCAGCAGATGGAAGACGAAGTTAGTCAAGCTCCCAAAGACGTTGTGAATCACGACGACGAAGACTAGTACCAACGAGAGATCTTCCATGAGCAACTCTCAAAATCGTAGACCGCGCATATGTAGACACATACGAGGAACTCAGGCGCGGTAATTGATGTCATTGAAAAGCATCAGACACCACACAATAGGAATTACGACAGAAGAAGAAAAAATCATCATGAAAAAGATGACCAGCGACGGCGAGAGTGCAAAACAAGCAGCGGCGGACGATGGGGAGAGCGCAAATAAAAGCGGCGCAAGCAGCAGTTTTTATTTCGAGGCAGGGACGAAACTTCCGAATCAACGATGGACAAGACGTCACAGTCAGTCAAAACGAAGGCGCACAAAAGACGTCAATTTCATTCCAGATCTGAAAAGGAGTCGACGACGCCAGTTTTTTTATTAAACACCGAAACCCATGCTGACGTCAGCACCATGGCTAGGTCTGCACCGGACACCAGTCCAGTCACGGGATCTGTCCTCCGGCCCTCCAAAAGCAAGTCCAGTCTGCAGCGCGGAGATGGCGTCCATAGCTAGGAAGGCGGTACTACGACTCAGCTTGTTTGCCTCAGTGTGCCGGGTCTGTAGCCGAGAGAGGCAAGGACGAAGGCCGATCATGCATCCAGACAAAGGCCACATGGGATCGATCCTGAAGAAAGAGGCTGCCAGGCACGTTAAACTGGGCGAGGCCACTGATAAGGTCCACGTCGCCGGCGCAGGAGATGGACGGAACTTGCCTTCGCCCCTGCCAGGCACGTTATCCATCGCGTAGACTCGACGAGTCGATCTTGTTGGCCGGCACAGCAGGAGATCGGGATGAGCGCAACACGAAAGAAGAACGGCGGCGGTAGGATCGTTCGGCGGCGGCCAACTTCAAGGCGCTCGCCGCCGCCGGAAAAGAATGCTTAGTGTGGTATCGAAAACGAAACTCTAATTCTGTATACTATATTATGAATATTGGATCTTATACTATTGATAAGGCCGGAGACCTATATAAATAGATGTACAAGAATGATAAATATGTTTCCATTCAAAAAATATTTAAAATTATCATAATTTTGACAACAGTTCACAAACAATTTAGATATATTTCTCAAATAAAGCCACATATGAATTCATTCAAGCTACCAGCTAGCTAGTTATACTAGCTAGTACGCACGTCTGATGCCAAACCTCCATATCAACCGATCCACAAAGCTACGAGATAACAAGCCTTGGTTCTACTCCTTCCATCTTCATGAACTTATTGCTTTGTAGTTTAAAAATGAACTACAAAGTGGCAAGTTTATGAGGACGGAAGGAGTAGTTACTGAAGTGTCATGGCGCTGATGCTGGCCGCTAAAACATGCTGTTATGGATATATCACCAGAGGAGCTCATGTGTGCGCCCGACTGCCAGCTTCGACACTCGCACGCCCGCCTGCCGCCTTAGCAGGCGCTCGCTGGCCGCCTTAGCGCACGCGCGCCCGCTGGCCGCATTCGCCGCTCGCGTGGTGGTCCCGCGGCTGCCTGCCGCCACGCGCTTGGCGCTGGTGTCGTGCCCGCCTGTCTAGCGCCTTTGTCGCTCATGCGCGCTGGCCCGGCGATCGCCTGCTGCTGCTCATGGGACATAGCTGGTTCCGTGCCCACCTGCAGCCGCTGTTAGTTGTTAGGGTTGCTCAGAGAGAGAGAGAGAGTGGTTGAGATAGAAATCCGGGAAGAAAAGATAAGAGCATGATAGGTAGTTTCGTTATTTTTTATTTTCACGCATTTCTTTTTTCCATTCTGTGTATTCCAATTCTTAATGGTGTTACAAAATTGTGGTTAACGGCTGGCTCATGTGAAAAAAGTTGTGGTAAAAATGCAAAGTTTAAAAATCAAAATCTATATCACAAATGGACTGGAAAACTATGGTTAAAATATAGTTGTTCCTATTTTTTTGATAGAGATCATCAGATCGAATGATCCAATGCAAGATATTAATACAAAATTGAGTTGCAAGGTAGTCACAAAAGAAATTTTATTAATATACCTTTTAAAAAATTTAATATAAATAATGCATGGAATGATAAATTGGCAAAAATGACCCATATTCGTATGTGTCTCTTACGAAATTCGAATTTCATCTGAGACTCATATGAAATGCACATTTCGTGTGTGCCACATCAGATGGCGCATGCCACGGTGGAACAAATGGACACATACGAATTTCGTATGTCCTCGTACGAAGTGAACAGTACCTTCGTACGAGGCACATACGAAATTTGCATGTATCTATTTTTCACACTGCGCTTGATGAATTTTACACATAACTTTATCAAAATTTATAGAACGGTTTGCTAGAAATTTCCAAAGTATAAAATGGAGCATACATTGTGAAGTTTTGAATTCAATGAAGTTCCTATATGTTTAGTGTGTAGAAATAAGAGTAATTAAATGTGTTATTAGGCAATACGATCACATTTTTATACGTTTGTAAAGTGTATTCAGTTTGGGTTATTTGTTTAGAAACACTTCGAGTTAGAATTGGTAGAAACGCTCATAAAAGTTATTATAATGTAAGTTTTGTTGAGTCTAAAAAAGAAGTTATAAATATATTTTATGGGAGTTTTTTGGGAGCTACGGATTTTTTAAAATCGTATAGTGATAACAATTGCATAGTTCCGAAAATCACAGAAATAATTGTACTAAAATTTAAAACTTCGGCAGCGATTATATAAAATGAAATTACATAGTTCTGAAAATATGTGCATGTTGTTTGTCACTCTACTACTATGGTCCATGAGGCAAAACACACGTACATGTATTTTTCGAAGAAAACATAAAATAACTAATACAAATAGTGTGTGTATGACACACTTAAGTTGCGTCGATCTAATTCTAACACGCCTTAGTTAACATCGAGCATAGTTTAACCAAGTTGCTAGTGAGTGCAACGGGAGTATTTTCCCTCACGCAAAGCATTTGGACCGACTTCACTTGCGCGACGAGCCCTCTCGCGCATGTGCTCTCGCTCAGCCTCTCGTGCCTGTGCTGCGATGCATTCCTCCTCTACAGCCTTGCGATCACACTCTGCGAACCATTGTCGGATTTCTTCTTGCCTCTTGCGATGATGCTCCTCCTGTTCAACTCTATTCCTCCTCTCTTGCTCTATTCTTTCATCCCACTCTTGTTCTTCTTTGAACTTCCATGTTGTAAGTCGAGCTTTTCTCTGAACGTAATCGACGTCATCTGCCGATTGTTTCTGGTCGATGTAGTTCCTGAAGTCGCAAAAAGGTGGTGGTGACTGCACAAGTTTTTATACAAAAGGTTAGAATGTATAGCATTCATAAAAAAATGTTACATATTACCTGTTTTCTACCACCTAGAAGAAACGGGCATGTCCTATGAGGAGGATCGTACTCATAGTTGTCGCACATCCAAAGTCGGCAACTATAAGAGTCACAAAGTCGAAGATCTCTAACAAACCTACAATCAGTGTCACAAAAACACATTGGAGCATGTAATTGTAGGATCAAAGAGCACGTTAAAAGCTACCATAGGGGGGTGAATGGTAGATTTAAAAATCTTACGCAGCGAAAACAATTAAATCTCAACCCTTTCGGCAGAAAAACGACCTGTTAGAGAAATCGTGTGTGAAACTAATCTAAACATGTTTCACCATGACAAAAGTGATAGATATCAAAGAGAATCAACTCACGAAGATGACACAAGAAGAATCACTCAAATCCGTCAAGAGAAACTCAAGTTATGATCAAAAGATCGAACAAAGGTCAATCTGTCCTACCCGAGAAAAACAGTTCTGGAACGCTGCAAAGAAACTCGTGTATATCAGAAACCACAAATCCAATGACCGTGAAATTTTTAAAGATGATAGATAATAAAGTTTTGAAGACAAAAAGAATCACGTCAATTGGATCTGTAAAACTCGAGTTATGATAAAACCACTGACGAAAGGTAGTGCTGTCCGGAAACTCAACGAGTAAAATTTGTCCGGAACAAGTCGGACGAACAAGGCACAAAAGTATCTTCAAACTACGAATTTTATTCAATAGAACACAAGATGAACAGTCCCAAAGTCGTCTCCCACAAGCTCTGGTCTCCCTTGCTTATATAACCAGCCCTTAGGCAAAACCAATCTTAACTAGGACTCCAATCCTACTCTGATCACGAATCGAAACTTTCCATAACTGCTTAGGACTCTTCTATACGCAGATAGAAGCAATCTTAAGACTTCCAAACACCTTAGGAACGTATCCCACATTCCCAAAACAACTCAAATTCGTGACCCACACGAAATCCTATCATAACCAACTCAATACTTTCCATACCGAGCCATAACCGACTCCGCCGTAGCCAAAGTCATCAACCGATACGATTCGATCCTTCCAACCAGATCTTCCCATACATAAACCATCTTCGGAACCATGTTGCCACATCATGCACCGCATGCATATGTGCAAACACCTTCCTTCGACGTCCAGTAACCTTCATATGCACTACCCTTGATTCAATCATCCTGCGCGACCTCTTGACCCGCTCAACCACAATTCCTCCTGAATTTGGTTGTTGGAACCTCATATCCTCCCTGAGACTAGTCCAAAGGATCCTGTCACCAGCCATGACTTGAACTCAAGCAACACCTACACATGAACAAACAACCAATCCGACGAGCCCAAGTCCGCGACTTGACTCAAGTCAGTTCCAAACACAACACCTTACGTGAGCACCTCACATAAGCATGTTGCAAAGCATATCAAAACGATATTAGCCATATCAACCAAAACGCGCTAAAAACTTAGCAAATGAATACTAAGCAATCTTTCCATAGATTTAAACAAGTTCGAAATATTTTACAGTAAAAGCAGAAACATTGCGATCAAACTCCGAACCTTGTCAAAGCTAACCGGTGCTTGAGCTAGAGCTTACCAAAGCTAGTACAACCTAGCACCGGAGCTTACCAAATCTAGTACAACCTAGCGCCGGAGCTTACCAAAGCTAGTCAAAATTAGTCAACCAAAAAGTCGGAGCTAGAAAACATGTCGGAGCTAACCAACATAAGTCGAACCTAGCAAAACATATCGGAGCTTAATAAAGACATGTCGGAGCTATTCAAAGACATACCAGAGCTAAAGACAAAGCTCATCGGAGCTACCCAAAAACATGTCGGACCTAGACCAAGCAAGTCGGACCTTACGTCGGACCTTGCAGAAGCTCGGAGCTAGAGTTGGACCTTGCTAAAAGGATGTTTTAGCAGAATTTCAGAACTTTTATCATCAAAGCCAATGCATTCAGTACAAGCCAATGTATTCAGCACACATAGGTCTCACAGTAATACCTCAGGGATTAGAACCTTTTCTTTATTTGTAGGTGGTGAGAACTCGCCCATGGTACTCAGTGGCGGATCCAGACATAAAGTTTAGGGGGGGGGGGGGTGCTGAACCTTACACTCAGTCTGGTCGTCATCCACTGGCTCGCGGCTCTACACCCGTGGTTGCGACGCTATACATGCTCGCCCGCACGCACTCGCTGGTCGTCATGTACACACATATCATCGACCACTGATCGAACTCGCCCGACATCCATCGTTGTCGATTGCTGAACAACATAGAGCAAATAAAAATTATGTGGCGGCGAGAAGGGGCAGCACAGCGAGGAACTCTTAATAAGCCGACGAAAATAATTTATAGTCGTGAGCTAGTCGAGAAACCTGGCTCTAATAAATTAACCTGGTCCTCACTGAGCCTCACTGGATCCTCTACTTCGATGGCTCCATGCAAAAGCAGGGGGGCAGAGCTGGAATCCTTCTCCTCGCACCAACCGGGGAGAAGGTAAAATACATGGTACACCTTGACTTCAAGGCGACCAACAACATGGCGGAGTACGAAGCACTCATCTACGGATTAAAGGTGGCACTGTCATACGGTGTCAAACAATTGCTGGTCAAGGGAGATTCACAGCTCATCATTA
This sequence comes from Tuctoria greenei, assembly GCA_036927565.1. Lineage (NCBI taxonomy): Eukaryota > Viridiplantae > Streptophyta > Magnoliopsida > Poales > Poaceae > Tuctoria > Tuctoria greenei. Next base: position 17,686,306 of record JAYESD010000006.1, read on the forward strand.
AACAAGTGAAGGGTGAATGATCCTGCAAAAATCTCCAGCTAGCTGCTTACCTCCTTGAAGTCGAGAGGCTTCAGAAGGACTTCGAAGTCTTAGACCTCCACCATGTCCAGCGTGTCCACAATGCTGAAGCTGACGAACTCTCGACGAAAGAGTCAACCGGAGCTCCGGCTCCTGACGGAACTTTTGTCCAGAGATTGTCAAAACCCACAGCTCAGTCTGTCAAACTGAGCGAAGGGGGCGATATCAGCATCCCGAAGCTGACGGTCCCGATGGCCCTGTTACCATGGCAGCCATCAAGGGTCGTAGGTGCTGCCGGAAGCTCCGAGCAACCCAGCATGCAAGACTCAAATGCTCAAGTTAGCTCCGATGCATGGATCTCGGAGATCCGGAGCTACTTGAAAGACAACATCCTTCCTGACGATGATGTATCCGCTGACCGGATAGTCAGATTGGCTAAAAGATACACGTTAGTGGAAGGGGATCTCTACCGGCGCGGTGCCAACGGCGTCCTAATGCGGTTCATCACAAGGGAAGAAGGTTGTGATCTCCACGCAGAAATCCATGGAGGTGAGTGTGGGAACCACGCGTCTTCTTGCACGCTGGTCGATAAAGCCTTCCGGCATGGCTTCTACTGGCCCACAACACTCCAGGATGCAACTGAGCTGGTGAAGAAATGCGAAGCATGCCAATTTCATGCAAAGCAAATTCACACACCGGCTCAGCCTCTACAAATGATACCTCCTACATGGCCCTTCACCGTGTGGGGGATGGACATCTTGGGACCTTTCCCAAGAGCCGTCGGAGGTTACAAGTTCCTGTACGTCGCCATTGACAAGTTCACCAAGTGGCCAGAAGCAACTCCAGTTGTGACAATCAACAAGCAATCTGCTATCAACTTTTTGCAGTCTATTGTATGCAGATTTGGAGTCCCAAACAAAATCATTACTAATAACGGGACCCAATTCACAAGCTCTGCATTTCAAGGATATTGCAAAGACCTCGGCATTCAAGTTTGCTACGCCTCCGTAGCTCACCCGGCAAGCAATGGCCAGGCCGAGAGAGCAAATGCTGAAATCCTGAAAGGACTCAAAACGCGCACTATGAGCGCTTGAAAAAACATGGAGCCAACTGGATTGAAGAGCTTCCACCCACTATATGGGCTAACAGGACAACTCCAAACTGGTCAACTGGAGAGACACCCTTCTTCCTGGTGTACGGAGCTGAAGCAATCCTTCCTCCGGAAATCACCTTGGGGTCACTCCGGGTCCGGACCTATGACGAAGTCACGCAGGACCAGCTCCGGCGTGAAGACCTAGACCTCCTAGAGGAGGGAAGGTGCCAAGCAGCTGTTCGGAATGCCCGATACCGCCAAGCCCTTCGGCGCTATCATCAACGGCATGTACACAACCGACAGCTCGAGGAAGGCGATCTGGTGCTACGGAGAATACAATCCAGGGAAGGGTTAAACAAACTCTCCCCCAGCTGGGAGGGACCCTTCCGAGTGATTAAAGTATCCCGTTCCGGAAGCGTTCGCTTGGCTACCGAGGATGGGACACCTCTCCCAAATCCTTGGAATATTGAGCACCTCCGTAAGTTCTACACTTAATATCACGGAGGTGAGTCTGTAGTAATTTGAGGTGTATGTTATAGAGTCATTGTAAAGAGTCGGGTAGTTCCTCCGGGAGAACAGTCGGACCTTTCCCGGAAGGTCCGCAAAGTTCATGCAACACTTGTCACAGTCTCGGGACTAAAAGTGTGGCTAGCTACCCTGGGTCAAACAAGAAATGAAACACGCTTAGCCTGGTTCCGTACTCTAAGAATGTACTTGTTTCCCTTGTACCCCGGACCTATAATGAAAGACATCTTCATGTGAAACAAACTTCACGTGCATTTATTTTGTAAAGGCTCAACATTTTTTATTTTTCTCTTTCTTGTCTATAACAAAGTTGTGCAATTCTTAAAAAATTTTAGTTCGACCAGTTCATGTACAATTCGAGTTGTATTGTCAATTCTTTTGGATTCAAATATTGTTCATGGCCCACTCGCCTGAATGTCGCCAAGCCAATCTAGGGCTGGAGTGTGCTATCGATTTATCCTGGTCAAGCACCCTAAGTACGCCACTCTACCTACACCCCGGCAGGCCGAAGTAAGGCAGGTCCAAGTACAATTGGATCTGGAAGAGAGAAGACAATGTATTCGGTTGTATTCAGAATTGTGTTTGACCTAAAACTTTCTTGGGAATCATAAGCCGCGACGAAGTTATAGGCAAGGAGCGAATTTTACTATTTTTCTTGGCTTCAGTATGCAGGAAAAATAAAGAATCCACGTTGATGGAGAAAAGCCGGAGCTAACAAAGCTCCGACTCCCCCTAGGTGGCTTGTAATCGATGTTAAACATTGAAAACGAGCATCACCGGAGCAACTAAGCTCCGGTAAATCTACGGAGGCTAGCCATCAACGCAGAATAAAATATAGTGAGAAGACCCCACAAGCGGAGTCTGCTGCCGACAAACTACGCATTGGCAAAGGTCACTGCCGGAGCTACTAAGCTCCAACACCCCGGAGGGCTAACTATCCATGCTCTACGCGTTGATAAGGACTATTTCCGTAGCTACTGAACTTCGACGGTAGTCAATACCGGAGCTTCTGAGCTCTGACAACCTCAGGGGGCCTTCACTATCGAAGACTTCAGACCTACACTCTACAAGTTCGAAGCAAACGAGTCTTTAACACAACACAATATCCTCTTGGTACATGTTCACAATCAAATTATGTACATCTACCAGGGGGGCAAGTGAAGACAAAAGTGTTGAAGACAAAAAAATGAAATTCATTAACAAATTGTGAATTTCATTCATCTGGAGATAAGGGATTACAAAATTGGAGAAGAAAAAGAGAGAATACAAGTGGGAGCTACAGAGATGGTCCTAGACCCTATGGAAGAACTGGGCGACCTTCTGAGCAACCTCCGACACGTTGGCTTGGGTGGCTTCACCTAGTCCTTCGACGGGACCTTCAAGCACCGGGTCTAGAGGGAATTGGGGATCCCGGCTGGTGTAGCACGTCAGCACATACTCTGCGACGTTCTTCGCCAGGGATTGCCCCTCAACTTCCAACTGGTCCGCGATGACGTCACCCACCTTGGAGAGTTTGCTACCCGCCGAGCTCAACGCTTGCAACGCCAGGTCCGGCTCCGGCCCCGGGTCATCCGGACGCACAGGACTTAAGCCCATTGGTGTCAGCGCGTCGTTGGCTTTGCTCAGGAACTCCCAAACCTGTAGGGAGTCCGCAGTCCTCAAGCCCTTCAGTTCCTCCAAGGATCTTTTGGCCACCGCCAGTTCAGAATTCTCGCGGGCAAGGCGCTCAACCTCTTTGGCATTTTGCTGAATCTTTTCAGCAACCTGCTTCTCGAGTTTTCCGAGCTCCTCCTCCCGGAGGTGGATCTTGTTCCGGCGGTCGACCAGGTCCTTCTCCCGGCCCCTAACTTTCTTCTCTCTGGCAATGATGGCACACTCTTGCTTGTAGAGTTCCCGCCCTCGCACCCAGGCCTTCTCCTCCTCCTCAACGCAACGCTCCTCCAATTTCTTGGCGCGTTCCTCAAGGCCCTTGTCAGCCAGAGCCACCTTTTCGCCGAGCTCCTCCTTCCTCTTCAAGATGTCATCCCGCAGCTCTAGCAGTTTTTGCTCTTCGTCTTCTAGCCTCTTCTCCCTCTCCTCAAGTGCCTCCCGCCGCTTGATGAGAGTAGTGTTAATGGCTTCAAGCCTTTCTTGGTGATCATCAGCCACACTATTAGCTGCCTTGGTCTGCTCATAAATGGCCCGGGATTGAGCGTCGAGGGCACGAGTCAAGCTCTCCCTATCATCCAATAATTTGCCCCAATATTCCAGGCGGATCTTCTCCTGCTTGATCCACTCCTTGTCGCCTGCCAGGCTCGACTGCGCCAGCTTGGTCTCGAAGTAGAGCCGATTACGCCACCGCCTAAGGGTTTGGCGCTCCTCTTCAAGAGCCTTGCTGTCGTGGTAGAACGTCAGCTGGACTTGACGCAGACTGGAGCAAGCGTTGTCAATGGACAATGACAGGGGAATAGGGTCCGGACCTGCTGGGGTCTCCTCCGCTGGTTCCAGCGGGTTCTCGCTTACAAAAATTGGGTCCCACTCCACAAGAGTGGTCCCCTGAGCCTCCACGACACTAGGGCCTTCCTTCGGGATAGCCTCAGTTGCCACCCAGGAGGGTCCCGCAGAAGAAGTTCCGACCTCCGGAAGTGGTTCCGAAGGCCTTGCCAACAGGTCTTCATTTGCCCCCTCGGGCAGGGGGCCAGTAACTTCATCTGGGCACCCTGGCCCATCAGCAGGCACCTCCGCCGTCATCACTTCCGGAGCAGGGGCAACTTCAGGCTCCGGCATGGGCTCCTCCTCTGCTGGTGGCTCGGGTGTTGGCACCTCGACCACCATGGGTTCGAGTGCTGATGTCTCCACAATGACCGGCTCAAGCGCCAGAAGGTCTTCAACTGCAACCGGCTCTGTAGGCGGAGCTTCAGTGGCAACCGGCTCTGAGACCGGAGCTTCGGAGGTAGCCGGCTCAACTGCCGGGACTTCCTCAACATCTAGCTCGCTCGCCAGGACTTCAATAACCTCCGACTAAACCGCCGGGGCTTCGACAATTTCCGGCTCTGGGGCCGGAATCACTGCTTCCTCCAGCTCAACGGGCGAAGCTTCCATCATCTCAGCATCAAGACCCGGGGCTTCAACCTCCGGGGCAGGTGCCGCTGGCGCATCTTCTCTCCCGTGGTCCGGCGCTACCACGGGAGTCTCGGGAGATGAGTCGAGGTCCATGACCACGACAGCTGGCGCCGGAGCTGCCGCAGCTTCGGCCACCACTTGGGGCAGCACCGAGACAGGAGCAAAAGCCTCCGCCCTCACAGCTTCAGCTTCTGTGGCTGAGGGTGGAGCCTCACTCCTCTTCTTGGGGACGCTGCAAACAATGGATGAAAAAACTTAAAAAACAGTTACTATAACAAAACAATTGTCTGAGGTAAAGATTAAAAATTACCTCGGAAGGCTTCCGCACCAGCTTGCATGGAATCTCTTTCCCGGGCGTTTTGGACTGACCATGGCTGCCGCCGGCGTGGTAGCTCCGGAAGGCCCCCCGGAACTTGTTGCAGTCGCGGGCATTTCCTTAGTCGAGGCCCCCCTCGACCGGGAAGGACCTCGGGACCCAGAGGCCTCAGCTGGCCCTGGTGCTGGAGTCACATGCCCAGAGCTAGCACCCTGGGAAGACACTGCAGTAGGTACAGTCGCCGCAGTTGTAGAAGACATCCCCCTCCGGGGAGAAGGAGCTGCTGTAGAGGATGCAGGCCTGACGGACCTTCCGTCGACATGCTTCAGCTTCCTCTTCCGGCTCGAGGGTTCGGCCATCGGCTCCTTACCCTTGCCGACGACTTCGGTCCTTGGCTTCGGGGCAGAGTCGGAGCCACCTTTAGAAGCCCCAAGAATCACCACCCCGAAAGTCGATCGTCTCTCGACGACACCAAGGTCGTCAAGCACCGGCATCATCCGCCGGAGCTCCCTGCTGAACTCTACTTCCACGTTCAGATGGAGGAAAGCTGGTGGCGGGGTCAAGTCATCACCCGCAATGTCGATGCCGTGCTGGAACTTCTTGAGATGAAACTCCAAGGTTGCCCCCTCCATGTTGGACTTCAGCCCGGTCTCGACCCGGTCGTCGTCCATCACACTGTTGAGGGCCCAAGCGAGTTTTTCTCTCCTCTTCAGCGGTGCCCACCTGTTGACCAGGAAATTGCAAAATACCACCTGAGGAGTTACTCCTCCCTCCACACAATGGTGGATCCTGGTCAGAGCAGGGTTGAAGGCATCTGACAGCACCAGAGCTTCACTCCAGACTGCAGTGTCGATGTTGGGGAGGCCTTCGGGCAGCTCCAGCTTCTCGTGCTCCTCCACCCGGATGACTATCCAATCTTTCTTCCAATCGTCCCACTTTCCAGAGGGAAACGACCGGAGGTACTTGAATGGGCACTTCTTGTGCTTCACAAAGTAGTAGAAGCCAAGGAACTCATCACCCCTTCCGGTGGTATGGACGGTGAAGAAGGTCCGAAAAAGCTCAATGCAGGGGGGATGCCCACCCACATTTCGCAGAAGTGGATGAAGACATACACTAGAAGAATGGAGTGGGGGCCAAGGTGGTACAGCTGCAGACCATAGAAGTCTAGCAGCATCAAGAAAAAGGAGGAAAAAGGCGGGATCAACCCCACCATGGCGTACGAAGAGAAGTACACCATCTCGCCGGCGTGCTCCTTCTCAAACGGGAGCTCCCCATCGGCGCGGACCAGGTGGTTGAAGAAGTCCGAGGACCACCCCATGAGGGCCCGGACCTTCTTCAGGTCACCTTCGGTCTTCAAGCGGCTCTTGCGGAGACCCAACTCCATTGCAGCACAACAAGGCAAGGGAGGAAAAGCAAGCACAAGTTTGGGAGTTCGAGCGCAAGTTCAGATGAGAGGCGTAAAGAACCCCAGATGGTGCGCGCTTTCCTTCTTAAGTAAGCCCCCACAACGCTTGGATGGAAACCACAAGGAAGCCAAAGATACTATTCAAAAATTTCACCCTGCTGATGACAAGAGGGCCCGGGACCACCCCGACGATCAAGTCGAGGTTCTTACCCAGGTGAACGGTTGTCATCATGAAAGGCGGGAAGCCCGAAGGCGGCGGTCTGACAAGGCGCGCGGAACCGATACGATTTTCGTATCGGGAACCGGCAACCTTCAATTGCGTGAGATCCGCACGCCAAAGATCTCATTTGCCGCATCCGGGACATGCCACGCGGCGAGGATTTAACTCCAAAACTATCGCCAACGGCACATCTGAAGACCTTTGAAGACTCGGTTCAAAAGTCGAAGGATGGACTCACCTCCGGCAGAATGACTTCACCCAAGGGGTCTTCCCCAGAGGTGGGCCCAGGGGGCCACTGTCGGTACTCTGAGTACTGTATACCCCTTGAGATTGCAAAGATCTCAAGGAAATGTCATCTACTTGATTTGAAGACCTTTGGAGGCCCACATGTCAGACATAACCGAACCCGCTTCCCCAACATGGTTAGTCCCAGGGTCGCCACGTGTATCATCAAAACCGGAGCTACCACCCACAAGAGGGAAGCTTCGGGCTATCTACCATAACGGCACCCCCGGACCTAACCCCAGACCGAGGGAAGCTCCGAAACTGACACGTGTCTGGTGGCACCGGACCTATCTATTCCCCACAGTATGCTCCAGAGCTGCCACGTGTCCAACCGTCGGATCTTCAGCCTCTAACCTCCGAAAGACTCTACAACGGCTCCAGATCTTCAAAGGGGAATCAAGGACTTTAAGACCCGATTAAGTGTCATTAATACTATGTTAATGACACACGATCGGACGACCTTAATTACCAGTAACGGTGCTGTCAAAGCCCGTAACTTGGTCATTAAGGGTAATTAAGCGCATCAAATGTGTATCAATATTAGTAACCGCCAGGGCCACATGTCGGGCCAGGCTAACTTGTAACGGCCTGCCCTTGTACTATAAAAGGACAGGCCGACGATACATAGGGGGGATCTGACAGGCTCTGATCTGATCTAGCCTGATCAGCTGACACGCGCTCTCAACTCACGTTGAGCTCATACATCCAATACAACACCAACGCACCCCGTGGAGTAGGGTATTACGCTCAGGCGGCCCGAACCATATAAACCTTTGTGTCTCCTGTGTCATTTTATATATCACCTTTTTGAATCTCCGCGCGCCCACACCGAACCTCAAACTCCGCAAACACTTTTAGTAGTGTCGGGAGATCTGCCGGATCAAAACCACCGACAACCGGAGTCGGAGCCGGAGGGCGTGGCGGTGCGGCGAGAGGAGGGCGTGGCGGCGCAACGAGCGGAGGGCGTGGCGGCGCGGCGAGAGCAGGGCACAACGGGATCGGAGGCGGCTGAGCGGAGCGGAGGCGGAGTGGCCGAGCGCCGGAAAACGGTGAGGCGCAGCGTGATTTAACGAGGACGAACCTCGTCCTAGCTCGGGGAATTTCGTATGAGACACATACGAAATTCTCACCGGGAGCGAATATTGTATGTGTTTCTTAAGAGATTCGCTCGGCCTCGTATACCACTCAAGTGCCTCAAGAACCACTCGACAGCGTGGCACCCCACGTCGAATTTTGTGGAAGGCAAATACAAAATACTTGACCTACGTGTCATTTGTAAGAGACACGTAAGAACCTGAATTACTTTTCAAATTTTCAAAATCGTAGGTGTCGACTGTTGGAGTCGGCAGATCTCCTGACACTACTAAAGTGTTGAAGGAGTTTGTAGTTCGGTGTGGGCGCGCGGAGACTCAAGAAGGTGAATCACGATTGGACACGAGAGACATAGTGGTTTACGTGGTTCGAGCCGCCTGAGCGTAATACCCTACTCCACGGGTGTGTGGTGTTGTATTCGTTTATGTATGAAAGCTCACATCAATGCGTGTGTGCCTGAGAGCGTTCGAGAGCCTTCTCCCTTCCGTGTATCGTCGGTCTGTCCTTTTTATAGTACAAGGACAAACCGTTACAAGTTAGCCTGGCCCGACATGTGGCCCCGGCGGTTACTAGTATTGATACACGATTAATTGTTGTTAATAACCCTGTAACGGGCTCCGACAGTGCCGTTACAGGTGTTAAGATTGTCCGATTAAGCGTCATTAACATGGAATTAATGACAATTAATCGGGTCTTGAAGTCCTCGGCTATCCTTTGAAGATCCGGAGTTGTTACAATGTCTTCCGGAGGTTTGAGGCGGCCAGCTCCGACGTTTGGACACGTGGCAGCTCCGGAGCTTGCTTGTGGGAAGCGGGAAGCTCCGGGGTGGCCTGGCACGTGTCAGGTCCGGAGCTTCTCTCGGTCAGGGGTTAAGTCCGGAGGTGCCGTTTCGGTACCTAGCCCGGAGCTTCACCCTTGTGGGTAGTAGCTCCGGTCTGGCAGTACACGTGGCAACCTAGGGGTTAACCATGTTGGAGAAGCAGGTCCGGTTATGTCTGACAAGTGGGCCTCCGAGGGTCTTCAATTTGAGTAGACGTCCTTCCCTTGAGATCTTTGTAACCTCAGGGGGTGTATGGTTTTTAGGGTACCGACAGTGGCCCCCTGGACCTACCTCCGGGGAAAGTCACCGGGGTGAAGTCATTCCGTCGGAGGTGGGTCCATACTCACGACTCTTGAACTGGGTCTTCAAGGGTCTTCGGAGGTGCCGTTGGCGGGGCTTTACGGTTAAATCCCGACGCGTGGCGCACCTCAGGCGGCAGATAAGATCTTTGACGTGCGGATCTCTCGCAATTGAAGCTCGCCGGTTCCCGATACGAAAACCGCATCGGTTCCGCGCGCCTTGTCAGGTCGCCGCCTTTGGGTTTCCTGCCTCGTGATGACAACTGTTCGCCTGGGTAAGAGCCTCGACTTGATCGTCAGGGTGGTCCCGGGCCCTCTTGTCATCGGCAGGGTTGAATTCTTGAGTAGTATCCTTGACTCCCCTGCGGTTTCCATCCAAGCGTTGCGAGGGCTTACTTAAGAAGGAAAGCGCACCGTCGGGAGTTCTTTACGCTTCCCATCTGTTCTTGCGCTCAAACTCCCAACTCGTACTTTGCTTCTCTTCTCTTGCCTAGCTGTGCTGCGATGGAGTTGGGTCTGCGTGAGAGTCGCTTGAAGACTGACAGCGATCTGAAGAAGGTTCGGGCCCTCATGGGGTGGTCTTCGGACTTCTTCAACCGCTCGGTCCGCGCCGGCGGAGAGCTCCCCTTTGAAAAGGAGCACGCTGGCGAGATGGTGTACTTTTCCTCGTACGCCATGGTGGGGCTGATCCCACTGTTTTCTTCTTTCTTCTTGATGCTGCTGGACTTCTATGGTCTGCAGCTGTACCACCTTGGCCCTCACTCCATTCTCCTTGTGTCCATCTTTGTCCACTTCTGCGAGATGTGGGTGGGCATCCCTCCCTGCATCGAGCTCTTCCGAACCTTCTTCACCGTCCACACCACCGGCCGAAGCAATGAGTATCTTGGCTTCTACTACTTCGTGAAGCGCAAGAAGTGCCCATTCAAGTACCTCCGGTCATTCCCTTCCGGGAAGTGGGATGACTGGAAGAAAGATTGGATAGTCGTCCGGGTGGAGGAGCATGAGCGGTTGGAGTTGCCAGACGGTCTGCCCGACATTGACACATCGGTATGGAGCGAAGTTCCGGTGCTGGTGGAAGCTTTTGACCCTGTCCTGACCAGGATCCGCCAATGTGTGGAGGGAGGATTGACTCCCCAGGCGGTGTTCTGCAACTTCCTGTCCAACAGGTGGGCGCCGCTGAAGAGGAGGGAGAAGCTCGCCTGGGCCCTCAACAGCGTGATGGACGAGGACCGGGTTGAGACCGGGTTGAAGTCCAGCATGGTGGGGAAGACCTTGGAGTTTCACCTCAAGAAATTCCAGCACGGCATCGACGTTGACGGAGATTACTTGACTCCACCGCTGGCCTTCCTCCCTCTGAACGTGGAAGTTGAGTTCAGCAGGGAGCTCCGGCGGACGATGCCCGCGCTTGACGACCTTGGTGTCGTCGAGAGAAGATCAACCACCCGGTTGGCGATCCCCGGGTTGTCCGAAGACGGCTCCGCCCCTGTCCCACAGCCAAGAGCTGAGGTCATCGGCAAGGGCAAGGAGCTGGCGGAGGAGACGGAGAGCCGGAAGAGGAAGCTGCGACATGCTGACGGAAGGTCCATCGGGCCTGCCACTTCCCCCCCCCGGTTCCCCCTCCTCAGGAAGGAAGATCCTCCGCCGCCGTGGCAACTGTCCCTGTGGTGGGTTCCTTCCGGAACGTTACTGTTCCGGCGGTGGGATCCTCCCGGAGTGCGACTGTCCCCGTGGTGGATCCCTCATGTGGTGCTAGCTCCGGGCGCGTGACTCCGGCGTCTGGAGCGGTGAGGGCCTCCCGGTCCAGGAGTTCCTCCCGATCAAGGAGAGCTCCGACCCCGGAAACGCCCGCGGCTGTGGCAAGTCCTGGGAGTCCTCCCGGAGCTCCTACGCCGACCGTGGCCAACCCGGATCGTCCGGGAAAGAGGTTCCGCGCAAGCTGGTGCGGGAGCCTCCCAAGGTAATTTTTCTTTTTTACCTCGATTAACTTTTTGATTGTAGCATCTGTTTGCTCAATTTCTTCGTTCTTCATCTGCAGCGTTCCCAAGAAGGGGAGTGAAGCTCCACCCTCAGCCACAGTGTCTGAGGCTGCGAGGGCTTCTGCTCCAGTCCCGGTGCCGCCCCAAGCGGAGGCTGCGACAGCTCCGGCGCCGGCTGTCGTGGTCATGGACCTCGACTCGTCTCCAGAAGTTCCCGTGGTAGCGCCGGACCACGGGAATGAAGATGCGCCAGCGGCACCCGTCACGGAAGTGGAAGCTCCGGGTCCTGGTGCTGCAGTAGTAGAAGCTCCGGCTGTTGAGTCGGAGGAAGTAGCAGTCCCGGCTTCGGAGCCGGAAAGTGCTGAAGTCCCGGCGATTGAGCCGGAGGTGGCTGAAGTCCCAGCATGCGAGCCGGAAGTCGAAGTAGTTCCGGCAGTTGAGCCGGTTACTTCCGAAGCTCCGGCCGCAGAGCCGGTGATTGTTGGAGCGCCGGTCACAGAGCCGGCGGTTAAAGAGGCGAGGGAGCTTGAGCCTCCCTCAGAAGAGGTGTCCCGGCCGGAGCCAGTAGCGGCTCCTGCTCCGGAGGCGACGACGTCGATGGTACCTGTGGCAGAGCCAGAGTGCCCGAACGAAGTCGCCGGCCCCCAGCCTGAGGGGGCAAATGAAGACTTGGCGACGGGACCTTCTTCGATGGCGACTGAGGTCATCCCGGAGGAAGGCCCTAGCGCTTTGGAAGCTCAGGGTTCCACTCTCGTAGAGTGGGACCCAATTTTTGTATGTGAAGACCCGCTGGAACCAGCGGAAGAGATCCCAGCAGGTCCGGAGCCCATCTCGCTGTCGATGTCCATCGACAACGCCTGCTCCAGTCTACGTCAGGTCCAACTGGCCTTCTTCCACGACAGCAAGGCTCTTGAAGAGGAGCGCCAAACCCTTAGGCGGTGGCGTAATCGGCTCCACTTCGAGACTAAGCTGGCGCAGTCGAGGCTTGCGGATGACAAGGAGTGGATCAAGCGGGAGAAGATCCGCCTGGAGCTCTGGGATAAGCTGCTGGACGGGAGGGAGAGCATGACTCACGCCCTCGATGCTCAATCCCGGGAGTTCCACGACCGAGCTAAGGCTGCTAACGACGCGGCCAATGCTCGGTTTGATCAGCTCGAGGCCATCAGCACCGCACTCATCAAGCGCCGAGAGGCACTTGAAGGGAGGGAAAGACGGCTCGAGGACGAGGAGCAAAAACTCCTAGAGCTACGGGATGACGTCTTGCGACGGGAAGAAGAGCTCGCCGAGAAAATAGCTCTGGCGGACAAGGGCCTCGAGGAGCGCACTAAGAAATTGGAAGAGCGCTGCCTCGAGGAAGAGGAGAAGACCTGGGTGCGGGGGCAGGAACTCTACGAATACGAGTGTGCCCTTGTTGCCCGGGAGAAGAAAGTGGAGGCTAGGGAGAAGGACCTGGTCGACCGCCGGAACAAGATCCACCTCCGGGAGGAGGAGCTCGGAAGACTTGAGAAGCGGGTTGCTGCGAAGATCCAGCAAAACGCCAAAGAAGTTGAGCGCCTCGCCCGCGAGAATTCGGAGCTGACGGCGGCCCGGAGATCCCTGGAAGAGATGAAGAACTTGAGGAAGGCGGACTCCCTGCAGATTTGGGAGTTCCTGGGCAAGGCCGACGACGCGCTGACGCCGATGGGTTTCAGCCCCGTGCACCCGGATGATCCGGAGCCGGAGCCGGACCTTGCGTTGCAAGCGTTGAGCGCCGCAGGCAGCAAGCTCTCCAAGGTGGGCGACGTCATCGCGGACCAGCTGGAGGTCGAGGGATAATCCCTGGCTAGGAACGTCACAGAATATGTGTTGACGTGCTACACCAGCCGGAACCCTCGATTTCCTCTGGACCCGGTGCTTGAAGGCCCCGTCGAAGGAGAAGGCGAAGCTACCCGAGCCTGCGTGTCGGAGGTCGCCCAGAAGGTCGCCGAGTTCTTCCATAGGGTCTAGGACCGTCTCTTTTAGCCTTTACTTGTATCTTCTCTTCTTCCTCAATTTTGTAATCCCTTGTCTCCAGATGTAATCTCCGGTCTTCAGATGAAATGAAATCCCCAATTTTTTGCGAATTTCATTTTTTTTTTGTCTTCAACATCTTTATCTTCACTTGGCCCCCTGGTCGATGTGCACAATTTGATTGTGGACATGTACCAAAAGGATGTTGAGTTTTGTTGAAGACGAATTTGCTTCGAACTTGTGGAATTTAGGTCCGAAGTTTTTGATAGTGAAGGTCCCCTGAAGTTGTCGGAGCTTAGAAGCTCCGGCACTGTCCATCGCTGGAGCTTAGTAGCTCCGGCAATAGCCTCTATCAACACGTTGAGCGTCGGTAGTTAATACTCCAAGGTGTCGGAGCTTAGCAGCTCCGGCAATGACCTTTGCCACACTTGGTTTGTTGGCAACAGACTCCAGTGACGGGGTCTTCTCACCATCTTTTAGTCAACGCCGACGGTTGACGCCCTGGTGGGAGTCGGAGCTTGGTTAGCTCCGGTTTTTCTCCATCAACGTAGGGTTCATTTTTCCTGCACACTTAAGCCAAGAAAAATAGTAAAATTCGTTCCTTGTCTATAACTTCGTCGCGGCTTACAGTTCTCAAGAAAATTTTAAGTTGAACACGATTTTTAATACGACTGGATGAATTGTCTTTTCTTTTAGATCCAATTGTCCATGGACCCACCTTACTTTGGCCTGCCGGGATGTAGGTAGAGTGGCGTACTTAGGGTGCTTGACCAGGCTAAGTCGATAGCGCACTCCGGCCCTAGAATGGCTTGGCGGCTTTCAGGCGAGTTGGCCACACACGATATTTAAATCCAAAAAATCTGACAATTCAACTCGAATCGTATGTAAACCGGTCAAACTAGAACTTCTTAAGAATTGCACGTTTCTGTTATAGACAAGAAAGAGAAAAATAAAAATGTCGAGCCTATGCAAAAATGAATGCACGTGGAGTCTATTTCACATGAAGATGTCTTTCATTATAGGTCCGGGGTACAGGGGAAACAAGTACACTCTTAGGGTACGGAACCAGGCTAAGTGTGTTTGGTTTCTCATTTGACCCAGGGTAGTTAGCCACACTTTTAGTCCGGAGACTGTGTCAAGTGTTGCATGAGCTTTTCAAACCTTTCGGGAAAGGTCCGGCTGCTCTCCCGGAGGAACTACCCGACTCTGTACAATGACTCTATAACATACATTTCAAGTTACTTAAGACTCACCTCCGTGGAATTAAGTGTAGAACTTACGGAGGTGCTCGATGTTCCAAGGATTTGGGAGAGGTGTCCCATCCTCGGTAGCCAAGCGAACGCTTCCGGGACGGGATACTTTGATCACTCGAAAGGGCCCTTCCCAGCCGGGGGAGAGTTTGTTTTGCCCTTCTGTGGATAGTATTCTCCGTAGCACCAGATCGCCTTCCTCGAGCTGTCGATTGTGTACATGCCGCTGGTGATAGCGCCGTAGAGCTTGGCGGTATCGGGCATTCCGAACAGCTGCTTGGCACCTTCCCTCCTCGAGGAGGTCTAGGTCTTCGCGCCGGAGCTGGTCCTGCGCGGCTTCGTCGAAGGTCCGGACTCGGAGGGAACCCAAGGTGATTTCTGGAGGAAGGATCGCTTCAGCTCCGTACACCAGAAAGAAGGGTGTTTCTCCGGTTGCCCGACTTGGAGAAGTCCTGTTGGCCCATAGAGTGGGCGGAAGCTCTTCGATCCAATTGGCTCTGTGCTTTTTCAAGTGCTCATAAGTGTGTGTTTTGAGTCCTTTAAGGATCTCTGCATTTGCTCTCTCGGCTTGTCCATTGCTGGCAGGATGAGCTACGGAAGCGTAGCAAACTTGTATGCCGAGGTCTTCGCAATATCCTTGAAATGCGGAGCTTGTGAATTGAGTCCCATTATCAGTGATGATCTTATTTGGGACTCCGAATCTGCTCACGATGGATTGTAGAAAATTGATTGCAGATTGTTTGTTGATCGTCACAACGGGAGTTGCTTCCGGCCACTTGGTGAACTTGTCGATGGCGACGTATAGGAACTTGTAACCTCCGACGGCTCTAGGGAAGGGTCCCAAGATGTCCATCCCCCACACAGCGAAAGGCCATGTGGGAGGTATCATTTGTAAGGACTGAGCAGGTGTATGAATTTGCTTTGCATGAAATTGGCATGCTTTGCATTTCTTCACCAGCTCAGTGGCATCTTGGAGCGCTGTAGGCCAGTAGAAGCCGTGCCGAAAGGCTTTTCCGACCAGCGTGCGGGAAGATGCGTGGTTCCCACACTCGCCTCCATGGATTTCTGCGAGGAGCTCGCAGCCTTCTTCCCTTGTGATGCACCGCATTAGGATGCCGTTGGCACCGCGCCGGTAGAGATCCCCTTCTACCAACGTGTATCTTTTAGCCAATCTGACTACCCGATCAGCGGATACATCATCGTCAGGAAGGATGTTGTCTTTCAAGTAGCTCCGGATCTCCGAGATCCATGCATCGGAACTGACTTGAGCATTTGAGTCTTGCGTGCTGGGTTGCTCGGAGCTTCCGGCAGCACCTACGACCATTGATGGCTGCCATGGTAACAGGGCCATCGGGACCGTCAGCTTCGGGATGCTGATCTCGCCCCCTTCGTTCAGTTCGGCAGGCTGAACTGTGGGTTTTGACAACCTCCAGACAAAGGTTCCATCAGGAGCCGGAGCTCCAGTTGACGCCTTGGCCGAGAGTTCGTCAGCTTCAGCGTTGTGAGCACGCTGAACATGGTGAAGGTCTAGGACTTCGAAGTCCTTCTGAAGCCTCTGGACTTCAAGGAGGTAAGCAACCAGCTGGAGATTATTGCAGGAGCATTCACCCTTCACCTGCTTGATGACGAGTTGTGAATCTCCTTTGACCAGCAATTGCTTGACACCGTATGATAGTGCCACCTTTAATCCATAGATGAGTGCTTCATACTCCGCCATGTTGTTGGTTGCCTTGAAGTCAAGGTGTACCATGTATTTCACCTTCTCCCCAGTTGGTGCGAGGAGAAGGATTCCAGCTCCGGCTCCCTGCTTCTGCATGGAGCCGTCGAAGTAAAGGGTCCAGTGAGGCTTAGTGAAGGTTGGAACTTGGGGTTCCGTCTTCTGCTCGCTGGGGCCCCCAGGGTTTAATGGAGAGGGAGTCCATTATGCCACGAAATCTGCCAACGCTTGACTCTTGATTGCTTGTCTCGGAATGAATTCAAGATCGAATTCAGCCAATTCCGCTGCCCACTTTGCAATATTCCCAGTTGAATTGGGATTATGCAGGATCGCTCGAAGTGGATATGAGGTCACCACCGAGACTTTGTGAGCTTGGAAATAGTGTTGAAGCTTCCTTGAGGCAATAAGAACTGCATAAAGCAGTTTATGCACCTCTAGGTATCGAGTCTTGGCATCATGTAACACTTCACTGATGAAGTATACCGGGCGTTGAATGGTCCGGACCCTCCCGGAGGGGTCCGGAGCTTCCTCTTCATTGATCCGGACCCTCTCGGAGGGGTCCAGACTCTCTTCGGGGACCTCCGGGTTCTGGGTGGAGGAACCCGGAGCTTCTTCAGAAATGACCTGGACCCTCTTAGAGGGGTTCGGGTCCTCTGAAGTGGCTTCTTGTGGGTTTGAGTCTGGGAGCTGGGACCCAGACCCGCTTTCAGGAACCTCCGGACCCTCCCGAAGGGGTCTGGATTCCTAAGTATTGGGTAGTTCCGGTCTCTCCGCAACCAGAACCATACTGACGACTTCGTCAGTAGCTGAAATGTAAAGCAACAAAGGCTCACCAGGGTTCGGAGCTACCAGGACTGGTAGGGTGGTGAGGAACTGTTTCAGCTCCTGGAATGCCTTCTCTGCTTCTTCAGACCATTGGAATGGTCCGGACTTCCTCAGTAACTTGAAGAAGGGAAGTGCTCTTTCCGCCAGTCTTGAAATGAACCGGCTGAGGGCTGCTAGACATCCAGTTAATTTTTGGACGTCTTTGATGCGGGTTGGTGGCCGCATGTCTTCAATGGCTTTTATCTTCGCCGGATTAGCCTCTATGCCCCGGTGACTTACCAGGAAACCAAGAAGTTTTCCGGAACTAACCCCGAAGACGCACTTGTCTGGGTTTAGCTTCGTGCGGTTGGCCCGCAGCTTGTCGAAGACAGCCTGCAAGGTGTCCAAGAGGGACTCCTTGTTCTTGACTTTGACCACGATGTCATCGACGTACACTTCCACTATGTCTCTGATGAGTTCTTCGAAAGTTTTGTACATAGCTCGTACAAAAGTTGAAGCTGCATTCTTGAGACCAAACGGCATGGCTGTGTAACAATACAATCCATCCACTGTGATGAATGAAGTATGCTCTTCATCCTCCCTAGACATCCTGATTTGATGATATCCAGAATATGCGTCTAGAAAACACAGTAACTCGCACCCGGAGGTGGAATCCACTATCTGATCTATTCTAGGTAGTGGGAATGGATCTTTTGGACATGCCTTATTCAGTGTGGTGTAGTCGATGCACATCCGAAGTTTCCCACCGACCTTGGGCACAACGACTGGGTTCGCCAGCCATTTTGGATGGAAGACTTCTCGGATAAATCCGGCTTCGAGCAACTTCTTCACTTCTTGTCGGATGAAGTTCTGTCGCTCTACAGATTACTTCCGAGGTTTCTGATGCACAGGCCGAGCATCGGGGTAAATCTTCAGATTGTGCTCAATCACTTCCCTGGGGATCCCAGGCATTTGTGACGGTTGCCAAGCAAATACGTCAACGTTAGCCCGGAGGAAAGTGATGAGCGCGAGTTCCTATTTGTCATTCAACCCACCCGATATGCGGGTGGTTTGAGTGACATCGGAACCAATTTGGACGACTTTGACGGGGATGTCGGTGTCGCCGCTTGGCTGCACACGGGGAGCAGAGGTTGAGCCTCGTTGCCGAATGCTCGGAGGTTTCGGAGCTTGCCCCTATCTGGAGTCCTCCTCTTGCGCAGTGGTGAGTGCATGGAGCTCCTCCAGAGCAGTTACTCCGGCGGTGCGATCTCCACGAATCCGGAGAACGCCTGCTGGTGTTGGCATCTTCAACACCAAGTATCCATAATGAGCAGCTGCCATAAATTTGTATAGGGCAGGTCTACCCAAGATGGCGTTGAATGGTAAGTTGATCTGAGCGACGTCGAAGACCAACTTCTCGGTGCGGTACTTCTCCCGTGTCCCGAAGGTAACTGGGAGAATTATAGCTCCGAGTGGGGTAATGGCCCCCGGACCTACTCCGGAGAATGGTCGAGAGGGCTGAAGATCCGAAGGTCGAAGCTGAAGTCTGGTAAAAGCTTCAAAGCTTATAAGGTTCAGCCCCGAACCTCCATCCACCATAACATGATGGAGCTGGATGTTGTTGATGGTGGGAGATACCATCAAGGGTAATTGGCCAGCTCCGACCATGCTTCGAGGACAGTCCGAAGCATCAAAAGTGATGGGTGTGTCCATCCACTTTCGATGTGGCTCCGGTCTAGCTGTAGGAGCTACAGCAGCCATATCCCGCCGCATAGTCTTGATGACACGACGAGAAGTGATGTCCCATGATCCACCAAAGATGGTGTTCATGGTTTTCCGACGCTCGTTGTCGGAGACGTCGGAGTCATCGTCGACGGAGGTGTAGACGGCTTTCAGGACCTTTTTGGGGTCCTGAAACCCTAACTCCTCTTCAGCCGGAGCTTCGTCAACCTTCTGTTTTCCCTCCCTCTGTCGGAAAGGAGACCCTTCCCGGCACTTGTTGTAGCGCTCGGCAAGGTTTTGGACCTCCCGGCAGTCTTCCAGCCTGTGGCTGCCCGTTTTGTGAATGGGGCACCACATTTTGGATTTGTCGCCGTCTTCGGAAGACGGTCGAGGTCGCTTCTCGGGGCGTGGCCCCCGGCCACCAGGAGTTGCAGTGGCTGCAACGTTGGATGTGCCGGCCGACGGCTTCTTCTTGCCGTTGGTCTTCTTTTTCTTCTTGCCACTCCCGGAGGTAGCGGCTTCTTCTTTGGAGGATTTTTTGTGATCCTCCAAGGCTGGTTTGGAGTGCATTTCACGGCCCTCCGCAGCTCTGGCACATTTGTCTGCCAAGCTGAAGAGCTCCGTGACGCTGGTGATCTCTTTGATCGCCAGCTTCTCCAACATCTTCTTGTCTCGTACACCCTGTCTGAATGCCACAATGACAGAAGCGCTTGAGATAGAAGGGATTGTGTTGCGTACCTGAGAGAACCTCTGGATGAATGACCGCAAAGATTCTCCCCCTTTTTGCACGACCGCAAAAAGGTCTAGTTCAGTGCCCGGTCGGGTGTATGAACTCCCGAAGTTGGCAGTGAACTGACGGCACAGCTCCTCCCAACTGTCGATAGAGTTGGGTGGAAGGCTCATAAACCAGGACCTGGCGGTCCCAGTTAAGGCCACTGGAAAGTAGTTGGCCATTACGGCCTCGTTTCCTCCAGCTGCTAAGATTGCAGTGGAGTATATCTGCAGAAATTCTACGGGGTTGAGAGTCCCGTCGAATTTTTCCGGCAAGTGTGGCCGGAACTTCTGTGGCCATCTAACCATGCGCAGGTGCATGGCTAGGGCGGAACAGCCTCCTCCTACTCCTTCCAGAGTAGAAAGGTCTTGAGCATCCCATCTTTCTCGAGCTCGCTCGATATGGACACGGCCATCCTGTTGGCGGTATCGGCGATCAAGCTCCGCCCGGAGGTCATGTGTCGAAAGCCGAGATACCGTATGGGTGCGTCGTGCCCCAGAGGGCAACGACGTCACTTGCTGTGACGCAGCTCGTCTTCGGTTGTTGGAGACATGCGGACCAAGTCTTCCAGACAACGTCAGTCGCAGCGACGGGGCTCGCCCTGAAGGAGGAGGACCCTGGTTGTTGAGGCGTTCGGCCGCTGCTGCGACCAAATGCTCAACATCAGCCCTCCATTGCTCCATGGCATCTCGAGATGCATCCGGAGGTGGTGGTCGCTGGAGAAGAGCACGCGCTGCATGGAGCGCGTGTTCTGGGTTGTCATGACTTGCCGGCGCAGTATGTGACGCCGGCGCACCATCATGTTGCCCGGCACGTTTTGCCGGAGAAGATGGTGGTGGTGGGAGTGTGACTCCTGCTGGTGCTGAGGCTCCTGCTGGTGGCTGCATGTTGGAGGGATTGCCCCCGACAGCCTGAGCAGCAGGTTGCCCGTTGGATGATCCAGCCGCAGAATTCACCATTCTTGAAAATCTCAGACGCCCCTACCTGGCGCGCCAACTGTCGACTGTTGGAGTCGGCAGATCTCCTGACACTACTAAAGTGTTGAAGGAGTTTGTAGTTCGGTGTGGGCGCGCGGAGACTCAAGAAGGTGAATCACGATTGGACACGAGAGACACAGTGGTTTACGTGGTTCGGGCCGCCTGAGCGTAATACCCTACTCCACGGGTGTGTGGTGTTGTATTCGTTTATGTATGAAAGCTCACGTCAATGCGTGTGTGCCTGAGAGCGTTCGAGAGCCTTCCCCCTTCCGTGTATCGTCGGTCTGTCCTTTTATAGTACAAGGACAAACCGTTACAAGTTAGCCTGGCCCGACATGTGGCCCCGGCGGTTACTAGTATTGATACACGATTAATTGTTGTTAATAACCCTGTAACGGGCTCCGACAGTGCCGTTACAGGTGTTAAGATTGTCCGATTAAGCATCATTAACATGGAATTAATGACAATTAATCGGGTCTTGAAGTCCGCGGCTATCCTTTGAAGATCCGGAGTCGTTACAATGTCTTCTGGAGGTTTGAGGCGGCCGGCTCCGACGTTTGGACACGTGGCAGCTCCGGAGCTTGCTTGTGGGAAGCGGGAAGCTCCGGGGTGGCCTGGCACGTGTCAGGTCCGGAGCTTCTCTCGGTCAGGGGTTAAGTCCGGAGGTGCCGTTTCGGTACCTAGCCCGGAGCTTCACCATTGTGGGTAGTAGCTCCGGTCTGGCAGTACACGTGGCAACCTAGGAGTTAACCATGTTGGAGAAGCAGGTCCGGTTATGTCTGACAAGTGGGCCTCTGAAGGTCTTCAATTTGAGTAGACGTCCTTCCCTTGAGATCTTTGTAACCTCAGGGGGTGTATGGTTTTTAGGGTACCGACAGTAGGTTATTTATATTTTTTTCAAAAGATATATTAATAAAAAAAATTCGTCACAAAACAGTATGCAAGTGCAATGTAATAAGTACATGATCGGTGTTCAATACGCACATTAATATGCTCGCTCCTTCACAATTCATATCGAGTCGGAACCCCTGATCTGGACAGGATTCGACCTTCATTCCGCAGAAAAATAAAAATGATAAATTTCAGCCAAAGTTCATAAGAATATAGGATATCTTCTCGCGGATAGGAGCTCCGTGCACCACGTCGCCTTAGCAGACGCCGTTGGTCTTCTTCTTGGCGAGGACGGCCCTTTTCCAGAGCGAGATGACCTGGCGCTGCTTCGCCTTCTTGCTCTCGGCCTCCTCGGCGGCAGCGAGCGCGGCGAGGTCGCCGCTGGGGACGCGGGCGGGCAGCCCGTCGAGCTCGTGCAGGACCTTCCCAATGTCTAGCACGAGGCGCTCCGCGAGGGTGCGGCTGAAGTCCTCGCGGATGACCACGCGGAGCACCGTCACGTGCTGCGCGTCGGGCGGCATGGTGTAGGCCGGCACGATCCAGCCGAAGCGGCGCAGGAAGTCGGAGATCTCGAACTCGTTGTGCTGGCTGCTGTCCTTGAGGGAGAAGGCCACCAGCGGCACGCCGTTGTCTTTGGACACGATGTTGAAGCGGCCCGTCTTCTCCAGGCCCTCCTTCAGCACCATCGCGTTCTCCTGGCAGTTCTCCATGATGTTCTTGTAACCCTGCGCAATCGAAACACGTTTTTTTAAGAAAAATCGGAATGCTATTTCCCACATAAAAATCTTGAAAATGGTGTGAAACTGACCATTCTTGTAATTTTTGGCAATGAACTAATGCGATTTATTTATTTACCTCGTAACCAAGGCGGATCAGCTGGTAGTACTGTGCAATAACCTGGCTGGAACCTGAAATTTTGATGACCAGGAAGAGCAGATTAGCCAGCCTGCGGTGTGGATGCATCACTGAACTAACACGGAAAACTAAGCAGGAATTAAGAAATGCACCTTTGGAGAAGTTGAGGGTGAACGTGGGCTGGTCAGCACCGAGGTAGTTGATGTGGAAGATGAGCTCCTCCGGCAGGTCCTCCTTGGTCCTCCAGATGCACCAACCAATGCCGGCGTAGACGAGACCGTACTTGTGCCCGCTGACGTTGATGCTCTTCACCAGCGGCAGACGGAAGTCCCACTCCAGGTCCGGGTACAGGAACGGCGCGATGAACCCGCCGCTCGCCGCGTCCACGTGGATCGGCGTGTCCCAGCTGCACGTTCAGTTGAAGCCCATCCATAAGAGTCGCAACGGCACAAATTAAAACAACAAAAGCGGATGCACTGAAGGAGAGAGCAGTGCAAGACAGAGCAGTGCTTGCTCGGTAAGTGGTTACCCTGTCTCCGCGTTCTTCTTCATGAGCAGGTCGTTGAGCATCTTCACGTCCTCGAACTCGCCGTTGAGCGTGGAGCCGAGGATGGCGGCGACACAGATGGTGTTCTCGTCGACCATCTCGACGGCCTTCTCGGGGTCCATCACGTAGTACCCTTCGCTGAGCTTCACCTCCTTGAGCTCCACCTCGAAGTAGCGCGCGAACTTCTCCCAGCAAACCTGCATTACCATTCCGATTCCAGTCAGCAAAACGTAAACTACGCATGTGCATTGTACAGTAATGAAACACATTGCAGATTACGAGCTCGCTTCGCTTACCTGGACGTTGGCGCCGGTTACAATGTTAGGCTTGTCGCAGGGCTTGCCGGCGGCCTTCATCTTGTTCTGCCACAACCTTTTGAACGCCAGGCCGGCGAGCATGATGGCCTCGGACGAGCCGACCGTGCCCACGCCGACGGCTGTCTCGTCTTCCCCAAGAGGGGCGTTGAAGAGATGCGCGATCATGTTCACGCACCGGTTCTGCAAAATCACAACTTCAGACCAAGGTTGAATTCAAACAGTCGACAATCAGGCAGTCATTATTATTTTGCTGGTACTGTAAAAATAAACATTAAAGTTTTCAAATAAAAGATATTGTGGTCGACTCTATTTTTTTGGAGACTATTGCATTACTATAACGGAAAAGCTATATAGCAGGTGCCTGAAACAGCCTAAGGCATCAGGCGACAGTCACAGTGCGGCAGGAAACGCACGCCAAAGCAAGTTCTATTTTTTTTTTGTTAATTGTTAGTCGTAATTTGTAAGGATTATGTTAATTGTAAAAAATCAAACAAAATAATTTTGTGATTGATTAATCTATAAAATTAAGAGTTAATAATAGATATTAGGATTAGCTGTTAATAGTCGTAATTAGCTACTAATTATATGGTGCCTGAAATTTTTTAAAATTTTAGGCGCCTGATATTTAGACAGCCCCTTACTATAATGTTAGTAGTTCTGTCAGATTGTATTCACTTTGATTCCAGAAAAAAAGGTATTTAAATTCCAAACATTTCAGTCCCAACTTTGTAACATGGACTACAGTCGCAAGTATTAGGCTATTCGTACTCGTTACTCTATACTCTACTCTATACACTATTCTCTTTCTACTTTTACAGTATTTAGGCCCTCTTTGGTACAGCTCCCAGCTTCTGATTCTCTGAATTTACTTCTGATTCTCTGATGAAGTGATTATGTGGCTGAAAGTGATTCTCAATGATTTTCTAGAATGAACTCTTAGAATCAGGATTGAGAATCACTTCACAGAATCAGGAGAAGCTACTTTTTTTAGCTCTCAGTCTCTTAGTTCAGTTCAGAGAATCACTTCTCAGAATCACCTAATAATCACTTCTCCTGAAAAATAGTGTTTGGCACAGCTCCACTGATTCTGCCTAAGAATCAACATCGTGAAGCTCTGCCAAAGGGGGCCACTCTAAATTTACACTACTCAACATCTTTTACAGTACTACCGGTGCGGGCGATCTTGGGTGTGTTTGGTTTGAGGGATATAGTGGGACAGGACGGGACGATCCTACTTTTCTGTTGTTTGGTTTGGAGACATGTGGGAT
The DNA here is from genome assembly GCA_036927565.1 of Tuctoria greenei. NCBI lineage: Eukaryota > Viridiplantae > Streptophyta > Magnoliopsida > Poales > Poaceae > Tuctoria > Tuctoria greenei. The sequence goes on from JAYESD010000006.1 coordinate 17,710,566, forward strand.
GAAGTCATCCCTCAAAAGAGAATATTCCACCTAGATGCGGGATGGAACCATCCCACCGAAAACATGGGGACGGATCCGTCCCACCTCCGTGGAGACAGACGCGTGACCTTCCAGAAGTACTCATACTCACATGTCCATGTCTCATCCTTTCATTCAAACAAGAGACGAGATCATTCCGTCCCACACCATCTCACAAAACAAACAAGAAACAGTGATCGTCCCATCCCTCTAGACAAACAGAAAACGGGACCATCCCATCCCTAAAAATTGGGATGGATCCATTCCATCCCACTTTGACTCCCAACCAAACACATTAGACTGCGGACTGTGGAGGAGAAACTCTGTGACATCACCGAACTGTCTTCAGAAACTATGTTTTATACTGTATTGAAGACATCACTTGGATTTGAAATCTGATACGGGAATGATTCCAGAGAAAATGCAGAATTGCAGTCACACGCCTGATTGATACCTGATGAGCCTAGCAAGGTTGCAGACACACGGACACGGCACTTTCTGCGATTGGAGCACACCATTTTGTCTCCATACGCGTACTGCCGAAAGTGCCAAACGCGACGTGGGCCATGGCAGGAATCAAATACTGTACGTACTACCCAAACCGACCTCCTAGGTGGCCTGTTCCATCGCCTGGACAAACTGGCCAGCGAACCTCATTCACTCATTAGGCGATCAAGGCAGCCGACCCAGTTTGTCTGGCACTGCGTACCAGTACTATGCGGCCAAACATGTCGGCCACGACACGCGGAGGTAGGAGCAGCTTTCGGCCGCGATCGCGCTGAGACAACGTGCCCTTTTTCCATGGTTTCAAACAACAACAAAAGAAAAGGAGCAGATACAAAAGCGGGAAATGCTTCAGGTAAGACAACATGCTCCTGATCTCGAGGAGATCCTCACAAGCCACGAATTCGTCCACGTGACTTCTAGAGACATCTACGGACTTGTCCAAGATCCACAGAAATAGACCACGAAAAGTACTCCATTTATTTAGCTTTGGAGTCAGAATCAAAGATACATAAAAATATATGGTGCATAGAAAAACATAAATAAATGTAGAAGAGATATATAAATATATATTAAAAATTAAGAATAATATTATGCAAAAAAATAAATCGAAAAATGATAATTATTATAAAATTATCTTATACTCTAACGTCTCTTAAATTTTATCATCTTTTAATTTAAAAAAAATGAATTAAAAGTGACAAACTTTGAGATGCAATTTGTATCCCGTAACAGTCATGGTGCTATTTGATTTTATTCCTGTCACGTCATCTGGTCGCTGTCAGTCCAGCCTGAGGCTGCGGACCAAGCTGCTGTTACACATGGGACGACTTGTTCATCCCGTTACGCCTGCGGTTGCGAAACTTCAAAGGGAGCTGATATTGATTGGTGGGAACGTTCAATTACAGTATTCGTATACCCCTGCCCTGCCTCTCTCTTCCACTCGGCAGTTTTGAAGGGAAAAAATAGGAAAGAAGGAAGACGAGGAAAGAGAAATGAAAGTATCCGAGTAACGAATACGAACCCATGAGAACGAAGCGTGCGCATGTGACGTCACGCTTGGGTATCTCCCCTCGGTCGTCTGCGATTTTTCGCGTTTGTTTTCTGGTTTCGAGGCCGGATCAGAGGAGGCCAAGTGGACAATGCAAAACCATGGATTGGATCCTACCGCTGACCGAGAAGGAAACGGCGGAAACAGGGATCGTGGTACCTGGTGGGATCGAGCGCGTGCCGCCATATCGACAAGTTCTGACTCAGGCAAGCTAGGGCGCGAGGGAAGAAGCGTACGGTACCTGGAGCTCAGTGGTGACGGGGTACTCGTCCATGTCGACGTAGTTCTTGTTGAGGGAGTCCTGGATGAGCTTGTCGCACTCGGGCTCCATCCACGTGGTGACGAAGGACGCCAGATTGAGCCGCGGGTTCCCGTCCAGCATCAGCTCGTCGTTGATGATCTGGTACGCCGCCTCCTTGGGGATCGACTGCTCCGGCATCCGGTACCTGCCCGGACCAAACACAACACACCATACCAAGCGACTAAATCAGCGAACACCGCGTCGCGGGTTGAGAGATCGGTCTCGCCGAAGCGGGAAAGCGGCGAGCGACGTGCCTGGGGAGCGAGGCGCGGACGTAGCGGGAGGCGAACGTGGAGTGGATGGACGCATCGGAACCACCGACGCCGTGAGAGAGCACCATGGCGACAGTTGTCTCGCCGGCGGGGACGCGGCGTCGGAGCAGGGGAAAGGGGAAGGTTCGTTGGGCTTTGCTGGCTTGGAGGAGGGGAGGGAGCGAGAGCCGACGCGGTCGTCGTGTTGCTGCAGTGCCCCCGGGTCTGCTATTTATTAGTACAGTACTACTAATACGCGTGGAAAAACAAATGGAAACTGCTGATTTTTTTTTGCGACGGGTAGAGTAGAGATCAGGGCGGTGTTATGTGAGACAGTCGCGAACTGTTCCCGTACGACGGGCCGCGGTTTCGCTGTTCCGTTTCCGTGTGCCGATCCGCGTCTCCGCCTGCGCGAATACGATCGAGCGGCTCTGACTCCTCTCCACGAGTTGAGCCATCTAATTCAACCCGTTCAGGGCCCCGCAGAAGAAAAATGTAACGCCGTCAACGGAGGAAGGTCCTTAACTGAAGGGCCCTTTAATTCGTCTTTGTCTCAAGCCTTAACTAAGGTCCTTAACTCGTCCACGCGCGTTTCTGGATCTCTTTCTCCTCCTGCACCTCTTTCCTTTTTCGAAAAAAGACGGTGATTTGTCACATTCCGTTCTCATCTTATTAACGGTTTTTTATTTGTCACCAATTGATTAAAAAATAAACTAACCGGTAATAAATAAAAATAAACATTGGGAGTATACCGGTTAGTGGAGGCTCGCTTTCTTTTTCCACACATGCCGTGACTGATTCTTCCTTTTTTAAAAGCATATTATTAAAAAAAACAAGAAATGCCAATCTGTACATCTGTAAGTACATGGTGTGTGTGTATCACGATGCAAATTGGAGTCGTTGAGCGAGTTTAAATTATTCTCTTTTAATTTTCAGAATAGAGTACTAGATGATCAGAGTGGTTGTTGGGACCAAGCACGCGTGAGGTAGAACCAATCGTCGGCCTCCACTTGCCCACTTTTCAATCATAAAAAAGAACGTGCAGGCCATCTCGACTCGAGTAGTGAGTGGTAGCAACGTGTTTACTCTACGGTGCTGTTTGGTTAGGCACGCGGCACCGTCAACATTGATGTGGAGTGGAGCGACCAGCCGTGGGATCGTTGTTTCCTTGTTTCGTTTGTTTGCACGCGGTAACGTGATTGGATACCGTCACGACGTTTGGCTTGCGACTCCGGAAGCGAAGCGAAGGCGATCGTCAGATTGGACTGCATCCCAACGATGGTAGCCATATGAGGCTACCGATTTCTCTATCCGGGTGCCGCAGGAGCTTGTGACTGTCAACCCAAAAACAAGTAGCTCCAACGGACGATGTAAACCACCGCTACAGAACAACTTTTCCCCGTGAATCACGCTGTGCCCGCGCGAATCACGCCCTGCGCACCCGCGTCCGTGCGCGAAATGGACCAGCGCCGCAGCACGTCAAATGAAACTGCGGCACAGTATGTTGTCGCTCTCAGCACAGTTTTCGGTTACCCGGCTCAGGCTACCGATGTTTCAGTAATCATGGCCTCGATCGGAAAAATATTCCGTCGCTCTTATAGGTGGTCAAATGGGCCGTGCTAGATGGGCTGACACGAAAGCCTGCAAAAAAAGCACGGCCCAAATCCGGCACGGCCCAAAAAAACGGGTCCGGGCCGACCTGAAGCCCGGCACGGGCCGTGTCCGGGCCTAGACATCCGCCCCGTCGGGCTTGCAGGCACGGCCCGTTTAGACTCGGCACAGCGGGCTGTCCTAACCTAACATGACCCGTTTAGGCTCAAGTAATGTTTTTTGCTGTTATTAGTGTCTTTTTAACTGAAACAGGCCACGGGCCGGCCCGACACGACCCGGTACGCCTAAATTGAGTTCGGGTCTAGACCTCCGACCCGCGGGCCGGCCTGGCACGGCCGGATTTTTTCCCGGGCCGAGGCTTTTCAGGACCGGGCCGGGCCAGCCTGTTGGCCACCTATAGTCGCTCTTCTGGATCGTCCGTTGGAGAAGTATAGCTACTCACTCATCACCTATTTTATGTTTTTTTTTAATGTTTCGGTCTCTCCGTAGGTATTTCGTTAGGGTCAGCCTAAGAATAGATCTACTCATCGAGAGACTACTAACAAATTAGTATACACTGCATAAAGGATTCGATCACCGGTGAGGAATTGATGGAGCTACGCGCAAGGTCAAAAAAAAAACTGTTTCAACAAGGCAATCATGCCGAGAAAAGCCATGCGCGAAGTCAAAAACTAACCACAGAACCAACTTATATCCTTGACCGCGCTCGTGCTACTCGCGAACCATCTGACATCGCCCATGACAATACATCGTTAACAAACATATCCTCGCGCACTCGCCTCATCAGCGAGTACTGGTTGGTTGATCCGTCGCCGTTTTCCTGAACCGCGATAGACGACATTGAATTCAACTTGTGGGGTGGGTATATATGCTGATATGCATGGGGCTTGCTTATTGAAGCCACGATGAACCAGCAACCCATGATCCTCGGTCCTATCCAGCGAAAGGGTTCGGAGTGGACTGGCAAGCCAGCGCACAAGTACGTCTTGAATCTGGAGCGCACGTTTCTTTGCTCGGTTTGGCGTCGAGTCCGAGCGGCGGAACAGAAAGGGTCCACACCAGAAAGTTCATCATCTCCCGAAAATTTGACCTGGATCGATCGCCTGACGAACATTGTTTTCTCTTCTCGTTCTGGAAGGTGATGTGCTGACCGCGCATGAACCTCGCTGGCAACTCACAAGTCACCGGGGTCACGTTACCGCCAAGTTCGTGCATTCCCGTCCCCGTGTGGCCGTGTCCATCCTCTTGTCTACATAGATAGGAGATCAAAAAAAAAAAAAACGGTCAACTAGTGTGTTGAGCAGTTGAGCCTTGACGGACGCGCCTCGACAATCGAACGCCGGGCGTCGCCTCCCCCGAACCCACTTGTCCTTTCTGCCGTCTCCCGCTGACTCGGGCATCGAGCCGCAAGCAAAGCACCGGTCCAACGGAATGGCATGGCACCCGGTGGCCGGTGGACGGTGCCGTGGCAATCGAAGCACAAGCGCAGGTGTATCTCAGTATCTCCATTTCTTCGGCTCGTGCGGTTTCAGCCAGCCAGCCCCTCCGCAAATATTAGGCCCAGTTTAGCGATCTTACGCTAGCCCGTCGCACCAGCATCCGTAGCCAGTCCCAGTCCGCCGGATCGGCGTTCTCTGCAGTGCTTCAGCTAATTCAGAGAGCTGTAGCACTTTGCACAGTAAATTGTGAGATGGAGAACAGCACCCTGCTGTAGTACTGTAGCAGTCCGGTACAAATAGTGTTACTGTCCAACTTTGCACAATATTTTTTACTATTTACATGTACTGTAGCATCAAATCTAAGGTGTTGAATTTTGATCCAACAGTCCAAAATGCAACAAATTCCAGTTACTATTCATTCTCTGCATTGAGACCTCCAATTCAGAGGATTTGGATGGGCGCCGGGCGAAGGCGAACACAACCGTGTCCTATTACACCCCGGGAAAATATGCCGTACGTTTTGTTTTCTGGTGGCACTACCTGTTGACACTGACGTGATGTTTTGTTTTGTTTTATTTTGCGTCCACAACGTCTACCATTGGGGGCTGCTGCAATGTAACAACCCCTGAGATATCAAGTGGATTTGCTGTGTTTACGGTCCTTGAAAGGGAGGAACGACATACGCCCTCTGCTCGAGTTGGATCTCATCTCACTTGGTTTAACTTCTAAGACTATCCGCACTCGTTACTCTATACACTACTCTATATATTATTCTTCTTCTACTTTTACAACATTTACTCTAAATTTACACTATCCAGCAAACTTTACAGCAATACCACTGCGGACGGTCTAAGACTCTATTTGGTACACTTGAAATTTACTGAGAATCTGACTTCTTTTTTACTGCTCCGAAAAGCAGTTATATGAATAACCAGCTATGATTGGAAGTTACGTGTTTGACAATCTGCTTTTAAATATGTTGGTTTGCTATTATAGAGTGAAAACACATGTGCCTTTTAGTATTTTATGATTTTATATTTATTAACTTTGTGCTACTTTTTATGTTATATTTTATTTCTCAAAGAATACAAACTATTTAATATTTATAGACATGGAAAAATAATATATCATATGTCTATAAAATCATAAAATAGTGTTCCATCAATGAAAAATACATAAATATTAATGTCTCCAATACAGAATGACCTATACTATAATATCGTCATTGTCCTCCCACCAAGCCCACTGCAATAGTGTCACATAGGTCTCTAATGTCGCCTTCATCCGTAGCATCAGTGAAATTTGATCCGATATCACCGTCGTTTCATCTGATAGAAAAGTATCAAAATCAACATCACTCAAATTGCTACCTCTAATAAAATTATGTAATATCATGCAAGAAATTATGATTTTCTTTTGCTGTACTGAATCAAAGTATCCCTGTTAAAGACTTTAGATGTGCATGATCCGTTATCATCCTCCGAAAGTCCTTGTTTAAACCTGAAGAGGATGTGTGGGTAAATGATTAAATTCTTCAACTAACATGCTAAAAACACAGTAACAGACTCAAAAGAAGAGAATAAGCATATTTAAAGTATAGCTCTAAATAACAGTAGTAGATCCCTACATATGAACTGAACGTTACAAGATGGTCCCAAAAGGTACTGAGGGAAAGATATGGTGCACAGCTAAAAGTCGCACAGGTTTTACTGGCAAGCTACTGAATCTGCACAGCTGTAAATAATTGATACTGATAATAATATAAGAACACATGGATGTAACACGACATTCAGATTCAACAAATGCTACTGAACATTGAAAAGTTGGAAGTGTCACGCCCTACAATGACTAACTAGCACGCCAAACATGATTGCGTAGCTGCCTGAAACACACTACCTATATTGATCTCATAGTTTGTACAACGTGACCTTTGTCATCTAATAGCTAACAACAGAATAAAAGAATTGTACTTGGCACGAATTATCCTTTACCAGCCTACTTGTCATGAGAATGCGCCCAGACGTTGTCCCCGTAGAGGCACTTCCACAGCATCATGGCCTGCCCCAGCCGGAATCCCGCGCCTGCACCCAACTCTGAGCAAAACTGAGCAAAATCAGCACGCACGCATACGCAGACCTTGGAGCCAGCCGACCTCGCGGCGGGGCGGCGAAGGGCGGAGAATAGGTGGTGCGGAGAGGCGAGCGACGAGCGTGAGCGGGGGGCGGATTCGGCCCCACCGGAGGAGAGGCAGCGCCTGCGCCTCCATGTTACATCCCTCTTGCCAAGTGATGACACAGTCAAGGAAAATGACGTTGAGTCTGTGTGCGGGAGCTGAACCGGAAGTGGAATACGGCCCGACGGAGATCGAAGAAGGAGAGGAAGCCCGGCCCATCAGCGACTGAGAGCGTCCACTACTTCAACGAAGAGGGGACAGAAAAGTGGGCAGTGGAGATTGTTATCATTCTGTTCCTTCTTGTCTCCTCTCTTCTTCCTCCCCACGTCTCCTTCTCCTCCCCTGATCCCACTATGATGTATCGAGACACTATGTGATCTGGTTTACCGGATGAAGTGAAGTGGTGACCCTGCGTATTCCTCTTGCTGAGTTGTCTATTTTGCGACTGTGATTGTTCTTTCGGGTTTTCTCTGTGTTGCGATCATTTTCTATGGTGTTAGGCGATCGCGGTTTGGGTTCTGCAATTCCAACACAATGGCAGGTCTATTGTTCTTCAGGGTCTTATAGATCAACAAAAAGCTAGTCTCCCTGAAATTTCTGCAGAACATGTGGGTAAATGTTTTAAGGGCAACGATATATGGGCCATGGCGGTTGTGGAGATGATCACTAAAACAGACAAAATTTCACCTATTCCTGCACCAGTTCGGGACATTATCTCTCAATATGCAAACATATTCAGAGAGCCCACAACTCTTTCACCTACCAGAGCATATGACCATGCCATCACCCTGCTCCCAAACACACCACCTATCAACTGTAAGCCCTATAGATACTCTCCTGAACAAAAAAATGAGATTGAGAGACAAATCTCTGAAATGCTGCAAAATGGTATTATCACACATAGTGTCAGCTCATTTGCCTCACCTGCTCTGCTTGTGAAGAAAAAAGATGGCACTTGGAGACTATGTGTCGACTACAAGAAGCTCAATGCAGTGACTGTAAAAAATAAATTTCCTATGCCTGTGATTGAGGAATTCCTTGATGAGATATCTGGATCCAAGTGGTTCTCCACAATTGATCTTAGGTCGGGCTTTCACCAAATCAGAATGCAGTCAGCTGATGAGAGTAAAGCAGCTTTCAAAACCCACCATGGGCATTTCCAGTTCAGAGTAATGCCATTTGGGCTTACCAATGCTCCCGCAACTTTCCAATGTGTGATGAATGAGATATTTGCCCCTTACATGAGAAAATTTGTGCTGGTCTTCATGGACGACATATTGGTGTATAACACATCTATGGAGGACCATATCAGCCATCTGCACAAAGTATTTCAAACTCTCTCTGATAACAACTTGTTCATCAAGCTTAGTAAGTGCTCTTTTGCTCAACAATCATTGACTTACCTTGGACATATCATATCGGACAAAGGTGTCGCAACTGATCCTGCTAAAACACATGTCATGATTAATTGTCCTGTTCCTAAATCATTCACTGAATTGAGAGGGTTTTTAGGACTCACTGACTATTATAGGAAATTTGTCAAAAATTATGGTCTTCTAGCCAAACCACTGACCAGTGTTCTCAAGCAAAAGACTTTCACCTGGACCACTGAGGCTCAACATGCCTTCGATAATCTGAAAACAGCAATGACTTGTACCCCGGTCTTGGCCTTTCCTGATTTTTCTGCCACATTTGAGATTGAAACTGATGCATGTGAGGAAGGTGTGGGTGCTGTCTTGACCCAAAATGGCCATCCCATTGCTTTTTTCAGCAAGGCTTTAAGTGTTACCAACAAAAAACTCTCAACATATGAAAAGGAGTTTTTAGCTGTCATGATGGTTGTGGATAAATGGAGATGCTACTTGCACAAATGCCCTTTTATCATATGTACAGACCACAAGAGTTTATGTCACCTGCAAGATCAAACTCTCTCAACTGAACTTCAACAGAAAGCAATGTCAAAACTAGCTGGCCTCCAGTTTCAGTTTCAGTATAAAGAAGGAAAAACAAACAAGGCTGTTGATGCCTTATCAAGAGTTGGGAAATTCTTTCAATTAACTGCTATAACAACTATAACCCCTGTTTGGGTACAAGAGGTTATAAACTCATACTATACCGATCCAAAGGCACAAGAACTTCTTACTCAGCTAGCCATAACTAACCCTAGTTCTGATGGCTTCTATCTGTCCAATGGTGTTATCAGATACAAAGACAAGTTGTGGGTGGCCAAAAACTCTGCTCTGTAGACAAAAATCATTCATGCTTTCCACAGTTCCCCTCTAGGTGGTCATTCAGGTTCACAAGCCACTTATTATAAGGTTAAAAATGCCTTTTATTGGAAGGGTCTCAAGAATGTTGTAGAGGACTTTGTGAAACAATGTCAAACTTGTCAACAGGCCAAGCATGAGAACATTAAGAAACCAGGGCTATTACAACCACTACCCATTCCATCAGGCTCCTGGAAAGACATATCAATGGACTTCATCGAGGGACTTCCCAAGTCAAATGGTTACTCAGTGATATTAGTGGTGGTGGATCGATTCACTAAGTATGCACATTTCCTTCCACTGAAACATCCCTTCACAGCATCTCAGGTGGCTCAACTATTCCTCCACAATATTGTTAAACTGCATGGGGTGCCTAGCACAATAATTTCTGATAGGGACAGAGTGTTCCTCAGCTCATTCTGGCAAGAATTGTTCCGGTTGCTCGACACTAAGTTACATTTTTCGTCAGCATACCACCCTCAGTCTGACGGACAAACAGAAAGAGTTAATCAATGCCTTGAAATGTATCTGAGATGCATGGTCCAAGACACTCCAAAACAGTGGGCAAGGTTGGTCTCTTTAGCTGAACTTTGGTACAACTCTGCTTTTCACTCAGCCCTGAAGTGTTCTCCATTTAAAGCTTTATATGGCACTGATCCTGTTCAGACACTGCTACCTTCCTTGGACACATCAAGTAACCATGAGGTGATTGATACTTTGAAGGAAAGACATCTCTTCTCTGAGAAACTCAAGGAAAACTTGGCAAAGGCTCAAAATCGTATGAAGGTTTATGCAGATACTAACAGAACTGAGAGACAATTTGCGGTTGGAGAAATGGTCTTACTGAAACTGCAACCTTACGCACAGTCTTCAGTGGTCAATAGACCCTATCCCAAGCTGGCTTTCAAATTCTTCGGGCCATTCAAAATTCTGGAGAAAGTGGGCAATGCCGCTTACAAACTGGAGCTTCCAGAATCAAGCCAAATACATCCGGTCTTTCATGTGTCACAATTAAAGCCATTCGCACCAAACTATTCTCCAGTTTTCAGCACTTTGCTAGACAAGCCACCTGAATTGTATTCTGAACCATTGGAGATTCTGGAGCGCCGCTTGGTAAAAAAAGGGAACGCAGCGACTGTGCAGGTTCGTGTCTCTTGGTATGGACTGCCTGCAGCCATTTCTACATGGGAAGATTATCACGTTCTTCGTGCGAGATTTCCTTCTGCAGTAGCCTGGGGACCGGCTGCCTCTCGAGGAGGGGGCAGTGTTACATCCCTCTTGCCAAGTGATGACACAGTAAGATGGCGCGAGTCTGTGCACGGGAGCTGAACCGAAAGTCGAATATGGCCCAACGGGGATCGAAGAAGGAGAGGAAGCCCGGCCCATCAGCAACTGAGAGCGTCCACTACTTCAACGAAGAGGGGACAAAAAAGTGGGCAGTGGAGATTGTTATCATTCTGTTCCTCCTTGTCTCCTCTCTTCTTCCTCCCCACGTCTCCTTCTCCTCCCCTGATCCCACTATGATGTATCGAGACACTATGTGATCTGGTTTACCGGGTGAAGTGAAGTGGTGACCCTACGTATTCCTCTTGCTGAGTTGTCTATTTTGAGACTGTGATTATTCTTTCGGGTTTTCTCTGTGTTGCGATCGTTTTCTGTGGTGTTAGGCGATCGCGGTTTGGGTTCTGGTACTACACTCCATGGGGACTGACCGCCAGCGCCAAGAGCAGGGGGGACGGAGAGGAAGATGTAGAGGAGACCGGCGGGCGGCGATTCTGGGCAGCCGAGGAGGCGGCGGAGGGAGTTAAGATATCAATGCAGGTAAATTTTTTTTAAAAAAAATTGAAGGGTGGTTTCGTTCTCCTAAGTTGCAAGGAGCTGCAAAAAGCTGATGAGAGGCTGCTTCTCCTCCAAGTTGTTCACTAGTTCATCTTAGAAAGCGTTTTTTTAACGTTGGATCAAATCTACGCATTTGGAAGTCCAAGCGATTAAAATTTGTTAATAAACTATTTAAGAAGTTGTGCCCAACAGAACCTAAATCGCTTCAGAAGAAGCAGAAATGTAAAGTATCTAATCCTCGAGTTCATTCACCAAGAACTTATATTAGACCTGCTTTGAAAAAAAAACTTATATTAGACCACTTCATTTGCTAAGATTTTATATATTCGGATTGAGCCGAAATTATCAGTAGTCAGTTGTTTTCTTACTGACTTTTGTTAGGAATAAATTAGATGGTCTCAGGATTTAGAGGTCGGTTACAAATGTAACTAACCCGGTCTCCTCTTTCCCCAGGTGCTTGATCGGAGCACCCTTTCCTCAGTAGACTCGGTTGTTGGAATGGCCCCTCGGGCACCTCCTCCCCACTGGCGAAGCCAACCCTGGTGCCTCACTTCAATCATGCGAAATAATTATAAAAAATATGAATTATTAACAGGTAAATTTGTTTAGACCCTGGTGCATGTGCACAAGGTAGCTCTACCTAGCTACGCCACTCCTCCCTATATAAGAAAGGCAAAGTCACCACTAAGAAATTAATTCAATCTAAGAACACTCTAGCCACCTAAACTCTGAGAGGACTGATCACCTTGAGGAGGGAGTCTCGGGAAGGCTTTTCCCATCGTGCTGCACCACCACGGTTGCAGCATCTCATCGTCGACTCTCCTCCAATGTCAGTGGAGCGGCTTGTGCCTTCTCGATAGACTTCATGGCGACAAATTCCTCCACTGTAGAAGGTATGTCCATTCTCTCCTTAACCCTAGTAGATTAGTGTTGATTGGTGTTTGCTCTCTATTCTTCCTCACTTAGACCAATCTCTAATCTCCATTAGGGCTAGGCACTCAACCTCAGAACCAACAATGGCGTTAGATCCACCCTAGATGGGAATTGGGACTTCGGCTACTTAGTTCAACACCTAAGTTTGATCTGTCTTGATCAATTCAGTGAGATCAACCCGGATCTCAAACCCTAAGCCTTGATTCTACAACAAATAGAAGGAGAGGATTCAGACTAAACAAATTAGGGTTCAATTTCATACGAAATAGAACCAAATTCAGGGGATTAGGGTTGCCCAATCCAAAATTTCAAACCAAATTCGAATCAATTTCGAATTGGTGCTCAAATCAGAAATCGATTAGGGTTTGAAACCCTAATTAGTACCCAATCTGGGTCAAATCAGAGGCAAATAAGTGACTACATTCGATTATAAACCGATTGGATCAAACTCAGAACAAATCCGATCCAAAACTCAGATCACAACTCGAAATAAGGAGGGGATTAGATGAACTCACCTTAGATCCCTGCTTTGAATCTCCATGTCGATGCTCTGCGCTCGCCGGAGATCATCGTCGCCGTGTTCTTCGGGTTGCCTCCTCGGCAGAGCACCCGAGGAGCGACTCCTCTTCAGCCGGTTGAAGCACCTCGACAGTCCGCTCGACGGCGGCGCGCCCACACAACGGTGACCGTCACGCGCCGACGAGAAGACCACATGAGGCCACCGGATCTCAGTCTTGGTGTGGGATGTGGTCGTCGGTCTTGCCAGTGCTAACCCTAACCCTAAGCACGAGTGCACCCCTCCTCAGTGACTCAAACCTGCGGGTGAGCCTCCCGACGGCGAGCTAGTCTCGCGCGCTAGCAAGGTGGTCGCGGTGAAGCCGGCGTGCCACCGTCGAATTGGCATCGCCACCACTCAGTCGCCTGTCGCCGCTCCCCTCTCACTCTCTATGTCGGTGGACGAAGGGAATCAAAAAGCATCGTGAATGGCTAGGGTTTCACAGAAACCAGCTTAAGTACCTTAGTCCAAATGATCTCAGTCGTCCGTGCAGCGATCAACGCGGCAAATTTTTCAGCCAACGTCACCAGGTAAATACTGGCCGTCCATCTCTGTATCTACAGCTGCCGCTCGACGGCGCAACGCGCTGGGCTCTCAGCCCACTTGGGCGCACCCACATGGGCCATTGGGCTGCCCTTTTATTTAGTGCAGGGAATTTTCCCATTTTCTTAGTAGGCCGCGAGCCTAAACAGAGGAATTTGGACTGCTGAGGCCGAGTTTCTGATTTTTCTTTTATGGGAATTTCCTGCGAATTAATTAGTATGGGCCTCTGGGCCTTCCACCTTAGTGGGCTAGTTCCAAATTTGTTGGAGCAACCCGAAATATTTAGTTTTTTCTTAGTGGGCTGGACATGTTTAGAGCCTTTTTAGGCAAAATAGCAGTGGGTTAATTTTAGTTTATTTTCTGTTATTTTTCAGAAAATAATATATGGAGAAATTTTACGTGTGACCCACTGATTAAATTAATATAGCTGAGAAAAATAATTAGTTTTGTGTGATGTATTGCAATGTAATGGTGTAATGTTTTAGTATATTTATTTAATATATTATTGCTCACTTAGTAATTTTCCCAGTCATTTAATTTAATAATTGTTATAGATCATTTTAGTAAATTATGAAAAATGCCCATTATTATGCTTCCGCTGTTCAATTTTATGGTAATTTTAAGAAGTAGTCAACGTGAAAATTAAAATTACTATGTTATCAGTTATATCTTGCATGATAAAATTTTTCTAAGTAGCCAATGTGAACACCAAAGTTTTATTATATTCTTAGTTTCATGGTAAATTATGTTTAAGTAGCCAATGTGAACAACATAATTTACTATGTTCTTAGTCATTAAGTCATGAAATTTTGTTGAGTAGCCAACGTGAAAAATAAAATATGTCATGAACATAGCTCTGATACCATGTTATGAATATACCTTATATTATTGAGAGGACCAAAAGCTCCAATATATAAAATACATGATGAGTACAAATATGCAAATAAATCCTTAATACATCATGTAATATAAATATAGTATTATATCTCTAACATTACCCAAGTGGAACAATTGAAGATACTGGTTAGGTGTTTCCTATCTGGTGGCAACAACAATAGTGTTTTCTATTGTATATGCTCAGATGTCGACAATGTTCGTGGAACAAGGGATGGTGCTTGACCCATCCTTTGGTTTATTCAAGATTCCTCCAGCATCTCTATCTACTTTTGACACATTAAGCGTCCTTATATGTGTCATTCTCTACAATAGTGTACTGGTTCCAATGGCTCGCAAATTCACTGGTACGGAGAAGGACTTTACAGAGTTGTAGAGGATGGGCATTGGGTTGGTAATTTCCATTATATCAATGGTAGTAGCTGCAATCCTTGCGATCAAGCAGCTGACAAGGATGAACACTTGGTGGATCAGAATGTCTCAGTTCCATTGAGCATATTCTGGCAAATTCCTCATTATTTGGCTTGTCGAAGGTATTCACATTCATTGGGGAGCTCAAGTTCTTCTACGATCAATCACCTGATGCTATGCGAAGCCTCTGCAGTGCGCTGCAGCTCCTCACGACAGCCTTCGGGAATTATCTCAGCACATTTATTTTGACAATGGTCTCATACTTCACAACAAGGTGAGGTAAACCTGGATGGACCCCAGATAAATTGAATGAAGGGCATCTCGACTATTTCTTCTGACTTCTTGCTGGTCTTAGTTTCATGAACTTGGTCACATATGTCATCTGTGCCAAGAGATACAAAAGCAAGAAAGCATCTTGAGTACTGAGCGTTAGGAGTCATGGACACTGCAATCAATCTATAAATATGTATTCCACTACATGAAAGGACCGACCCTTAATTAGGTACAGGCTTTGGAGAAACTGACAGCAAATGATTCCAGAGCTGCAAAGCCAAACAGACCCCGCGTCGCCTCCCCGGGGGCGGCTCGTGGCTCCCGAACCCTAGCCAACGTTGCCGCCCCCAGCTAATCTCTTAGCCGCGCCGCTGCTAGAGCAGAGTGCTGGCGAGGGCTCCTTGCAAGAATGGCGACGGCGGGGCCTTTTTGTCCGGTGAAGGAGCTTCGGGTTGTGTACATGCTGAAAGTTGGGGGCACGGGTGGCGGCTGGTCGCGAAGTGCGTCGTTTCAACGTTCATGGGCCAGATTTGGCCTGTGGTGGCTCAAGCTGGTCGGCGGCGTGGATTGCGGTCATCGTTGGTGTGGAAGCCGATTGAAGGTGGTCGACGCTTGATGGTTTGGATCTGTGGTCGACAGGTTGGATCCGGGCTAGCGGCGAAGGAAGCTGGTTGCTCATGCAACGGGGAGTGGTCGGCAGTGTGGTGGTCGTCCAAGGAAGATGGTGTATCTGTGAGCTGATGATGTCACCCAAGAGGATTGAGTCCGTGGCGGCTGGTAAGGGGAGCGGTTGAGCTTTTGTTGTACGCATGCTCGCAGCTCGGCGTGTGGTGGTCTTCGTCGGAGAAGATGTGTGTTGTTCTGCTACTGCAGCACCGTGGACTGGGCGCGATGGGTCGTGTGCATGGTGACAGCACGCTGACGGTCTTGCGAGGGCATCATAGCGGCCCTGCTACAGCGGGATGGCGGCGAGGTGGTCTGGTGATGGCGGATCTGGTGCCATCCGCCGGTCATGTGACGACAACGTGCACTTACTTGTGCACGGGCACCTCGAGCTTGACAGTGACATTGACGTTGGGGCTGTACATATAGCTCGGTGTGTCATGGGTGTCATGAGCTTGGTGGCTAGGCGAGGATGGCGTGAGCTCGTCGACAAGATGCAACGGGTACTCACGTCTCCCGTTGTGCGGTGGACTATTGAGGATGCTGATGGCGGTTACGTTGATTATCGAAGTGAAGGTCACAAGGGCTGCTGGATTGCTCGCCACATGAGTGCTCGATGGTAGTGATCTTCTTCTCCCGGGATGGTTTCATGGAGTGGTGGCAGTGAAGCCTACGGGTGGCTGCAACGGCGGATCTGGGTGGTGGGGCTTGTAATTGGCCACGGCGGTGGATCTGGGCGACAAATCTTGGAGGGCGTTTGCAACGGCTGATCTGGACGACGGGGTTGTAGGACGTATGCGACGATGGATCTAGGTGGTAGTGCCCGTAGGCACTAGCCTCCGCGTACGGTGAAGGTCCTGGTCAGGTGGGAGGTTAGTGCCTCGATCTCAAGTGACGCAAGGATTGGAAGGGATAGTGGTGTTTTGGTTACCATTTGAAAGATATACTACCCTCTCTGTTCTACGGTTTTCGGGCCCGATTTTCCATATAGACTAAGTCATTTTTCTTTTATATGATATTACCGGCAGCTCATGCTTCTGAGGTTTCCGAAAAAAATAGGTACAAGCTTTCTTATTGTATACATTTTTGTTGATATAATTGTAGTGCTGACTACACAAGGATTTGCTTGATGTCGTGTTGAAACTCGCCCCTAATCCATGAGCACGTCTCGTCGGACCCGGTGTTGTTAGCGCGAGCTACTTGCTGCATGAACGTGTTGTGGGCTATCATCCTCAGTTTTCAGTTGGTCGTATCTGAATATTCTGAACGCCTTTGATCACCGACCGGTCGATCAGTGAAGATAACAAACCTTTGCCAAAATATGCTTGGAATTAATATGTGGTGAAGCTTTATCAAAATATGCGGCTTAGACTCTGTCGAAGGTCGTAAACGACACTTCCCCCGGACCTGCTTAGAGAGCAGCCCGCGGAGGTTCTTTGGATTCACGAGGGCTAGTCCCAGGAGATCGAACACAACAGGGTGGTGAACACAGGGGATTTACGTGGTTCGGGCCGCCGGAGCGTAACACCCTACATCCACGGGAGTGCTTGTGTATTGCCTTGCTTGAGCGTGTATGAGCCTTGGTCTAATTTTTCGTCCCGCTATGAAGGTCATCTGTAGAGCCCTTTTATAGTTCAAGGACTCTGCAGTCACAAGGTGGGTCCCAGTACCCGACAGGTGGCCCTGGGGAAAGCCAAATCCTACACAAGATCTAGGATTAATTGCTATCTACTTCCCTTTGTCAGGGATGTCAATACGCCATCCCGCCGCGTCGTGCACTGGGGCTACACATAGTTGGTGATGATGGTTGTGCACGTCTCGTCCGTCCTGTCCTTGCGGCCCATTCGTCCGTCTTGTGGTGCGGGTCTGTACCAGCTACTCGGACAAGACAGGACACTGGAGCCTTGACTTCCGCAAGCGCGGTTCAACTTGCCTGGGGAAGGCGCGCGTACTTAATGCCTGTCTAAGCAGCGCACGCGTTCCTTTACTGCGGCTTCCTACCACACTGAGTTGGTCGTCCGCCACGTGGTTGCGCCGGAGCCTGTCTCTGCGGGAAGTATAGCACTTGACGGAGCAGGACACGTGGTGCATTCGGAGCCCACCCCTATGGAGGGGTGGAGGCTCAGCCCTGCAGGCCACGTGGTAGCTCCGGTGCCTTTCCCTGCGAGGGCGCGGGCTTGGCCCTGAGGCGCCGATTGGCCACGTGGCGGCTCCGGAGCCCACCTCAGCGGGGAGGCGTGGGTCCGGTCCTGCCGGCCACGCGGCAGCTTGGGAGCCTCCCTCGACGGGGAGGTAGGATCTGGTCCTTCTCTCCTCAACGTGGCAGCCTCGGATTCGGCCTCTTGGGCAGGGGCGGAGTCCTTAGCGGTTTTCTCCTGTGCGTGGGGGTACCCAGTCTGCAGGGTACCGACCGTGGCCCCCGAGCCCACCTCGGGAGAGTCGTCGATACCGCAGGTGGGGTCTTCTCCCTTTTCTTCCCGCGCAACTCTTCTGATTCCACTTCGAGGCAGTTCCCCAAGCGACACGCCCCTGTCGTTGAGGCGACGTGTCCCCTTCCGGTAAGTGAAGGCACTGAACAGGTTCTGCGGGACGTGACTCCTGCCTTCAATCGTGTTTTAACTGCGGTGGTTTCCAAGGTGGCTCCTGCACTTCCGCTGCTTTTGTCCTTTCAGAAACCGCCGAGTTACCTCCCGCATAGCTAGCTGCCCGGCCAGCCTTCTTTGTCGAGCGACCCGGGCCCTCATGTCATTGCCCATACGGGTTCATTACTCTTCTACTGAGGCTGCGGCAATCCACACTTTTGCATCTGTTGGCCTGCAGGGGTGCATAAAAAGAGAACTTTCCCCCTGAGGGTCCTTTCTCCCGCCTCTGCATCCCTGCGCTCGTGCTTTTGCCTCAAGCCCAGTTCTTGCGCTCTAGTTCCCAGTCTCCCCGTCCAGAGCTTCCTCCCTCAACCCTCATGGCGAGCATCTTGCCCAAGTCCAGGCTGTCCAGGTCCGCTGACCTGGCCCCCATGCGCCGGCTTCTCGGCTGGCATACTCCTGAGCAGGAGTCGTGGCTCCGTCCCGGGAGGCTCCCGCTGAGCCTCTCCGCCGGGGAGATGGTCCTCTTTTCATCGTACGTGCTAGCCGACTTCGTCCCGCCAGCATCCGCCTTCCTGGTCATGCTCCTGGAGACCTTCGGCCTCCAACTCCACCACCTCGCGCCGAACTCAATCGCCATGCTGGAAGGGGAAGGTGCCGGTTCTGGCGCCGGACCCGTCCCCCAAGAAGTGCGCCCGGTTGCCACCATCGGCGCCTTCTGCCCCTCATCAGGACGCCGGAGCCCTGCCGCGCTCGTCGGCGGGGGGCACCGATGGCGCCACTTTGCCGCTCGAGTCCTCCACGCGCATAAGGGGGAGGCTCCTCAATGCCGACGGGACCCCAGTGTTCCCTCTCCGTTCGGAGGAGCGCCAGACCTCGGGGGTGCCGCCGACACCACCACCATAGGGGCCCCCGCCGCGGGTTCGGGGGGTCCGAACCCCCCCCCCCCAACCCTTTTGGGAAGCGGTAGAACTTCAGCGTCCCCCAGTAAGCCTGCTCAGATTTTACCTTGGGTGTTCTTTGCTGTGCGCCTACCCTGTCAATCTCTTATGGTCTGTGTTTGCTTGATTTCATTGCCACCACAGCTACCCCACCACCCGCGGGCACTTCTGCTGGGGGGGGGGGGGGGGTCTGCCGCTCCAGTCGGCTCGCGGGGATCATCTGCTGCCCCGGGTCCTGCTCCGGTGCACCAGGCTGCTGCCGCCGGGTACCTCGGGCCTCCGTGCCCGAGACCCCCGCATCGGCTGCCGGAGCTCAGCCACGCGCGCCGACGACCGCCGCCGCGCCTGCCAACGACTCCGCATCCACCGGCTACTCCGTGCTGGCCGATGCTGTCGCGCCCTCTGACACTGCTACGTCGGCTGGCGCCACCGCCCCGGGTGCTGCCATCCGGGAGGGGGCCCTGGTCCCCGCCTCCCCAGTGGTCCTCCAAATGGAGGACGATATTGAGGAAGTGGGGATGCAGGGGCCCGCTACTATGGTGGAGCCTCTCCCCCTGTCCGAGGCTATGGCTGTGGCCTACTCCGGCTTCCGGCAGGCCCAGGCAGCCCTTGCCCGGGAGAAAGGGCGGCTCGAGGACGAGGACGACCGGCTCCGGGAGTGGGCGAGGGCCCTGGAGGCCCGGACCCGGCTGGCGAAGAGCCGAGCGGCCTAGCGGGAGGCGGTCGTTCGGGAGGAGATGAAGATCCTTGAGCAGGAGCGCGATCTCATCGCCCAGCTGGACGCCGTCACCCAGAAGCTGAAGGCTGACGCTGAGGCCATCCACGCTGAGGCCAGCTCCCGCCTCCAGGCCTGTGAGGACCTTCAGCACCTGCTGTCCCTCCGGGAGGATGCTCTAGCTGAACGGGAGCAGGAGCTGGCGGTGAAGCAGGCCGAAGTGGAGGTGACCTGCCGCGGGCTCATCCTCCAGTAGGAAGGGGCGAGAGTCCGCGCCGCCGAGTTGGACCGCTGGGAAGCCGTCGTGGCTGAGGCGTAGCAGGCCCAGTCCGTTGAGCGCCAAGCCCTCCTAGATCGCGAGTTCAACGTCGCCCTCAAGGAGGGTGACTTGAACCACCGCGAGGCGGGGGTCGGCCAGCGCGAGAGGGCCCTGGCGGCCAAGGTGAAGCGGTTCCTGGACGGCGGCCCCCGGGCACTGGCGGCGGCCCAGCAGGAGGTGGCAGAGCTCCGGGCGGCGCGCTCCGCCGAGGCCCAGAAGGTCTGAGAGTTCCTTGGCGGTGCCGACTCGGCTCTGGTGCCACTCGTCTTCAGCCCGACGCGCGTGGGGGAGCCGGCGCAGGGGGTGAGTCAGGTGTTCCCGGCGCTTGACTCCACCAGCTCGAGGATGCGCTCGCTGAGGGGCCATCCTCGACAACCAGCTGGAGGCTGAGGGACGGATGCTGGTGAAGGAGGTGGCGATGCACATCCTGTCTTGCTACCGGAGCTGGTACCCCGACGTCTCCCTGCAGCCCGTCCTCGAGGGGCCCATTGCCGAGAGGGAAGAGGCCGCCAAGTCTGAAGTTTCGGATGCGGTGGCACTCATCACCTCAAGTTTCCAGCAGAGCGGCTGAGGGCTCCCCGGGCACCTGCTTAAGTTTTTATCTTTCTGTTTTTGTCTTGTGGCTGCCTTATGGTGACAAACTCTTTATTTGTGTGACAAAAAAATCTGTCTGTGGTGCCCTTTTATACTCAGCTTGCTTTTATTTCCAGCAATGTCTTCCTGCTGCTTGTTGTTCCTAAACTTCCAGGACCTGCCGTCCCCCAAAGTATGGCGCCCTGACAGGCGTGGCCAGTTGTTGTGGGCACACCTGTCACACACTTAGGACTTAGGGCGGACGGGTGCAGGGGGAGTCTAGGATGCGTAGGTTGCATTGCCGTAGCTGAGTATGCAGGTACATCGACAACGGGCCCCCTGGGGGTGCTGCCGGAGCTCTAGCTCGGCGGTACCCGCCATCTTCAGTGAGAGGTCTATAGCGGGCTCCCTGGGGGTGCCGCCGGAGCTCCAGTCTGGCGGTGCCCGCCATCTTTAGTGAGAGGTCGACAACGGGTCCCCTGGGGGTGCCGCCGGAGCTCCAGTCCGGCGGTGCCCACTGTCTTCGCGGGTACTCTGACGATGGTTGCTGGAATAACTTCCTCAAAGACCTGTACATAGATCAAAAAGAGAAGTAATTCTGTCCGCTGGTCACTTTACCCCTGCTCTTTTTGTAGTGTCGCTTGACTTACGATCCTGGGCTGACTCATGGGGCTTGGGTAATTCAGTGCTCCTGCACCTTGGACTCGTCATCCATACTACCCAAGGGTAGTCCATCTGGCCCCGAGTACTCGGCTGTAGCGCTGGGGAGGCAGAGCGCACAGGCTTAGGGTACGGGACCAGGCTAAGCACGCTGTGGCCCTGGACCTCCCGCTCGGCATAAGCCTTTTCCGGGGGAGACCATCTGGAGACACAGGCCCCCGAGCATTGGAACTTCCGAGGTCCCAGGCGCATTGCAGGTACCTCAAGCAACCCCACCTGCAGTCCAGTCAGCAAGGCTCCCACTATTGCTAAAGCAGGGGAAAAACGACAGCGCTCATGATAGATCACGAGCTATGGGGGCTTACAGCAACATCATAAAAATTAAAGATAATTTCTGAATTGACAAACCCTATACCAGGCAGGGCAACATTCTTTCATTGTGGTTTCTCATAAGATGGAGCAGACTTTACAAGGGGAATAACCCGGCCTGGGTGTTAGATGGAGTCGAGTGCACCTACTTAGGGTTCTGGACCAGGCTAAGCGGAATGTGCACTCGAAGCCCTATCCCCTTATCCTAAGTGCTGTCCTGAGACAATGTGTAACCTTTACAATGAAATAGAATTGCCTTAACCCTGGTCTAGGGGTAGAACTTACAGAGGTGCTCGATGTTCCATGGGTTGGGTAATCGATGTCCATCCTCCGTAGCCAAGCGAACGCATCCTGGGCGGCAAACCTCTGTTACCCGGAAGGGACCCTCCCAGCTGGGGGAGAGGTTGTTAGACCCTTCCCGGGAGATTATGCGGCGCAACACCAGGTCGTCTACCTTTAGCTCCCTACTCCGCACGGTCCTCTGATGGTAACGCCGGAGCGTCTGCCTGTACCGTGCATTTTGGAGAGCCGCTCGCACTCGTCCCTCGTCGACGAGGTCTAGGTCTTCACGCCAGAGCTGGTCCCGCGCGGCTTCGTCGTACCTCCGGGCACGGGGGGGGGGGGGGGGGCATGGTAATTTCTGGGGGGAGGACGACCTCTGCCCCATGCACAAGGAAGAAAGGTGTTTCCCCCGTGGCCCGGCTGGTTGATGTCCGGATAGCCAACAGCGCACACGGAAGCTCATCCACCCAATTTGCACCATGCTTCTCAAGGTGTGAGAATGTGCGAGTCTTGAGGCCCTTGAGGATCTCTGCATTGGCTCTCTCGACCTGCCCATTGCTCTCTGGATGAGCAACAGATGCATAGCAGACTTGGATCCCCAGGTCCTCGCAGTATTCCTAGAACGCTGCACTTGTGAACTGGGTCCCGTTATCAGTGATGATTCTATTCGGGACCCCGAACCGGCAGACGATCGACTTGATGAACTTAACTGCTGACTGCTTGTTGATGGTGACAACTGGGGCGACTTCCGTCCACTTGGTGAACTTATCTATGGCGACGTAGAGATGCCGGAATCCTCCGACGGCTCTGGGAAAGGGTCCCAGGATGTCCAACCCCCATACAACGAATGGCCATGAGGGAGGGATCATCTGCAGCGCCTGAGCTGGTGTGTGGATCTGCTTGGCATGGAACTGGCATGCCTTGCATCTCTTTACCATCTCGGCGGCATCTTGGAGTGCTGTCGGCCAGTAAAAGCCATGCCGAAAGGCTTTACCGACCAGCGTGCGGGAGGACGCGTGGTTCCCGCACTCGCCTCTATGGATCTCTGCGAGCAAGTCGCAACTCTCCTCCCGGGTAATGCATTGCAGTAGGATGTCGTTGGCGCCACGTCGGTAGAGATCCCCTTCCACCAGCGTGTACCTTTTAGCCATGCAAACAATCCTTTATGCCAGGGCATGTTCTTCGGGAAGGATATTGTCTTTCAAGTAGTCCCGGACCTCCGAGATCCATGCATCGGGACTTGTTTGAGCCTCTGTATCTTGGGCGCCCGGTAGCTCGGAGCCCCCGGTGGCGCATACATTCCTTGGCGGACTCCATGGTAGCAGGGTCGCTGGGACTACCAGCTTCGAGGTGCTGGGCTCGCCCCCTTCGCCCGGTTTGGCTGCCCGGGCGGTTGGTCGCGGTAACGTCCTTGCAAAGACTCCTTGGGGCACTGGGGCCCCTGTGGAGGCCTTCGTTGACAGGTCGTCTGCGAATGAGTTGTCGGCTCGGGGTACATGGTACAAGTCCAAGACTTCAAAGTCCTTCTCCAGCTTCCGAACGTGCATCAGATATGCTGCTAATTGAGGGTCGTTGCAGCTGCACTCTCCTTTGGCTTGCTTGATGATCAGTTGAGAATCACCTTTAGCCAGAAGCTATCGGACATTGAGGGTCAGGGCAGTCTTCAGCTCAAAGATTAGGGCTTCATACTCTACCATGTTGTTTGTCGCCTTAAAGTCGAGGCACACCATGTACTTGAACTGCTCCCCAGTCGGGGTGAGGAGCAGGACCCCGGCCCCAGCCCCCTGCTTCCGCGAGGAGCCGTCGAATTAGAGCGTCCAGGGGGTCTCGGTGAAAACTGGAGCCTTGGGCACCGTTTCACCATTGTTCGGGCCCCCTGGGTTGCTTGGTGATGGGGTCCATTTGGCCAAGAAGTCCGCCAGTGCTTGGCTTTTGACTGCATGTTGAGGTAAGAACTCCAGCTCGAACTCAGCCAGCTCCGCTGCCCACTTGGCAATGTTGCCAGTCGAATTGGGGTTGTGGAGTACGGTTTTTAGTGGGAAGGAGGTGACCACTGAAACCCAGTGAGCCTAGAAGTAATGCCGGAGCTTTCTCGACGTGATGAGCACTGCATACAACAGTTTGTGTACCTCCAAGTATCTTGTTTTTGCTTCATGGAGGACCTCACTGACGTAGTAGACTGGTCGTTGGGAGGTCCGAATCCTCCCTGGGGGGTCCGGGGCTCCTTGCAATGCGTCTGTATCCTGGGGAATGTGGCTCCCAGGGTCTAGCTGGGCCTCCGGGGGCTGGGACCCGTAAGGCACTTGGTCACTGGGACCCACAGCGGGGGGGGGGGGGGGGGGGGGTCTCTTCTGGGTTCGGGCCTTGGGGCTCGGACTCCCCCTCTGGGGCTCCTTCTGGTGCTTGTTGCGGCAGTAGCTCCGGCCGCTCTGCAACCAAGACCATGCTGACCACTTCCACTGTTGCGGTGATGTACAACAGGAGCGGTTCGGCAAGTTCTGGCGCCACCATAATGGGTAGCGTCGTCAGGTGTTTCTTGAGCTCCTGGAAGGCCGCTTCAGCTTCGTCAGTCCACTCAAAGGGGCCTGACTTCCGCAAAATCTTGAAGAAGGGCAGGGCTCGCTCGGCCAGTCTTGAGATGAACTGACTGAGGGCTGCCAAACATCCTGCAAGCTTCTGCACGTCCTTGATGCAGGCTGGCGGCCGCATCAGCTCTATCGCCTTGATCTTCTCTGGGTTAGCTTCGATCCCTCGGTGCGATACCAAGAAACCAAGGAGCTTCCCTGCAGAGACCCCAAAGACACACTTGTCGGGGTTCAGCATCGTGCGTGTCGTGCGCAGCTTGCCGAAGACTCGGGCTAGGTTGTCTAATAGGGATGTGTTGTCCCTGATTTTTACCACGATGTCATCGACATACACCTCTACCAGATCTCTAATGAGGTCCCCGAATGTCTTATGCATTGCACGTACAAAGGTGGGGAGAGCATTTTTTGAGACCATAAGGCATGGAGACATAGCAATACAGGCCGTCTACTGTTATGAAAGCAGTGTGTTCCTCATCTTCCCTAGACATAGGTATTTGGTGAAAACCGGAATACGCATCTAGGAAACACAGAAGATCACAGCCTGATGTTGAGTCTACTATTTGATCTATCCTAGGGAGAGGGAATGGATCCTTTGGACATGCCTTATTGAGGTTGGTGTAGTCGATGCACATCCGAAGCTTCTCGCTAGCCTTGGGAACGACAACAGGGTTGGCCAACCACCGTGGGTGGTGAACCTCCTGGATGAAACCAGCATCGAGCAGCTTCTTAATTTCTTCACGGATGAAGTTCTGCCGCTCGATGGACTGTTTCCTGGGCTTCTGCTGTACAGGTCAGACATCAGGGTAGATCTTCAGATGGTGCTCAATCACCTCCCTGGGGATCCCGGGCATTTGTGATGGTTGCCATGCAAACACATCGACGTTGTCCCGGAGGAAGGTGATGAGCGCGCATTCCTATTTGCTGTCCAAGTTCCCCGCGATATGGGTTGTCTGGGCAGCCTCGGAGCCAATCCTGACGACCTTCACGGGGACGTCGTCGTCGTTGGCAGGTTGCACTCGGGGTGCAGTAGTGGAGGCTCGCTGCGCCGGGTCTTGCTCTGGCTGACTCTACTTCGAGCCTCCTGGGGCCGGAGCCCTCCCCGCTGCAAGTGCTTGGAGCTGCTCCAAGGCTGACACTGCAGCTGAGCGGTCCCCCCTGATCCTGAGGACACCGGAAGGCGTCGGCATCTTCAGGACGAGGTAGCCGTAGTGGGCTACAGCCATGAACCTGTAGAGGGCTGGCCTCCCGATGATTGCGTTGAAGGGGAGGTCGACGTCTGCCACGTCGAATAAAATGCTCTCTGTACGGTAATTCTTCGGGGTCCCGAAGGTCACCGAGAGGTGTATGTTACCATACGGGAGGATTTGCCCAGGTTCGACACCTGAGAATGGGCTCGAGGGTGTGAGCTGGGACATCGGCAGCTGCAGCTTTCGGAAAGCCACCGTGGAGATGAGGTTGAGGCCCACCCCTCCATCTATCAACACGTGAAAGACCTTCACGTTGCGATGGTCGGGGACACCAGCAGCGGGAGCACTCCTGCCCCTGCCATGTTCTTCGGGCAATCAGAAGTGTCGAAGCTGATCCCGTGCTCATCCACTTGTGGTGGGGAGTCGGACTTGGGGCGGGGGCCACTGCAGCCACTGCCCGTCGCAGGGTTTTCACCGCGTTCGGGACGTGGGGTCGGTGGCTCCCCTGTAGATGACATGGAGGGTCTTGCGGCACTCCTTATCACTGCTGGAGTCAGAGTCGCCACCCTCGAAGACGGCCTTGACCGCCCGCTGGGGTTCCTGGAACCCCATCTCGCTGTCATCCTCCTTCTCAGGATCAGCCTTCTGCTTGCCCTCCCTCTGGCAAGGGGGGTGCGCCCTCCTGGCGCTGCTGCCTCTGTTTCTGTTCGCGAAAACGTTCCGCGAACCTCTTCACTTCCCGGCACTCGCTAGCACTATGGCTATTTGTACGGTGCACCGGGCACTTGAAGTCGGGCTCCTCAGGCTCAGGCGACTGCCTAGGGCGCTTGTCTCAACGCGACGCCCGGGCTCCGCCAGGTGCCGCAGCCGCCATTGCCTGGGCTCCGGGCTTTGGCCTGTTCTTTCCACTGCCCTTCTTCTTCTTCTTGCCACTGCTCCTCGCAGAGGCTCCTTCCTCAGTCGGGGTGGCTTCCCTTGCTTCTGAGGATGGCTGGGAGTGCCAGTTGCGCCCCTCAGTCGCCCTAGCACACCTGTCTGCCAGGGAGAATAGCTCGGAGACATCACGCACCTCGTGCGTGGCTAGCTTCTCGAGCATCTTCTGGTCCCCCACTCCTTGTCTGAACGCAACAATAACCGATGCGCTAGCAACATGAGGGATGGTGTTCCGTACCTGGGAGAACTGATGGATGAACGATCGCAACGACTCTCCAGCGCTGTCTAACGGCGTGGAGGTCAAGATCGATGCCGGGGCGCTTGTAGGAACTGCCGAAGTTAACCACGAACTGTCGGCACAACTCATCCCAAGAGGTTATGGACCCCTGGGGCAGGTTCATAAGCCATGACCGAGCTGGGCCGGTCAGGACGACGGGGAAGTAGTTAGCCATAATGGCCTCGTCGCCTCCTGCAGCTAGTATCGCAGTGGTGTAGATCTGCAGGAACTCGCTCGGGTTGACGCTCCCGTCGTACTTCTCCGGCATGTGCGGCCGGAACTTTCGTGGCCAGACTACGAAACGGAGGTGAGGCGCTAGCGCTGCACACCCTTGGCTGGGGCTGACTGGTGCCGGCGGCAGCGCATACCCCGGGTGAGCAGGCGGGCCGGTGTACACCTGGTGCTGGGGTGGTGTTGCATACGCCTGAGCAGGAGGCGCGACGTACACTTGGTGCGGCGGAGGCGTGACGTACGTCTGGTGTGGTGGAGGCACAACATGAGCCTGGGGCACGGGGGCCGGCACGCTGTAATCTGCCTCGAGGTTGCGCCGCGCTCCCTCTGGCGCTCGATGGTGACTCGACAGTCCTCTCCGGCCCTGCGGCGCTGCAGCCCGGTTCTCAGATCTGTTGTTGAGATCCTGGTCGAGCGCGAGTCTGCCGTCCACCGGTCGATTGTCGGCGTTCGCAACAATGACACATGCATCGACTGGGCATGTGTCTCCCTCGGCGGAGGCGCGTTGAGTGCGGCGGTGACGAGGTGGTCGACGTCGTTGATCCACTGCTGAGCTGCTCCCTGAGAAGCATCCCAAGCAGGAGGGTTGTGGAGTACCGCGCGCGCTGCCGCGAGCGCACTCTCTGGGCTTGCGGCCGGTGGCGCCGTGACTGCTGTCATGGCCGGAGTACGCCGTGGGGTGCGTGTCGGCCCGCAGCCGACGAAGTGACTGCAGGGCGACGGGAAGGTCCTGACCTTCCTGCCCTAGAGCGGTAGCCTGCCCTAGAGCGGGATGACGCCTGATCCTCCGCCACTGTCTGTCGTCGCGACTGCGCCCTGGATGAACTGGCGTTGGATTGGTCGTTCACCATTGCTGCTGGTGGAGATCTTGACGCGGAAAAAGCCCCCTACCCGACGCGCCAAATGTCGAAGGTCGTAAACGACATTTCCCCCGGACCTGCTTAGAGAGCAGCCCGCGGAGGTTCTTTGGATTCACGAGGGCTAGTCCCAGGAGATCGAACACATCAGGGTGGTGAACACAGGGGATTTACGTGGTTCGGGCCGCCGGAGCGTAACACCCTACGTCCACGGGAGTGCTTGTGTATTGCCTTGCTTGAGCGTGTATGAGCCTTGGTGTAATTTTTCGTCCCCCTATGAAGGTCGTCTGCAGAGCCCTTTTATAGTTCAAGGACTCTGCAGTCACAAGGTGGGTCCCAGTACCCGACAGGTGGTCCTGGGGAAAGCCAAATCCTATACAAGATCTAGGATTAATTGCTATCTACTTCCCTTTGTCAGGGATGTCAATACACCGTCCCGCCGCATCGTGCGCCAGGGCTACACATAGTCGGTGATGATGGATGTGCACGTCTCGTCCGTCTTGTCCTTGCGGCTCATTCGTCCGTCTTGCGGCGCGGGTCTGTACCGGCTAATCGGATAAGACAGGACACTGGAGCCTTGACTTTCGCAAGCGCGGCTCAGCTTGCCTGGGGAAGGCGCGCGTACTTAATGCCTATCTAAGTAGCACACGCGTTCCTTTACTGCGGCTTCCTACCACACTGAGTTGGTCGTTCGCCACGTGGTTGCGCTGGAGCCTGTCTCTGCGGGAAGTATAGCACTTGACGGAGCAGGCCACGTGGTGCATTCGGAGCCCACCCCTATGGAGGGGTGGGGGCTCAGCCCTGCAGGCCACGTGGTAGCTCTGGTGCCTTTCCCTGCGAGGGGGCGGGCTTGGCCCTGAGGCCCCGATTGGCCATGTGGCGGCTCCGGAGCCCGCCTCAGCGGGGAGGTGTGGGTCCGGTCCTGCCGGCCACGCGGCAGCTTGGGAGCCTCCCCCAACGGGGAGGTAGGATATGGTCCTTCCCTCCTCAACGTGGCAGCCTCGGATTCGGCCTCTTAGGCAGGGGCGGAGTCCTTAGCGGTTTTCTCCTGTGCGTGGGGGTACCCGGTCTGCAGGGTACCGACAGACTCTTTCTATCTCCTATCCTGGTGCTAGTTCTGAGTGTTAGGATTTGATCATGTAGATTAACATAGAAGAAATAATAGGAGTTGGTTACTTCGTAACCAACTCAATCTCTTAGAAATCTCTCCTACGTGTTTGATCGGAACACACCAACCGAATCGGTTGGAGACCCGCTCAACCGCTCCCTTCCCTATAAATAGATGGGCATCCCTCATAATTTAGTTGATCTTAGATCTGCAACTTAGATCCCCCAATTCCTCAGGCCACCGATCAGGCGATTAGGGAGAAGGTTGGGGAAGGTCCTCCAAGGCTTCACCGCCGCCATCCACTGCAGATTGCTGCCCTGGAGCTCCTCCTGCGCTTGCACTGGATTCATGTATAGTAAGGCGACTGATCCATCTCCTTTCTCCCTGCAGCTTCATGATGACCATGGCCGCACACTTCTTCTCAGTTTAAGGTATTAGCAAAGGTGCACAATTAAGTTTCTAATTAGCCTCTGTTCTTATGATTGATCCGAATTGCATTAGTGGCTAGGTATTGATCCTTAGCATCTGTCAATTCTATCAATGGCATCAGAGCCACCTAGCTTTACTAATTAATTCGGGTTCTTTGAGTAATCAAGAACAACTCAGATGCAAAACTCAGACTTAGGGTTTTCAAATTAAAACTGAAAACTAAACCCAAAGAAACCGAATCAAATTTTCAAATCAATCTTGAAATTGATTCGGAATTGAACTCAAAGAAATTATAAGGAGGTAAATTAGGATTTGGATTCGAACTCAGTACACAATCTTAGACAAATTGAATTCAAGTCAAAATAAGAACAATCCAAATTAGAACTTATGACAAGAGGATTCGACAGATCCTATATACCTCAAACGTGCCTTTTGTTCTCCTCAACGTGGCCGTTGTGCTCGTTGGATAAGCCGGCGGCACAACCACTGGATTCCCTCCTCACAGGGGTCTTCGGGAAGGAGGTGATGTCCTTGTAGTTGTTCAATGGCGTCGCATCCCCACGAGCGCGCGTCGGCAAAACGCTTCAAGGCAAGCCACTGCTTCAGCTCGCCGGATCCAACCGGCCTAAGTCCTGCCGCACACCACCTCGCTCGACGACGACGTGCTCACCATAGGGAACGCGCGCGTCGGCGAGTGGGGCTGGAGCGGCGTCGTTGATAAGGCACCGGGAACCCTAGGTTTCCGGTGAGGACTCCAAACCCTAACCCTAAGATAGAGGTTGGGTTCACTCGACGGCTCGTCGGCCGACGAGATACTCAACGACGACGGGTTTCCCCAAAGGTGAACCCGTGCGCCAACGAGGGCTTGCAACGACGACTGGAGAAACCCATCGTCGCGATTTATCCGCAGCCTCAGCCGCTCTCCATTCGTGCCGCACGGGGTGATGAGAGAGAAGGGAGAGGATCCGAATGCATTAGGGTTTTCAGGGGAGAACCACGCAGCGGCATTAGCCGCTCAGGACGTCGGGTGGCCGTTGGATGAGATCGGACGGCTCCGGGCGCTGAGGACCACCTAGCAGGCCATAAGGCCCATGCGGGCGCATTAGTGGGCTGGCTGGGCTGCCCCTTTGCATTCAGTAGGTTTTTCTCACGATTTTAGAAGGCCAACTGGGCCGGCTGCTTGCAAGCAAACCGGATTGGGCCATCCTCCTCCACTTTAGTTTCGGCCTCAGTCCACGTTAGCTCCGAGCCCAACTGAGTTTAGAAGCAGGCTATTTTTGGTTTGTGGACCAAAACAAGTTTTGGGCCTAAGCAAGTTAGTGGGCTGGTTCCTGCATGGACCATGCCGAAATTAGTTTTATTCTCAGGAAAAGAATCAGGGACCATTATTTTGAGAAATAATCACTAAGTATGAGCAGAAATTTTACAAATTTAGTTCATAATTTTTCAGTGATTTTAGTATGGACTGAAATCAATTTAATGTGCCAAAATTGAATTAAATGCCTGAGATTAATTAAGTATTTATTGATAGTTTAGTGTATATAGTTTAATGTTTGTTTATTATATTCTGTAATTCAGCATAATTATACTAAAGTTAAGTATCTTCTCAGTTCACTAATGTAATTTGTTAATTTTGTTGTGCATCATTAATTAATGAAGTATGTTCATTAAGAGATTAAGCTTCCGCTGTGTACTCAGTATTGCATAGTAATATTTGGGAAATAAAAAAATTTATGCTATGCGCTCAGTCTTCATAGCAATTTTGTTAAGTAGCTAACGTGAACGATAAAGTTGTTATGATCTCATATCACTAATTTTAATGCATAGTAATTTTGAAAATTACTATGTTCTCAGTTATTAAGTTGCATGAAAATTTTGTTGAGTAGCCAACGTGAAAGATAAAATTTGTCATGCTCTCAGTTATGAATGTTGTATTTTGTTCGAGTAGCCAACGTGAAAGACAAAAGATAACATTTTATTTAACTCAGTTATTTTGTGCATAGAAAAATTCGTTCGAGTAGCCAACGTGAAAGACGAAGTTTGCTATGTTTTCTAAGTTATTATGAATGTCATATTTTGTTGAATAACAAAAGACGACATTTCACCTCGGTTAGGTGTTTTGAATCAGTTTATAGAAAATTTTGTTCGAGTAGCCAATGTGAAAGACAAAATTTACTATGTTTTCTCAGATATTTTGAATGTTATATTTTGTTTTAACAACAAAAGACGACAATTCATCTTAGCTACTATTATTCATATTAGTCCATAGAAAATTTGGCTCGAGTAGCCAATGTGAAAGACAAAATTTAGAATGTTATCAGTTACATTATGTTTTGCCAAGTAGCCAACATGAAAGTCAAGACATAACACTTTAGTTTGTTTCTAAGTTTGATTTCAGTTTATGCATTCTTTAAGAATTTCACTCAGAAGAATCTTCCATACTCAGTTAAACACTGTACTCAGTTTTAGTTTTCCTTCTTACGAGATGGAGAAACTCAGTATGTTTTCTTCGTAATGATGAAAGCATTTAGTTTAAGTATGATTTTGATCGTATTTAGCAAGTCATTAAAACATGATATGTTTGATGATTCAATTACTAAGCACGTTTGGAATGCGATTTCCGAATGTGACACTGCCTCTTAGAACCTCTATTAGCTCAAAAGGTCAGTTTACTGACTATACTAAGTTTGATACAAGTATTCTCACAAAGAAACTTGTAACTAAGAAATAAAATGGAGGCGTTGTGCGTGTGCACATACTTAGAATAACAGATAATTATGAATGTTGTGTTTTGTCAAGTAGCCTACGTGAAAAATAATACATAGCATTTGTAACGCTAAGCAAAGGCAGTGGGTCTTGGAAAAAGCTCATTGCTATGAGTGACTTAGTATCAAAATAAGAGGAGGATACTCACAAGAGGGATTAGGACCGCTAAAGTCGCTAAAGGTCATGAAGCAAAAGTAGAATCCAAACACGAACTCCAATTAGAAACATAAGATGGCTTCATACTTACATTTCATTAAGTTCTCAGTTCATTATTTATCCTCTTATTCAAGGAATTTAATTTAGTAATCTTGTTTGGACAACTAAGTTCAGTATGTCACCTTGATATACTTGTCTGAATAAGTTGAGTTTTTTCCATCAACGAGACATTCTCATAATCCTTGCATGATTCTACAATCAAATTTCCTCTCAGAATGAACAAGTTTCAGTAAGCGCATCAGAATCGATCGTGAAACATCTTCAAAATTATGGCTCTTTCCATAACGCCATATTTCGAGGGGGAGAATGGAACGCTCCGTTTCTCAATCGATTATCCCTGCTAAGAACTTCCTACTTAGATGGATGCACATTATAAAACACTAAGATTAGAATCCGATCGTGAGGGGGAGTACTACGATCGGTGTACCCCTTGTTCACTGAGAAATTAGTAAAGTCCTTAAACTTAGTCGATTAGCTAAACGATTGAGGCTCAAAACCTCTATTCACATGCTAAATCGAAATTTTAAATAGTTGGTGTTTTAAAACATCATATTAGACAAGGACATGACATAAACCCTTATTAAAACATCATATGAGGTTGTCACTAAGTCAATTAGCCCAAACATTAGTAAGCCATCTTGATGGCTATTCAGCAAGATAATAGTGTTTATATGAACTTGACCAACACTAAGTTTATGGAAATAATATATGCTAAGATTAGGGGGAGCAACATATGTTGAGTAAATGATCTTGACGAGAAGTGGATGCAAGATCCACCTCCATGACTCAAGTATCATTCTTCTCGTTACATGCTGCTCTTAAGTCAACATGTTTCGTTATTGTTGACTCAACGCCTTTTGTTAGCTCTTCAGTGGCGAAATTGAGTAAAACTTCTCTTGCAGAGAACATCTTAGTCGAATTAGTCGTCTATGATAAAGAGCAACAATTGTCTCAATTAGTAAATAATGCATGAATAAGTGGATCTCGTTGAGAGATCAATATTCAAATGAAGGCTGATCTCACCTCATTTGAACTAAGATATATGAAGCACTCATCCATCCGAATGGTGTCAAGCCATATAGGATTGAATGAGGCATAAGTAAGCCAATAAAGTCGGTAACTCAGTGAACCTTCCTAATGGAGCCAAATTAGTAGGTTGTCAAGAGTCTACACAAACACGTGACTCCAAAAGGAAAAGTTAGAAACAATAAGGACATACTTGTGGCTAATAATTTCATTAAGGAGACGTTGATTACGTTAATTCGTTCTCAATTGTCTCAACCAAGGATTCATTCAGAATTTGTATTACATTAGCAGCGCATTATGACTTAGTATTACATCAGATTGATGTAATAATGATGATTCTCAGTTGAGATCTATATGAGAACGTCTGTGTGACAACTGAAGAGTTGTCATTTAAGCAAAAGGAACATATGAGATATAAGTTATCTCAAAGTTCTATAAGTGAATTAGTAAGTTTGGGTTATACTAAGTATTATGAGGACAAATTCAGTTTTCACTTAGTTCAGAATGAGAAATTAACTTTTCTCGCACCATGTAGATGACGTTTTATTGACGAGTATAACATTAATCTACCATTAGATAACAATAAGAGTTGTACTCTGATTTCGACACTAAGAGGTATTGTGACCACTAGGCATACATGAGAGCGTACTTTAGTAGTACGTTATGTATGCGAACAAAAAAATCGTCTGCTTAGAAAAGTCAAGGTTAATTAGTACGGGAACTACTAAGAGGTCGATCAAATAAAAGGGTTCTAAAGCTTTCTGCTGTCGAAAGCTCTCAGTTTGCTTATTAACCAACCTTGACATAGTCTGCCGGGTTGTTTTAGCATTGATAAGTTCAATCCAGATCACTGGACTGAATATTAGTATGAACTTGCAGTCTTGCAAGAAACTCAGGCCTTATGATAAGTTTAGTATTATTAGAAAAACCATAGATTAGTAAATGTAAGTTCTTGCGAGATGTGTAGTAAATCCCACATTAGTAAATAACACTCGCAGATGGAGCTTTATTGTGGAAAAAGCTCCAAACTGAAGGTAGCTATATCATAAACGATACAGACCAACTTAGCAATGAGGCCGCTGAGCAGACAAAATAAGAAAATTCAAACTAAGAAGTGGTAAAAAGCATAAATCACATAAGTTATTCGTACTTCTAAGGCAACAAGTCAAATGTGCAGCCAGACACATTGACATCAGTTGTGTGTTGCAAAGAAGTATATCCGGGATCATACTAAGCATTGATTATGAGCAATTAGATTCATGCGAATCCTCGCGATACCGCATACAAAAGGTCTTCTACCCAATGTGTTCTGTGAACACATAACGCGCATGGGTTTAAGGAAGAACCTATGACCTCCTGGATACTTAGGGGCTAAACTCAGAATCAGTGTATGTTTCTAAGTGTGAGATGTAATGTGGTCGTCGGGTCAAGCAGTACGTAATTGGCTGTTTTCGATTCGCCGTGCCCTTTATATCAAGCATGAGGAGATATACGTTAAGTTTAGTTTTGTGTTACTAAGTTACTTAGTTCCGTGATCAAGAGGGAGAATGTTAGGATTTGATCACGTAGATTAACATAGAAGAAATAATAGGAGTTGGTTACTTCGTAACCAACTCAATCTCTTAGAAATCTCCCCTACGTGTTTGATCGGAACACACCAACCGAATCGGTTGGAGACCTCCTCAACCGCTCCCTTCCCTATAAATAGATGGGAACCCCTCATAATTCAGTTGATCTTAGATCTACAACTTAGAGCCCCCAATTCCTCAGGCCACCGATCAGGCGATTAGGGAGAAGGTTGGGGAAGGTCCCCCAAGACTTCACTACCGCCATCAACTGCAGATCGTCGCCCTGGAGCTCCTCCTACGCCTGCACCAGATTCATCTACAGGAAGGCGACTGCTCCATCTCCTTTCTCCCTGCAGCTTCATGATCACCATGGTCGCATACTTCTTCTCAGTTTAAGGTATTAGCAAAGGTGCACAATTAAGTTTCTAATTAGCCTCTGTTCTTAAGATTGATCTGATAGATATTTAGATCCAAAAGATCCGTATGTAGTCACTAAAAATCATTCGGGTACAATAGAACTAAATAAAATGAACACAACCAGGTGCTAATCGTTTTGATTAGCACATCAACTTCTGCGCACCTTCTTCCTCCCGTTTCTTTGTGTTGGACGACGAAGCGGCCATCGAGTCAATATGGCGATGGCCACTAGAAGAGCAGTTAGAGGTTTTCCTCTTGTTTTCCCTCAACTAGCAAATCGGTTGCTCTTGGTATTAGAGATGTGGATTAGTGTTAATTCTTATTTTGCACTTAATCACATCTCTCTAATTTATAGTTGTTGTAGGGACACAAGAGGGGGCCTCCCCGGTTGGGGAATGGGTGTGTCTCCCGATTAAGACGCACCCATTCATAAGGACACATCTTTTTAATTAAGACACGTGATTAACTTAATTAACCACGAGTTCAAATGCTAACATGATCCGAATTGCATTAGTGGCTAGATATTGATCTTTAGCATCTGTCAATTCTATCACTGAGGCGACTGTATCGGGTGGATTACCAACGTGTCATTCAACTATCATCGCGAGCCCCTCCTCCCATTCGCTTTGCGTGGTTGGACAACTTCTCGTTACTCACACTTCACACTGACTCATGAAGTGTAGTTTGAGGAGGGAAGAAACAAGTTGAGAACAATTGAAGTAGCGACCGACCGAGCTAACAGCATGCCAGCGACAACATCAGTTCAGCAGTGCAGGCCGCACGTAGTCGAAGGAATAATTGCAACACCGGCAGCCGTGAATCGTCGTCGTCGTCCGCGTGCCCCTCCCTCTTCCATGGGCTGATCAAGCGGTTCATTCCCTTTTAAAATTTATTTTAAGCAAAATGAGTCGTAGGAAATGACGGGCCCGCTCGATGTGGAGGCAGGCTCGATGCTCTTGCAAGCCCATACTACTCCGTGGTTATTTTGGCCCAGTCACTTTAGCATCCGTCCAAAACGTCATGACCGTCGACCTGACGGTGACGCTCGCCACCCCAAAAGTTTGAGCAGTTCGAGCAGCGACGGGATCAGGGTGCCGACGTCAACGAGGAGCCACGCGCCTGGCGCAAGTAACGAAATCAAAATCGGACGCGTACTCATCAGGCGTAGTCATCCGTCCTGTAGATGGCATCTCATGGTGCATGCCCTGCCGACTTTCACGTCGGCCGGATTGGGTTCACGTCCTGACGTCCGTTTGCTCCTGTCAGACAGGTTTTCCCTACTTTTAATGACGTTTTATGAGCTGAGAATTAAGAAAAGGATAAAAAAGTAAAAAAGTGCATAAGAAATGAGGAGAGTAGAGAATGAGAGAGATAAATAAATATCTATTTTAGAAAGCAGGAATTACATTTTTATAAAATAATTTTTGAATATTAAAATGATATTTTTTGAGACGGACGGAGTAGGAAGATAACCTGTCTGATCCCTGATCCGGACCATCAGCGATAACCTTCTGTTTTATAACCATTCCTCGCCGTGAAGACTGAAGAGAACCTGCCCGAGCGCTGGGCTGGTTTCCATTCCCAAGCTGCTGCTGCTGAGCCGGCGGAACGGATGGGGCTCACCGCTCACGGCTGTTCACGTGCCGGTCACATGCCGACGTCAAAGCCCCAGGCGTCCCCCCGTCCCCGTCCCCGAGGATGGGGCGCGACGGAGCTCCCGCTTGACGGCCGCACCTCCCCAACAAAGAAAACGTTTCCAAGAGAGGAAAGGCCAGGCTACAGGTACACGGCCGGACCACGTCGCGTTCCGCGCCACGACTACGAGCTGGTTTATTTACCCTGCAGCCTACAGCTTCCATTGGAAAATATATTATATTTGTGCTGTATCTTGACTGCCCAAAGCATAGTAGTAGTAGTAAAGTTAGCGTCATGTTGCGTTAAAACTACACGCGAGTCTAGCCAAGGAGTCCACGCGCGTAAATGGCGCGCCGGGCAGCCCCCGCCCGCCGTGTCGACTCCACGAGCCAAGACCCACGTCCCAGCTATTTATACTGCGTTGCTACTACTACCAGTTTAGTCGCCGGATACGACGGGGCTTCCTTTTCCTTCCGAGACTCTCCACTTCGCTCACGGTCACGCTCCTACACTTCTGCTGCCTTGTAGGTACCTCCTCCTCTTCTCCACTGTTACGTTGCATTCTGCCCAGCTTCAGTGTAAGTGTAACCTTCGTTCTCCCGCGTCGTGTGCGCTGCCTTGATCACTGCCTCTCAAGGTTCTTGCAAACGGATCGTGATAGCGGCGTGAGGGCCGGTTGCTGCGGCGCGCGCCGCGCCTTTCTTGCGCACCCGGTTGGGGGCAGCCGGGCAGCTAGAAAAGTAGAAAGAATGCGATGGTTCGAACGATGCTGTTTCTCGTCACCTGTTGATTGTGGGGTGTAGGGTGGGGACTTGTTCCTGATTAGTCCTGGCATCATACGTATTTTTGGGAAAAAAATCTCTATGCAAACCCCGAAGCATGTGCAACACCATCTGGATTCGTGACACCTGTGCACCCGCACCCATCTCAAAGCGAAGTATTCTTCTCTTGCCGGAGCGAGACGAGGCGTCGGGCGACCAGGGGCAGCAGCGAGGGCGGGGGAGAGGGAGCGGGAGGAGACCAGGCCAGCGGAGGTCGAGGCGGCGGAGGGGGAGCTTGGGATGGACGACCCTGACAGCGCGGCGCGCAGCGCCGACAGAGTGGCCGCCGGCCGTCGACGAGGGCAACGCCACCCCGGTCCCTCGAGTGGTAATTTGTTCCACCGTGTTACCTCAACATTCGGCAGCTCTGTGACGGTTCTACCTTGATGCATCCGCGAGTCAAAATTTAAGTTCCAACTGGTAAACTCTAGGTCATTTCAGGCCGTGGGGTTCGTTTCGTGGCTCGCTTTTTTGCTTCGGGGAGTGAATGAAGAATACGTTGCTTTGAGATGGGTGCGGATGAACAGGTGTCACGAATCCGGATTCCTTATGCAGGAATTCTTGTTTTCTTCCCATTTTTGGTGGCTGCAATTAGCAAAACTAGTGGATTGGTGTGTATCCTTGATGATTCAGAGCCCCCTGGTTGGGATTTGTTCAGGGCAACATGTAGAATGCAATCACTCTTGTTCAGACACAAAAGAACGAACACCTTTCCTGACGGTTGTTCGCCTTTTTTTTTTGACAATTTGACACCCCTTTTGTTGCTTTCTTGACTATGTTGTCCCAGGTGGGATCATCTGAGTGAGTGAGGATAGTGCCCGTCGCTGTCTAGCTGATAGAGGAGAAATAAGGATAGTGCCCGTCGCTGTCTAGCTGATACGGTGTCGTAGGAGAAAGGAGATGAGATGCTGGGAGTCGATTTCTTGGCTTTTTGGGTGCCTGCTGATTCTTGGCACTGTCGACGTTACGATGTGTCACTACAGAAAGTTGATAGGAACGAAAAGGAAGGGGACGAAAGCAGCTTCAGGTTCTTTGATTCAGGGGTAGAAATTGGGACCCCATTTATCTGCTTTGCTTGGTCTTTTCTAGGTTATGTCCTCGTCGACTGGAATGATGATTTTAGTTGCTCTTGCATCATGTTATTCTATTTTTCTGTAGGTTCTTGTTTTTTTTTAATGTCTCAGTAGGTTCTTCATGTTCTATTGTAGTATAACTGTTTCCCTTAATTTTTGTTGATAACTGCTTGTGGAGTTGCACCACCATTAGACAAGCAGGACCCCTTTTTCTCATGTCACAGAAGTGAAAACCTGAAATCCCGGTGTTTTTGAAAAGAATCTGAAATTCCTACTACAGGATGTCTGTTGTTTAAGGATCAACTTTGGTTACCCGGAAACAAATATCTATCTCATTACCATCTCCCAGATAATTTTTCTGAAAACAGTGAACATATACCTATTTTAACATGACCCAATAATATAGACACTTCAAAAGCTTGAGTAGTTTATGAAGCCAAAACGTCCAATAGTTAGGACCTCGTTTATGTTTTAGCACTTATAACAGTACTAGCTTTGTTAATAAACATGGAAAATCCAACTGCGCAAGGGGTAACTCATGAAGCCTATTGTTCAGATAAGGACTTCACCATTTCTTTATTAAAATTATAACTGGATCAGGCTAGAATTTATGCTGCCTAAAAGTTATCTTTTGTTGATATACTGTTTTGAGAAGATTAAATATGAAACGTCTACTTCAAAATTCATCTTTAGGCACTCTCTTTTTTTCCCGATAATGATCATTATATTAAACTCAAAACTATGAAGATGATATGCTACCTTGATGTTTCCCAAGCTCTGGAAAGACAAAAAAGGGAGAAAAACTTGGCAACAAGGGACTTGTCATGTGCTCCAAAGCTTCGAGTATATTTTAATGCTGCACGTATGTTATTTCTGTATATTCGGTACACATTTCTATTGTACTAATTTTTTCCACTGCTCATTTAATAATTGATCAGGAGTGATATCCAGTGATAGGACTTGTGTAGTTCAAGTACTTGAGATTGAGACACAAAAATGTCTTCCTCGAGGCCTGCTTCCAGTTCATCCAACAGGACTCGTCATAGCTCCCAGGCAAGGATATTAGCGCAAACAACCCTTGATGCTGAGCTCAATGCAGAGTATGAAGAATCTGCTGATTCCTTTGATTATTCCAAGTTGGTTGAAGCGCAGAGGACCACTCCACCGGAGCAGCAAGGCCGTTCGGAGGTGGTCATAGCCTACTTGCAGCACATTCAGAGAGCAAAGCTAATCCAACCATTTGGTTGCTTGTTGGCTCTTGATGAGAAGAGCTTTAGGGTACTCGCGTTCAGTGAGAATGCACCAGAAATGCTTACCACAGTCAGCCAAGCAGTGCCAAATATTGATGATCCCCCAAAGCTAGGAATTGGCACTAATGTTTCCTCCCTTTTCACTGACACTGGTGCCACAGCACTGCAGAAGGCATTGGGATTTGCTGATGTATCATTGCTGAATCCTATACTTGTTCAGTGCAAGACCTCAGGAAAGCCATTCTATGCCATTGTTCATAGGGTAACAGGTTGTCTGGTGGTAGATTTTGAGCCTGTAAAGCCTACAGAATTTCCTTCCTCTGCTGCTGGCGCATTGCAGTCGTACAAGCTTGCCGCCAAGGCAATCTCCAAGATCCAGTCACTACCAGGTGGAAGCATGGAGGCCTTATGCAATACTGTTGTTAAGGAGGTCTTCGAACTTACAGGTTATGACAGAGTTATGACTTACAAGTTTCATGAAGATGAGCATGGTGAGGTCTTTGCTGAGATCACCAAACCTGGTATTGAGCCATATCTTGGCCTGCACTATCCGGCCACTGACATCCCTCAAGCTGCCAGGTTTCTTTTCATGAAGAACAAAGTCAGAATGATTTGTGATTGTCGTGCAAGATCCGTGAAGATTATTGAAGACGAGGCAGTCTCAATTGACATTAGCTTGTGTGGTTCAACTCTGAGGGCACCACATAGCTGTCACCTTCAGTATATGGAGAATATGAACTCTATTGCATCCCTTGTTATGGCTGTTGTGGTTAATGAGAATGAAGAAGATGACAAAACCGAGCCTGGGCAGCCATCACAACAGCAGAAGAAAAAGAAACTGTGGGGTCTTATTGTTTGCCACCATGAGAGTCCAAGATATGTCCCCTTTCCACTGCGGTATGCCTGTGAATTCTTAGCTCAAGTTTTCGCTGTGCATGTAAACAAGGAGTTTGAATTAGAGAAGCAGATACGAGAGAAAAGCATCCTGCGTATGCAAACAATGCTTTCTGACATGCTGTTCAAAGAAGCATCTCCCCTGAGTATCATATCTGGGAGTCCAAATATCATGGACCTTGTTAGGTGTGATGGTGCTGCTCTTTTATATGGAGATAAAGTATGGCGGCTAAGTACAGCTCCAACTGAGTCTCAGATACGTGACATTGCCTTTTGGCTTTCAGAAGTTCACAGGGAGTCCACTGGCCTGAGTACTGAGAGCCTTCATGATGCTGGGTATCCAGGAGCTGCTTCCCTCGGTGACATGATTTGCGGAATGGCTGTAGCTAAGATCACTTCCAGGGACATTCTTTTCTGGTTCAGGTCACATACAGCAGCTGAAGTCAAATGGGGAGGTGCCAAGCATGATCCATCTGAAAAGGATGACAGCAGAAGGATGCACCCAAGGTTGTCCTTCAAGGCATTCCTTGAGGTTGTCAAGATGAAAAGTCCGCCCTGGAGTGACGACGAGATGGATGCTATTCACTCGTTGCAACTTATACTAAGAGGTACACTGAATGACGGCAACAAGCTGGCCAGGGAATCTGGTCTGGATAACCAGATTAGTGATCTCAAAATTGACGGGCTTGCCGAATTGCAGGCAGTGACAAGTGAAATGGTTCGCCTGATGGAGACAGCAACTGTTCCAATTTTGGCAGTAGATGGCAATGGATTGATCAATGGTTGGAACCAAAAGGTAGCGGAGTTAACGGGGTTGAGAGTTGATGAGGCTATAGGAAGACACATACTTACACTTGTTGAGGAGTCCTCTGTACAAATTGTCCAGCGGATGCTATACTTAGCTCTACAAGGTGGGTGGATTCATTCTAGCCGCTCTACTCTATTTTCCTAGTTAAATAACGTCATTTATTGTAATTATTTTCCATTAAGTAAGAATTATTCAGCACCTACTTGTTATCTGCTACATTTGCTGGTCGTACTTGGTCCTCGCAAAAAAAAAAATACTTCGGCAGTATTTTTTGTGGATTTTTTTTGCAATGATATGTGTTGCTTTATAGGGCTTTGTTATTGTTGTTGTGCAGGCAGAGAAGAACAGGAAGTTCGATTTGAGGTGAAAACTCATGGCTTCAAGAGGGAAGATGGCCCTGTTATCTTGGTTGTAAATGCTTGTGCTAGTCGTGACCTTCATGACCATGTTGTTGGGGTGTGCTTTGTAGCCCAAGATATGACTGTCCATAAGCTGGTCATGGACAAATTCACCCGGGTCGAGGGAGACTACAAGGCAATAGTTCACAACCCAAACCCCCTCGTTCCCCCTATATTTGGTGCTGACCAATTTGGGTGGTGTTCTGAGTGGAATGCATCCATGACCAAACTTACTGGGTGGCACCGGGATGAGGTGGTTGAAAAGATGCTCCTCGGTGAAGTTTTTGACAGTAGCAATGCTTCCTGCCGTTTGAAGGATAAAGATTCCTTCGTACGCCTTTGCATTATAATCAACAGTGCTTTAGCTGGGGAAGAATCAGAAAAAGCTCAATTTGGCTTCTTTGACCGAAATGGGAAATACATTGAGTGTCTTCTCTCAGTGAACAGAAAAGAAAATGAAGATGGTGTCATCACTGGAGTATTTTGTTTCATTCATGTTCCTAGTGATGAGCTGCAGCATGCACTACATGTGCAGCAAGCCTCCGAGCAGAATGCCCTGAGAAAGTTTAAGGCTTTCTCCTACATGCGACATGCCATCAACAAACCTCTGTCAGGCATGGTTTACTGTAGGGAAAC
Source organism: Tuctoria greenei (assembly GCA_036927565.1). Lineage (NCBI taxonomy): Eukaryota > Viridiplantae > Streptophyta > Magnoliopsida > Poales > Poaceae > Tuctoria > Tuctoria greenei. The sequence goes on from JAYESD010000006.1 coordinate 17,753,849, forward strand.
ACTGAAGAGCACAGGTCTGAATGAAGGGCAGATGAGGCAGGTTCAGGTTGCAGATAACTGTCATCACCAGCTAAACAAGATACTGGCGGACTTAGATCAAGATAACATCACAGACAAGTACTATTCTTACCTAACCTTTTAAGCCAGTCTCTTGGTTTTTTGCATCAAGTTCCATCTACTTGTCACATACTAGTGAAGCTTATATGTATAAGATTTGTTATCAATTTATTAAATTCTCATTGACTCAACAGGTCAAGTTGCTTGGATTTGGAGATGGTCGAATTTCTTCTGCAAGATGTTGTGGTGGCTGCCGTCAGTCAATCACTGATAGCTTGCCAGGGAAAAGGGATCAGAGTATCATGCAACCTACCAGAGAAATTTATGAAGCAAAAAGTTTACGGGGATGGTATTCGACTCCAGCAGATCCTCTCTGACTTTCTGTTTGTTTCGGTGAAGTTCTCTCCTGTTGGAGGTTCTGTTGAGATCTCTTCAAAACTGACTAAGAACAGCATAGGCGAAAACCTTCATCTCATAGACATGGAACTTAGGTACCCTGGGCATAGACATTTTCATGCACTTCTGTTTCTGATAAAAGAAGTAAATAAGGATTCATGGTATAACTAGTCATTCTTGTGTTCACGGTTTTTTCAGGATCAGGCACCACGGCGCAGGAGTCGCAGAAGATATATTGTCACAAATGTACGAGGAGGACAATAAAGAGCAGTCAGAGGAGGGTTTGAGCCTTCTTGTTTCTAGAAACCTTTTGAGGCTCATGAACGGCAATGTCCATTATCTAAGAGAAGCTGGCATGTCAACGTTCATCCTCACTGCTGAGCTTGCTTCTGCACCAGCAGCCAGTGAACATTGAAGCCAGCGCAGGAATTGGAATGAGCTAAGGTAATCCGCAGCAGCTGGTCGATAAACTCTTCTTAATTTCCCTGCTAAATGCTCTTGCAACTCTGAAACTTGTCTCTACAATATGAAAACGTTTCATTCTTTGGTTAAGGTTGAAAAACTCTTCTACAATTTATGAAACGTCCTGCTATGGATTTCTACTGAATAAACTATTCACTCCCTAGCTGCCAGTTTCAGTTGGCTAAAGCTTATTATGGAAATGAAAAGGTTCTGAGTTTTTTTCCAAAGCCAAAAAGGTTCTGAGACTTTTATATTCTTCTAGTTATTACGGAGCAGATGAGTAGCTAAAATGGCTGATTTTGATTCTTTATGCTTATTGTGTCGCTCTAGACTTCACATGATGTATTCTTTTCACTGGTGGCAGTGTTTTTGTTTCTCACTTTTTCTGCTCGTCGTTTCCCAGGTTATTTCTGATATCCGAGTTGGTATGTGAAGGACGGAGAATACTGCACGCTGTAGGATCACTGGCTGCATAAACAAGTCCGAGTAGCGGGGTTGTTTGTTAGGGAATAAGGTAGCAGTGTCATAGCTGTTTCTGTACTTTTGTTGTGTGTCTTAAATTACTCGTTATTCTCTCTTGTCACCTTTCTCTCTTCCTAGTACACATCTCTTTTTTCATTTTTTGTGCACCACATCTTTTACACCTCTCTTTAATTCCTGTGTCTAGAACTAAAATAACAAGTAGTAAATCAGAATGGAGTATCAAGTTTAAATTGCATGGAAATTTGCGGCAGAATACCTGCAGTTTTGTTTCCCTTCCTTTTTATTTATAAAAAGAGAAGAAAACAGTTCTACTTGCAGAGCAACAATAGGGCTGTGCCCCCGTTTCTTTTTTTTTTTCGAAAGAACCAACACCAGCGTGCGGCTTTGTATTATAAGACGAAATAAAGAGATACAAAGTTCAAATTCTCAAAGGAGAATTAAAGAACAAAGGAAAGAAACAGATAAACAACACCGAGGCTACATATTGAGAACACTAACTGGCTAGTAACCTCTGATTCTAGTCTAACCAGTTCCAGGCGGCGATTGGCTAACGCCAAGAACAGATGCTACCGAGGAAGAACCAGCTAGCTGCCACGTCTGAAGCTCGTCCCGCAGGATCTGAATGCAGACATGAGGCAAATTCTCCTTTTGCTGGAATACCCTCCGGTTCCACTCATTCCAAATACACCAAAAAGCAGCGATGATGACAGTGATAAGTCCCTGGTATCGGGTGCTGGTAAATGATCTGGTCAGCGAATAAAACCAGTTGGAGACACTCGACAGAGAGGTAAACTTGGCAGGTTGAAGTGCTTGCTCATTGGTCCAGCGACAGATTGCGGCCCAGATCTCTTTGGACACCGGGCATTCGAGAAACAAATGGGTGGTCGTTTCAAGGTTCCGGAGGCATAGTGGACAAAAATAACAATTAGGCTAACCCCGAAGTTGAAGACGGTCCGCAGTCCAAATGCGTGTCTGCAACAGTAGCTACATAAAAATCTTGCATTTGGGAGGCACTCTTATTTTCCAGACCGCCTTCTGAAAGTTGGACTTTGTTGTTCCTTCAAATTGGATGCGACAGGCAGCGGCAGCCGAATATTCCTTCTTTGGACCGAAGGTCCACATGATTTCATCTTGCTCTGCTGTGGTGAGCTTGAGGTGCAGGTTATCAATTAGAATCCACATTTGGATGTAGTCAGACAAGAGTTGGGGCGTGAGGCGCGCCGCCAAGTCTCTGATCCAAGCTCGGTTACACAATGCGTGGTAGACCGATTTTCTTTTACCTCTTGAAATCATGAAAAGCGCCGGAAACATCGCAACCGGTGCTTTGTCGTTGATCCAGCTAGAATTCCAAAAGGATGCTCGCTGGCCATTTTTAACTTGGACCGTTGTGGCTGTTGCGAAAAGGGAGTCGACAACAGCGTCAGTTGGCAGTTCTATACTGTTCCAAGGATGATCAAGCCGCGTCCACATCAGCTAGAGCCAACGCATGTGAACTGCTCGACTGAAACGATGGAGATCAAGAATACCCAAACCCCCATGATCAAATGGCTGACACACTTTAGTCCAAGCCACCTTACACTTTCCTCCTTGGAGCTCATCACTCCCTGCCCACATAAAACGCCTCCTCATTTTGTCAAGTTGGGTAATGAATTTCTTTGGAGGCTTGATTGCAGATAGAAGGTAAGTCGAGGAAGAACTAAGGACTGATTCCACCAGCTCTCTCCTACCTGCAAAAGTCAGCCGGTTACCTTGCCACCCGGCCAGCTTATTAGAGACTTTGTCCAGGTAAGGTTGTAGATGCCCATTCTCATACGACCTAGCGACTAGCGTTAGGGGCAAGCCGAGGTAAGTTAATGGTTAGGAGTTCTTCTGGCAACCGAAGCCTTCGATGATCTGGTCAACATTGATTTCCTCACAACGGATAGGAGCAATTATTGTTTTCTGCTCATTTATCCATAGCTTGATGCTTCTCCAAAGCTCTATAACAGTGTCATTAGATTGACGAAGTCATCTCTTGTTAGGTTGATAAAAATGGCTACGTCGTCACCATACATAGATAGACAAAGATGAGCCTGCTTAGCCGGTAAAGGAGACAGCATCCCAGCCATGCTTGCTTGCTCAAAGATGCGGTGCAGAGTATCAATGGCTATAATGAAAAGATAATGAGAGATGGGATCTCCCTGATGAAGTACGCATCTGTGCTGAATGCTCGGGTCGAGGGCCTATTGAGAAGAACCGAGGACGAAGAGGAAGAGAATAGAAGGCTCAGTCAGTCAGACCAACGGCTAGGGAAACCCCTTTGCTGTAACAGCTCTAGTATATATTCCCAAAAAATACAATCAAAGGCTTTGGTGATATCAAGCTTCAAGAACAGCATTGGAGTCTTGGCCCTGTGATAGCTTCGGACTAGATGCTTGACTCGGATAAAATTTTCTTGGATACAGCGGCGCTTGTTGAAGGCCGACTGAGCTGTAGAGATGAGAGCATTGATGTGTTTTTGCAGACGTGCAGATAACACTTTAGAAAAAAGTTTAGCCACGGAATGGATGAGACTAATTGGACGAAAGTCACCTGGAGCTTCAAATACTGGGTCCTTTGGAAGCAGGGTAATGGTGGCTGAATTCAGTTTGTGGAGGGGGTCGGTGTTGAGAGAATGAAGACACTGAAATGCCGCAACAATGTCCGATTCTATGATAGGCCAGCACTTAATGTAAAAGAGCACCGAGAAACCATCAGGTCCAGGACTTTTTTCTGTCAGCATGTGACAAAGAGCTTGCCAAATCTCATTTTCAGAAAATGGAGCAACCAGGTCGTCCCCTTCAATAGCCGATAGCTGAAGTTGATCCCAATTGATAGCACATGGTTGTTATGATGGCAGCCTATTATAGAGTTAAAGTGCTGCAGCAGTATATTTTCCTTACCCTCATGATCCCAGCAGTAAGAGCCCGAGGAAGTACGTGTTAGAAAATAGAAGGCAATTTACTGAACAATTCTGGGAAACACGAAAAAACAGCAGCGATCGGCAGACAGACGGGACAAAAATAACGCGTACCGATTTGAAGTTGAACGCACCGCTGTAGATCCGACGGCGAACAACCGCTGCAGGCGTTGGTGACGACGTTGAGCCGCAGCGCCCGATCTCCTCGGTAGACGAGCCGTGGTGAAGAATGCGAGCAGTCGCGCGCAGCGCTTCCCAAAAACCTTTTTCGCCCTCTCCCGGTGCAGGATCGCAAGGGCGAGCGGTTCTGGAGACCTGCTCTCCCGATCGTCGTTGCACGCCGGTGCTCGGGATGGAGTAGACTAGACGGCGGCGCAAGGAACGCGAACGTGGGAATGATCTGATCGTGGGATGCCCCGCCGTACCGCGGACGCCCGTATTTATAGAGTCCCAGGAGGCGGTTCGTATGAGATTCGAACTTATCCGCAGTCGTAGACGCGTCCGTCTCCAACGACTTGGACTCTGACTCGGTAGTCCAAAAAATTCGGAGGCCCAAAAGCCCAATTTAATTTTCTGCAAAAATATAAAATCTGAGCTCGGCTCGAGGCTCGAATTCACATGAACAAACGCGCGCGCGCGTGTGCGGGGCAGGGCGTGGCGAGGTGAGCGAGCGAGGAGGAGGAGCGCGCGTGGGACACACCCTCTATTCCTCTCTTCTCTCTCACTCAAGGAGTGGAAGAGCAACCTCCCTTTTATGTAGGGGTTGCTCCACTTCCCATGTGGGACTAAACACTTAGCACCACTCCCTCTTGCACTAATGGGCCTTTGAGATTTATTGGGAATTAATTCTGAATATGTATTGGGTCAAACAAATTAATTCCAACAATCCCCCACCAGATCTCAAAGTCATTAGGAGAGAGGTCATTCTCGTTCCTTGTTTGATATACTAGTGTTTCAGTAGAGACTGTGAAGTTGAACTTCTGCCTAGATCCTCAAGTTTCACCAGGCCACAACTTGAACAATGGACTACGCCTTGAATTGCAAGTTTTGTGTGAATTGACTTCACCCAAAGACCATTACCAGTACTTGACTACCAGTAGTCTACCCCGCAGGTGGAGCATATGCGTCGTACTCCCTGGTCTCTTCATGAGCTTTCGAGAGATCACTCAAATCTTACAGACTGCGACGTTAGACAGTCAGAGCTCATATATGTGTGTTTCCTTCAAGACTGCCCTGTAGGACGGCATCTTTGCTACACATAGCCAATAGAAACACATTAAGGCAAATCGCCAACCTGCCTTACAGTTTGAGAGTACAAGTGTGCATCTTCACATAGAGAGGGTATAAAGGAAGTACTCTCCTCGGTGAACCACTAGCTTGTTTTCCCATGTCCTAATTCACGGGATCTCCGATCACATAGGTTGGGTTACTACTATGGCGTCACATCAATGGGTCTCAAACCCATCTCTCTCGATGCACTTTCTATCACATTACGTGATAGACCCTTCGTAAAGGGATCTGCCAGGTTTTTGTCTATTTGTATGTACGAAACAGTAATAACTCCGGAGTTTCTCATTTTCCTGACAGATTTTAAACGTCTCTTGACGTGTCTTGATGATTTTGCATTATCCTTAGAACTGGTCACTTTGGCAATCACCGTCTGATTGTCACAGTTTATAAGGATTGCCGGCAATAGTTTCTCAACTACAGGCAAATCTATCAAGAGCTCTCGCAACCATTCTGCCTCTGTAGTTGCTGTCTCTAAAGCAATGAGTTCTGCTTTCATGGTTGACCTCGTCAAAATGGTCTGTTTGCAAGACCTCCATGATATAGCGCCACCAGCTAGAGTGAAGATATATCCACTCGTGGCATAGAGTTCATCAACATCAGAGATCCAGTTCGAACCACTATAACCCTCAGGCACGGTCGGATGCCCAGTATAGTGAATTCCATAACTCATTGTACCTCTCAGGTACCGCATAACCCTTTCAAGTGCATGCCAATGATCTGTACCCGGGTTTGACATGAACCTGCTCAGTTTGCTCACAGCAAACGAGATATCAGGATGGGTTGCGCTAGCTAGGTACATGAGTGAACCGATCATCTGAGAATATCTGAGTTGATCTCTTGACTCTTTCTTTTTCTTTCTAAGTATCACGCTGGTATCATAAGGCGTTGGAGAAATCTTGCTATCCATAAAGCCGAACCGGCTCAAGATTTTCTCAACATAGTGAGATTGACTTAAAGTAATTCCACTCTCATCCTTATTCAGCTTAATGTTCAAAATAACATTAGCTTCTCCCAGATCTTTCATATCAAAAAACTTTGATAGAAAAGACTTGACCTTAGAAATTATATTAATGCTCGTACCAAAAATGAGTATATAATCCACATACAAGCATAATATAACGTTATCGCTCCAACCGTGGCGATAGTACACGCACCGATCAGCCTCATTAATGACAAAGCCCGCAGACGTCAAAGTACTATCGAACTTCTCATGCCATTGCTTAGGTGCTTGTTTCAGGTCATACAAGGATTTTAACAATTTTCACACCTTTGTCTCTTCACCTTTTACTACGAACCCATCAGGCTGTTTCATATAAATTTCTTCTTCCAACTCTCCGTTCAGGAAAGCTGTCTTTACATCCATTTGATGGATGATTATACCATAAGAGGCAGCCAAAGAAAGTAGTACACGAATTGTCGTCATTCTGGCGACAGGTGAATAGGTGTTAAAATAGTCTTCACCTTCCTTTTGAGTATAGCCCTTTGCAACTAGTCTTGTCTTGTACTTTTCGATAGTACTGTCAGGCCTGAGCTTCTTCTTGAACACCCACTTGCAGCCTACTAGTTTGCACTCGTATGACCGTTCAGTTAACTCCCATGTTCCATTGGAAAGAATTGAGTCCATCTCACTATGAACTGCTTCTTTCCAGTCATCTGCATCAGGTGATGCATATGCCTCTGCTATGGATCTAGGAGTGTCGTCCACAAGGTACACAATGAAATCATCACCGAAGGATTTTACAATCCGTGATCTCTTACTCGACTGAGTTATTTCATTGTGTTCCTCCTCTAGGACATTCTCAAACGGTGTATCAATAAACTCGCTAGTTGTGGTGGATTCAGGACAAATTTCAGAAGAGATCCTAACAGTGCTATGCATATCTTTCATGGGAAAAATATTCTCAAAAAATGTTGCATCACGAGATTCCATAATAGCATAAACATGCATATCAGGTACCTCAGATTTAACTACTAAAAATCTATATGCGATGCTCCGATGAGCATAGCCTAGAAAGATACAATCTACCGTCTTTGGTCCCAGCTTGCGTTTCTTAGTAATTGGAACATTGACCTTTGTCAAACATCCCCAAGTACGCAAGTATGAAAGTGATGGTTTTCTCCCATTCACTCCTCATAAGGGGTTTTCTCTTATTCTTGTTTGGAACGCGGTTTAGGACATGACATAAAGTCAATAGAGCCTCCCCCCACTATGTCTTAGATAAACCGGACATGTCTAATATGGCATTCACCAAGTCACACAATGTGCGATTTTTCCTCTCGGCTACCCCGTTTGATTGGGGTGAATAGGGAGACGTCCTCTCATGTATAATACCATGTTCCGCACAAAAATCATCAAATGTTTTGGGAAAATACTCACCACCACGATCTGACCTAAGACGTTTGATCTTTCTCTCTAATTGAGTTTCTACTTCAGATTTATAGATTTTAAAGTAGTCTAAAGCTTCATCTTTAGTTTGCAACAAGTAAACATAGCAAAATTTAGTAGAATCACCTATTAATGTCATAAAATATTTCTTTCCACCTTTTGTCAACACACCATTCATCTCGCATAGATCAGAATTTATGAGTTCTACTGGTGCCAAATTTCTCTCCTCGGCTGCCTTGTGAGGCTTTCGAGGTTGCTTTAACTGCACACAACTATGACACTTAGAACTTTTGACAATAGTGAATTATGGAATTAATTTGAGACTAGATAGCCGATTCATTAAACCCAAATTAACGTGACATAAGAGAGAATGTCAAACACTTGCATTATCATTAATACCGCCACAAATATGGTTTACTGACTTATTATTAAACTCCGAAAGAGAAAAGCGGAACATGTCTCCGCATTCATAGCCTTTACCAATAAATTGTCCATGCTTAGACACAACTATTTTATTGGACTCTAAAACTACTTTAAACCCATTTCTGCATAGAAGGGTACCGCTAACAAGATTCTTGTTCATAGTAGGGACATGTTGCATGTTCTTCAGCTGAACAATCTTTCCTGAAGTAAACTTCAGATCGACCGTGCCAACACCACGAACAGAAGCATGTGACCCATTCCCCATTAGGACGGCAGAATCCCTGATTAACTGGTAAGAAGTAAACATGGACATGTTAGAACATACATGAACATTAGCACCCGTATCAAACCACCAAGATGGTGTTTGAGAAACAGAAAGAACAGTAAAGGAATTACCGTACCCATCTGCATTGTTGGATGTCACGATGTTGACATTCTTTTTCCCTTTGCGATCTGCCCTCTCAGGACGATTCTTGGAAATATGTCCCTGCTCCCCACAGGTGTAGCAGCAGCCATCATTGGCTTTGTTTGACTTTTTCTTGTTGAAAGCAGTAGTTTTGTTTGGCTTGAATAGAGACTTGTTCCCTTTGTTCTTGACATAGGGTTTCTGCACCATATTAGCATTGGCGCTAGATTGACCCTCGCCTCCTTTCTCAGTAGCGTCCTTAGCCCGAGCCTTCTCCTCAATATCAAGAGATGCTATCAGGTTTTCAACTGATATTTCATGTCTCTTGTGTTTGAGGGCTGTGGCGAAGTTCCTCCACGATGGAAGTAACTTTGCAATAATACACCCAGCCACAAACTTGTCGGGTAAAGGACACTTAAGAAGATTGAGCTCTCTCGCAAGGCACTGTATTTCATGAGCTTGTTCAACTACAGGACGGTTGTTAACCATCTTGTAGTCATGAAAATTCTCTATGATATACAGTTCACCGCCCGCATCGGCTGCACCATACTTTGCGTTAAGTGCATTCCAGAGCTCTTTCCCGTTTGTGACTGTCAGATAGACATCACAGAGTCTATTATCAAGAACACTTAAGATGCATCCTCTCAGGGCAGAATTGGCTTCCTCGAACTTTGTTTGTTCTTCAACAGACAAAGGACCTTAAGGCCTGCCCTCGATTACGAAGATCTTTAGCGATTGGAATCAGAGCGTGGTCTTAACTTGCCACCTCTTGAAGTGCATGCCAGAGAATTTCTCCGGCCTCAGTGCATCGGCTAGAGTCATCATGTTCAACTCAGGAAATTGCCTTATAAGGTTTTTGGATTGTTAGAAAATAAGAGGCAATTTATTGAACAATTCTGGGAAACACGAGAAAACAGCAGCGATCGGCAGACAGACGGGACGAGAATAACGCGTACCGATTTGAAGTCGCACCGCTGTAGATCCGATGGCGAACAGCCGCTGCGGGCGTTGGTGACGACGTTGAGCCGCAGCGCCCGATCTCCTCGGTAGACGAGCCGTGGTGAAGAACGCGAGCAGTCGTGCGGAGCTCTTCCCAAAAACCTTATTCGCCCTCTCCCGGTGCAGGATCGCAAGGGCGAGCGGTTCCGGAGACCTGCTCTCCCGATCGTCATTGCACGTCGGCGCTCGGGATGGAGTAGACTAGACGGCGGCGCAAGGAACGCGAACGTGGGAACGATCTGATCGTGGGATGTCCTGCCGTACCGCGGACACCCGTATTTATAGAGTCTCAGAAGGCGGTTTGTATGACATCCGAACTGATCCGCAGTCGTAGACGCGTCCGTCTCCAACTACTTGGACTCTGACTCGGTAGCCCAAAAAATTCGGAGGCCCAAAAGCCCAAAGCCCAATTTAATTTTCTGCGGAAATATAAAATCTGGGCTCGAGGCTCGAATTCACACGAACACACGCGCGCGCGCGCGTGTTCGGGGCGTGGCGAGGCGAGCGAGCGAGGAGGAGGAGCGCGCATGGGACACCCCTCTCTTCCTCTCTTCTCTCTCACTCAAGAAGTGGAAGAGCAACCTCTATTTTATGTAGGGGTTGTTCCACTTCTACTTCTCATGTGGGACTAAACACTTAGCATCACTCCCTCTTGCACTAATGGGCCTTTGAAATTTATTGGGAATTAATTCTGAATATGTATTGAGCCAAGCCCATTAATTCCAATAGTGTGGAGGTAAGGGATCGGTTTTTCCCTTCTTCCTGCATTAGCTTTGATATGAAAAAATCTAGTACATGCATCCTCCTCTTTCAGCCACATTATTCTAGAGGCTTGCCTTCTTCTTGCATGATCAACTGCTGCAAGGCCCAACACGCGGCTTTTTAAGTCTTTTCTCAACACATGTTCCTCATGAGATAGTTCTCGGGTTTCCTGAGCAGCCTCAAGCCTGAAAATAACCTCGTTTGCCACTGCAAGCTGTAGGCGTGCATTTTTGAAGAGAGCACGGCTCCATTTTCGCAAGACACACACTGTATTCTGAAACTTTTGATGGAGTTTGGACAGAGGCGATCATCCCAGCACCTGGGCGTTCCAAGAAGACTGAACTAGCTGATCGAAGCCAAGGATCTTTACCCAAAAACTTTCAAACTTGAATCTAGCCGAGGTAGGTGTTCTTTGGTGCGGAGCCAAGACAATGGGGCAATGGACAAAAGTGCTTGAAGATAGCGCTTGCAAGGAATGGTCCGGGAACAGGGCGTCCCATTCCTGGGTGCAGAACATCCGGTCAAGACGGACTAAAGTCGGCTGCACCCGTTCATTGGACCAAGTAAATCGGCGATTATGGAGCCTGATTTCCAATAATTCCGTAGTGTCGAGCACCCTACGAAAGGACCTCATAAGTCTGTTGTTGGTCCTGTCATTACTCTTGTCCATTGCCTGGTAAATTTGATTGAAGTCGCTGAAGCATAACCACGTCATACTCGAAGATGGCTTTCAATGAACCAATTCTTGAAAGAAATCAGCCTCCAGGGAGTCCAGCGTGGGGCCGTATACCCCAGTAATTCTTGCGTGGTGGAAGTCTGGAGGTTATTGATAGTAACGAGACTGTGAACTGTCCAATAGAGGGTGATGATGCCATGATAAGGTCAGGATCGTAGGCTATAACCACACCTCCTCTTGTTCCCTGCGCAGGAAGGTGAAAATATTGAGAGAGTTGTGTACCTGTAGGATCGAAGAGCATGTGAAAAGCTATCAGAGGGGGTCAATGATAGATTTAAAAATCTTACATAGTGGAAACAATTAAATTCTAACCTCTTCGACAGAAAAATAATCTGTTAAAGAAATCGTGTTTGAGACTAATCTAAACATGTTTCACCGTGACAAATAAATATCAGAGAGAATCAAGTTACGAAGACGACACAAGAATCACTCAAACAAAGATCAATCTGTCTTACCCGAGAAAAACAGTTCTGGAACGCTGCAAAGAGACTCGTGTAGATCAGAAACCACAAATCAAATGACCGTGAAATTTTGACAGATGATAGATAATCAAGTTGTGAAGACAACCAAAAAAGAATCACATCAATTAGATCTGTAAAACTCGAGTTATGATAAAACCACCGAAGAAAGGTAGTGTTGTGCAGAAACTCAACGAGAAAAACTTGTCTGGAACAAGTCGGACTAACAAGGCACAAAAGTTCCTTTAAACTACGATCTTTATTCAATGGAGCACAAGAGGAACAGCTCCAAAGTCATTCACCATGAGCTCTGGCCTCCCTTGCTTATATAATCAGCCCTTAGGCCAACCCAATCTCAACTAGGACTCTAATTCTACTCAAATCACGAATCAAAACTTTCCATAACTGCTTAGGACTCTTCTATACGCAGATAGAAGCAGTCTTAAGACTTCCAAACACCTTAGTAACGTATCCCACATTCCTAAAACAACACAAATTTGTGACCCACACGAAATCCTAACATAACCAGCTCAAATTTTTCCAGATTTGAGTCAAACCCGACTCAGTCGCAGCTTGAGTCTATAACCTAGTCGATTGGATCTTTCTGACCAATTCTTTACTTCCACATCTCTTCATCACGTCTCGGAACCATGTAGCCACGTCCATGCACTCCTTGCACATGTGCAAACATCTTCCAACGACGTCCACGATACCTTCATATGCATTGTTCTTGATTCAAACATGTTGTGCGACCTCCCGATCAACTCAACCACAATTCCTCCCGAACTTGGTTGTTGAACCTCATCTTTTCCCTAAGACTAGTTCAATGGATCCTGTCACCAGCCATGTCTTGAACTCAAGCAACACCTGCACATGAATAAACAACCAATACTTTCGAGCACAAGTCCTCGATTTGACTCACATTAGTTCCGAAACTACAACATCTTACGTGAGCACCTCACATAAGCATGTTGCAAAACATAGCAAAATGATATCAACCATAACCACTGAAACACACCAAAAACTTAGCAAATGAATACTAAGCAATATTTCCATTAATGTAAAGCAAGTACGAAACATTGCAAGATAAAAGAAGAAACACTACAATCAAACACCGGACCTTGCCAAAGCTAACCGGACCTTGAACCGGAGCTTACCAAAGCTAGCAGGACCTAGCGCCGGAGCTAACCAAAGCTAGTCGGACCTTGGTGATAAAGGTGTTTTGATAGTATTCAAAACTTTTATCGCCATAGCCAATGTATTCAGCACACATAGGTCTCACAATATCCCCCCTTGATGAATGCATTGGCAACATCACTTAAGATCCGAACATTGGCTTATTCACATTAAAAGTTTTGAAAATAATTTCTCCCCCTTTGTAAAACAGAAATAAAATGAGAAAAAGAAATTATCCCCCTGATTAGAATCGCGCCAAAAACAATTGTGATTATGTGCAATGTGTAATCAATTTCTCCCCCTTACATACTTATCTTTAAAAATTCACATATTATCTATCCCCCTTTGACAATGTATTCAGCAAGGTTTATAAGACAAATTTTAATTGTTATGAGTATATTATAACATATACATATAAAACAAAGTTCATCCAAGTCATACTATCAAGTAACTTACACTATCACATCAATGAAATACATAAAGTAGTGTAAGTCATGCTAGAGATCAAATGTAATTTCCAATTTAGCAAGTCATGATCTCACAAACTTAACTATTTCAAGACCTAAAAGCATGACACTTGTTGCTGTATTTTATTATTTTTCAAAGCACAAATTTTGATCATATAATATTTACAAGAGATTATATGCGCATCTGCTTTATTCTAACCAACCAAGCCAAACCTATGTCATTTGACAATCAGAAGCTTAAGGACATAGTTTTAGTCATACACAACTTCTTCCAAGTTCATATCTAAGTGCAATGATAAGCCATCTCAAAAGAAGAAATGTGATGCATGCATATTATCTTGATCTTTTTTCATTTTTATTTGATCATAAAAGCTCAACATGTGAATAGTTGATTGATTAATTTTTCATTATTAAAAGCACTTGTGAGCATGCAACAAGTTCAAAACAGTAATAAAGTTCGATCATGACCAGATTTAGTGTAAGTAATTATTCCAATTACTAGTCATGACAAAAACTACAAAATGTATAACACGAGTAATGTAGTAAGAATTTCAGCATGTAAAAGGAATCATAAAGTCATATATATATGAAATATTATGCTCATATTATTTTAATTTCAGATTCACACATAGACTTCTCAAGTTTCAAAACTCCCCCTTAATGTAAGCCATGAGGATGCATAACCCCTATTTCACTACGAATAAAACATAAAAGAGTAAAATCCAAAGGTTTTGTAAAAATGTCAGCCAATTGTTGTTCGGTATCTACATGGTGAAGCACAATGTTTACTTTTTCAACATTATCACAGAGAAAGTGATACATAATATCAATGTGCTTAGTTCTAAAATGTTGCACGGGGTTTTTATCAATGCAAATGGCAGTAGTGTTATCACAAAAAAATGGAACACTATCTAGATCAATCCCAAAGTCCTTAAGTGTTTGAACAATCTAAAGAATTTGTGAGCAAGCACTAGCAGCAGCTATATATTCAGATTCAGCTGTGGATTGTGCAACTGAGTTTTGTTTTCTAGAGGACCAAGCAACAAGTGAATTATCAAGAAAATGACAAGCACCAGAATTACTTTTCCTATCAATCCTACAACCCCCAAAATCAGCATCGGAAAAAGCTTTCAAAGTAACGGTTGAGGAAGAAGGAAGAAAAATGTCAAATTCTTGAGTTCCATGTAAGTATCTGAGAATCCTTTTGAGAGCTTGACGATGTGAAGCACCTGGGGAGGCTTGAAACCATGCACAAAGACATACGCTGAATTGTATGTCCGGTCTTGATGTCGTGAGGTACAAAAGTGATCCGATCATGCTTCTATATTCTTTTTGACCTACGGGTTCACCATCTTCATCAAGTTCAAGTGTTCTTGCTGTTCCCATTGGTGTCTGAAGAGGCTTGCTTTTGTCTATGTTGAAGCGCCTTAGGATGTCTTTTGTATACTTCGTTTGATGCACAAAGGTACCCTCCTTGGTTTCCTTGATTTGCAGTCCCAAAAAGTATGTGAGTTCTCCCATCATACTCATCTCAAATTCTGAACTCATTATCATTAAAAACTTAGACACAAGATTATGAGAAGCACAACCAAAGATAATATCATCCACATACACTTGAACGAATAATTAGTCATTGCCATGCTTAAGCACAAAAAGAGTTGTATCAACCTTGCCCATAGTAAACCCGTTTTCAAGTAAGAATGTTTTTAACCTATCATATCATGCTCTAGGGGCTTGTTTGAGACCGTACAAGGCTTTGGACAGTTTGTAAACATGATTAGGAAAATCTGAATTTTCAAAACCCGGTGGTTGTTTGACATAAACATCCTCATCTATGTAGCCATTAAGAAAAGCACTTTTAACATCCATTTGATAAAGCTTAAAACCTTTAGATACATGAAAAGCTAAAAAAATTCTTATGGTTTTAATCTAGCAACAGGAGCAAAAGTTTCATCAAAATCTAGACCTTCAACTTGAGTGAAACCTTGAGCAACCAACCTAGCCTTATTTCTAACCACAACCCCATCCTCACTTTGTTTATTTCTAAACACCCATTTAGTTCTAATTAAAGAGTGACCTTGAGGTGGAGATACAAGTTATCAAACATTATTTTCAAAATTTTCTAACTCTTCTTGCATGGCAATAATCCAGGATTCATTAGTGAGTGTGTGTGATATATCTTTGGGTTCAAAAGAAGCAACAAAAGCAGAATGAGCATGAGAGTTTGGATCACAAAACCTGAACCGTGTGACTTGTTCGTGCAAGCTTCCAATAATTTATTGTGGAGGATGACTTTTGAGAACCCGGAGGGGGGTGGACACTTCACAAGCTTCTTCTTCTTCATGCTCATCACAAATCGATGAGCTTGTGACTTGAGGAGAATCTGGACCAACAATGATGGTCGTCGGTGCTGGCTGTGAATCAAAATCAGGAGCTAGAACAATATCATTAGCTGCTGAATTTTTGGGCAGCAGCTCCACCTCTTCCTCATCTGCAACAAAAATGATCTCCCCTGCGGATATGGATCTGGACCTGCAATGTTTGAGCTAGTACCTGGGCTAGCTTCATCAAAAGACACCTCACAAGTCACCACAATTTTGTTAGTGTCAAGTAAAAGCACACGGTAGCCTCTAGTATGAGATGGATAACCAAGAAACATGTCATCAACAGATCTAGGTTCAAATTTATCACAATTACCATGTTTCTTAATAAAGCATTTGCAACCAAAGACCCGAAAGTGTGTAACACTAGGCCTATGTCCAAACCAGATCTCATATGGTGTTTTACCTAGCTTAGTGCGCAAGAAAACACGATTTGAGACATAACAAGCAATTGCAATCGCATCAGCCTAAAATTTTCTAGGAGTTTGATATTCATCAAGCATAGTCCTAGCCATCCCAACTAAGGTTTTGTTCTTTGTTTCTACAACACTGTTTTGTTGAGGTACATATGGTGAAGAAAATTGATGATCTATTCCATCTTCAGCACAAAAGTGATCAAAAGATTGATTTTTGGTTGCGTTATCACTTCTAATCGCTTTTAAAGATCATGGGTGATCAATTGATAATCTAAGAAATAAAGTTCTAAAGTGACTAAAAGCTTCATTCTTAGATGCCATAAAGTAAACCCAAGAGTATCTATAATAATCATCAACAATCACAAGAACATACCATTTACCTCCGAAGGATTGAACACGTGAAGGTCCTACGGTGTCAAGGTGCAAAAGTTGACTCGATTCAGTTGTCATGATCATTGTGAGAGTAGTATGTGAACCTGCAACCATCTTAGCATGTCTACAAGAAGATCACACAATTTCATTGTCCCCTTTAAGCTTAGGCAGCCCACGTATGCGATCAAGAGCACTAACACGCGTTAGATGATCAAAGCCTACGTGACCAAGTCTATGATGCCAAAAATATAAGTTCTTTGAATCATTAGCAACTAGACACTTATGCTTAGAGGAAGACATATCAAAATCAGCTTCAAAAACTCTTCCAAATCGGGACATGTTAAAAATAAGCTCACTATTTGAATTTACAACTTTGTAGCAATTTTTAGTGAAAATTATTTCCAGATTTTCATCTAGCAGTTGTGAAACAGAAAGCAAGTTGTATTTCAAATTCTTAACAAGTGCCACATCCTTCAAAGTGTAGTGATCTTTTACTCTAACGGAACCCTTAGCAATTGTAGGAGTTGAAGAATTATCAGCAAAAGTAACATTCTCTACACGTGACACGAAAGAGAGGGGGATAATCATTCTTTGTTACCGGTCATGTGGCGTGAGCAACCTAAATCCACAATCCAAAATTTCTTCTTCCTCAAGCGTGTAACCTACATAGAAGAACAATACGTCGATGACTCAATATTGGGGTTAGTCAAGAGGCATTTAGGAATCCAGTATTGAGTCACACGACGCCCAACAGGAATAACACGCGAAAATGGAGATAAAACAGCAGGTTTATGAGCCAAAGCTTGAGGATTTTTGTACCCAACTACTGTCCTACGAGATGTTACATGTGTAGCACAAAAAACAGTAGGTTTGGGAGCAAACTTTGCATGTTTTCGACTCATTACAGCAGATTGCATGTTCCTATCATTTGGTTTAGCAAGTGCAGCAAATTTTGCAAGGAAGTTATGAGATCTAGAAATCATTCTTTCCCTTTTCTGTTGTTTAGCTAGTCTATAACAAAAATCTATGACATGACCATCTCTACCACAGTAGGTACAATGAAATTTAACTTTGTGTTCATGTCTAGATGAGCAAACAACATTTTTATTTGAAACTGAATGAGACAACACTCTTGCAGATTTGAAAACCACTTCTTTTTTTTAGGAACTGTTTGAATCAAATCACTTTCTAATGTTCTTACAATTTTAGGTGGATGTGCCCTAGCATGAGCAAGGGAATCAAAACCTAAACCAGTTTTATCATTGCAAGACTTGGAAGAATTCAGCAGCAAGTTTAGGTTCTTATTCCCATTACAAAACCGATCTAATGTCCTATGCATATCATCAAGTTTATTGGACAGATCAAGGCAATTTTCACATGAAGTTTTTCCTTTTAATTTGCAATTGGAACAATATTTAAATTCATGAGAACATAAAGCATTGTTCAATATAGAAATTTCATTCATAGCATCTTGTAGTTTCTTATCAAGATCATCACAAGTAGAACAATGCAACTCAATTGTAGAACAACTAGCATCTTTCAAGTTTTTATCATTAAGTGCAACAAGCTCTTTGTTCTTTTCAATTTCTAACTCAAGTTTATCAAGTGTGGAGGTGTGCACACTTCTTAATGAGGACAATTGTTCATATATTAATTCACATAAGGAACAAGAATCATCACTGGGAATCAAAGATTTCAAACGATTAATTTCATATTCTACTGACTCAATTTTAACAGCATTGTCCCTAAGCTTTTTGTACTTTTTCTTAACTATAACAGTGGCACGAGAAATAGCATATCACATTTCTTCGCAAGTAGGATATACCTCTTCATTGTCATTGTTGTGTTCAGTCTCCTCCATACTTGATCTTGACTTGCCCGCCATGAAGCACAAGTTTGTCAAATCATCTTCATCTTCGTGACTTCCAATGTCCACATCGCTTGATCCAAGTTCTTGAAGTGCGGAGATAAAACTGCTCACCAATTGACGTCCTGTAAAACCGTTCTTTTTCTTCTTATCGTTTGCAGAGGAGTGCTTCGTCCTTGTTTGATTTTCATCCCGGGAAGTAGGACCTGAAAGTTTAGGGCAATCTGAACAAAAATGTCTTGTCTTTCCACATTCGAAACATCGTTGAGATTCGGAGCTTTCTCTCCTTCTAGTTCTAACATTTTGCAATGCTTTTGAGAATCTAGTAGAGAGAAGTACTAGCTCCTCCTCTGGAAATTCCTCAATCTGTTCAAGGGTTAGAGAGGATAACAAAGCAAGTGTACCACAAGATGAAGATTGACCGGAGCTAGGCATGTCACGTTGAGAAACAAAAGCAATAGACTTGTTGAGGTTCTTACGTGATATTATGTCAATTTTATGAGTTTTTAACTTTGAATATAGCACATCTAAAGTAAGTGTACTCATGACAGTAGATTCATGAATACATGTGATTTTCATCTCCAAAATTGACATATCTAATGCACTTAACAATTGCCTAGAATTTTTAGCATCCGAAAAATTAACATTGACACTACGCAAGTTGCTGAGATTTTATTAAAGCGAGCAAAAAGGTCATCAATAGACTCACTGGACTGCATCTCGAAGCACATGTATTCTTTCTTGAACATGTCTTGTCTTACCTCCTTGATCGTGTTAGATCATTCGTGGTAGTCGCAAAGTGCTTTCCACACATCATATGCAGATCGGAGGTGTGCAACACGGTTGAAGTCGCTTTGAGTTAATCCTTGTATGATCAAGTTCCAGGCCTTGTTGTTGTTGTCGACATCTCTCAGATTTGTAGTTGTAACTTGATTGTTTGACGACACTTCGTAAGGCTTGTATACCTTCTCCCATATTGTGAAGCCTTGAGTTTGGATGAAGGCTTCCATAAGTGCCTTCCAGACCTGAAAATCAATACCACTAAAGACACAAGGTTTTGCGGAGTATTTCTCCATGATGATTAGTCAAAATACGTACAAATCACAAAGATTAGAGCACCGTGGCTCTGATACCAATTGTACGATCGAAGAGCACGTGAAAAGCTACCAGAGGGGGGGGTGAATGGTAGATTTAAAAATCTTACACAACAGAAACAATTAAATCCCAACCCCTTCGGCAGAAAAACAATCTGTTAAAGAAATCGTGTGTGAGACTAATATAAATGTGTTTCACCGTGACAAAAATGATATATATCAGAGAGAATCGAGTCACGAAGACGACACAACAAGAACCACTCAAATCCGTTGAGAGAAACTCAAGTTACGATTGAAAGATCAAACAAATGTCAATTTGTCCTACTCGAGAAAAACAATTCTGGAATGCTGCAAAGAGACTCGTGTATATCAGAAACCACAAATCAAATGACCGTGAAATTTTGAAAGATGATAGATAATCAAGTTTTGAAGATAACCCAAAAAGAATCAAATCAATTGGATCTGTAGAACTCGAGTTATGATAAAACCACCGAAGAAAGGTAGTGCTGTGCAGAAACTTGACGAGAAAAACTTGTCGGACGAACAAGGCACAAAAGTTCCTTTAAACTACGATCTTTATTCAATAGAACACAAGAGGAACAGCCCCAAAGTTGTCCACCACGAGCTCTAGCCTCCCTTGCTTATATAACCAGCCCTTAGGCCAACCCAATCTCAACTAGGACTCTAATCCTACTCAAATCACGAATCGAAACTTTCTATAACTTCTTAGGACTCTTCTATACGCAGATAGAAGCAATATTAAGACTTCAAAACTCCTTATGAACGTATCCCACATTCCTAAAACAACACAAATTCGTGACCCACATGAAATCCTAACATAACCAGCTCAAATCTTTCAAAATTTGAGTCAAACCCGACTCAGCCGCAACCTGAGTCCATAACCTAGTCGGTTGGACCTTTCCGACCAATTCTTTATGTCCACATCTCTTCATCACGTCTCGGAACCATGTAGACATGTCCATGCACTCCTTGCACACGTGCAAACATCTTCCAACGACATCCACGATATCTTCATATGCATTGTTCTTGATTCAAACATGATGTGCGACCTCCCGATCAACTCAACCACAATTCCTCCCGAACTTGGTTGTTGAACTTCATCTTTTCCCTAAGACTAGTTCAATAGATCTCATCACCAGTCATGTCTTGAAGTCAAGCAACACCTGCACATGAATAAACAACCAATACTTCTGAGCACAAGTTTTCGACTTGACTCACGTTAGTTCCAAAACTAAAACATCTTACGTGAGCACCTCACATAAGCATGTTGCAAAACATAGCAAAATGATATCAACCATAACCACCAAAACACACTAAAAACTTAGAAATCTTTACATCAATGAATACTAAGCAATCTTTCCATCAACGTAAAGCAAGTATAGATCATTGCAAGATAAAAGCAGAACCACTGCAATCAAGCACCGGATCTTGCCAAAGCTAACCGAACCTTGAACTGGAGCTTACCAAAGCTAGCAGGACCTAGCGCCGGAGCTAACCAAAGCTAGTCGGACCTTGATGATAAAGGTGTTTTGGTAGTATTCAAAACTTTTATCGTCATAGCCAATGTATTCATCACACATAGGTCTCACAGTACCAAGGAATTGTACTACATCCTGAGCATCTAGTTGCTCAAGCTTGGTCTCTTTGAGACAGAGGATAGTCAGATTGACATCTTGAACCATAATATGGACTACCTCACGTCTTGCCGGAGAATTTATACCTCGGACATTCCAACTCATAATTTTGAAGTCGGTAGCCATTAACAACGATAAAGGACAACATTAACCCAAGATACATAGGGAACGGTGCAGGGAACCCATCGTCCTCAACCAAGGTTGCTCCCACCTTGCGACCCCGATTGAGCAGCCCATACAATAAATTTATTGTGCTGCCATCTCAATGACCCCATTGAGAACTGAAGCTAAGGAAACAAAGACAGGGGGGCTGAAGAACACACACTTCGCACTAACATGGAAACTAAGTTTTCGACACACTTTGGCATCAGGAGCAAGTCAAGCAGCAGCTTGTTCTAGCACTAGTGTTGCTGCCGCAACAAGCATGTGCGCATTGGCTAAACCAGAGAGGTGTCGGATAGCCTGGATCGCATTCTGAGAGAGAGGCGACTCATACAAATCTTCGTATCTGCGCTTGGCCTCTTCTCCAGCCTCCTCACCAGGATTCGCTAGATCGAGTTGGCGGATCAAGCGACAGGTTGCCCGAAGGGCCACTGGAATGACTGAAGGTTGGTCTGCCTGCCACTGACTCTACTGGGAGGGCTCAGCGGATATAGAACGAGCTCGTTGCCGTTGCTTGCCTGGTGCAGGTGGCGGGAGAGGAAGAAGCGCAGGAGCAAGATATTTGAAAAGTTGAGTATTGTATGGGTTGGTGGTCTCCACTGCAGTCTCCCTCTGGGCCGTTGGAGATTCACCCGGAGATAAGGTCCTCAAGTGGTGGGCCGGACTCGTGTCTCCAACAGGTTGGTTAGACGGCTGGCCAACAAATGGCGACATATTTTGAATGGAATGGATCCCTTCAAGGAGCTGCAGAGTCTGGGTGTTGTCTAACGCTGGGACCGATGAGGCTTGAGTCTCAGTTGTCAGCTTAGACTGCAGGCTGAACTTGGACTGTTGTGGAAGAAGCTCAACAATCATCGGGTCCGGCCAATCTCAACAAGCTCAACAAGCATAAGCCCCAAAACCACGGACTTGTCCATTTTAGTCCGGACCAAAAGGTCCTGATTGAGATCGGACTAGTCCGCTCCGGGTGCGGACTAGTCCGGATTGGTGATAGTTAGGTGCTTCAGCGACTAAGTCTAGGAGGCCGGACTAGTCCGCCCTGGGGGTCGGACTAGTCCATGGTCTCCAGACTAGTTCGTTTTCACACAGAACAAAAGGTTCTGTGTGATATCGGACTAGTCCGGTCTGAACCGGACTAGTCCGTTTTGAAGTGACCGTTTGAATTTGAAGTTTGGCGGGTAGCGTGACGATTTCCGCGCAGTGCGACAGTTGTCAGGGACGTCAGTGGTCCCAAAGGCCGGACTAGTCTGGGCCCTAGGCCGGACTAGTCCGCCCATCTGTTGAAGTCAGCAGTATGGGTTGGGAACCTCTATAAATAGAGGACCCCTGGGTTCATTTGAACAAACACTTGATAACTTTGAAACCCTAGCGCCGCCACAACAAACTTTGAGCCTCCAAAAGCATCCTTTTTGCCTACCTTCCCTCTAAAACTAATTCTTGTGTGGATTAGGGTTTGGTGAGGTGAAGAAGAGGAAGAACACCGCTCTAGGCTCTCGGTTTGATCTCTTGCACTTGTTGAATCTTTGTGATCTGCGGCTTGAGTTGTTCTTTGTGATTTGTAATCATATTTGTGGTGGGAGCCTTAGATTGTGAGAAGTCCCAACGAATCTTGTATTCACCCTTGTGATAGTGGAGAACCAAGTTAGGCCCATGTGGTAAACTTGGTGAGGGAAGGGTTATTGAACTGGGTCCTTCGTGGGCTCCTCAACGGGGACGTAGATTCCTTTGTGGGATCGAACCTCGGAATAAAATCTTTGTGTCCCTTGTGTACTTCGCTTTCACTTATCGCACATTGCTT
Source organism: Tuctoria greenei (assembly GCA_036927565.1). NCBI lineage: Eukaryota > Viridiplantae > Streptophyta > Magnoliopsida > Poales > Poaceae > Tuctoria > Tuctoria greenei. The sequence continues at coordinate 17,777,033 of JAYESD010000006.1, forward strand.
CTAGGGTTAGCTTTACCGTTTTTGTTCATCACTCTTATTTCATTGTGATCCTTAGCCTCATACCTGCTCCATAACTTGTTAAGGTTCACTAAATCATTCCAACATACTTTGCATCACAAGAATACAACTAAAACTTGTTAGAAACCCTTTTTAGGTTTTCCCTGCAGGTGGACCGGACTAGTCCGCCCCTGCACCGGACTAGTCCGCCCTCCTGAGTACTTATCTCGTTTTATTAAGTCATTTCAGGTTGATTAGCCTATTCACCCCCCCCCCCTCTAGGAAACTTTCAATTGGTATCAGAGCAAGGACTCTCCCAAAGAGTCTAACAACTCGGAGAGAAGATGGCCGGAGTGGGGTATGACGAAGTCTCGACCAATGAGATCCAAGCAACCCAAGAGGATATGATTGTCTACCAGGACAAATCAACGGATGACGAAGAGACTCGCCAACTCAAGGAGAAACTTTGAGAGAAGTTGAGGATTCCAAAGGTTGACACTTCAACCTCCACAACGAGTGGCACGACCAACTACAACCAACAAGGCTACAACTATGAACGCCTTGTCTCCAACAACCACTACCTTTCCATTCCTTTGGGGAAGCCTCCCCAATTTGATGGAACCGACTACGGGATGTGGAAGCACAACATGAAGATCCATCTCGTGTCACTCAACCCCTCTTTATGGCAAATTGTATTGACCGGGGTGTATATCCCGAAGAATGAAGAAGACATCACTCCGGAGCAAGCCGTGCTCCTTCACCGCAATGCCCAAGCGCCCGGAGTGATCATCTCGTCTATCTCAAGAGATGAGTTCAACCGAGTAGATGGATTTGAGGTGGCCAAGGATATTTGGGACACCCTCAAGACAGCTCATGATGGCAACCGAGTCGTGAAGGAAGCAAAGATTGAGCTCATTGAAGGAGAGATCGGGAGGTTTGCCATTATGGATGGTGAATCTCCCCAGGATATGTACAACCGCCTAAAGCTACTCATCAACAAGAGTAGATATTATGGCTGCACCAAGTTTACGGACCACGAGGTGGTGAAGAGAATGATTCGGGCATTCATGTCTAGAAACATCTCTCTTTGCTCCATGATTAGAGAAAGTCCGGGGTTTGCTCAAATGACCCCGGAGGAGGTCCTAGGAAGGATCATCAACCACAAGATCATGGAGAAGGAGGCACTCTTCTAAAACGACCTCCAAAGGTTCACCGCCTCAAAGATGAAGGATGTTGCACTCAAAGCGACATCCTCCTCAAAAGAGCAAGACGAGGATGATGAGGAGAGTCTCGACACAGATGAGGAAGAGGCCCTCTTCATCAACAACTTAAAAAGGATGATGAGGAGAAGAAAAGGAGGATACAAGCATGAGAGCAAGGGCAAGGAAAAAGCGAAGCCCAAAACAAAGAGGGCTTGCTACAATTGTGGCGAGTACGGGCACTTCATTGTGGATTGCCCACATGAAGAGGGCAAGAAGAAGAAGGAGGGCAAGCCTCAAGAAAAGAAGTTCTACAAGAAGAAGAGGCCCTCCGGTCATGCTCACTTAGGCAAAGAATGGGACTCTAACGATGATTCCTCCTCTGAAGACGAGGATAAGGTGGTAACCATAGCCATCGGGAGGAGATCCAAGGGAAGCAAGCTTTTCCCAAACCTCTACGACCACAAGCCAACTTGCCTCATAGCAAAACAAGGAAGGAGAAAGGTTACTTATAACTCATACTCTTCCATATCTTCTCATGATGATTTTGATAGTGCTAGTGAAAACGAACACATGCTTAAGGACATAAGTAAGAGCACTTTGCGTAGAATGAAATTGCTCTCGGATAAAATTTTTGAGAAAGAGGAGCTCATAGATAGGCAAGAGGGCATGCTTATCCATGAAAAGGAGAGATGTCAAGAGCTCATTGAGCTCCTTGAGCTTGAGAGAGAGAAGAGCAAGGCATTAGAGCATGAACTTGCTCTAAGCAAGAAAACATGCTCAAGTCTTGAGGAGACAACCATTGAGCTCAAGGACGAACTTAACAACATGGCAAAAGTTAACAAGATCCTTGAGACTCAAGTTGAGTCCCTCAAGACTAATGTAGCCTCTTCCTCCAAAAGTTAATCCTCCTCAAAGGTTGCATCCAAAGCAATATCTACTTGCAAATGTTCTAACTTGATCCTTAAATTAAAGGATGAGCTTAAATTGACTCAAGGCAAACAAGCACTCAAGGGTGGCATCTTTGACAAAGAGAAGGTGGTGTATGCACGAAGTGCATACACCAACACAAGACCTCCCTATGTCAAGGATGGTCTTGGTTATACTAGAGGTGGAAAGCAAAATGCTAAAACCTCCAAGTGTGGCAAAGACTTGATTGTCTTTCTCAAGGGAAGCTCATCCCCAACTAAAATTGGGAAGAATACTTCAACTAGCACTAAAATGCCTAAATCTAAACCACATCCTCTCTTTCATGATTTTGATGCATCTTATGTTTTAATGAGGAACAAGTATGACAAAGTATATGCTGGATATGTTGGGCCACTCCGCAAGAGCCCCAAGCCTTGTGTGTGGGTGCCCAAGTGTCTCACTACTAACATCAAAGGACCCAACTCCGTTTGGGTATCTAAAATGAAGGCATAATCTTGTTTTGTAGGCATACTCCTCCGGTGGATCCAAATGGGTGCTCGATAGTGGATGCACCAACCACATGACCGGAGAGAGAAAGATGTTTGTGGAGTATGAAGAAAACGATGATCCAAGTGAAAGGATCTTCTTTGGGGACAATAGCCAAGGGAAAATCCTTGGCTCTGGTAAAATTGCTATTTCTCCCCAACATACTCTTTCTCACGTTTTGCATGTTGATTCTTTAGATTATAACCTATTGTCGATATCGCAACTATGTGACAAGGGTTATAACTGTGTTTTTACTAATGAGGGTGTGAGCGTCCTTAGAAGAAGTGATGACTCAATCACTTTTAAGGGTGTGCTCAAAGGAAAGCTTTATCTTGTGGATTTTACCGCGGATAAAGCCTAACTTGACACATGCTTAATGGCGAAAACCAACATGGGATGACTTTGGCATAGAAGGCTAGCCCATGTTGGGATGAGGAACTTACAAAAGCTTCTTAAGGGCGAGCACATCTATGGCTTGAAAAATGTTGTGTTTGAAAAAGATAGGCCATGTAGCGCTTGCCAAAGCGAGGAAGCAAGTGGGAACTTGACACCCCTCCAAGAACATCATGACAACGACAAGACCTTTGGAACTGCTACACATGGACCTTTTCGGACCAATAACCTACATTAGCATTGACGGTAACAAATATGGTCTTGTTATTGTTGATGATTTTTCTCGTTTCACTTGGGTATTTTTCTTACATGATAAGGGTGAGACTCACGGTGTCCTCAAGAGGTTCTTAGGAGAGCTCAAAATGAGTTCGTCTCAAGAATCAAGGCTATTAGAAGCGACAACAGCACCGAGTTCAAGAGCACTCAAGTGGAAGAGTTCTTGGATGAGGAGGGCATCAAGCATGAATTTTCCGCCCCCTACTCCCCTCAACAAAATGGGGTGGTGGAACGGAAGAATAGGACACTCATAGAGATGTCAAGGACGATGCTTGATGAGTACAAGACATCGGACCGGTTTTGGACCGAGGCGGTTAACACCGTTTGCCACGCCGTCAACCGATTGTACCTCCACCGCCTCCTTAAGAAGACCCCCTACGAGCTTCTAGTTGGTAAGAAACCCAATGTCTCTTACTTTCGTGTCTTTGGGAGCAAATGCTATATTCTCAACAAGAAGCCTAGGACTTCGAAGTTCGCTTCAAAGTCTGATGAAGGTTTCTTGCTTGGTTATGATTCAAACACTCATGTCTATCGTGTCTTCAACAAATCCTTCAGAATTGTTGAAATAGCACGTGACGTGGTGTTTGATGAAACTAATGGCTCCCAAGTGGAGCAAGTTGATCAAAGTGTGTTAGATCAAGAAGATTATCCACAAGAGGCTCTTAGAAGGATGGCACTTGGAGATATTCGCCCACAAGAACAACCTCAAAACTCAAGTGACCAACCACAAGATGATGGAAGTCATCCCCCACGTGATCAAGTTGAAGTAGGACAAGTGGCACCTCAACATGATCAAGAAGATGAAAGTCAAGATGGAAACATACATCAAGGGGGAGACCAAGAAGAAGAAGAGGATGATGATGACTCAAGAGTTCAACCTCCACATCCTCGTGTGCATCAAAGTGTTCAACGGGATCACCCCGTTGACAACATTCTAGGAGACATTACAAAAGGGGTAATCACTCGTTCTCGTGTTGCTAACTTTTGTAAACATTACTCCTTTGTCTCTTCTTTGGAGCCCCATAAAGTTGAAGACGCATTGAGAGACCCGAATTGGGTGGTGGCCATGCAAGAGGAACTCAACAACTTTGAGAGAAACAAAGTTTGGGAGCTTGTCAAGCGTCCACAAGCAAATGTTGTGGGCACCAAGTGGGTGTTCCGCAACAAGCAAGATGAGCATGGCGTGGTGACAAGGAACAAAGCACGACTTGTGGCCAAGGGGTACTCACAAGTCGAAGGTTTGGATTTCAATGAAACCTTTGCCCCCGTAGCTAGGTTAGAGTCAATTTGTATATTACTTGCCTTTGCTACTCACCATGATTTTAAGCTTTACCAAATGGACGTCAAGAGTGTGTTCCTAAATGGCCCAATCAAGGAGGAAGTCTATGTGGAGCAACCACCGAGCTTTGAAGACCAAGACTTCCCAAACCATGTCTTCAAATTGCGTAAGACTCTCTATGGCCTCAAACAAGCTCCTAGATCTTGGTATGAGTGCCTTAGAGACTTCTTGATTCAACATGGTTTTAAGATAGGAAAAGCTGATTATACTCTCTTTACAAAGCACTTTAATGATGATCTCTTTGTGTGCCAAATATATGTCGATGACGTCATATTTGGTTCTACTAACAAAGTGTTTTGTGATGAGTTTCTAATATAATGATAGAGAGATTTGAGATGTCCATGATGGGGGAGTTGAAGTTCTTTTTAGGTTTCCAAGTCAAGCAACTCAAATAAGGCACGTTCATAAGTCAAACAATGTACACTCAAGACATATTAAAGAAGTTTGACGTGGACAAGACCAAACCCATCAAGACTCCAGTGGCAACTAATGGACATCTAGACCTCAACGAAGATGGTCCAAGTGTGGACCAAACGGTATATCGTTCTATGATTGGTTCCTTATTATATCTTTGTGCATTTAGACCCGATATATGCTTAGTGTGTGTATGTGTGCACGTTTTCAAGCTGCACCTAAGGTGTGTCATTTGACCGTCGTCAAGAGAATTCTTAGATATTTAGTTCACACACCTAGCCTAGGACTTTGGTACCCCAAAGGATCCAAGTTTAACCTCATTGGCTACTCCGATGTGGATTACGCGGGGTGCAAAGTTGATAGAAAGAGCACATCCGGGACATGTCAATTCTTGGGTAGATCTTTAGTGTCTTGGTCCTCCAAGAAACAAAACTCCATTGTTGTTTCCACAGCCGAAGCGGAGTATGTCGCAGCCGGAAGTTGTTGTGCAAAACTTCTTTGCATGCGACAAACTCTAAGGGATTATGGTATAAACTTGCGCCATATTCCGCTCCTATGTGACAATGAGAGCGCCATCAAAACAGCCCATAATCCAGTTGAGCATTCGAGGACAAAGCACATCAATATTAGGCATCACTTCTTGAGAGATCATTCCTTGAAGGGGGATATAGTGATTTCCCATGTAAGAACCGAGAACCAACTAGCCGATATATTCACCAAGCCCCTAGATGAGAAGCGCTTTTGTGAGCTTAGGAGTGAGCTCAATATCTTAGATTCTCGAAATGTGGCTTGAAACATGCACATCTGAATGTTTACTTTGAATCTTATTCAAAAGAATGTATGTGTTTGAGAAATTCTTCTCTATCTCAATTTTCTTCAAAATATTTGAAAAAACTATTGACTTTGTGAGTTATGGTCATAGTTTGATTTTTGATTGCTTACTGACCATATTCATAAAATTTTGTTGTGCCAATATGTCCAAAAGGATCATCAATAGTGGCTAAAACTCAAATATATATGTTTTCAGCCTTGTAGGACCGGACTAGTCTGCCCTGAGGCCGGACAAGTCCGGATCTGGACTAATCCGGGTCTGGTCCGCTGACCGGACTAGTCCGCCCCCCATACTGTACTAGTCCAGCCCCTGGGGACTTAAACCCCCAGGTGGCGGCCGACCCCTCCTCTTCCTCCCATTTGCTTTTCTCTCTTCCACGCGCGCAACTCCACACGCATTAAGCGATTTTCACTTTTCTCCACCAAAAATCGTTTCCAATCTGTGCATTGGAAGCCCCAGAGGTGTGGGAGACTTTTCCCAATCACTCCCGACGCGACCCTTCCTCGATCTTGTCGATTCGTCAAGATTCGAAGAGGTACCCCTCCTTTTTCAAAAACCTACCTCATTCTTGATTCATAGGGTTTTTGATAGGTCCCTCTTCATTAAATTTGTTCCTAGTATCCTTCTGATCATAGCCTAGGAGTATTGCGACTTGATTCAATGATTTCTCGAAAAATCGTTAGGGTTAGGGTTTATCCTGTGCAACCCGGACTAGTCCGGTGCCAGGCGGACTAGTACGCCCGCGGACTAGTCCGGTGTACACAGGACAAACTCCAACTTTGACTGTTTCTCGTGATTTCTTTCGCAATATTCCACTTTCCTGACCTTCTATCTTATGCCTTCTTCCCGTTTCAGCAGCAATGGCAGCTCCTCGACGATCCACTTCTACCCCCACTGACCCCGAGTGGGAAGCGGAGCAGATTCACCTAGGTGAGGAATGGGCAAGGGCAAAAGTTGAGGCTGCTAAGAAGCACCTCGAGCGGCAAGAGAGAGAAAAAGCGACAAAGAAACAACAAGTCAGGGCCGCATCTACGGCCTACAATGAATATGAAGCAATGGCTCATGCCATTGAGGAGTCCCGCAAGGAACTCCGCAAGAAGAAGTGAGAGGAGCGCGAGGCTCACAACTCTCAGGCTGTCGCAGCACAAGTCTCCAGAAGGAAGAGACTTGTGACCATGGGAGAGAAAGAAAGGGGCAAGGAGCAAGCCCAAGAACAAGTTGCCGAACGTCGGATCGAGAGAGATCCGAAGAAGGGCAAGGCCCCGGCTCCTGTCGAGCCCAAGAAAAAGAAGCCCTCTGTGAAGGTTCCGGCTAAGAAGGCCAAGGGTGTGATCATAAAGGAGAAGGGGCAGGCCAAACCTATTGGTCCCTTGGAAGTTCACACTCCAGAAAGGAACCCTAATCGGCAGCGTGAGTTGGTTGCAAATGTCTTCCATGGGAAAGGAGCAAACAAGGCAAGGAAATTGTGCACTGAAAGAGTCTACAAGTATGAAAGGAGCACCGCCGACCCAAGGTTCTGGTGCGACTTTCATTGTGACTATTACCGTCTGGTCTACCAGGCAATGAAGAAGCCAGTAATTGAAGCTCATTGTGTTGACTGAGACTATATGGCCCAGAAGAAACACTCTGCTTTTGATGCGGTTATTGAGGCAGCTGAGCGTCATGAGCTCAAGAGCATAATGGGGTTCAAGTACAACTGGAATGTTGAGGTCATCCTATAGTTCTACTCCACTATCTACTTCACCACTCAAGGTGATAGACGGATCATTTGGATGACTCATGGGGAGCAATACTCAGTCACCTTTGCAGAGTTTGCCAAGATTCTCCGATTTGAGGCCCATTTGGACCGTGAGATCATTATTTCTAACCTCAAGGCCATAGACAGAGATGAGCTGGCCTACATGTATCCCAGTCATGTTCAATATGATGTCGGGCATGATCGCAACATCAAGCCCTTCTATAGCATCCTGAACAGGATTCTGAGGAGGACAATAGCACCCAAGGATGGTGATGCAGGGGTGATCCAAGGAAGCCTAAGGCACCTGTTGCTTCTTATTGATGGTGATGAGAAGTTCAACTTAGTTGACTACATCTTCGATGACATCTTCAACATCTTGCATACCCCTAACCGTGCATGTGGGTATGCACCATACATCATGTGTCTCATTGAGAAGGTGGCGGGCTTGACCTTTGTCAAGGATGTGACTCATCGCCCACTTCATCCTCAGATGCCACCCTCAGTGTCGCCTCCTCCGCGCCGGAAGAATGCGGAGCCTCCCTCTCACTCTGCGATGCCAGCACCTCACCCCGTGGCACCTCCTTCTCCGCCTCCGCCTAAGTCAATGAGTGCTTTCTTCAAGTGCTTCAAGGCTATCTTCACCTCCTGACGGAAGCAAGAAATCTGGAATCAACGGGCACACAAGCGCCAAGAGAAGTACCTCAAGGCAGTGTGTGACAAGCTTGAGGTCTCCATGTCTTCTCCGGAGGAGAGTGACGGAGAGATCACTCCGTTCTCCGACTTCACCGCCGACGAGCTCGCCCAGCTCCAAGTGTACGGGAGCTCTTCCCGGGCAGCTCCCTCGGCACGGGTCTCTGACGACGACGACGACCAGGACTTCAAGGACCCGGAGGCCACGGAGAGCGACACCGATAATGAGGCGGGCGATAGTGAGGAGGATGATGACTAGTTGATAGGCCTTGTTGTTCCCCTCTTCTTTTCCTTTTTGGTGTCTTGATGCCAAAGGGGAAGAGTTAGATGGGGAGAGTTAGATGGGGAGAGTTAGATGTGGGGAGAGTAGCACCTTATTTTGGATCCTTGAACATGTTGCACTTCTTATTGTAATATTTATGTCATTCAAATGTTTAAATTTGTGCAAGACTATGTTTTGGTTGTTTAATACCAATATGATGCTTTGAATAACTATCTTTTGATCATATTCATATTTAATATGTCTTGTCATAAATGTTGAGCACAACACGTAGGCACCCCACCATAACGTGTGTATGTATGAAGGACTTCCTCAATCTTATTTTCATGATGCATTCATTAAGGGGGAGTCACTCATACACCCGCACGTTATGAAAACCAAAATTTATACTCGTATATGTGAATACTTAATGTGTTGTCATCAATCACCAAAAAGGGGGAGATTGAAAGTGCATCTAGGATCCCCGTGGGTTTTGGATGATTGATGACGACAATTAAGTAACTAATAAGCTCAGTGATCTTAAGCACAGGTGTGGACTCAAGCGGAAACACAAACCCTCAAAAAGGAAAAGGATGAAAATGGCAATGTCGACTCGAAAAGAAGAAACTAGGGTTTCTAGCGTGTCAAGTTTAGACTAGCCATATGTGTATGAGGATGTGTGCGTAAAGTGCATTGATATCAAGTTGGGAGCTCAAAGCAATTTAGAGATCAAAACCTATTGATAGAAGAGAGTTGGAGAAGTCTGGCAGGAGTGGCCAGACTAGTCCGTGCAGGTGGCCGGACTAGTCCGCTCCTGGCCGGCCAAGTCCGTTTTCAGCCGGACCAGAAGGGTCTGACTGAGTTCGGACTAGTCCGTAGTGGGACGGACTAGTTCGGGTAGTCATGAAGTGGGTTTTCGGGACTAAGTCCCAAAACCACAGACTTGTCCATTTTAGTCCGGACCAAAAGGTCCTGACTGAGATCGGACTAGTCCACTCTGGGTGCAGACTAGTCTGGATTGGTGAGAGTTAGGTGCTTCAGCGACTAAGTCTGGGAGGCCGAACTAGTCTGCCCTGGGGGCTGGACTAGTCCGTGGTCTCCAGACTAGTCCGTTTTCACACGAAAGAAAAGGTTATGTGTGAGATCGGACTAGTCCGGTCTGGACCGGACTAGTCCGTTTTGAAGTGACCGTTTGAATTTGAAGTTTGTCAGGTAGCGTGATGATTGCCGCGCAGTGCGGCAGTTGTCAGGGATGTCAGTGGTCCCAAAGGCCGGACTAGTCCGGACCCTAGGCCGGACTAGTCCGCCCATTTGCTGAAGTCAGCAGTATGGGCTGGGAACCTCTATAAATAGAGGACCCCTAGGTTCATTTGAACAAACACTTGAGAACTTTGAAACTTTAGCGCCGCCACAACAAACTTCGAGCCTCCAAAAGCCTCCTTCTTGCCTACCTTCCCTCTAAAACTAATTCTTGTGTGGATTAGGGTTTGGTGAGGTGAAGAAGAGGAAGAACACCGCTCTAGGCTCTCGGTTTGATCTCTTACACTTGTTGAATCTTTGTGATCTGTGGCTTGAGTTGTTCTTTGTGATTTGTAATCATATTTATGGTGGGAGCCTCAGATTATGAGAAGCTCCAACGAATCTTGTATTTACCCTTGTGATAGTGGAGAACCAAGTTAGGCCCGTGTGTTAAACTTGGTGAGGGGAGGGTTGTTGAACCCAGTCCTTCGTGGGCTCCTCAACGGGGACGTAGATTCCTTTGTGGGATCGAAACTTGAGATAAAATCCTTGTGTCCCTTGTGTACTTCGCTTTCACTTATCGCACATTGCTTCTAGGGTTAGCTTTACCATTTTTGTTCATCACTCTTGTTTCATTGTGATCCTTAGCCTCATACCTACTCCATAACTTGTTAAGGTTTACTAAGTCATTCCAACATACTTTTCATCACAAGAATACAACTAAAACTTGTTAGAAACCCTTTTTAGGTTTTCCCTACAGGTGGATCGGACTAGTCCGCCCCTGGACCGGACTAGTCCGCCCTCCTGAGTACTGATCTCGTTTTATTAAGTCATTTCAGGTCGATTAGCCTATTCACCCCCACTCTAGGCAACTTTCAAGGGTGCGGCCCCTGCGGGTGGGGATAGAGTCGGCCGCAACGCTGTGGCGACCATGATGCCCGTGCCGGGGCCCATGGTCCTTCGAAGAGCGACGAGCATCCGACTGAGGGTGCCGAGGAGGGAGGGAGGAGCGCCAGCTTCTTCCATAGTTGGACTTGTTGCCCCTGTCATCATCGTGATGGTCGCATCTGCAACGGTTGTTGACATAGTGACAAGAACTGTCTAGGCGCACGCTATGAGGAGCAGGCTGGTTGTCCGGAACGCCGCGTGTCCAGACAAATTTATGGTGAAACGGGTATTCCCTCTCCTCCAAAGGTTGTCGCGCCCTCCAGGGGGGACAGTCAAAGTACTTGGCCAGGTGAAGGAACAACTCTACTTTGCTTCCAAGCGGTGACTCAAGCACACCAGTTTCATCATTGTTGTGTGTCGCGCGCTCAAGGAAGAACATGGCAATCTTCATGCAAGGGAGGAGGTTTGGATTTTCCACCCAAGCCCAAACGTTGAATGGCCCATCATTGTCCTGGAGGACTGAGCTCTCATCCAAACGATCGAGGATACAAGTATCCCCAAGGATTTGCCTAATGCCATCAACAGACCAAGCAAAGAGTGGAAGATGCTCTACAAACACGTGGACAAGGAAATGTCAGGGTGTGGACTTGGGAGGCGGTTGCCAGAGCTGGGAAACAAAAGATGAGTCGTCGACAGTTACATGGCGAGCACGAAGAACACTCAAACACTGGACACCAAGTCAAAGCGCAGGAGGAAGGCATTAGGTCGAAGAACAGATGCAACAAAATTGTGAGGCGAGATGCCCAGTTGTTCATTGATAGCGGTCTAGACATCGGTCACTGAGGCACTGTGGCAGGGAGCATTTGCAAAAAGAATAAGGGCACGAGCACACAACTTATCATACTCGACGGACATGACCGGCCCAACAACAACTGCTACGAAGCCAAGGGGCGGACGGCCTAGAGGGAACCCATGAGTGTATGCTTGGTCACCCGTCATTCCAGGGCAGTGACGAGAAACCACAACAACAAAGGAAGGTGGTGGTGAGACGGTGCGCTAGCGATCAGGAAGAGGAGGAAATGAGAGGCGATCACGGATGGAAGGCTTGTGGAAGGTGATGCACGAATGGATGGGGGGCGCGACTAAGAAGAAATAGATCTAGTGGAGGACTTGTAGATCTTGCAAAGTGACCGGGACCCCAACATTTGATGCAACGTTTGAAATCTGGTGCTAGACGGCGAAAACAGCGTCCTCTAAGGAGACTCTTGAAGTCCGACCCAAAGCTATTCTAGAGAGAAGAGGAAGCCTTGATGCGAGAGCCGAAGGAGTCAGAGATTTGAGAAGGCAAGACAACTGTCCTTTTTGCGATGCAAGAAGTAGAGGAGCTTCATCTCGAGAAACAATTGAAGGCTTCAGTTGAGGCTAGAGAGGGGCGACAGCTTCAATGAATGAGCGATGAGCAACTTTGAAGCGCTGTTTCTGCTTGGAGGCGAAGACTGACCCGACGGGTTGCTGCTGTGGAGTAGCGGGGGAAGGAAGTTGATGGCGCCGCTGGGACTTTGGAAGAACCAATTGCCACTCTTTGTGAAACTCTGCTGGAAGATTGGTCGCTGCAACTCAGGATCCAAATTTCATATGGCAGACGGCGACGCAAGCTTCGCTTGACGTCCTTCAAAGAGGTCTCGCCGAAGTCCACTAGGATCGGGAGGGGGGGGGACCCGGAGCTCTGCTGCGAATCCAAACCCAGCCGAGGCGGACCGAACATCGGGCTTTCCAAGTTGCCCAAAGGAAGCATATCAATTAAGTCCAGAGTGAGAAGTGACGGGGACGTACCGGGCAACTGGGGCGAAGTTGGGGTGAGTAGATGCGGCCAGGCTTGCCGTCTTCGAGAGGGCTATCCTCCTCCAGATCTGAGTCGCCGACCTCCTCAGAGAGCAAAGGCAACAGAGAGGAGTTCTTGTCTGCTTCATCTTCTGGCGATGCCGATGGGCTGCACGGGAGAGAGAAAGGGGTGCAGGGCGCATCACAAGAGGTGCTGGAGGGTGAAGGGCGGGAGAGGAGGACGAGGTGGTTAGAAGCCCGCTGGGAGGGGGTGGATAGGCTGATAGGGGTGGCGCAGCCGCCGGCCAGGAGGCAGGGGCGCACTCTCTCTCTCTAGCTCACTCATTTCGGTCGATCCCGGCTCCAAACCTAAAAATCACTTTTTCGTGCTCCCGTTTCATCGGCGGACCACTAATCTCTATTGTGCCCGCTGCTTGAGAATTCAGAGCATTGGCAATGCCTTGATTGTCAATTAGAAACAGTGTGACCCTTAGCCTGTTTGCATTAATCCGAGACTATAGTTGTTACTCCCTCTGTCGATTTAGGTTTAGTCAAATCTGTTTTGGGGCAATAAATTTTGTAATTCAACCGGGTGACATTTATAGATTAATCACGGAAAATATTTTTATGATATATAATTTGTATAATATCAAAGTTAATCAAATTTATAGAAATCATTATCTAGAGATAGATTTGACCGAAATTAAATGTAAACTTATTATTAGATGGAGTAGCAGGCAGAGCACATCTGGAGTGTGCATGATAAGGTACGTGAGCTGGATGCACGCACAAGTGGCAGCGTCCTGAGCCTGCGGCAACGACATGCAGGTGCAGCCAATTAGCAACCAAGTCGGGAGCATTCCTCAGTACAGCGCACTGCCTGACAGTCGATGCAAGAAGCATTATACTGTGCTCTGGTAGCAACATACATGGGGCGGGAAACTCCATTTTTGGGTAGCCTGAGCAGCTGTATCATCAGTCATCACTATATAGTCCGATTATCCCAAGAGATGTCACCGTTGTTCTTCCACGAAATGAAACGGGGACGGTGGGTGTTATTCAGCTGTTGTCACTCCACGGAAATAATGGGCCGAAATTGCCGAGCGAAGTTGATCAGTTGTCCGTACACATAATAAAAGTGCAACAAAGGAAAAACAAAGCATACTGAAACTTAACAGGAGTAAGCGCCCGTGGCACGGAAGGTGGCTGTCCAAGAGTTCAGTTCGTTACCTGCACTACACGCGCACGGGAACCACAGCTCCCGCGAAATGGGACAATGCAACCACTGTTAAGGGTGGACAAAAAAAACCGAACCTGAATCTGAAAAATCCCGAAACTGAACTCGAATAACCAAAAAACCGTAAACTGAATGCATTTTTCGGGTAAAGAATCTCAAAACCCGAATTAATTTTGAATAATTCAGGAAATAGGATCTGGTACCCGAAATTACATGGATCGATTTTCTGCATGCTGAAATTTTAGTTTTGTTGCTGAAATATCAATTTAGTTTTAGATTTGGTTGTTGTATTTTGTACATAATTTAGCATTGCACTGAATTTATTATCCTGTTGAAAACTGAAATATTGCTGAAACTGAAAAGAAATTGTGCTCAAATGCTGCTGAGCGTTTATTTTTTTTCTATTAAATACTCCTGAATTCAAAATTATATTTGTTTGGAATATTGTATTGCTATAATATGATTGTTTTAGATGTTATTTTGACTTTTTGGGTGATGTATTTCAGATTTCGGGAAATTTGGGTAATCCCGAACCCGAACCTGAATTTTCGCGTACCCGAAAATTTAGATACAAGTTCGAGTAGTTATTATCAAATTCCGAATTTAAAAAAACTTAAATTATCCGACTCGAAATTTTGAATAATCCCGAACATTCACACCTAACCGCTGTCCGTTCCGATGAATCCAGTTTACTAGACCAAGAAATGCTCTGGCCTTGACCAACGCACTATATATCCATCCAACCGAAGTCCGGCAAGCTGGTGAGTGGGTTTGTTTTATACTCCATGAAAATACGGGGTTAGCTAACAAACCAGGAGACAAAGACCTGAGCTTTAATTCAAAACTTGGCCAACGTCCGGCTCATTAACAGTACCAGTGCAGTAGTAATTTAACGTGACACGGCCACCTAGGACCTGATCAGATCGTGGGACTACAGCCTGCGATAGGCTCACCTGAAAAGGTACAAGATCTGTTGTTTACTTAGATCGTCTGCAGTGCCACGTTATAAAACATATTGTATACACTATATTACAGTGTAATTTAAAGTACGTACTGTAAAAACAGAAGGAGAATAATGTATAAAATACGCTTTAGAGTACGCTGGTGTGGATAGCCTTAGACTACTCTTTTTCTTTAAAGCATACTCTATACACTATTTTTTTTTTCTATTTTTACAATATCTTCATTAAACCTACACACCACCATCCACAGCTGCACGAAGGCTGATGCCGGTCGCCGGATCAGTATACTGTCAGCTCCTCGATACAGCTGCAGTGAAGATGAATTTTCTTGCTTTTGAAGGACAGATGCAGATGTTTTTTGGCATGAGATTAGTCTCAAATATGATCCGCCGAAATAATTCAAAAAGTAGGACGTAGCTGTCATTTTTCTGTGAAAGGAAAATAAAAGTGATGTCTGAACTCTGTTGGCGCCCAAGTCGACGGCTGGGTTCCCTTCCATCCAGACGGCCAGCAAGCAGCCCGGCCTCGGGTCGGGTGGACACAACCCAGCCACGCACGGCCACGGGAGCAGTCTAGTTTTGAACAGCTACGACGACCCGTGCAACGAACAAAAAATCTCGTCTCATCTGGGCACGTACCCGCGCCGTTCCCCGCAGCACCAGCGCAAAACACCAAACGAGGTGGAACGCCGAGAAAATCAAGCAATTTCCTCGGTCTCTTTCCATTTCCCTTTCTCGCACCTCCGCCACCCCGAATATGCTGTTGCCCCCAGCCGCGTCCTGATCCCCCACGCCCCCCGGGCTCGACGCGCCCTCCTCCCCGTCGTCGCTGCCACGCCTCCGCCGCCGGATCCGCTCGGGCGCGCCGCCATCTCACCCCCAGGCCCCCCGCGCGCCGCCAGGTCATCCTCAGGCCCCCCGCGCACCGCCCGTCTCTGACCCTGGGCCCGCGGTCCCCACCTGGCCCCCTCTTGCTGTCCCGCATCGCCCTCTCCCCCGGCGACGCGGCGCGGCGCAGCTCGGCTTGGCTCGTCTGGAGCTAGGGTTTCGGTGATTCGAGCGTCGTCCTCCGCGCCGACTGGCGGGGTTTTGCGCTTGCCTCCGCGAGCTGCTCATTTCGCCTAGGGCTTGGTCCTGCTCATTTCGCCAGTTTTTTTTCGTCTGCGCCAAGGGCTTCTCGCGCAACGGCATTCGGCGGCGTCTCAAGTCCAGGAGGGGCTGAAGCTTCGAATCGGCTGGTTCTGTGTTCCACCCAGGCGCCGACTTCAGCTCATCTGCAGCTCGGCTCTCTGCTTAAGTTTTTTTTTTCTGGTGGTGAGGTTCGCTTCTGGCCTAGCTGATATTGGAGGGAACCATGTCGGAGAACATCGATCTGGTGCTCGAGTTCCTGCGGAAGAACCGGTTCGCCAAGGCAGAGGCTGCGCTCCACGGGGAGCTCACCGGCCGGGGTGATTCCAACGGCCCAATGATGCACAGGCGTGTGGCTGATCTGAAGGAGGATAACGAGCAGGAAGGCTCGGAGGTGGGCTCCAATGCAGTGCCCAAGGGTGCTGCATCATTGAGGAGCGCAGACTCATCCAGGGAGTTCATCGTGGAGGTTGATGTAGGTGCCACGCCGAATGGGTCAGACGGAAGAAAGGGCTCGGGGATCAGCCAGCCACAGGAGAACAACATGGGGGATCTGTATCCCTTGAACTTCAGCATTGTTAACAGCACAGCTGAACAGTTGGCTGACTTGCTTGTGTCGGAGGAGGTGCCAAGACATCGTCGTGGTGTAATAGTGACAGAGAAGAGGGATCGAGGAGTTGGGACCGAGCAGCCTGGTCTGGAGCTGGAGCAAAAGATCTCCTTTGGAAGAGGGAAGGTAAAAGTTGATGCTGCAGGGAGGAGTGAAATCAATGACCACAGTCATTCCAGGGATAAAAATCTGGTTCCTGAAAAAGAGGTGCTTATGAATGGTTGCACAGTCAAGACAGCGCTTCCATTCCCTGCAGAAAACCCGTCATCTAGTTACAGTAGTACACACCACGAAAATGAGAGGAAAGAAATAAAGAAGGGTGTTAATGCAGATGTGGTTGGAAAAGCAGTGAAAGCACAGCTTGATGATGGAAACAAGCAATATTACTTTGATAAGTCCCTCGACACAGAGCAGGTGGCTGACCGTTGCTTCGGCCTGCAGCTTGTTGGAGATAACGAGCACGAGGAGCTTCCTAAGTTACCACCTGTGAGGCTTAAGTCTGAAGATAAGCTAGTCAATATGAACTGGGAGGAAAAGAGCACCCATCATGGATCTGGAACCAAGCAATCTAGTGATGATCATGCCTTTATGATTGGATCTTTTCTTGATGTTCCCATTGGGCAGGAAATAACATCTTCAGGTATGTTGCTATTGAGCTCATTTAGTCATTTATGATGCCTGTCAACATGCTAATCTTTTAGGAACTATACGGTGACATGAAAGATTTATGCCTAGCCATCAAGCAATGTAGCATGATATGATCTTGATTTACTACATATGTAGTCTATTCTCTTTCTCGTAAAGATCTTTTATTGATGTTTTTCCATGTTTCCATAAGCAATTTGTTTTCCAGCATCTGCTAGAAAAGTTTCTATCATATAAGTGATAATTCATATGTTTGGCTAGGTGTATTTAACTGAAACTGTATTAGTGTGTGATGCTCCGTAGCTTTGCTATTTTTTTGCACTTTGATATTGACCTATCTATAATATATTCAGGTGGAAGGCGCACAATTGGCAGTAGTTGGTTGTCTGTCAGTCAAGGTATTGCAGAGGATACTTCTGATTTGGTATCTGGTTTTGCGACATTTGGTGGTGACTCACTTGAATACCCAAATGAATATTGGGATTCCGATGAGTATGATGACGATGATGATGTTGGTTATACTCGACAACCAATTGAGGATGAAACCTGGTTTCTGGCACATGAAATTGACTATCCTAGTGACAATGAGAGGGCAACTGGTCGCACAAGTGGTCATGATCGACATGATCGCCCTGCAAAGGATGAGGATGATGACCAGTCATTTGTTGAGGAAGAATCTTACATATCTGGTGAGCAATATTTTCATGGAAATAATGTTGCACAAATAGGTACTTCTGCAGAGCCAATGGTGCATGGAGTTCCTGATAATGATATTATGGCTCGGTATGATGGCCAACTTTTAGATCCTGAAGAGCTTAATTTGATGCATTCTGAACCAGTGTGGCAGGGTTTTGTGTCGCAGAACAATGAACTAGGAATGTTAGGGAATGGAAAATTCCTTAACGACTCTGAACGAGTTCATCCTGATGATCCCTTTGTAGAGGACGATCATCATGGCTCTGTTAGGTCAATTGGTGTTGGCATAAGCAGCGATGCTGCTGACATTGGCAGTGAGGTGCGGGGAAGTCTGATTGGAGGTAGCAGTGAAGGCGACATTGAATACTTCAATGAGAGCAGTCTGAGTGTTAGTGGAAAAAGACATTCCCAGCAGGAAACCGGAAATAAGAGAGTGGGTGCTAAAGGAGCGAAACATGACCAAATCAATTATGCCACGGGCATTCAGAAAGCCAATCTACCACCAGGAGCATCTGATGTTGGATTTTCTTTTCCACCACCATTGCATTCTGGAAAAGTTCATGATTCTGATGCTAAAACTTTGTGGTCAAAAAAGGATGATGTGTATTGCATTAACGAACCTGATGACCGTCAAAATGGTTTGGTGTCAGATGATATGCTTGGTACATGGAGGAAAAAGAATAGTGAGTCTTCTCTAAGAAGTTCTAGAGATGAAATAACTTCTGATGTTGTTAGATCAAGAAATTCAAGTGTATCGTATGATGAAACCGAGGACACAGCGAATGCTCAGCATCACAAACTAGATGACACACAAGAAGACGACACTGGAACCACCTTAGATGATGAGGAAGCAGCAGCTTTGCAAGATCAAGTCAGACAGATAAAGGCGCAGGAAGAAGAATTTGAAACATTCAATCTGAAGATCGTGCACAGAAAAAACAGGTAATTTTCCCTGCTCATGAGATGTTCGTACATCAAACTTAATTTGGCTATAGTATGAAAAGAATGTGGTGTTTTCCAGTTTTCTGTTGCCTTTCCTGTGCCCATTTTTGCAGTGAAACAGCGTCATGTGATTTTTTGGGGGATTTTATTACGTTTTTCTAACACAGTCTCTTGTTAACGATATAACAGAACTGGCTTTGAAGAAGACAAAAACTTCCATGTTGTTCTCAATTCTGTCATTGCCGGCCGTTATCTCGTCACAGAGTTTTTGGGCTCAGCGGCATTCAGCAAAGCTATCCAGGCACATGATTTACATACGGGAATGGATGTATGTGTTAAAATAATTAAAAATAACAAAGATTTTTTTGATCAGAGCCTTGACGAGATCAAGCTTCTGAAGTATGTGAACAAGCATGATCCTGCTGACAAGTACCACCTTTTACGTCTGTATGATTACTTCTACTATCGGGTAAATTTGAGTTTCACTGAATATTTCTCTTTCCAGTGTTATCTAGTTTTTTTTGAGACCCAGTGTTATCTAGTTTTTGGTGTGTATTGAATTTATCATAACTTACTACTTGCTGAAAGGTGTATTTTGAATGAGTCGCTGTAGTAAATATTATATATTGCATATTTGAATTTTTAGTGTATCTGTACATGTCTTGCCTGCAATCTTAGCTGCAAAATGAAGGATTTATTAAAAGCATGTTTTGGCGTGTGATATATAGGGTATTCCCTGGCATTCCCCCTTCTGATATTTTATCCCGTTATCATGAAGCTTTTCCAGTTTTGTTGTGTATTGTAGCATTTCATGATTTTAAAATTCTAGAATTTATTGAGGCAGGAATTGCGATTATTCCAACATGATCCATTAGTCCATTAGAGTGGCTTGTAGTATTTTGTATTCCCTAATCATTGATGTTTCGAATTCTGTGCCATTAGATCTAGTAACAAATCTATCATGCTTAGTGTCAGACTTATTCCGAACTTTGTTTGGTGGGTCTTTTGCAAGCAGATTCTGAAGTTGGTTCATTTTCTGAAAGTTTGACTTGATTCACTAGAATGGCTAGATAACTACTTGTAGGTAGTTTTTGAGTAGTGGACTGTAAACTGCACTGTTTAAGAGTTCAAGGTTGAAAGTTGAACTGGGTCCAGAGTTCAGGGTTGAAATGAAACTTTTTATTTTCTTTTCTTATATATTTACATCATATAATATTTGAACAAATTCAGTTGCTTTTGCTTATTTCGAATATTGTTTGCAGGAGCACTTGCTGATTGTTTGTGAACTTCTGAAGGCGAATTTGTATGAGTTCCAAAAGTTCAACAGGGAATCAGGGGGTGAAGTTTACTTCACAATGCCACGGCTACAGGTATTACTGAGCTATAATATGCACTATTGTTGACTTGATGCTGCACTACCACTAATCGGACATGATAATTAGCTATATGATATTTCCCTTTGTGCAGTCAATAGCTATTCAGTGTCTAGAGGCGCTGCAATTTCTGCATGGTCTTGGTCTAATTCACTGTGATTTGAAGCCTGAGAACATATTGGTAAAGAGCTACAGCAGATGTGAAGTGAAAGTCATTGATCTTGGGAGTAGCTGTTTTGAGACAGATCATCTGTGCTCATATGTTCAATCTCGATCTTACCGTGCGCCTGAGGTTATATTGGGCTTGCCTTACGACAAAAAGATAGACATATGGTCACTTGGATGTATACTAGCAGAACTTTGCACTGGAAATGTGAGTACTTATTGCATATCACTACTATTCTTCTTGCCAGTCACTGCTGTGCTCATTTCTATCATACTACATGGTGTTCTGGCGATGTAAAAGAGATAAAAAAAGTAACCTGTAATGCAAGTGAGGACTGTGCTAATTACTAAAAATAAGCAAAATAGATGTTTTGATACCCTTTCTTCTGTGCTTTCCTGTATTTGTTAATGTGCTTATCGTAGTAATATGTGTATTTAAAATTCATTGGCCACTGCTGATGATATGATGAATAAAGTGACATAGGGAATATATTAATTCTAAAATCCACAGACCATTATTGTGATATTTCTTGTTGGAAGATGTCTTGTTCATCTTATTTTCTGTTATATGCTTGTATGGACTGCATGAACTGATTTATGGGTCCTATACATTTTCAGGTCCTTTTCCAAAATGATTCTCCTGCAACATTACTTGCACGTGTGATTGGCATCAATGGCTCCATAGAACAAGCTATGCTTGCACAGGGACGGGATACATACAAATATTTCACAAAAAACCACATGTTGTACGAAAGAAATCAGGTTTGTGCTCTTCAAGAGATTTATTATTATTATTACTATCATCATCATTATTAGTCTTTATAGGATCTCCTATTGTAAGACAGTTTAGCAAATTCCTTGGATAATATTAGCATTTAAGCTTGCATTTCGTCGTGTCAGGAAACCAACAGGCTTGAATACCTGATTCCCAAAAAGACATCTTTGCGACACCGTTTGCCCATGGCTGATCAAGGATTCATTGAATTTGTTATGTACCTTCTTGAGGTAAACCCAAAGAAGCGCCCAAGTGCCTCAGAAGCATTGAAACATCCATGGCTCTCTTTCCCCTATGAGCCAATATCTTCATGATGCAGTTGGATATCACGGGTTGCTTAGCATTTGTCTTGGTACCCATGCATCATAATTTTTTGGTAGATCAAGACAAAATATATTGTACCACGACCAGGCCATGGCATCGATCCAAGTCCAAAATACAAATCTGGAATCAGTTTGATTATGACTCGGTGCTGATTCGATGGTCCTAGCGCCATGTACTATGGATGCATGCCCTGTGTCGTGCTTGTAATATAGTTCGGTTTTGTTTATTTCTAGCCCCATGTAACATGCCATTTTGGTTTAGGTACTTTTGGACGACTTTCTAGGAATAGAGCTGTCATGTTGTACATGGTATGATTATTGTTGAATCATGTGCCATGTCGTGCACTTCTAATACGGTTCTAACCCAAATTCTGTACGCCTTTCATCGCACTAACGGTTGTTTAGGAATTCCAAGCTTGTCTGCAAAGGAGCTTACCAGGTTTACAGTCATGCCGTATTCTGGCTGTTCCAGAGTCATTTTTCTGAGAAATTGTGGAGAAATGAGGCTCGTTGAAGACTTTTCTTAAGAGTATAGTTATATATACATTCAACCCATTTATATGATTGCTTTCACATCGCCCCGCGCTGCCGCGTAAACATCTTCGCGTGTCCCGTTTCCACTCGCGCTATCCCGCGGAGCCCCGTCCGAGCACGACGGCTCTGTTCTAGAGCCGTATCCAAGAGCAAAGGCGCCGTTGAGAAGCTCGTCGTCCTTAGTCGAATCCGATGCCGTGAACTCCTTTTCTTTTCCCGCGTCTCCCTCTTCCTTGCGCCTGTGTACAGAAATGCAGAGCGCGAGGCCGAGCCCTCGTCCTTGTAGCTCACGGGGAGCTCATTTCTTCCAAAAAACGTTGCTTCCTTACATCTTAAATTGGAGCCCATGGTTGAATCTCTGTACGAATCCATAAGTCCATGTTGCCTCGCACTGTTACAAATAAATTAACATGTGATGTGATCACTTGACACTGGCAGTTACCGATAATACCGATCGGTCACGACTCATGTCGAACGGGCACGGCAGTTCCTTCCTACTCCTATGATCATATCCTCTCCATTGTGCCTCCTCGTCATGTATAAAAAGAAAAGATCAATGAATAAATGATACACAGAATCAATCTTATTTCTCTCTTGCAAATTAATCATAACAAGTCATCAGCACTTTGTTCTACAAACAAGAAAGAAGAAAGACTCGATTTCGCGGGAAATTTCCGATGTAAGAAGAAATGTGCTTTGTGGATAGTTGCACCACAAACTCTATACTTAGGGATACAAAATATTTTCAGACCCGGGAAATGTTTTGACCATTGCAGGACGCGATGCGACAATAGTTGGCTCTGGACAAGCCACTATTACTCTCCCTAATGGGACACAAGTGATGATTGAGGATGCTTTATTGTATCCCGATTCTATACGTACTCTCATAAGTTTTAGAGATATTCAGAAAAATGGGTTACATATACATACTCATGAAGAAAATAAAGAATTTTTTTTCTTATTTCAAAATCTTTCGAATATGGCCAAAAATTTCTAGAAAGAATTCCTTCTACTCCATTTGGACTGTACTTCACGTACATAAAACCCGTATCTCATATTGCATACAAGATAATTTTTCAGAATGTTGATACATTTAAGACCTGACATTCACGCCTAGGCCACCCTGGAATAAGGATGATGCGGAAAATTATTGGAAATTGCACCGACCATGATTTAAAGAACACTAAATTTCCAAAATCTAATAATTTTATGTGTACTTCATGTGCTATGGGCAAGTTGATCTTGCGGCCTTCTTCGCTAAAGATTCATGTTGAACCATTAAAGTTCCTTGAAAGAATTCAATGTGACATTTGTGGACCCATAAAACCAATGTGTGGTCCATTTAGATACTTCATGGTTTTAATTGACGCATCTACTAGATGGTCACACATGTGTTTATTATCTACACGTAACCATACTTTTGCCAAATTTATGATACAAGTCATAAGGTTGAAAGCGAATTATCCTGAATATAGGATTAAGAGTATCCGTATGGACAATACTGCTGAATTCTCATCTCGAGCCTTTAATGATTATTGTATGGCTCAAGGAATTGAAGTACAACATTATGTTCCATATGTTCATACACAAAATGGTTTAGCAGAATCTCTCATAAAAAGGGTTAAACTCATAGCTAGGCCATTATTACAAGGATGCAATTTACCAACATCTTGTTGGGGTCATGCAGTTTTACACGCTGCTGATCTTCTACAATTAAGACCAACTGCATATCATATCACCTCTCCTTTACAACTTGTACGTGGAGATCAACTCAATATCTCCCATCTGCGAAAATTTGGATGTGCTGTATACACACCAATTTCACAACCTAAGCGAACTTCTGTGTGCCCTCACATGAAATTAGGAATATACGTGGGATATCAATCTCCGTCTATTATTAAATACCTGGAGCCTTTAACAGGAGATTTATTCACGGCTCGGTTTGCTGATTGTATTTTTAATGAGGATCATTTCCCGACTTTAGGGGGAAGATAGTAAATTTATCAATGACTGCCGAGAAATAAAATGGGATGCCAAATTCATCTTAAATGTTGATCCACGTACAAATGAAACTGAACTTCAAGTTCAGAAAATTATAGAGTTACAGCAAATTGCTAGTAACCTGTCAGATGCATTTACTAACTATAATAATGTCACAAAGTCTTTGAGTCCTGCTATCAATGCACCTTGCCGAGTGGAGGTACCATTCAAAACCACTCAACCTCCATGGTTGAATCTCTGTACGAATCCATAAGTCCATGTTGCCTCGCACTGTTACAAATAAATTAACATGTGATGTGATCACTTGACACTGGCAGTTACCGATAATACCGATCGGTCACGACTCATGTCGAACGGGCACGGCAGTTCCTTCCTACTCCTATGATCATATCCTCTCCATTGTGCCTCCTCGTCATGTATAAAAAGAAAAGATCAATGAATAAATGATACACAGAATCAATCTTATTTCTCTCTTGCAAATTAATCATAACAAGTCATCAGCACTTTGTTCTACAAACAAGAAAGAAGAAAGACTCGATTTCGCGGGAAATTTCCGATGTAAGAAGAAATGTGCTTTGTGGATAGTTGCACCACAAACTCTATACTTAGGGATACAAAATATTTTCAGACCCGGGAAATGTTTTGACCATTGCAGGACGCGATGCGACAATAGTTGGCTCTGGACAAGCCACTATTACTCTCCCTAATGGGACACAAGTGATGATTGAGGATGCTTTATTGTATCCCGATTCTATACGTACTCTCATAAGTTTTAGAGATTTTCGGAAAAATGGGTTACATATACATACTCATGAAGAAAATAAAGAATTTTTTTTCTTATTTCAAAATCTTTCGAATATGGCCAAAAATTTCTAGAAAGAATTCCTTCTACTCCATTTGGACTGTACTTCACGTACATAAAACCCGTATCTCATATTGCATACAAGATAATTTTTCAGAATGTTGATACATTTAAGACCTGACATTCACGCCTAGGCCACCCTGGAATAAGGATGATGCGGAAAATTATTGGAAATTGCACCGATCATGATTTAAAGAACACTAAATTTCCAAAATCTAATAATTTTATGTGTACTTCATGTGCTATGGGCAAGTTGATCTTGCGGCCTTCTTCGCTAAAGATTCATGTTGAACCATTAAAGTTCCTTGAAAGAATTCAATGTGACATTTGTGGACCCATAAAACCAATGTGTGGTCCATTTAGATACTTCATGGTTTTAATTGACGCATCTACTAGATGGTCACACATGTGTTTATTATCTACACGTAACCATACTTTTACCAAATTTATGATACAAGTCATAAGGTTGAAAGCGAATTATCCTGAATATAGGATTAAGAGTATCCGTATGGACAATACTGCTGAATTCTCATCTCGAGCCTTTAATGATTATTGTATGGCTCAAGGAATTGAAGTATAACATTATGTTCCATATGTTCATACACAAAATGGTTTAGCAGAATCTCTCATAAAAAGGGTTAAACTCATAGCTAGGCCATTATTACAAGGATGCAATTTACCAACATCTTGTTGGGGTCATGCAGTTTTACACGCTGCTGATCTTCTACAATTAAGACCAACTGCATATCATATCACCTCTCCTTTACAACTTGTACGTGGAGATCAACTCAATATCTCCCATCTGCGAAAATTTGGATGTGCTGTATACACACCAATTTCACAACCTAAGCGAACTTCTGTGTGCCCTCACATGAAATTAGGAATATACGTGGGATATCAATCTCCGTCTATTATTAAATACCTGGAGCCTTTAACAGGAGATTTATTCACGGCCCGGTTTGCTGATTGTATTTTTAATGAGGATCATTTCCCGACTTTAGGGGGAAGATAGTAAATTTATCAATGACTGCCGAGAAATAAAATGGGATGCCAAATTCATCTTAAATGTTGATCCACGTACAAATGAAATTGAACTTCAAGTTCAGAAAATTATAGAGTTACAGCAAATTGCTAGTAACCTGTCAGATGCATTTACTGACTATAATAATGTCACAAAGTCTTTGAGTCCTGCTATCAATGCACCTTGCCGAGTGGAGGTACCATTCAAAACCACTCAACCTCCGAAAAGGGGGAGAACAAGTAAAGGAATAGAT
This sequence comes from Tuctoria greenei, assembly GCA_036927565.1. NCBI lineage: Eukaryota > Viridiplantae > Streptophyta > Magnoliopsida > Poales > Poaceae > Tuctoria > Tuctoria greenei. The sequence continues at coordinate 17,803,099 of JAYESD010000006.1, forward strand.
GTTTCAAGCAAGTGTCCAAAGACTAGACCTTCCTCGAGGAAAGTAAATGCAAGTCAACAAAATATTGACATACATCAAAAGGATATTTTAAATCTTTTATCTAGCCCTCAAGTGTGCACTATAGAGCAGGTGGACAATCGGAAAATCCGGATTCTTCTATGTTGGGAAGTCAAGAAGAATTACAGGGAATAAGAGAAATTTCCATCAATTATACTAGTTCTGGAGAATTATTTGACCTTAATACAACGGTTGTCAACTCATGCTTTTCAACCATGATAGCTGATTTTCTCCAAGATCCTGATCCTAAGACCATGGCAGAGTGTAAACAACGCTCGAACTGGATCAAATGGAAAGAAGCAATCAAGGCAAGAGAGAGGTATTTGAAAATGTAATACCTACTCCTCCTCGAACCTATCCTGTTAGGTTCAAATGAGTTTTCGTTCGAAAGCGAAATAAAAACAATGAGGTTGTGAGATACAAGGCAAGGCTAGTTGCACAAGGGTTCACGCAGAGACCCGACATTGATTTCAATGAAACATATTCTCCTGTTATAAATGGAATTACTTTCCAATATTTGATATCTCTGGCAATACAAAAATATCTATCTTTGCAGCTGATGGATGTCGTGACTGCATATTTATATGGGTCACTAGATTCGGATATTTATACGAAGGTTCCCGATGGGATACCCATATTGAATGGAAAAGTAGACCGCAACATGTTTTGTGTTAAACTCAACAAGTCATTATATGGCTTGAAACAGTCTGGAAGGATGTGGTATAACTGACTGAAGGAGTTTATTTTAAACAAAAGCTACTCTACAAATGATGATTGCCCTTGTGTCTTCATTTGAAGATCCTCGACTGGTTTTTGTATCATATCAGTATATGTTGATGATTTAAATATCATTGACACTGAGAATGACATTAAAGAGGCCCAAAATCATCTTAAAAGGGAGTTCGAGATGAAAGATTTAGGTAAAACTAAATTTTATTTGGGTTTACAACTAGAGCACCTTCCTACGGGCATTCTCGTACATCAATCTGCTTATGTTCAGAAAGTTTTAGAGAAATTCAATATGAACAAAGCATATCCATCAAAAACTCCTATGGTAGTAAGAGGCTTGGAGAGGGATACAGATCCGTTTCGGCCATGCCAAGAAGGAGAAGAAGTATTGAGTTCTGAATACCCATACCTTAGTGTCGTTGGTGCACTTATGTATCTTGCAAATAATACAAGACTCGATATTGCTTTCGCAGTAAATTTACTTCCAAGATATAGTAATGCTCCTACCATACGACATTGGAATGGAGTGAAAAATATATTAAGATACCTTCAAGGTACACAAGATCTTGGACTATTCTTTCCAAAGAAACAAGATCTAAATCTCATTGGCTATGCCGATGTAGGTTATTTAAGTGATCCCCACAATGGTAGATCACAAACTGGTTTCGTATTTTTACACGGACAAACAGCAATTTCTTAGAAGTCATCTAAACAGACTCTAATTGCTACGTCTTCTAATCACTCCGAAATCATAACATTATATGAGGCCGCACGTGAATGTGCTTGGCCACGTAGAGTGATTAATCATATCCAAGTCTCAAGTGGCATTATACCCATTGAGTCACCAACCATTATCTATGAAGATAATGCAGCTTGCATTGCTCAGATGCAGTCAGGTTATGTTAAAACTAATGTTACTAAACACATAGCTCCTAAACTATTTTACCCACATGAACTTCAGGTGAATGAAGAAATTGATCTCCAACAAACTAAATCATGTGATAATTTAGTAGATTTATTTACTAAGTCCCTACTATACTCCACATTTTCTAAATGTGTTGCAGGTATTGGTATGCGTAGACTTAGAGATTTGCAAGGTTTAGGGGAGCTTCATAGAAAGCCACCTGACAATTATACATCATATTGTACTCTTTTTCTTATGTGAGTTTTACTTTTATAGGTTTCTCACAATAAGTTTTAATGAGGCAATGACAATGTAAGTAATGTCAGTTTTCTTATTTTTCCCACAGGGGTTTTTATATGAAAACATATATGACATGTAAATGTTGTGTTTTCTCCTGTTTAGTAATATTTTCAGGAGTTTTTACACAAGCATTTAATTAAATATCTTCAGATTTTTCCTATTGAGTTTTTGAAAGATTGTTCAACAAAGAGGTCAAATGCTCAAGGGGGAGTGTTACAAATAAATTAACATGTGATGTGATCACTTGACGCTGGCAGTTACCGATAACACCGATCGGTCACGACTCATGTCGAACGGCCACGGCAGTTCCTACCTCCTCCTATGGTCATGTCCTCTCCATTGTGCCTCCTCGTCATGTATAAAAGGAAAAGATCAATGAATAAATGATACACAGAATCAATCTTATTTCTCTCTTGCAAATTAATCATAACACGCACGTCTCCTATAGCTTTAAAAGCTGCCAGCTTTGTCGCTTCATCGCCGTAGTCGGCTGGAATACAAGGATGAGTATAGCTTGTGCGTGCAAGAGATCATCTCGGCAGCAGAGTTCGGCAGGATACTGCAGATCTCATGACTCGGGGTCGGGGGTAGTGTTTGTGCTTTTGATTCGTCAGGCGTCAGCTTCCGCCTTGGGCACACGCAAGATGCCTCCGTCGATGGTGAGGAGTGGACTGCCGCGCGGCCAGATACTGGTGCTAGGCCAGCAGCCCGGTGTACATATACTGCTGCCGAGCCTTGGGCGTTAGGGACAGTGTTTGTTCAAACTTGGCGGCCGCAACGCGTCGCGCTCACGCCGTGTTGGGCTCGGTTCGCTCTTCCGCGCGCGGGTAGCCCGTCGTCGAGTCCAGCTGCTCGAGTCCCAGTTCTGCAGGACTGATGAGCCACACGGGCGGCTGCCGTCACCTTTGATTAGTCGAGTCCGGTCCCCTGATCCCGGGTCTTGGCTGGGTCGCCGACTCGCCGCCCACCGTCCGCCGTGACCGACCGCGTCCCGCACACCACGTACGGAACCGGTCTATCTTCCTCGTGATTGATAATCCATCGCCAGCAAGTGGGCTGCCGCGACTTACGACCTGGTCGCGACTGATAATCCTTGCGCCGTTGGCCGTGCTGCGCTACCGGCGCGACTTGTCACCTCCACTGTCTGTGCAGTGCACGTTACTGTATTAAACAAGGTACTCTGAGCCTAAGTATTGTTTAGCAGTGGCCTCCGTCCGTCATGACCGTAACTACCGTACAATCATGTCCATACACACCTCTGATGATGCATGACGTTTCCAGGCGCTCACGAAATTTCCGGACGCCTCGCTTCTGGTCAGCCCGTTCCGTGGCCTCCAGGCTACGCAGGCCTGCACGTCCACGCTACCGATACCGACCCACCTGCAGCTTCGCCACGCGTCGTGCGCCTGTAGACTATAGCATATTTTATACACTATTTTTTTTCTATTTTACAGTATTCTTGCCACGTGGGACCTCTCCTCCGCGCCGCGGCGAAAATGGAGGTAGCCTTGCCGCCCTTCGCTTCAAGTTGCCTTGCCGCCGCCTCGTCCTCCGCCTCCTGGTCAGGATTGCGGTGTGGTGGACGGTTAAAGCTTCGCCTCCACTCGAACTCCAACCCGCGCAGCTCAAAATAACCTAGTACTACTTGACTTTCTCCTCCGGTTTTGTCGCGCCGATCATTCCGGCTTTTATATGTTCTCGGTCATCGTTGCGTGCGCTAGGGGAATCTGGTTCCAAAGCGGCGGCGGCTGCGGGCGACTGGAAACGGGCGCGGAATCGATAAGACGATAGAGCATTTCCATTTTTTTGTGGGCGGTGGTGGTGGAGAATTTGCGCTGGAGGAATCCATTTTTAGGGCGGTGCCGGAGCGATCGGTCCTGGATCGGGAGCTTTTTTTCTCCCTGGAGAAGAGGCGGGAGGAGCGGCGACGCCAATCGACCCGGCAGGCGGCCCGTGCCGAGGAAGGGATAGGAGGAGGAGGACGTGTTGGTTGCGAGGATGGCAGGGAGAATGCAGGCCGCGGAGGCAGCGGGACGGCTGAGCGCGCTGCTCTCGCTGCTCGCGCTGCGGCGGCTCCTCGCCGTGCTCCAGCCGCTGGCTCTGCTCCTGCTCCTCCCCTTCCGGCGGCGGGCGCGGCCGGGGCCCGTGGCGGTCTCAGCGGCCGCGGCGGCGGGCGAGGCCGTGGCCGCGTCGGGGCCCAGTGGGAAGAAGGGGAAGCCGTCGTCGGCGGTGATGCTGCGATTGCCGGCCGGGTCGCCCATGGTCGCCGCGCGGAGGCAGGCCTCGGCGCGGAGGGAGATGGCCATCCGCCGGGCGCGGGAGGCCGGACGGGAGTACGAGCTCATCCCCACGCCACGCGGCGAGACGCTCTTCACGCAGTGGTGGTGGCCCCACCCGCCCCCCTCCGCCATTAAACCAAGGTGAGAGAATCCAAACCTGGGGCGCGTTCACATGTGCTTGAAAGTTTCGTTCCATTTTCTCCCCTGAAAGGTGTGCCTTCTGGTGTTATTGTGCTGACCATTCGTCCTGTGCTGTCGGCGATCGTTAATGCAGGGCGCTAGTTGTGGTCATGCACGGGTTAAACGAGCATAGGTAAGATCGGTTCATGTTCCCATCAAATTCTACGAAATGTTGGTTTGGATTCGTCTGCTGGTAGCTAGCGGATGGCTGGCCCTGACTTCCTTTGATTGGTTTTACTTTCTAGTGGGAGGTATGATCATTTAGCGAGGCGGTTGAATGAAATCGGCATCAAGGTGTACGGGATGGACTGGACTGGTGAGTTTTTTTAAACTCCTTAGATGTGATGCTTCGCTCTTACTTTATTGGTGAACTAGTTGCTTATTTTCGTTTGATTTTATTTCTGTAGTATGAGTGTTTGACTGTGGACAGAATTTAGGGAGATGTGGACACAATTTTTTCATAGAGATTAACAGCGACAAATTCCCTTCCACAAAAGGAATATTAAGGGTCATTGTCGATTCGGCTGACTATGGATTCATGTGTCCGAAATAAAGCTAACAAAAATATCTAGTAGAGCATTACGGAAATCTTCAACTATTTTCCGAAAGAAATAAAAAGTAAAATGGTCACTTCGGACTTGGTTAGGACGTCTAGATGTTTTGCAGGCTTCATTTTGGATCTTTATTCCTCGGTTCATTTAGGTTATACACTTAATACCAAGTTTGACTTGTCTTAATGTGGTTTGCCTTCTATAAGAATCTTTGAAGAATATTTGGCTGCTTTTCACTTTTTAACTGATTATTTGATATTTACAGTAGTAAAGGGCCTGCCTTATTACAGCATCACTTAACAATTCCAAATAAAATGGCCTGTAAACAGTTATTTCAGTTCTCAGTTTTGCTTTCCTTGATATTTACAGTAGTAAAGGGCCTGCCTTATTACAGCATCACTTGACAATTCCAAATAAAATGGCCTGTAAACGGTTATTTCAGTTCTCAGTTTTGCTTTCCTTTTGTTGGAATACCCCTCCGTCCCAAATTATTGTCATTCTCTAGTTCAAAAATGAACTAGAGAGACAAATAATTTGGGATAGAGGGAGTAGATTCTAGGGTACCATGTAAAGACGGTAAGAGCAGAAAATTTCATGTTCTAGATCTTTCTAGTGAGAAGGAACCAAATTGCAATACAAGAAACCACTGGATAATGAACTGATCGATACTCGGAATTTGTCGAATCAATATGATCTGAACTGCAGGATCGTAATGATATTCGTCATGAGTGATTTAATTGTTTTCTCTGACCTGTGGAATATTATGTGATACAGGCCATGGTGGAAGTGACGGTCTACATGGATATGTCCAGTCTCTGGATCATGCCGTCAGTGACTTGGTATGGGCAGTTGAATGCTTCTCCTGTTGCCTTAAACCTCTTGTATTAAATTCTAATCCAAATCTTTTTTTTTCTTCAATGCAGAAAATGTACCTCAAGAAAGTCTTAGCTGAGAACCCTGGTCTTCCATGCTTCTGCTTTGGACATTCAACTGGTGGAGGCATCATCCTGAAGGTAACGTCAGTTGTTCTGTGTCAACCGCGTTAGTGGTGGTCAGTTCTACAATAGCGTTCTTGTGCACTTGCGTTCCCTTGCATAACTCTATTTGTGGTTCTGATTACAGGCTGCATCTGATCCCGAGGTAGAAACTTGCATTAGCGGTATTGTCCTGACGTCTCCAGCCGTTCGCGTTCAGCCTGCCCACCCAATCATAAGGGTATGTCTCTGGTTACTTTCTTAATCAATATATTCTCGTCTCGTGAGAAAAGAATATGTCAATTTGATGTAGAGTGATGTTTGAAAAGAAGCTTTGTCAGCGGTATATGAAATTTGTTTCACTACTTTTTTATTTGATTTGTTTGAACATAAAATAGTGTTCCTCTGTGCTTATAAGATTCTCTATTGTCTCTACTGCAGGTCATGGCACCAGTTTTTGCGCTCATCGCACCTAGGTACCAGTTCACGGGGTCGCACAGGAACGGGCCACCTGTGTCACGCGACCCTGAAGCCCTGAAATCCAAATACACGGACCAGCTCGTGTTCACCGGCTCGATCCGTGTCAGGACAGGCTACGAGATCCTCCGTCTGACGTCCTACCTGCAGCAGCACCTGTACAGGATCGCCGTCCCGATGCTAGTGCTCCACGGCGCCGACGACCTGGTGACCGATCCGAACGGTTCGCGGGCGCTGTATGAGCAGTCCTCGTCCACGGACAAGTCCATCAAGCTCTACAACGGTTTGCTGCATGACCTCCTGATCGAGCCCGAGAAGGACAAGGTGATGGACGACATCGTGGCGTGGCTAAGCCCCAGGACCTGACGAAGTTGGCCGTGCCGTCCCTTGCCGGCCAATCCATCATGGGTCCGAGTCGTTTCGGTCGGGAGCCGCAGAGCGCGGAGGATGAGTGAGCGGGCTGCCTCCATGCCTCCGGAAGGTCATGACGCGGTCTGAATCAGCTGCAGCCTGCAGAGCGAGGGCGAGATGCCTTGCCTGCGGCCGTCGATTACACGAGCGCAGCCGAGCAGGACAGGGAATATATTTACCTACGGTCATGTCTCCCCCATTGAATCCCTATTTTTAAAAAGGGATACGCACGTACGATTGTGTAAACTGTTCGTGTGGCCACACGTATGGTGTCCAATAATTGATACGTCTCTCTTCCCTTCGGGTGATACTCTCTCTTCGTCACCGATTAATTTAAAAATAAACTAACAGGTGATGAATATTTCGAGACGGGAGTATATATTTAACTCAAACTTGCGTGTGCGTGTGAATTGCTTTCTTCGTATTCTCTACTCCTTGGTTGGTTGGATCGCTACAGCCCAGCCCAGCCCAGTGCGTCAGAACGGGCTGTGAAATTCTCTCCCAGCAAATTTCTACCTTAAACATCCGATCTCGGCGCACCCAAATGAGGCCGTCAAGGAGAAATCCGGCTTTGTTCAATAGTCTTCCGGTGACCAAGAGAACGACGCGGCGGCGACACCACAGCTCGCCGCGCGCCCGCTGCGATGCGTCCGCTCGCCAGGCTCACCCGTCACGTCTCCCTCTCAACCCTCCGCAGCCCCTCCGCGCGCCATCGCACGTGGCCGTCGGCCGCCGATGCCCCCTTCCTCTGCCGCCGCGGGCTCGCCTCGTCATCCTCCTCTGCGGCCGCCACCGCGGGCCAGGAGAAGAGCTCGAGGCGGACTCTGAGGTACCTGGTCGGCGTGGCGGTCGCGATGGTCGGCGCATCCTACGCCGCCGTCCCGCTATACCGCCGTTTCTGCCAGGCCACAGGATACGGTGGTACCGTCCAACGCCGCGAGGTCTGCATCCGATCTCACCGTCATACGCTTGTTCGGTCTGGTTTTGATCCCGTTGTTGGGGATTAGTAGTATAAGGTGATCCTTGTGCGCGTAGTTGGATTAGGTTCTTCATTTGGTCGTTGCTAATTGCAGGGCTGCATTACTGGTAGGATTTAGTTCGAAGGCTGGTCTGCTTTGCTATGTTGCTTGTGAAAATAGTTAACATTTCGAGGCCATGTAGTATCGAGTTCAAACTTATCATGTCTGCCTTGCTGTTGCTTCAAACAGCGTGCTCACCTTTGGTACTGTTTATGAGGGGAGTAGTGGTTTTTTCTTAGTTGTTTATGTTTTCTATTTTGGAAGGAAATCTATTTTTTGTGGTTCATGTGGAGATGTCTGTGGATGTAGCAATAGTATGACTCACTAAATTATTCAACTGCATTTTTCAGTCAAATAAAATGCTTGAAGAGTAGCGGAAAAGTATTTTAGTATCCATCTTAAAAAATAAAGGAGATGCTTAAAGTTGTACTAATTACCGATGTGTTAAACTTATGAGTCATACTATAAAGCTCTGAAGAGAGTGATTGAATGCCGCTTGAGGAAAGTGATCAGTGTCGCTAAAAATCAGTTTGATTTTATGTCTTATAGGTCCACTATAGAGACGATTTTCTTACTCCGTCAGTTTATGGAGAGGTATAGGTATAGTGAGCAAAAGAAAGATCTACATATGGTGTTCATTGACTTAGAGAAGGCATATGATAAGGTACCAAAATCAGTCATGTGGTGGGCGCTAGAAAAACACAAAGTTCCAACAAAGTACATTAATCTTATCAAGGATATGTACGATAATGTGGTGACAAATGTGCGCGTAAGAGATAGTGAGACTGATACTTTTCTTATCACAATAGGGCTACATCAAGGATCAACCTTAAGTCCATACATTTTTTCCTTAGTGATGAATGAGGTGTCGAAGGATATACAAGGGGATATCCCTTGTTGTATGTTCTTTGCTGATGATGTAGTGTTGGTAGATGAAATTAGGGTTGATGTTGATAGAAAATTGGAGCTATGGAGACAAATCTTAGAGTCTAAGGGGTTTAGACTTAGTAGAACCAAGACCGAGGATATGAGATGCGACTTAGTGATGTCGGGTGCGAGGATGAAAATGTTAGTTTACAAGGACACATAGTATTTAGGAGGGACATATTCCGATATTTAGGATCAATATTATAAAGCAATGGTGATATTGACAAATATGTTTGCCACAGGATCAAGATCGGGTGGATGAAGTGACGACAAGCATCTGAAACCTTATGTGATAAGAAAGTTTCATAAAAATTGAAAGAAAAATTTTATAGGACGGTGATCAGACATGCAGTGCTGTATGGAGTAGAATGTTGACCAACTAAAATGTAACATATCCAACAAATGAGTGTTATTGAGATGCGCATGCTACGGTGGATGTGCGGTCACACAAGAAGAGATAAAATTAGGAACAAGGTGATACATGATAGGGTAGAGGTGACACCGATTGAGGAGAAGCTAGTCCAACATCGTCTACGGTGGTTTGGGTATATCCAACGGAGACCTCCAGAAGTACCGGTTAACAGTGGGATTATAAAGAGTAGAGAAAATTTTAAGAGAGGTAAAGGTCGACCAAAGTTGACATGGCAGGAGGTGGTGAAACGAGACTTAAAGGAATAGAACATACCTAGAGATTTGACTCATGATAGAACTATATGGAAATTAGCAATTCAAGTGTCAGAATCTTAGTTTATTCGTATTTTGTTACTCTTATATTCTTTCTTATTAATCTATTTCTAAAATAAATAAAATGTAGAATTTTATTTTATTTGTATTTTTTTACTCTCATCTTAAGGCTTGGTTGTTGTTGTTGTATTGTTGTGTGGTTCATGAAGAGTCACTTTGTTTCAGTTTATGGAGCAGATTCATTGTCAAGAATCTAAAATCTCAACCAGGCGTTTTTCGGTACAAATTGGTATCTCCTCGTGTCGACGTTAAAGGTTGATGTTTGGGGGATCAGTAGGATCACCCCTTCGAGTTCGGCCAGGGGGCGTACCAGCTAATTTGTGTTTGGGGGGATTGGCGTGATTATGGATGGGGCGCTGGTGATTTACCCAGGTTCGGGCCCATAGGCTCGGGCCCATAGGCTAATAGCGCGACATTCTGCTTTGTTTGTTGCTTTGAGTGGAGTATGTGTTACAGCATTGCTGTTATTTTCTAAGAGATATTCTTCTGGGGTCGAACTCTTGCTCCAGCCCAAGACCTCTATTTTTATAGTCCGAAGGTGTGTTCTCAAAATGCTGGACCGAAGGGTCTTCCATTACTGGTGTGGCTGTCCCGTCAGGTTGAGGTCAGGCCGTCTTCAATGGCTTGATGCCGCCTTGTCGTGTCCTGCAACGTGTGAGGTTGCTTTCGGCGCCTGACGGGCGCATGTGGGGGCGCCCGTTGCCTCCGTATTGAAGGCGCAGAGAGGGAAGTGGAGGCTCATGGTAGGCTCCACGACTTGACCCTATGCTTATGTCTGCAGCGTGGCAGGTGTTTGTTTTGCCGGTTCCCCATGCGCGGGAGGGAGTGGGAGTGTTTTGTTCCATCAATTATCTTGCCCGACCTTCGCCCGAGGGTATGGTTGCGCCACCTGACACCACTTGCCCTTTCATGAGTGTTTTCCTCGGGACTGAGCGTGATGATGAGTCAAAGCACGGGGCAGGTGCCAGGTGGGTCTGGACTTGACCTGGCTGGGTCGGGGGCCGCGAGTGCTCCCGGAGGCACCATGCCCTGACCCGGGTGGATGAAGTCACCAGGTAGGGTCGGGGGGCGGACCTCGACCCGACTCCCTTAATCACTGGAGCTTGGTCATGTGTCTTGTGGACTTGTCTCTTCGTGGGCCGCACCTTTCGGTTGAGGCTTCATTGCTCTCTGGACTCGTGCGGTGCCACTATTGACGGTTAATGGGGACCCCTCTTCCCAGTGCACTGACACTTCCCACCCAGAATTTTCAGATTTATCATCCAACTATTAGGAAAAAATATTCACGAGCCATTGGTAGTTGGTACACACCTGAATCGTCCTTTTTTTTTTCTTTCTCCCAGCTCGCACCAACTTTTTCACAGCTCATAACTAAAATTAGATTTTCATAAATCTATGGCTTAACCATACACACCCTAAATCAAAACGTAGTGTTAATGTTCCCCATTTTGTTGGCTAGAGAGAACCGGTGGAAAATATAAGGGTTAGACCGCTGAAGGGTTAAAAACAGCTTGTTTGCACCTCAGCAAGCCCAACTCAGCAATCAGCATGCTAAGCTCATGCTTGTCAATAAAAAAGGAATATGATCCTAAAGTGTCCTTCAAGGAACGGTACAACAATATTTTCCTAGTTCATTTCAGCTGAAAGCTGGCACTAATGATGGTTATAATTGGAGTTAGATATTGTTGCAACAGGGTTCTTGCCATTTTATGAGTGATATGAATTAGAAAGTCTAATTTTCTGCCTGTTGGACCACCTTTGTGTTTGTGATCTCCTCCATTTAGTTCGGAGTTCTGACTTCGATCCATCGAATTACAATGTGGCCTATGCTAAAGATTACAAAAATCACCTTTTCGAACATAGATCCCCATTAAAAATTTAGCATCGACAGATATATATTGGTAGATTTCTTAACCATGAATTGGGTTAACCCTTTTCCTTTTGTTTGGCTCTGCAGAGTGTGGAGGATAAGATATCCCGCCATGCTCGAGATGGAACTACGACATCAAGGTAAGACTTGTTAAACATGTAAACATCAACTCTATGCGGTTTACTATATCTTAGCCTTAATTACTGTTTAAATGGTATTACATGCACAGTTTTTCTTGGGTACTTGAACTTTGTGAGTTCCATTATGTGCTTTCTGCCTTTTGCAGAATATTATTTGTTGATCATTGTTTATCAAATTGGACCACTGCAACGCCAGTTGGAATTCTAAACTTAATTCAATGAACAACTAGAAGGATGGGTCTGACGCAGTGGTAGAGTGTCTCCACTCGTGTTCTGGAGGTCCTGGGTTCAAATCAACCTCCTTGCAAAATAATCAAGGGGAAGGCTGCCTAGAAATTCCCTTCCCCCAACCCCAAAATGTGTGAGCTTCAGCACTGGGTACGCTCTTTTAGTTCAATGTAACAACTATACAATGTTGTGTGTTGCTGCCTACCATTGAGAGCATATCTTAGACATTTTACATCACTTGCATCTAAGATGTCATTTGGAGTTCTTTTTCTGAGATTTTTTCGATCATAGCATTGCCAAGAGTGGGTTCTGCTGGAATGCCATTACCATGTTGAGTTTTGCTGGAAGACCATTAGAATCGCCCCCCCTCTTTAGTTTACTACTGTATTACTGTTACAATTTTAATGACACAAACTAATTTTATTATTTTACTTTCCTTGAAGGTATGCGACAACTATGGTTGCAATTTGACCTTTTCTTCTTGCGCTTATTCTCATTAATTTTTTTTAATCAAGGCCACTCAATTTGTTTTCAGGGAGATAACTGTCCAGTTTAATGCTGATGTTGCTGATGGAATGCCATGGAAATTCATACCTACACAGAGAGAGGTAGCCCTTAGTGACTCATGCATGAAATTTTGAGCCGATTCTGTTGTGTACTTATTCTAGAACCACCCTATTTTGCTGTAGGTCAGGGTTAAACCTGGAGAAAGTGCTCTTGCATTTTATACTGCTGAAAATCGCAGCTCAGCGCCAATTACTGGTGTGTCCACATACAATGTTGCTCCCATGAAGGTATAGAGTTGAACTTTTGTGTGTTTCATTGGCAACTTTTACATAATTCACATGCTTCTGATGTTACTTCTTGGAAGCTATTTGCATTCTTGTAGATGAACCAAATTTGCCACTCTTTGTTGCTACATTTTTTTTATTTCTAGACTACGGTTTGTTTAACAGTGTACCATTATTCCTTCGTACATTGTTTTCAGATTATATTGCCAACAAATGCTTGGTCTAATACTCTAATATTGTCTTTCCATAGGAGCTCTTTCCTATTGTACAAGTCAGACTTATTTTGTACTTGAGAGTGATAAATGTAAAATTGTGCAACATGACATCTTATAATTAAGTCTTCAAAACATATGCTGCAGATTTTTAGTTTTTGAAATGTAAATATTATGTGTTTTAATTCTTGTGCCTCTCGTTGAGTTTCATGTTTAGACTACTGTTACTTGCTTATAGGATAAAAGGATTTGTTGTTGATGACTATGCAACAGACTTTAAACCTTCTAGTTTCTAGAAGCTTTGGTATGAGTTTTGAATACTTGAGTTGCCAAAATGGTACCATGGTTTTCATGATGTCAATTTATAAGTTAAAGAGGGATTTGGCTCCCGTGTGGTCATCATCCCTGTTTGTGGTGGAGCACTGTCACCATTTTTTATGGAGCCAAGTTTTAACTCTAATGGGGTGTTGGTTGAGTGATTTCATTGGAAAGTATTGTATTTATCCATCAAACTATATACAAAACTTTACAATTAAATACTTCCAGTCCATAAGGCCCTAAAGCATGTTAGTACGTCCTTGGTCCTGGTCTCCTGGGAAGCGTTTCTTTGGTCCTGGCCTCCTGGGAAGCAAGAATTGCGGGAGAAGCATAGGAATGGTGCTGAGAGGTTATCATGGAAGTCCACTGTGTTTTTGCTGGTCTAAATTAGTTGCAACATTGTGTTCTAAGTAAGTCAAAACCAAATTTCAACGGAGTTAAATTTTGAATCATGTTCTTGCAAAACAGGTATATATAAAAACTCTGTTTTGGTGATGAACTCAGTACTCGTGCAGCTTACATGTTACTTGTGGGCTATTATGTTGAAACTAAATATATTTGAGCTATAGAATGGTAACAAAATCATTAAAGAAGTGCTGACGCTATTCTTTTTGAGTTTACAAGTATTTTTCTATTCTACAGGCTGCAATTTACTTCAATAAGATACAATGTTTCTGCTTTGAGGAGCAAACACTTCTTCCAGGGGAGCAGATTGACATGCCGGTAAGTTCGGTTTACACTGTAAATACTGATGTCTGCTATTTTTATTTCTGCACGCTGATAAAACAATGCACGTGAAATTATTCAGGTGTTTTTCTACATTGATCCAGAGTTTGAGACAGACCCCAAAATGGATGGGGTGAATAATATAGTTCTTTCATATACATTCTTTAAGATGAAGGATAGTTAGTTTGTTGTAGCAAGATTTTGAACTGAGCAATAATATTGGTGAGTTCTACGATAACACTTCATCGGTTCATTGTGCTTACCAAGTAGAAACTACCTCTCATGTAACTCCTAGAAAGAGCTTGTTTGTTTGTCTAGTTAGTTCAAATGTATTTGTGGAAGCAAATAAAATCTGTAACACTGTATCGGGATATCAAATGGATTACTTTTCCTAGAGCATTTCATCATAAACTACAGGAACGAAGAGCATTTCATCATAAATCAGGGATACGCACTAAACGGAGCAGTGATTTCCCTAAACTCCTCTCTATTTCTTTTTGCGGGATTCTACAAAGTTTTTTTCTTTAGCCAGACACATGAAGTTTGCATGACAAGACAGGATAGTGACGCTGCCAAACACCTGGAAACGGCAAATGACCACAGGTAAATTGACCTTTCAGCCTTCGTTATGTTATCTCATAAGAGGATCCAATTTCTTTCCTATGGGAGGGTAAAGGAATATCGAGGATCCTCTGCCGTTTTCCGTATCACCCAATCGAAAATTTGTCCCAAAACGAACTGGGGTGCTTGTACAATTGTTTAAAGATTTGGATACGTGTCAGCAGCATTGGTTGCTAAAATTACACACATTCACGCCTTTTACATACTCTGGGTGGATTGAGGTAACCGGCCGTCAATCATACGATCCGTTTACGGAACCCAAGTCCGACGGCGCGTTCGTTCTGATCGGTGGTCCGTTCTGTTGCTCCTACGGCTGCTACGGTTCAGGCAGTGCAGGGTGGCAGGCGATGGGGAGTCTGCGTTCCACGCCCGTCGCACGTGGAGACGCAACCTGTACACGCCGGGCCGCAGTTCCCACCCGCGCGACGCAGCCGCCTGTACACGACAGCGCACTGTGAGGTCGTGAGCGCACGTCGCGCCAAGGCCAAGCGCGGGGTGATGGGGAAGCGAATCCGCCGTACCGATCGCGTCGCCCCCTGGTCCGCGGCATGCCGGCATGGGAACACGACGCGGGGGCGGGGCGAGGAATCGGAGATCACGGACGCGGGGGAAACCACGCCGCGGGAAGGAGCCAGGAACAGCGGAAGCGGAACCCGGGAGACGAGCGCAGGAGGATACCGCGTGTAAACCCGGCTGGCACAGTGATGGTGGATCCGTGGCGGTCTTGCACTTGGTGGCAGCTAGCAGGCTTTTTCCAGATATGCGAATCGCGTCGTCGTCGTCGCCCTGCCGTTGTTGTCACGGCGTAGCGCCATGCCTTCATGTCGGTACGTCATGCCTGCTGCATTTCCCTGCAGCGACCGACGCTCGCCAGTTTAGCTTTGACTCTTGGCGCACGTGGGGTGTCGCGTGGCTGGGCTGGACGCCTGGACCCCGAGGATTCGTATCCGAGTCTACCAACTGAGGGGAGTGGTAAGATATACTGATAGTATCATGATTTCATTCTGTATTCAAGGTATCTTGTCGACAGTGAAGCACGCAGAGGATGATGAGCTTGGGATTCTCGCTATCTTCAGATTCGACGTCAATAGCTCCTGCGTTGCACGCAGCTGATGAGGACAGCAAAAGGTGCAATGAACCGGATCCTCTCATTGTGTCTCTGTCCGTGGTGCGTAAAACAAGCTCCGTTGCAATGCAACCAGCTGGTAGCGCTGCAGCGTTAGCCGGCCATCATAAGAGGTGTGTGTTTTGCTTCTTCGAGTTCAAGCAAGAGGATAATTAAGCTTCCCAAATAGGAGTAGCACTCCATCTTAACAAATTGGGTTTAATTAAGCTCTAGTAAGAGGCTTTGTATACTATAGATATTCGATAACTGACAATGGCTTCTCCACGTTTTCGTTCCCAAAATCCCCGTGAAATAAAATCCCCTTCCTAGTGCAATATTTAGCCTCGTTTCCTGCTGCTATTGAGCTACGTGATCCTACATTAGCTAGTACATTTTGATGTAATTGCTCATGCTATAGTACAACTGAGTCGATCGTATATCGTACGATTTTTTGCTCTAGAGGTTGACGCTCCTGCTTTGATTGCATGCATGGCTGCTTATAAGTCGTTCAAGCTAGCACCCTAAATACAGCTGCTCGTGCAACTGTGTACTGCTTCTGTGCGTACCGAAACAGTTCATGCAAGATCCCACAAATTTGCGATAACATGCCGAGATCCCAATAACTACCGTAGGAAATCCTTGGAATACAGGATCCTACTCCATTCGACCGGTTTTACTTACATTCCGAACAGAGGGAGCAGAGCAACTTTGATGCGGCGGTTCCGTGTTCGGTTAATTAGTCACCCAATCTAGATGGTATTTGAACTAGTATGAATAACATAGAAAAGAAGAAAAAGAATCATCAAAAGCACAAACCGGAGGAGCACAAAAAGGGAGCAGCAATAAGCAAGCATCCCAAAGTAAATGAGCAATGCATTTTGAGATAATTGAACTGTGGGCGATAGGGTAGATCAACTCGTCTCATCGTGCATAAGCTCGCATGCCAGCTAAATATGTGATCCGACCAGGAGTTAGTAGTAAAGTAATTAGCCCATGGAACATTTAGCTAATTCATATGTGATTGAGCTTAAATTTCATGGTGAAACAGTCAAGGGGTGTTCCAAACTATTATACATAATTATTATCTGATTAATTGTTATCCCTAACGGGATGTTACAAACCATTAGGCATAATAGTTGCTAATAATTAGTTGCAATTAGCCAAGCAAGATCAACTAGATACATAAATAGTTGTTAATTAGGGGTTAGTTAATTATTATCTTGTAACACCTACATTTTATGTACAAAAAATTTGCTCAAACCTTGATCATTGTAGCATGCATTTTCTTGTGAATTTTTGGTGTTTAAACGAGTAGCAAACGGTTCAAATTGAATTTGAATTCAAAATCAAAAGAAATGAATAGAAAAGAAAAAGAAAAAGGAAATAAACCCCTCCTGGGCCGAATACCCTCCCCCGGCCCATTTCCCTTCCCCCCCCCCCGGCCAAGCCGAATCCCGCGCCCCTCCTCCTCTCTCTCTCCCACTGCCGAGCGGGACCCACCCATCATCCCTCCCAACCGCCACTCCCTTCTCCCGCGCCCGCACAACCGCCGCGCGCAACCGACGCCCCGCGCCCACGTTTCCTCCCCCGAATTCCACTCCCCCCGACGGTTTTCGCACGCGCATCACTACCGCACTCCCTCTCCGCGGCATAAAGGAACCGGCGGCCCCATTTTTCCCCTACCCCGAGCTCTCCCCGGAACCCTAGACCTCCATCGCCGGTGAGTACCTCGGCACACGCGTCCCGCCACTGCAGTGCCCTTGCTCCCCATCTTCTTGCTCTCACGTGCTCACCGCCCCACCAGGAACACGCCGGGCAAGAGTTCGAGGGGAGATCACCGAGGTTTCACCAAGTCCGACGAGGTCCGACGCCAACCGCCGCCCTCCCTCGTCGCCGACTCATCTTCGGCCGATTTCAAGGCTAGCTACTCCCCTAGGTGAGTTCCCCTTCTTCTCCTCTTTCATTCCATGCCTTTAGCGCCGTGTTTGGACGTCGGTTTCACCGTTTTGGCCGGCTCCGGCGAGTTCGCCGCCGCGGGCGCCTAGCGCCGCCGCGCCGGCCACCACCGACGTCGCCGGGGGCGACGTGGCCTCATCCGGAGCCGTCCATTCCCGGCCAACGGCCACGATTAGAACTTCATACCGGTTCGGCCATATAAAATCTCGCGCGTCCATTTAGAATCCAACGGCTCACATTTGAATCTCCTCTCCCGCCCGCGCATTTGCACCGGAGCCCCTGGAATATCACCAGCTACCCCCTGGACTTCTCCAGAATTGAAATCTAGCCCCCAGAAATCACAGACTAGCCCCTGGAACCCTAAAAATTGGTTTTAACCATTTAATTAAGCATTCTAACCCCTGTATTTTGGTAGAATTATGTATTTAGACCCTGTACAGTTTAGAAAACTATTTACTTAGCCCCTGGACTTTTATTTATTTGCTGAATAGAGTTTTTAATTGTATTTGAGGTATAGAAATTAGATAAAAATGGTAAATAAGTGTAGGGATGTTATGAAAAATTGTTATAAACTATTTTATGCTGTGAATTAATTGTAGAATTCATATAAAATATATTTGGCCCCTGGATTAATTATTATAAATGTTTTAAAATATATTTTTGCTATAGAAAATTCAATAAAATGGTTTTAGGCTATAATAAAATCCCAAAATTGTAGGGTAAATCTAAAATGCATACTTTGGCCATGTTAAATGATAAATACCTCGTAGGGACGCATTAGTGTAGAATTTTGTGCTTATGTGTATGTGTGAATGTATTGTTTTGCGTGCCTTTACTTATTTAGCCTTATTCTATTCTTGCCATTGCTTGGGCATATATTTAGAGTCGTTCTACGACCCTAATCTCAACTTCCAAGACCAAGACTTCGTCAATTCTCAAGTCTCCAACGAAGGCAAGTGCCCTTGACCATCTTGTACCTATTTTAGGGACTTAGCTAGTTTGCATGCTAATTAATTTGATGTCCTACTTCATGTTTACATGCCCTGTTCCATATAATTCCTTGTTACCTGAAATGGGTTGGGAAATAGATAGGCTTTATTTATGCTTAGCCATGCTTAGATGTTGGGATTGGGTTTTCATACAAATGTTCTATGCTCAACTTTATGGTACTTTAATTTGGTGATGGATATACATAATGATAGTGGATAGGAATCTGGTGGTTGGTTAGCTTTGGTATGGTGCATTTTGCACGAGACCCGGGATTGGGGTTTGTACCACCGGATTCTAAGGACCGGTTTATGGAGGAAGCCACTAAGCTTTATAGTACCACCACGAGACTGAGATGGGGCAGCTTGGTCAATTAATTAGGTTTCTCCCGATGAACTGCTAGTGGCTGGATGGTGCGGGGAATGAGGCGGGTGATCTGCTCTTGGAACCGCAAGGCTCAAGAGGGGGCTCTGGGGCGGAGGGTTACTCCGAGAATCCCCAGTGGTGGAAACCTTAGAGGGCTAGCACTAATCGGGAGTACCTTTGTAAAGACCATGTTGTGATCTCCTGGCCTCACACCAAAGGAAGTGTGTAATGTGGTTAGCTACCACGGGCATTCAGGGAGGTTCACTTAGTCCACCTGGCAACAGGGGATGAAATCACTGCTTGTGGGGAAAGGGTACACTCTCTGCAGAGATTTGGTAAAACTGTCATGACAGCCGTGCTCACGGACAAGAGCGGCTTGGGGCCAGTTCATAATTAGACTATGGTTGGGAAATGATGGTTCATTATGATGCAAGTACTTTCATTATCATTAATCATGTGTTATTTATCTATTGAATTATGATATTGATAATTGAAAGCTAAGGATAGGTTCTAAGCATAGTGCTAAGCCATATTTGGCCTTTCCTTGCCCTAGCCAATCATGTCATTCTCTTCCCGCACTTGCTGAGTACTCTATGTACTCAAGCGTTTAATTCTCCTTTAGAGTATGAAGAAGAAGAAGCTGCACCGGAGGACTTCTACGTCAACCCGGAGGACTTGGTCTAGGCTGGCGACCTCACGCGCAACGGCTGCCTGTGGAGACGAAGCCCGCTTATCTATCTTGCTTTCTGTAGTGTTGAACTGTTTAGTGTTGTAAATATTTGTGGAGTGTATTTGCAGACCTTCGGGTCGTTCTGTAAGACTATTTATGTAATCGAACATGGCAATGTAATGGTATTTCACTTTCGTCAACGCATGTACGATTCAACTGATCCTGGCGTACATGTGGTTAGCGTCTGTTCATCTTTACGATGACCGGGCGTGACAAAGTGGTATCAGAGCCGTGTTGCCCGTAGGACGCAAGCCTAGTTAGAAATGGCCGAAAATTAAGGACTATACTATTTTCATATGAAATAGTATTTGCAAAACTTTGTGCTCTCCATCTCAACCCTTGTGCTTCTTACCTTGCTTTGCTTATTGTTTTTATTCTAACTTGATTTATTAATTATTAATCTCACTCTCTTCTTTTCAAATGTTTGTAGATGGCGCGGACCAAGCAGACGGCCCGTAAGTCGACTGGAGGTCGTGTCCCTCAGCACGCCCTAGCCAGTCGCTCCGCACCTTACACACCCCGGAGGGAGACGACAATGCTCTCCAACGGGAGTGCTGCTTCGAGGATGCGCGTCCGTCTTCGTTCTCTTCTTCGAGCTGCGGGGTACCGTGAGTACCGTGTCCGCTTAGTCTACCACACCACTAGGGTCTTTGCACCCTATACTGGTGAGCTGGAGTGGACTTCTCAGCTGGCCGTCTACTACGACTCGGAGTTGCTGCACTCGCACTTCTCTCCGGCCTGGAGGAGCTCCCAGCGTGCAGCTGAGGAGGACGCCACGTGGGAGGCGACCACCTACTGGAGCCACGCCCACAGGTTCCTTCTTGGGTGCATGGAGCACGCGTACACCCCTCAGCGCCCTAGTGGCACAGCCGCCTTCACTGGACGTGACGTCGAGGGACGCTTGACTCACCCCCAGTGCGAGAGGCTGGTGGACGACGTTGTGGAGTTGTCTTCGCGACTCCAGCGTTGTCAGCAGGAGCTGCAGGACAGCAGGGACCTGGTCGACCGCTACGAGCGACTTCGCCGACGCTACACGAGGATCACTGGAGTTGATCCTAACTCTCCGCAGTACGCTTCAGACGTGGAGCCTTGGGACCCGAACTCTCCGGATCGCCGCATGAACTCCCCCGAGAACTCAAGAGAAGACTCAGAAGAAGAAGACCCGGAGATGGAGGTTGAGGAGGACTCCGACGAGTAGGAGTGGACTCGTTTCCCCGCTGGACGACTCAGGACAGTTATCCTTAGTTTGTAGGAGCGTGTAGCTACGCCCTCCCTAGTCTTGAGTTGTGTCGTTTATGCTGTTATGCTAGTAGTTTGCTTTATGTTGTGTGTGTTGGGTGCGACATGAGTTGTGGAATGCTTCGGCATCCTGTCCACATCCATGTCTTTAGTCGTGTTTATGTGTTGTGTGAGTGGTGGAATGCTTAGGCATCTTGTCCACCTCCACACTAGTTGATTAATGAACTTGCTTTATGTCTATTACCCTTGATGCATATAGTTGGGACCGTGTTACCCTAGCATATCCTTTCTTATCTCATCTATTATTCTAAGACCTCAATGAACTTCTCTATCACAGATGGCTGGACGAGGAAGAGGTAGAGGCCGTGGTCGTGGTAACCCACCCCTGGATGAAGAACTTGGAGGTGTCCCTGGATGGAATGCAAGGGGTGCTCGAGGAGCCCCAGCATCTCAACAAATGCAACAGATGATGGCTCTACAAACCCAGTTGCTTAACAACCTCACCCAAATTGTCACCAACCTGCAACAAGCCCCACCCCCACCACCACCAAACTACAACCTTCCGCCACCACCACCTTTTCCACCTAGGTCCTTCCTTAGGGACTTCCTGAACACCCATCCACCCACTTTTGCCACCGTTACCGAACCCATGGACGCCGATGATTGGCTCCGTACCATTGATAGCAAGCTGAGGCTCATCCACTGTGAGGGAAGGGAGAAAGTGCTACTAGCCTCCCATCAACTTCAAGGACCAGCAGCTGACTGGTGGACCGCCTTCACCGAAGCCCACCGGGACCCGGAAAATATTACATGGGAAGAATTCCGTACCAACTTCCGCAATCACTTCGTACCTGAAGGAGAGATACAAGCCAGGCGTGAAGAATTCCTGATGCTAAAGCAAGGCCGTATGACTGTGAGGGCCTACCTGAATGCCTTCACCCAGCTATCCCGCTATGCCCCAACAGACGTGGATACCGACGCCAAGAAGCAATTCCGCTTCAAGAATGGGCTGGACAAAGAGTTAAAGTTCGCCATGTCTTCCAGCGACTACGGCGACTTCCAGAAATTAGTTGACAAAGCTTTTGAAGTGGAGAGGACTAAGAAGGAACTGGATGATGATGAAAGAAAGAGGAAGTTGACTTTAGCAGCACATGCCTCTAGCAGCAATGTACGCCCCCGTCTCAACCCTCCACCTACAACTCACATGACTCGTCCCATGAACTACTCGGGACAGAGGTTTCCCAACTCCAGCTACAGGCCACCCACTCCCTACAACCAGCAGATGCGCCAGCAGCAGCAGCAGCAGCCACCACGCCAGCCAATGCAACCCCCACGCCAACAGATGCAGCCACCCCGCCCTTCAGCCCCCGCTAATCGTCCAAGTGGCCAACCCCCAAGAAACCAGTCAGGAGGCAACAAGGGCCCAAATAATGCTGCGGGAGTACAATGCTACAAGTGCGGAGAATGGGGACACTATGCCAGCAGTTGTCCAAAGAAGCAGCAAAACCCAACTGGCCGTGTCAACCATGTGACTCTGGAGCAAGCACAGGAAGCACCTGATGTGGTGATCGGTACGTTCTCTGTCAACTCCCACCCCGCCACCATATTGTTTGATTCGGGTGCTACACATTCATTCATATCCAAGGATTTCATAAAGAAGCATGACATGGTAGTTACATTCTTGAATGGGCCATTAATGATAAACTCTCCTGGAGGAGAGATGGTGGCAAGGCATCTATGCCGAAAAGTGAGTATAAACATAAGGGGGGTAGTCTTTTGGGCCAACCTAATAGTGTTGGACTCACAAGGATTAGATATCATTCTGGGAATGGACTGGTTGACAAAGAATCAAGGGGTAATTCATTGTGCAACTAGAACAGTCTGCTTAACACACCCGGATGGCACCACAGTGGAATTCAAGCCAGATCAGACACAAGAAGCAGTAGTGCAACTCAACCATCTTGAGAGTACCAAAGACATCAGGGTTGTGAAAGAATTTCCGGATGTATTCCCAGATGACTTGCCAGGTATGCCCCCCTGATCGAGAGATTGAATTTATCATTGAATTAGTACCTGGAACGGCCCCAATATATAAGAGGCCGTATAGAATGGATGCTAAACAACTAGCTGAACTAAAGGACCATATTGAGGAATTATTGGCAAAAGGATATATTCGTCCTAGCTCATCGCCTTGGGGAGCACCAGTCATATTTGTACCTAAGAAGGATGGAACTCAAAGGTTGTGTGTGGACTATCGTGCTTTAAATGAGGTAACCATCAAGAATAAATATCCACTACCAAGGATTGAAGATTTATTTGATCAGTTAAGAGGAGCATGTGTGTTTTCCAAGATTGATCTCCGTTCGGGCTATCATCAACTGAAGATTAGACCGTCAGATATTCCCAAGACGGCGTTTGTCTCTCGGTATGGATTATACGAATATACCGTTATGTCGTTCGGATTGACCAATGCTCCGGCGTATTTTATGTATCTTATGAACAAGGTTTTCATGGAGTACTTGGACAAGTTCGTAGTGGTATTCATCGATGACATACTTATCTACTCCAAGACTGAAGAAGAGCATGAGGAGCACCTCAGGATGGCCCTACAGAAGCTTCGCCAACATCAACTGTATGCCAAACTTAGCAAGTGTGAGTTTTGGCTAAAGGAGGTATCATTTTTGGGACATGTCATATCTGAAGGAGGTATAGCAGTGGATCCAGGCAAGGTGGCCGATGTCCTTAAGTGGGAAACACCTGAGAGTGTACATGATATAAGAAGATTCTTAGGTATGGCTGGTTATTACCGTCGATTCATCGAGGGATTTTCAAAGATCTCTCGACCACTAACCAAGTTGCTTGAGAAAAGAGTTGCTTTCAAATGGACCCCCGAATGTGAAGTAAGCTTCGCCGAATTGAAGAAGAGGTTGACCAGTGCACCGGTATTGGTGATGCCTGATATGCAGAAGGAGTTTGTGGTCTATTGTGATGCTTCCGGTCATGGTTTAGGATGTGTCTTAATGCAAGGAGGACATGTTGTGGCCTATGCTTCAAGACAACTTCGGAAACATGAGAGGAATTATCCAACACATGACTTAGAGTTGGCAGCGGTTGTCCATGCTTTGAAGATATGGAGACATTACTTAATGGGAAAAAGGACGGAGATATATACAGATCACAAGAGCTTGAAGTACATATTCACACAGCCGGATCTTAACCTCAGGCAACGTCGTTGGTTGGAATTAATCAATGATTTTGATGTGGGAATCAACTACCATCCAGGCAAGGCTAATGTGGTCGCTGATGCTCTAAGCAGGAAGGGACAAAGCAATAACTTGTCAGTACAAGCTCTTCAACCCCAGCTATGTGAAGAGTTTGCAAGGTTAAATCTATGTCTAGTGTCTAGCACTGAAGCAGTTGCTATGGAAGTGGACTCAACCCTTGAACATGACATACGAGAAGGACAAAAGAATGATGAGAAAGTCAAAGAGATCAAGCAGTTGATGAAGAAAGGGAAAGCTCCAAACTTTAGAGAGGATGAACAAGGAACCTTATGGCTTGGAAAGAGGATTTGTGTTCCGGATGTCAAGGAGATTAAAGAGTTAATACTAAGAGAAGCTCATGACTCATCATACTCCATTCATCCCGGAAGCACAAAGATGTATCAAGACCTTAAAGATCGATATTGGTGGCATGGAATGAAACGGGATGTAGCCGAATATGTGGCCATATGTGATACATGTCAATTGATTAAGGCGGAACATCAAAGACCAGCAGGGTTATTGCAACCAATCAAAGTGCCAGAATGGAAATGGGAAGAAATTAGTATGGACTTCATTGTGGGACTACCAAGAACACAGTCTGGATATGATTCTATATGGGTTATTGTGGACCGTCTAACTAAAGTGGCTCACTTTATTCCTGTAAAAGAGACCTATAATGGCCCCAAGTTGGCGGAACTGTACATCTCCAGGATTGTATGCTTACATGGAGTTCCTAAGAAGATCATCTCAGACAGAGGCACTCAATTCACCTCAAGATTCTGGCAGAAGTTGCATGAATCAATGGATACCCGTCTAAATTTCAGTTCGGCGTATCATCCTCAAACTGATGGCCAGACAGAACGCACCAACCAGATACTAGAAGATATGTTGAGAGCGTGTGCTTTAAAGAATAGCAAGAGTTGGGACAAGAATCTGCCATACGCCGAATTCTCTTACAACAACAGTTATCAAGCCAGTTTGAAGATGTCTCCTTTTGAAGCATTGTATGGGCGAAAATGTAGGACACCGTTGTTTTGGAATCAAACTGGGGAAAGTCAAGTCTTTGGGCCTGACGTATTACAAGAGGCTGAAAGACAAGTACAAGAAATTCGGAAGAATCTAAAAGCAGCTCAAACAAGACAGAAGAGTTATGCGGATACACGAAGACGCGATCTCACATTTGAAGTTGGTGACTATGTATACTTGAAGGTGTCACCTATGAGAGGATTGAGAAGGTTCAAAGTAAGAGGCAAGTTGTCACCCCGATACATTGGTCCGTTCAAGATATTGGAACGACGTGGTGAAGTGGCATATCAGCTTGAGCTTCCGCCACACTTGTCAGATGTGCATAATGTGTTTCATGTATCGCAGCTAAAGAAGTGCTTAAGAGTGCCTGAAGAGCAATTGCCCATGGAAGCCGTGGATGTACAGGAAGACTTGTCTTATGTAGAGCAGCCTGTCAAAATACTTGAGACACTAGAAAAAGTCACGAGGAACAAAGTCATTCGCATGTGTAAAGTACAATGGAAGCATCACTCTGAGGCAGAAGCAACATGGGAAAGAGAAGAAGCTCTCAAGGCGGATTTCCCTCATCTATTCTCTTAGAGCGTCCGAATCTCGAGGGCGAGATTCCTTTTAAGGGGGGTAGAGTTGTAACACCTACATTTTATGTACAAAAAATTTGCTCAAACCTTGATCATTGTAGCATGCATTTTCTTGTGAATTTTTGGTGTTTAAACGAGTAGCAAACGGTTCAAATTGAATTTGAATTCAAAATCAAAAGAAATGAATAGAAAAGAAAAAGAAAAAGGAAATAAACCCCTCCTGGGCCGAATACCCTCCCCCGGCCCATTTCCCTTCCCCCCCCCCCCCCCCCCCCCGCCGGCCAAGCCGAATCCCGCGCCCCTCCTCCTCTCTCTCTCCCACTGCCGAGCGGGACCCACCCATCATCCCTCCCAACCGCCACTCCCTTCTCCCGCGCCCGCACAACCGCCGCGCGCAACCGACGCCCCGCGCCCACGTTTCCTCCCCCGAATTCCACTCCCCCCGACGGTTTTCGCACGCGCATCACTACCGCACTCCCTCTCCGCGGCATAAAGGAATCGGCGGCCCCATTTTTCCCCTACCCCGAGCTCTCCCCGGAACCCTAGACCTCCATCGCCGGTGAGTACCTCGGCACACGCGTCCCGCCACTGCAGTGCCCTTGCTCCCCATCTTCTTGCTCTCACGTGCTCACCGCCCCACCAGGAACACGCCGGGCAAGAGTTCGAGGGGAGATCACCGAGGTTTCACCAAGTCCGACGAGGTCCGACGCCAACCGCCGCCCTCCCTCGTCGCCGACTCATCTTCGGCCGATTTCAAGGCTAGCTACTCCCCTAGGTGAGTTCCCCTTCTTCTCCTCTTTCATTCCATGCCTTTAGCGCCGTGTTTGGACGTCGGTTTCACCGTTTTGGCCGGCTCCGGCGAGTTCGCCGCCGCGGGCGCCTAGCGCCGCCGCGCCGGCCACCACCGACGTCGCCGGGGGCGACGTGGCCTCATCCGGAGCCGTCCATTCCCGGCCAACGGCCACGATTAGAACTTCATACCGGTTCGGCCATATAAAATCTCGCGCGTCCATTTAGAATCCAACGGCTCACATTTGAATCTCCTCTCCCGCCCGCGCATTTGCACCGGAGCCCCTGGAATATCACCAGCTACCCCCTGGACTTCTCCAGAATTGAAATCTAGCCCCCAGAAATCACAGACTAGCCCCTCGAACCCTAAAAATTGGTTTTAACCATTTAATTAAGCATTCTAACCCCTGTATTTTGGTAGAATTATGTATTTAGACCCTGTACAGTTTAGAAAACTATTTACTTAGCCCCTGGACTTTTATTTATTTGCTGAATAGAGTTTTTAATTGTATTTGAGGTATAGAAATTAGATAAAAATGGTAAATAAGTGTAGGGATGTTATGAAAAATTGTTATAAACTATTTTATGCTGTGAATTAATTGTAGAATTCATATAAAATATATTTGGCCCCTGGATTAATTATTATAAATGTTTTAAAATATATTTTTGCTATAGAAAATTCAATAAAAATGGTTTTAGGCTATAATAAAATCCCAAAATTGTAGGGTAAATCTAAAATGCATACTTTGGCCATGTTAAATGATAAATACCTCGTAGGGACGCATTAGTGTAGAATTTTGTGCTTATGTGTATGTGTGAATGTATTGTTTTGCGTGCCTTTACTTATTTAGCCTTATTCTATTCTTGCCATTGCTTGGGCATATATTTAGAGTCGTTCTACGACCCTAATCTCAACTTCCAAGACCAAGACTTCGTCAATTCTCAAGTCTCCAACGAAGGCAAGTGCCCTTGACCATCTTGTACCTATTTTAGGGACTTAGCTAGTTTGCATGCTAATTAATTTGATGTCCTACTTCATGTTTACATGCCCTGTTCCATATAATTCCTTGTTACCTGAAATGGGTTGGGAAATAGATAGGCTTTATTTATGCTTAGCCATGCTTAGATGTTGGGATTGGGTTTTCATACAAATGTTCTATGCTCAACTTTATGGTACTTTAATTTGGTGATGGATATACATAATGATAGTGGATAGGAATCTGGTGGTTGGTTAGCTTTGGTATGGTGCATTTTGCACGAGACCCGGGATTGGGGTTTGTACCACCGGATTCTAAGGACCGGTTTATGGAGGAAGCCACTAAGCTTTATAGTACCACCACGAGACTGAGATGGGGCAGCTTGGTCAATTAATTAGGTTTCTCCCGATGAACTGCTAGTGGCTGGATGGTGCGGGGAATGAGGCGGGTGATCTGCTCTTGGAACCGCAAGGCTCAAGAGGGGGCTCTGGGGCGGAGGGTTACTCCGAGAATCCCCAGTGGTGGAAACCTTAGAGGGCTAGCACTAATCGGGAGTACCTTTGTAAAGACCATGTTGTGATCTCCTGGCCTCACACCAAAGGAAGTGTGTAATGTGGTTAGCTACCACGGACATTCAGGGAGGTTCACTTAGTCCACCTGGCAACAGGGGATGAAATCACTGCTTGTGGGGAAAGGGTACACTCTCTGCAGAGATTTGGTAAAACTGTCATGACAGCCGTGCTCACGGACAAGAGCGGCTTGGGGCCAGTTCATAATTAGACTATGGTTGGGAAATGATGGTTCATTATGATGCAAGTACTTTCATTATCATTAATCATGTGTTATTTATCTATTGAATTATGATATTGATAATTGAAAGCTAATGATAGGTTCTAAGCATAGTGCTAAGCCATATTTGGCCTTTCCTTGCCCTAGCCAATCATGTCATTCTCTTCCCGCACTTGCTGAGTACTCTATGTACTCAAGCGTTTAATTCTCCTTTAGAGTATGAAGAAGAAGAAGCTGCACCGGATGACTTCTACGTCAACCCGGAGGACTTGGTCTAGGCTGGCGACCTCACGCGCAACGGCTGCCTGTGGAGACGAAGCCCGCTTATCTATCTTGCTTTCTGTAGTGTTGAACTGTTTAGTGTTGTAAATATTTGTGGAGTGTATTTGCAGACCTTCGGGTCGTTCTGTAAGACTATTTATGTAATCGAACATGGCAATGTAATGGTATTTCACTTTCGTCAACGCATGTACGATTCAACTGATCCTGGCGTACATGTGTTTAGCGTCTGTTCATCTTTACGATGACCGGACGTGACATATCTAGACCATTATCTTAACCTGTTACGAACTACTCCCTCCACTTGTCACAAAGTGACAAGTATTGTGAGATAGGAGGATTACTTGGAAAATTTAGCAGCTAATAATTATCCTAACGGTTTGAAACACCCGCTTAGGCAGGGAAAAAAACCAGGAAAGCAAAGGGGAGATGGATCAACGAACATATAGCATTAGCAGAGCGGTTAAAACAATCAATCTCATTATCAAGAATCATGATCCCATTGAAGAAAAATTACCAAACGAATTGGCAGCAAACGAGGAGTTAATCGATCCCAGTCATGCCATGCCCACCACCGCCGCGCCAGGTACGTACGTACTGCGGCAGCAGCTACATGCACATCTCGCTGCCACGCCCTTCCTCGTCGTCCACGCCGTCGCCGCCCATCGCCCGCGACATACTTCCACCGCCGACGCCAATGCCAAGGCCTCCTCTCGTCGTCGATGACGAGGTCTGAGCGGCGCCACCTGCGCCGGCGCCCCCGCTGCCGCCAGCAGCCTTATGGTTGTGCATCCAGACCTTGAAGACCTGCCTAGCGACCCCGATGTCCCGGCAGAAGCGCGCCACCTCGTCGTCCCCCGGCGCGCGGCCGGGCTCCCGCTTGGGCATCCGCCAGCCGAGCCGCTCCGCGAACCGCAACATGCGCTCCTTCTGCTCGTCCGTGAACTTGGTCCGCGTCCGCCGCCTGCTCGCCAAGCCGTGGCCGCCGTCGCCGGTACCCATACCAACGGTAGCCATTGCCATGTGCATGCCGTAGCCGGGCGCCGCGCCGGGGGAGGGCAGCATTGGCGGCGCGTGCGGGCTTGCGGCGCCGGTCGCCCCCGAAACGGCGTCGAGCAATGCCTTCCGGTGGAAGTTGCGGTGGCAGCCGCAGGCAGCGCAGAGCATCGCGGCCGGGTGGCCTTCGTCGTGGGTGTACTCGCAGCAGCCGTCAGAGGCGTAGGTGCCCAGCTTCGCCGCGTGATTGCGCATGCACTCGCGGTACATCTCCCGTGGCCGCTCCTGATGCGGCAGCTGCTGCTGCTCCATGGCTCTCTCTCTCCTCTCACCTTCTTTGCCTGGTCTCTCTCTTCTCCCTCTCTCTCCCTCTCCCTACTAGGTAAGAGTAGCTAGGACTAGCCCACTGCAACCATGTGGTTCCTTGAGCATTGAGCTGCAGCTGTTCAATGCATGCTACGTGTGAGCTCAACAGACCTAGGGTAAGATATATGAGCTGTAATATATCATTGTTTCGATTCCATGCTGTGACCGTGATCGATGCAGAAGGCCTATACCATTTGATTAATTATTAGCACTGTAGTAATGCATGTAGTGATGAAATGTTGTTGTGGGTTGGCAGTTAGAAGCACGTCGAGGTTGGCATGGTTGTTCTTGGCGCCCTTGCAATCTGGACTGCCGTTCACAGGACCAGAGAGCTGCAGAGCACGAGCAAACAACGGGCAGCACTGGCAAGGTACCGGTTGACTTTGATACGTGGCTTTCCTGGGACGAGCTGGTTGGTGGCGGGTGACACCGTTCTTGAGCCAGATCTTTCGAGATCTACAGCACGTTCGTTTGGTTCCTGCAGGACTGGAAATGGTCTATCTAGTAAGCTTGCCGATTTTTTATTCTCTTATTTTCTCAATATAAGTTTCTTCAACAGATTTTCCATTGTTGTAGCAGAGAGAAATATCATCAAATTGAAACGAAATATTCTCATATAAGGTCAAGTACATGTCCTTGATTAGTCGATCTAGCAAAAACCAGTTTGGTCCTACTTAATTTTATTTGCATGCATATTACAGTGTAATATAAAAAGGAACATTCCATCATGTTATTTTTTGAGTGTGGGGGACCTCTCCTTACTATTTCAAGACGCTCCTTAGACTTCCGTAGCTTGTATGACTACAGATCACTGGCCATCAACGCTACTGGACCAGTACTACTAAATAACATTGCCTGTTTAGTAGCGTACGGATCCATCTGGTACGAGCTAGAGATCTTGCCTAATGAAAAAATCTGGTACCAGCCTCACGGACAGGAAGGCAGGTCGGCTCCTCTGAATGCACATGATATTACAAGCTCTTGGATCGAGTGTGTACAGAGAGGTTAAGGGGAGGATTAATCAAATGGCTGGACGAATAGAATAGCCAATGAGCGTTGGAATTTGAGCTGCAAGAGACCAAGGAAAAGGTATTTTGGCCTTTTGTGCCGAAGAGATTACGTTGCTTATTTTTACTTTTTTAGTAGGAGTACGCAGAAACATGTGGTACTGGTTGGGCCACTTCATTTGTGGACGTGGTGTGGTGGATCCTCGGCTACTTGCCTGCAACTAGTATCATACAGCATACCATATTAAGTTAAGCAATTGTAACAATAAATTGATAAACAAAAAGACATGTTGTCTTTGGAAACGAGAAGTGATATCTTGAAACAGATTTCATAGACTTCAATTAACGTACTCGCTCTATTCTCTTTAACAGTCGTTGGAATTAGTTTTAGTTCTCAACCACAATTAAAAAAGAACAGAAGAGTACTACTCGCAAACTTTATCAATAAAACGTGCAAGAGGATATGTTCATCCATATCAGGTCGATTATTTTCTTATCGCGTCAACATGCATGTAAGATTGTGGGAATATGAACGTGCAACAAATAAATTTTGATGTACGTATATAATAAAACCAAATTTATTTGCCGAACAATCTATTCCTGTCTCTGGCTGCAATAGATGGACACAGGTGAAATAAATAACATGAGGTAAACATGACAAATGACAAAGAAATAAAATCTGGTTAAATCCTTTTCCTAGGGCGTGATTGAAAACTTTAGGGAGATAAATGCTTTACACGTGAACTGTGCCAAATCAACAAGTTGTTTCCTTACCAGTTAAATTCTTGGGAAATTAATCTGTGCCTACCGTTTTACTCGGAAAACCGTAGGGCACTTCAGATTTCCTGTCAAAATGTCCCTAGTTAACTCCGTAGGCAAATACTGCCTCCGGAATTGATTGTCACTTGGACATCCTTTCTAGTTCAATTCTTTATTGGAAACTACAAATTTTACGAAACGGAAGGAGTATATATATATATATATATATATATATATATATATATATATATATATATATATATATATATATATATATATGAGAGGTATCTAGTTATGATTGATCATTCATTTAGATCAACAATGAAGGTCCATGAGGAGTAACAGTAGTCGGTCAAACCTGTTTGGGGGTATTTGAAAAATAAATAGAACTTACATGTGCTTGACTACAAATTTTTTTTGTAGGTGGGTATATAAAAACTCCCTCATATGCAGGTGTCTTTTTGCAGTTTGTTTTTATTTCTCCATTGTTCTTAATAGTATCAGATAATGAGATAAGGCTGTTAGGGGTGATCCCGGTACAAACAGGTACCCCGTACCTATCTCCCGTAAGGAACGGGCGTGGGGCAACAACCCACGCCAGAGTCCATCTTAGCTACGCGCGCTTCGTACGGGGGCAAAACGGACTCGTGTCGTGCGCTCCCACCTCGCACACGCTATAAGTATCAGGGAGACTTCAGGGGCATGCATACGTGAGTATACACATTCCCAGAGGCCCCCGCCACAACTGAAACCAATCTTTTGCCGCCGCCGCCGCCGCACACGCTGCACCGAGCCGCCACTGTGCTGGGGTTCTTCCTGCACCGACGATCTACCTGCATCGACTCCCTCTCCTGCGACTATCCACCTGAGCCCAATGGCATCAGGTGGACCCTCTGAAGGTAAACCTCACCTCTCTCTTACTCTAATTCCCTATGGCTCATCTATGATCTTTTCTGTCTTCATGACTCGTTGCTTGATTATTAGCATAAGTCATTAGATTGATTGTCTATTCATGCTTTAGTGTGTCTGTTGGAATCAGATTAGTCCTAAGTGATCCTAATTAGGCATTGCTGGTGTTGATCCTAAGTGCACTAAGTTCTAACAATTGCATCAGAGCTGCGCTAGTTAATTCCTAATTAGGTGATTAAGTTCTAAGTCAAATGAATTTGTTTCTAATCATTTTTTTATTAAGGCCTAGTTTTTTGGAAATTATGATCAATTTAGTTTAAGTCACTCAATTGAAGCAATCAGAAGGAGGTGAATCGAAACAGTTTTCGATTTGGATAAAGAACTAAGAACTCAGAAAAACAAAACCAAATCGAATTAAGTTAAGAAAATAAGCTTTGGGGACGAGGACTTATCTCAATGTTGCGTGCGCCGAACCTTGATCCTTCGGGACCCAGGAGTCGACGACACCCTCTCCACCGGACAACTCCTCAGTTGAGGAGACCCGGGTAGGGTGGCCTTGCCGCCATGTCCTCCTCACTGCAGGGTTAGGGGTAACCCTAACCCTAGCAACTTTCTTCCCCAAGTCGGCCGCTACTCAGGAACTCTCATCGGTGGCACCAACGTGCGCGCCGTGGAGGTTGTCAGAGTGGCGCCGTGTACCTGCAAACAACCACTCAGAGCGCTAAGATGCGCGCCGCGCTAGGGTTAAGGGTCGAAACCCTAACCCTAGCGGAGGGTTTCCTTTGACGGCCAACCGCGCGCACCACGTCATCGACAGTGATGCGGCGACACCAGAAGTCCCCGCGGCGACGCAGCCCTAAGTCTCTCCACTCAGAGGCGGCGCGAGCACCGTTCCTCCGGTTTCCCTCAATGGCCGACCGACCCGCATCGTCGGTGATGGCAGAGCTCCACCCCGACGGGGGGTATCTCGCCGACACCGATGACACGGCGGCGCCGGAGGTCCCGACGCGGCGCTCGCCTCGCCGCCCCTCCGCCGCTCTCACTCGCCTCACCGCCGCTCGGAGTAAGGAGGAGAGAGAGAGTGAAGGAGCGAATGAGTTAGGGTTTCGACGGGTTCCGCGGCGAGGAAGTTTTTATACCTCCGAACTCGCCGCTCGACCGTTGGATCGACATCAGACGGTTGCGATCGCCCCATGTTTTAAGACCGCGATAAGTTAGGAACGTCGGATCGAGATCCGACGGTCCACGTCGCGCGCCGCCTGCCGCTTAAGGGAATGGGCCCCGAGCCCATGCGGGATGGCGCCATGGGTCGGTGGGCTGCCCTTACCAATTTCCAGATTTTCTCCGATTTTTGAATGAGCTGATTTCAGCAGTGGGCCAAATACCCCATGGGTTGTGCGTGGGTATTTTTTCCATTTTAAGGAATTTTCAGAATGTGGGCTGGGCCAATTAAGGCAATTGGCCAAATTTAGGGTTTTTGGCCCTTTTGCATTTTTTACAGTTTTGAATTTTTAGAATAAGTTTAAGATGGAAAAATAATTCCAAAAATTAAGAAAATGATTGGAAAATTAATTAAATAGCTGAGAAAATTTTAGAAAAATTTTGTGTGATGTTTTGAAATATTTTGATTGCATATATTCTGTATTTTATGTCATTAATTGTCAATTAGAGCATTTTCTCAGTTATTTAAATGCTATTAAGTGCTTTTTAAGCAATTTTCATCAATTAAGAAATTAAGTTTTAGCTTCCGCTGTAATTAAGTGATAAATTAATTGAGTAACCAAAGTGAAATTTTGATTTATCAAATTTTGAGTTTAAATTAAGTTATTTTTATCTGTGGTAATTTAAATGAGTAACCAACGTGAAAGTTTGATTTTGCCAATTAATTTTAAGTTTATTTATTTGAGCTTGTGCTTAAGTTTATATTTATGATTATTTAAGATTCATTGAGTAACCAACGTGAAAATGATATATTAAGTTAATTATGTATAGAATTTGAAAGTAACCAACGTGAAATTGAATTGCCATGATTGATTTAAGCTTGTTTTTAAGTTTATCATATTAAGATTTGTTATCATGCTAAGTTTTAATATTTAAGGGCATTTTTGCTAAGTAACCAACGTGAAAAAGCAAAATGTCATTCTGAAGTCATGTTTTATTATAAGTTTTTGTTATTAATCCTCAAATCTTTATTTTTTGAAGGATCAGGCTTGTCCTCAGCACTTAGCTTTATCTCCGCAATTGAGACCCTCAACGGTCAAAATTACGAGGTATGGAAAGAGAGGCTCCAGATGGCTCTAGAGTCTCTCACCTTGATTTTGCGATTACGTCGCCTTGACCCACTGAGCCACCTGTCCCCGTTGCTGAGACTGGAGAATCTGAGGAGTCTTTCGCTACTCGGAAGGCTAAGTACCTAAGCTTGAAGGATCAGTATGAGAAGGATCTCCCTAAGTGGGATACTTCCAACAGGAAGTGTCTCATGATCATTAAGAGCACCATAGCTGACTCAATTAAGGGAGGAATCCCTGATTGTGAGACAACCTCTGAGTACTTAGAGAGAGTCCAGAGACAGTTCACTGGCTCTACTAAGGCAAGTGCCAGCACTCTCATGAGGAAAATTGTCAGTGAGAAGTACTCTGGAGGTGGTGTGCGTGAGCACATCAATAAGATGAGTCACTATAACTCTAAGCTTAGGGAGCTAAACATTATGATGCCAGATGAGATGCTCATTTACTTCATCTTAAGTTCTCTTCCTAAAGAGTTTGAGGCCTTTGTGGTCAATTATAACTCACTCCCTGAGACCTGGAACATTGATAAGATTGTTGCTATGTGCGTTCAGGAAGAGGAACGCATAAAGAGCTCTAAGAATGGTGATTACATTAATCTGGCTGACACTAAGGGTAAGAGAAAGGCAAAGAGATACTTTACCTCACCCAAACCACCTTCCTTCAAGGCTTCAGGCTCCAATTCAGCAAATAAGTTCAAAGACAAGTCCTCTCAAAAGAGGGACAAGGATAAGTGTCACTTCTATGGCTCACATGAGCACTTCCAAAAGGATTGTGTTGGATTAATTAAGTGGTGTGCTATGAAAGCTAATGATATAATTACTTTTGTAAATGAGACCTTATATGTGAATTATTCACGATCCACTTGGTGGATTGACTCAGGTGCCACTGTGCACATTTGCAATTCTATGCAGGCATTAAGTACGATGAGAACTATAAGAAGAAGGGAAAGAGTGATTAATGTGGCAGATGGGCGTGAAGCCGAAGTCGAAGCCATTGGAGACTTATCTCTTAGATTACTTAATGGCTTTGTACTTAGGCTAAATAATGTTCTTTATGTCTGTCGGTACCCTGGGTACCGTATACCCCTTGAGGTTGCGAAGATCTTAAGGAAATGTCATCTACTTGATTTGAAGACCTTCGGAGGCCCACATGTCATACATAACTGGACCCGCTTCCCCAATATGGTTAGTCTCAGGGTCGTCACGTGTACTATCAAACCGGAGCTACCACCCACAAGGGGGAAGCTCCGGGCTATGTACCATAACGGCACCCCCGGACCTAACCCCAGACCGAGGGAAGCTCCGGAACTGACACGTGTCTGGTGGCACCGGACCTATATGTTCCCCACAGTATGCTCCGGAGCTGCCACATGTCCAACCGTCGGATCTTTAGCCTCTAACCTCCGGAAGACTCTACAACGGCTCCAGATCTTCAAAGGGGAATCAAGGACTTCAAGACCCGATTAAGTGTCATTAATATTATGTTAATGACACACGATCGAACGACTTTAATTACCAGTAACGGTGCTATCAAATCCCGTAACTCGGTCATTAAGGGTAATTAAGTACATCAAATGTGTATCACTATTAGTAACCGCCGGGGCCACATGTCGGGCCAGGCCAACTTGTAACGGCCTGTCCTTATACTATAAAAGGACAGGCCGAAGATAAATAGAGGAGCCCGATCGGACCGATCTGACCTGCTCAAGGATAGACTGATCGATTCACGCGCGCTCTCAACTCACGTTGAGCACATACATCCAATACAACACCAACACACCCCATGGAGTAGGATATTACGCTCAGGCGGCCCGAACCACGTAAATCTTTGTGTCTCCTGTGTCATTTTACACATCACCTTCTTGAATCTCCGCGCGCCCACACCGAACCTCAAACTCCGTAAACACTTTTAGTAGTGTCAGGAGATCTACCAGATCAAAACCAACGACAGTTGGCGCGCCAGGTAGGGGCGCCTGAGATTTCAAGAATGGTGAAATCAGCTACTGAATCATCCAATGGTCATCCTGCTGTTCAAGCTGTTGGGGGCAAACCCTCCAATATGCAGCCACCAGCAGGAACCACAGTTCCAGCAGGAGTCACACTTCCACCACCGCTGCCTCCACCAGCAAATCAAGCTGGGCAGCGCGATGGTGCACCAGCGTCAACCACTGCGTCGGCGAATCATGACAACCCGGAACACGCGCTCCATGCAGCACGTGCTCTCCTTTAGCGCCCACCACCTCCGGATGCATCCCGGGATGCAATGGAGCAGTGGAGGGCCGATGTGGAACACTTGATTGTAGCAGCAACCGACCGCATCAGCAACCAGGGTCCTCCTCCTTCGAGACGGGCCCCGTTGCAGCGACGGACCTTGTTTGGTAGACTTGGTCCACACGTTTCCAACAACAGGAGACGCGCTGCGTCACAGCAGGTGACGTCATTGCCCTCCGGGGCGCGACGCACTCACACGGTATCAAGGCTTTCAACTCATGACCTCCGGGCGGAGCTTGATCGCCGATACCGTCAATAAGACGGCCAAGTCCATATTGAGCATGCTCGTGAAAGACAAGAAGCTCATGACATTCCCGCTCCTGAAGGAGTAGGAGGAGGCTGTTCAGCCCTGGCCATGCATCTGCGTATGGTCAGGTGGCCACAGAAATTCTGGCTTCACCTGCCAGAGAAGTTTGACGGGACTGTTAATCCTGTCGAATGTCTTCAGATTTACTCCACTGCTATCCTGGTAGCTGGAGAAAATGAGGCTGTAATGGCCAACTATTTTCCAGTGGCTTTAACTGGGACCGCCCGGTCCTGGTTTATGAGCCTTCCACCCAACTCTATCAACAGTTGGGAGGAGTTGTGCCGCCAGTTCACCGCCAACTTCGGGAGTTCGTACACCCGACCAGGCACCGAACTGGACCTTTTTGCAGTCATGCAAAAAGGGGGAGAATCCCTGCGATCATTCATCCAGAGATTCTCTCAGGTACAAAACACTATCCCTTCTATCTCTAGCGCTTCTGTCATTGTGGCATTGTAACACCCTAAATTTTCGCATCTTGCATTGCATACATGATCATGCATTAAACACTAGTAGAATAAAAGAAAAATAATAAAACATGCATATACAAATATGTGTAGCAAAAAAAGAAAAAGAAAATAATAATTATAGCCTAAAACTTGTAATAGGGAATAAGTATAAAAATAATAATAATAAAATATATATAAATGTATATAAATAATATATATAACAATATATGAAAATAAATAAAATATTAATATTAATAATATACATTATAATAATAATGAATAATAAATATATAACATGAATAATATATATATATAATATATATATAATAAGTTATATAATAAAAAAAAGAAGAAAAAAAAGAAAAAAAAGGGCCAACCCGGCGGCTGGGCCAGCGGCCCAGCCGACCGAGCGCCCGCGCCGGCCCCGCTCCGCGCCCAACGCCCGAGGGCGCGCGTGGCCTCCCCGGCCTCCCGATCCCGCGCGCTCGGCCTCCCACTCCCGCGCGCGCGCGTCCGACCCCGCCCCGCCTGGGTCCCGCCCCGGTACGACTCCCTCCCGCGTACGCGCCCTGCCGCCGTAACGCCCCCCCGATTCCGCCGGCTCCGGAACCGATTCCGGATCGCTCCCGCCGCGCCTATAAAAGAAGCACCGAAGCCCCACGATCCCAGCTGCCAGAAGCAGCCACCGGAACAGAGGAAAAAAAGGGAGTCCAGAGAGTTGCGCCCAGGGAAGAAAAAAGGAGAAAAAGAAGGGAAAGAAGAGGAAGAAAAAGAGGAGGGCGCCACCGTTCGCCGGAGATCGTCGCCGACATCGCGCCGCCGTCGTCGTGCCACCGGAGAACGCATCTACTTCGTCTACGCATTGTCCCCATCCCGCGATCATCGAAGCCATCACATCTACGGTAGGCCATGTTCCCGATGCGAATTTTAGCAAACATATTGAATCTAATATGCGTAAATTGATTTTAGTTGAACCATAATTTTATTTTCAGCAGCATTAATTCACCCTAAAACCCCCATAAACTCATATGAACACGTATGAACTACTCGCATCTAATTATTAAACAACTGTAGTAAATTAATTATTGAATCGTGCATGCATACATGTCATTGCATGTTGATTATTTTGTGTGCATCATGTTGATTGTATATGTTTTCTTGTATTTATGATCACGAGTAGAGGGAAGTGCTCAAGAGATCGTGTACGAGGATTTCCAGAATCAAGATTTCGAAGCGCTTGAGCAACCCCATCCGCCGGAGCAAGGCAAGTGTCCTTGAAGCATATTGATCCTATTTTAAATTAAATGTTTTGTTTGCGAACTTGCATGCTTGTGTCAAATTGATAGGAACCCTATGGTAGGAAGTTTACTAGTTTTGTTTGACCACCCTTGTCACCTAGAATATATGGTAGAGAGTCGGGAAGGGTTTTTACCTTTTTGCTTCGCTTAATTAATTGGGATGGCAAACAACACTACACATTTAATTATGCACCAATGATATACTGGTTAATGTGAACTGGTCAATACGATGGGTGATCTAAGCAAGCCTGGTATGTGGATGGGTTGGATGTCATGGTGGTTTGCTTGCCTTAGATCTAAGGACCGGTTCATGCGAGAATATGCCAGATCAACAGTGCCACCACAAGGCCAAGTATGGGTGCGGCGTAGTTGAATAATTAGGAGTGCTGCTAGTATTGTATGGACCGTTGGATGACGCGGGGAATGGGAGTCGAGGAGGACTGCCCTGGGATCCGCATGGCACACGAGGGGGCCCGTGGGTGGGAGAATAGAGATTCAAGCCTGCTGGTGAAACCTTAGTGGGCCCGTACATACTAGTAGTCCCTTTTGAAAGGCTATTTTGTGATCTCTTGGCCACACAACTACGGAAGTGTGAGATGGCACAATGGAGGTTTCTTAGTCATCGAAAGGTGATAAAATCACAAACATGTGGGTAAAGTGGTACAACCTCTGCAGAGTGTTAAAAACTATCATGATAGCCGTGCTCCCGGTTATGAGCGCCTGGATGACCTACATGATTAGAATTGGAATTGGGATTTGGGATGGTTATGGTCCGGTAATGGTTATGGTTATGGGTTGGTAATGGTTATGGTTTATGGATTATGGTCATGGATATGAATTTGAGTTATGGTAATTGGACATGGATAATGATGGTGTTGGCAATAATTGGATATGATTTATATTTTGTTAACTTGATGGTCATGATGGGATTGTTTCACATAGACATAATATAATGCTTTTCAAATGTTTTACCGTACTTTTCAGCACTTAGCCATTATTACATTCGTCATTTGAATAAGCCACATGTCATACTTTCCACACTTGCTGAGTACGACATGTACTCACCCTTGCAATCCCCCCCCCTCCCAACAGCTACTGGAGACAATTGGGAGTACCCTGAGGATCACGTGGAGTACTAGGTTGCGTACCGCCGTCAATTGCCTGTGGATTGGAGTCGTGTTGCTTAGTTTATTTTCCGCTGCAATTATTTAGAGTTTTATTATTCGTGAACTATTGGATTATTGTAATAAAGTACTTATTTAATAGTTAAGACGTGGTTAAATTCTGTATATCGTTTGTGATGCAACCGTATATGTGTGATGAACTTCCTGGGCACACATATGCGTTACGCTTGGTTCATATTCGGAATCGGGTGTCACAAATTGGTATCAGAGCCGCGTTGACCGTAGGACGCAAGCCTAGGTAGAATGGACACTCTAGAGCACTTAGGAACACTCTTCTAATCTGCTATTTTCGAAAATTTTTGCTGCTGTTTTGTTTCCCTTATTTTCAGCTGCAAAAAGTATTGATCACTGCTGCGTTTTTGATAAAAATTTTCAGAAGTGAGCAATATTAAGTGCTGCTGTTTTGCTGCGTAAATTTTCGCGGAAAAAGTGTGTTTTGCCGCTGCTATGTGTGGGTAGAATTATTGTGTTGGTTGCTGTACTTTTTTCTCTTTATTTTTCGTTCTTTTGGAACCGCTGCACCGCTCTTTTTCCGCCATTTTAACTGCTGAAATTTTCAGATTTGTTTTTCATTACTTTTCTAATGTATTCTTGTTTTCTGTAGATGGCCCGCACCAAGACAACCCCCCGTAAGTCGACCGGTGGACTTGTGCCCCCGCGTAGGTTGGCCAGTCGCTCTCCGGCCGTCGACCCCCGTCACCCCGTGGTGATCCGTTCTGACGGCAGAGCCACAGGACAACTGCGTCACCGTCTTCGTGCCCTACTCCGCGAGGCTGGCTACCGTCACCACAGTCTCTCGCTCTCCTACCACACCACTGGAGTGCGCGCCCCGGCAGGAAGGAGTGGAGCTGCAAGATCTATATCTACTATGGTGATGAGTTGGTGAAGACCCACAGCAGTCCTGCTTGGAGGAGCTCCCGCCGATCTGCGGAGCAGGATGCTAGCTGGGAAGCAGCCACCTTTTGGAGCCACGCCCGCCGTTTCCGTCTGGAGGACACGGTGCACGCCTTCGTTCTGCAGCGTCCCAGTGGCACTGCGCGCTTCGTCTCTAGGCACGTGGAGGGACCCCTGGACCTCCCGCAGTCTCGTCAGACTGTTGACGACGTGGTCCAGCTCAGTGCCCGACTTCAGAGGGCGCAGCAGGAGATTCAGGATGGACGTGATCTCGCCCAGCGCCACGAGGCGATAATCAGGAGGTATCGTCGGATCTCCGACGAGGACCCGGACGACTACGCGTCTGACACCCCGACGTGGACCCCAGACTCTCCAGACCGTCACAACAGTCAGCGTGAGTCGTCTTCTAAGGAGTCCTCTGACGAGGAGCCTTCCAGTGTGGCGTCTATCACACCATCGCCGCCTGCTGCCTCACCACCACAGGACCCCGAGGACCCCGAGGACCCCGACGACGACGACGAGGACCCGGATGAGTTCCCGCTCGACGACGAGTAGTCCTCGACCTATGCCACGACTCAAGGATAGGCACACCCCCATTAATTAAATAAGAGCGACGTAGACATACTTGTGTGACCTTGAGTTGTGTTACTTCTTTTAGGATCTTTGTCAATTCTGTTTGGTGCTTGTTTGAGTGCTTGTTTGCTTAGTAGAGAGTTGTGGAATGCTTCGACACTTGTCCACATCCTCATAATATAGGTTTATATTAATAAAGGATTATTTAGTGTCACATACCTTGATGCATATAGTTGGGACGTTCTTTCCAAATTCTAAATCCTTCTGTCCCCACTCTTCTTTCGCCAACAGATGGTGAGAACTCGTAACCAGAGGGATGCCAACGATGAGGAGGAGCGCAATGAAGTACCTCAGAACAACTAGAGACATGCTCATGGAGCTATCAACATTGAACAACTGTTAGCTATGCAGAACCAGCTCATGCAGACCATGATACAGACTATGGGACAGCTGCAAGCTGGCAACAACAATCAGCCTCATATACCGCCCCCGCCACCACCCCCGCCACATCACAACCGTTTGGGAGAGTTCATGAGGACTAGACCGCCTACCTTTGCACAAGCCACAGACCCAATGGAAGCTGATGATTGGCTGAAGTCTGTTGAGAAGAAACTTGCTATTGTCCAGTGCACTGATAGGGAGAAGGTTCTCTTTGCATCACATCAACTAGTTGGAGCAGCCGCTGACTGGTGGGAAGCTCTTTGCAACGCTCATGATAATCAGGAGACAATCACTTGGGCTGAGTTTAAGCAGAGTTTCCGTTCCCACTATGTACCTGAAGGAGTTATGATACTGAGAAGACAAGATTTTGAGAATCTCAGGCAAGGAAGGATGAGCGTGAGTGAGTATCTCAACAAATTCACTCAATTATCAAGATATGCTCCAGAAGACATCAAAACTGATAGTAGGAAGCAGTATTTGTTTATGAGGGGTCTCAACAATGAAATTCAAGTCCAGTTGCTCAATACTGATTATCCAAACTTCCAAAAGCTGGTCGACAAGGCTATTGTGGTTGAGAACAAGATTCATGAGATGGAGCAAGACAACAAGAGGAAGATGTCACATCATGGACCGCAACAAGGAAGCAATGTTCGCCCCCGCTATGCACCACCTACTGCACCACACTACAACCCATCTGCTCCTGCATACCGTGCTGCTTATCTGCCCCGCCCAAATCAGCCACCGCAACAACGCCCTGCCATGCAAGCGCCTCACTATCCTGTGCCACCTGCACCGCGTCCTAACATGGCGGCAAATGCTCAAAACCAGTTGCGCCCAAACTTCCCTAATGCTACGGGTGGTAGGACATGCTATGTGTGTGGAGAACCCGGACACTTTGCAAGTCAATGCCCCAAGAGAAACTATGGACCTATGAACAATGCACCAAGGCCAAATAACCCGCGACCAAATGGAGGAGCACCACAAGGCAACCGTGGACAGCAGAATTTTGCTCGTGGCAATGTGAATCATGTCTCTACTGAGGAAGCCCAGCAAGCTGATGATGTCGTGATTGGTATGTTTCTCGCCAACTCCAACCCCGCGACTGTTTTATTTGATTCAGGAGCATCTCATTCATTCATCTCGTCAAAGTATG
This sequence comes from Tuctoria greenei, assembly GCA_036927565.1. Classification (NCBI taxonomy): domain Eukaryota; kingdom Viridiplantae; phylum Streptophyta; class Magnoliopsida; order Poales; family Poaceae; genus Tuctoria; species Tuctoria greenei. Next base: position 17,846,532 of record JAYESD010000006.1, read on the forward strand.
TTGCCAAATACAATTTGCCTATATCTCATATGAAGCAAACTATGCTAGTAAGTTCTCCTGGCGGAGAGATGAGGACAAATATAGTATGTCCGAAAGTAAGCATTAAAATAAGGGGGGTAGACTTTCTCGCAAACCTCATAGTATTGGACTCCCAAGGAATAGACATAATACTTGGAATGGACTGGCTGAGCAAGTATAATGGAGTCATTCAATGCGCCGAGAGGATTGTGCAGTTGACAAGTGAACATGGTACACGCATTGAAGTTGAAGAAGCCCAACCTGCAAGAGAGAAAGCAATGCTGAATCACGTGGAAGAAGTGACATTGGAAAGCATTCCGATTGTTCGCGAGTACCCGGATGTGTTTCCAGATGAGTTGCCAGGTATGCCACATGATCGTGACATAGAATTCGCCATTGAGTTGATACCCGGAACTGCACCTATAGCTAAGAGGCCGTATAGGATGCCTCCTAAGGAATTAGCAGAGCTCAAGAAGCAAATTCAAGAGCAGCTAGAGAAGGGTTTTATACGCCCAAGCTCGTCCCCGTGGGGAGCCCCAGTGCTCTTCGTAGATAAGAAGGATGGAACCTAGAGGATGTGTGTGGACTATAGGTCTCTCAACGAAGTGTCAATTAAGAACAAGTACTCACTGCCCCATATAGAGGATTTGTTCGACCAAATGAAGGGTGCCTGTATCTTCTCCAAGATTGACTTGCGGTCAGGATACTTCCAAATGAAGATTAGACCATCGGATATACCCAAGACAGCGTTTCGGACACGATATGGATCTTATGAGTACACCGTCATGTCATTTGGATTGACGAACGCGCCTGCGTACTTTATATATCTCATGAATAAGGTCTTCATGGAATATCTGGATAAGTTCGTTGTAGTGTTCATCGATGATATTATGATCTACTCGAAGGATGAGAAGGAACATGAGGAACACTTGAGGCTTACGCTGCAGAAATTGAGGGAGCATCAATTGTATCCCAAGTTCAGTAAATGTCAATTTTGGTTACGGGAAGTTTCTTTCTTAGGCCATATTATTTCCGGAGGAGGAGTATCAGTTGACCCAGGGAAAGTGAGAGATGTGCTTAAGTGGGAACCGCCACAGAATGTCAAGGGAATTCGGAGTTTCCTTGGAATGGCTGGATATTACCGCCGATTCATAAAGGATTTTTTCCAAGATAGCCAAGCCTATGACCGAATTACTCATGAAAGGGAAGGCATTCCAATGGACTCAAGCTTGTCAGTATAGCTTTGAGAAGTTAAAGAAAAGGTTGACAACCGCCCCGGTGTTAGTATCACCGGACGTGAGCAAGAGTTTTGATATATATTGTGATGCATCAAGACAAGGATTAGGATGTGTGCTCATGCAAGAAGGTCAAGTGGTAGCTTATGCATCGAGGCAACTAAAGAAACATGAGTTGAATTATCCTACGCACGACCTTGAACTCGCAGCCGTGGTACACGCCTTGAAGATATGGAGACACTATGTTTTTGGTCACCGATGTGAGATTTATACGGATCACAAGAGTCTCAAGTACATATTTACGCAAACGGATCTGAATCTGAGGCAACGCCGATGGTTAGAGCTCATCAAGGATTATGACGTGGGAATCAACTATCAGCCAGGGAAGGCCAATGTAGTTGCCGATGCTTTGAGCCGAAAAGGAGTAAGTCATCAACTCACAGTACGAGAGCTGCCATACGAGTTATGCAAGGAGTTTGAACGGTTGAACCTTGGATTCGTAAATGAGATGGGAATGATGGAAGTCAACCCAACATTAGAGCAGGAAATACGGGAAGGACAGACAAAGGACAAGGAAATACAGGAAATCAAGGAAAGGACCCAAGGAGGGAAAGCATTCAGATTTGATGAGGACGAACAGGGTACCTTATGGGTTGGAAAGAGGATTGTGGTACCTAATGTCAGGCATATTCGAGAAACAATATTGAAGGAGGCACATGACTCGCCTTACTCAATTCATCCTGGTTGTACAAAGATGTACAAGGACTTAAAGACATGCTATTGGTGGGTTAGCATGAAAAAGGGCATAGCCGAATATGTTGCACTTTGTGATGTGTGCCAACGAGTTAAAGCTGAACATCAAAGGCCAGCCGGATTGTTACAACCATTAAATGTCCCGGAATGGAAGTGGGAAGAGATTGGTATGGACTTTATAGTTGGATTACCGCGAACTCAGTCTGGCTATGATTCAATATGGGTTATTGTGGATCGATTGACAAAATCAGCTCACTTCATCCCTGTCAAGACCACATATACCACCGCGAAGCTAGCAGAATTGTATATGGAACATATTGTGTGTCGACATGGAGTACCGAAGAAGATAGTCTCGGATAGAGGTTCTCAGTTTACCTCCAGATTTTGGCAGAAATTGCATGAAGCAGTGGGAACAAGGTTGAACTTCAGTTCGGCGTATCACCCTCAAACAGATGGACAAACCGAGAGGACCAACCAAAATTTGGAAGACATGTTAAGAGCTTGTGCATTAAAGAATGGGAAAGGTTGGGATAAAAGTTTGCCGTATGATGAATTCTCATACAACAATAGCTACCAAGCAAGTTTGAAAATGTCACCCTACGAAGCATTGTACGGAAGGAAGTGTAGGACTCCTTTGTTTTTGAATGAAACCGGAGAGAATCAAGTGTTTGGTCCAGACGTGTTACAAGATGCTGAAAGACAAGTCCAAATAATACGGGAAAACTTAAAGGCTGCCCAGTCTCGACAGAAAGGTTATACTGATAATAGGCAAAGGAGTCTGACTTTTGAAGTTGGAGATTTTGTATACCTCAAAGTGTCACCTATCAGAGGTCAGCGACGGTTTAACTTCAAAGGAAAACTGGCACCACGTTACATCGGACCATTTAAGATTCTGGACAAGCGAGGAGAGGTAGCTTATCGACTTGAGCTGCCGACGTATCTCTCCGATGTACACGACGTATTTCACGTCTCTCAACTCAAGAAGTGTCTCAGGGTACCGGAAGAACAAGTGCCGATGGACGAGTTAGAACTTCAGGAGGATTTGTCCTATGTCGAGCAACCTATCAAGATTTTGGACATGAAGGAAAGGGTTATGAGAAATAAGAGGATCCGTTGGTGCAAAGTGCAACGGAAACACCATACGGAAGCCGAAGCTACATGGGAACGTGAAGAAGACTTGAAGGCAGAATTCCCTCACCTTTTCTCCACGCTATCGAATCTCGAGGGCGAGATTCACTTTAAGGGGGTAGGTTTGTAACACCCTAAATTTTCGCATCTTGCATTGCATACATGATCATGCATTAAACACTAGTAGAATAAAAGAAAAATAATAAAACATGCATATACAAATATGTGTAGCAAAAAAAGAAAAAGAAAATAATAATTATAGCCTAAAACTTGTAATAGGGAATAAGTATAAAAATAATAATAATAATATATATATAAATGTATATAAATAATATATATAACAATATATGAAAATAAATAAAATATTAATATTAATAATATACATTATAATAATAATGAATAATAAATATATAACATGAATAATATATATATATATAATAAGTTATATAATAAAAAAAGTATAAAAAAAGGGTAAAATAAATAAATATAAATTATAAAATAATAATACTAAATAAAAAAAGAAGAAAAAAAAGAAAAAAAAAGGGCCAACCCGGCGGCCAGGCCAGCGGCCCAGCCGACCGAGCGCCCGCGCTGGCCCTGCTCCGCGCCCAACGCCCCTCCCCACTGGCCCCGACTCGGCCGCCGCTCCCGCGTGGCCTCCCCAGCCTCCCGATCCCGCGCGCTCGGCCACCCACTCCCGCGCGCGCGCGTTCGACCCCGCCCCGCCTGGGTCCCGCCCCGGTACGACTCCCTCCCGCGTACGCACCCTGCCGCCGTAACGCCCCCCCCCCCCCCCCCCGATTCCGCCGGCTCCGGAACCAATTCCGGATCGCTCCCGCCGCGCCTATAAAAGAAGCACCGAAGCCCCACGATCCCAGCCGCCAGAAGCAGCCGCCGGAACAGAGGAAAAAAAGGGAGTCCAGAGAGTTGCGCCCAGGGAAGAAAAAAGGAGAAAAAGAAGGGGAAGAAGAGGAAGAAAAAGAGGAGGGCGCCACCGTTCGCCGGAGATCGTCGCCGACATCGCTTCGCCGTCGTCGTGCCGCCGGAGAACGCATCTACTTTGTCTACGCATTGTCCCCATCCCGCGATCATCGAAGCCATCGCATCTACGGTAGGCCATGTTCCTGATGCGAATTTTAGCAACCATATTGAATCTAATAGGCGTAAATTGATTTTAGTTGCACCATAATTTTATTTTCAGCAGCATTAATCCACCCTAAAACCCCCGTAAACTCATATGAACACGTATGAACTACTCGCATCTAATTATTAAACAACTGTAGTAAATTAATTATTGAATCGTGCATGCATACATGTCATTGCATGTTGATTATTTTGTGTGCATCATGTTGATTGTATATGTTTTCTTGTATGTATGATCACGAGTAGAGGGAAGTGCTCAAGAGATCGTGTACGAGGATTTCCAGAATCAAGATTTCGAAGCGCTTGAGCAACCCCATCCGCCGGAGCAAGGCAAGTGTCCTTGAAGCATATTGATCCTATTTTAAATTAAATGTTTTGTTTGCGAACTTGCATGCTTGTGTCAAATTGATGGGAATCCTATGGTAGGAAGTTTACTAGTTTTGTTTGACCACCCTTGTCACATGGAATATATGGTAGAGAGTCGGGAAGGGTTTTTACCTTTTTGCTTCGCTTAATTAATTGGGATGGCAAACAACACTACACATTTAATTATGCACTAATGATATACTGGTTAATATGAACTGGTCAATATGATGGGTGATCTAAGCAAGCCTGGTATGTGGATGGGTTGGATGTCATGGTGGTTTGCTTGCCTTAGATCTAAGGACCGGTTCATGCGAGAATATGCCAGGTCAACAGTGCCACCACAAGGCCAAGTATGGGTGCGACGTAGCTGAATAATTAGGAGCGCTGCTAGTATTGTATGGACCGTTGGATGGCGCGGGGAATGGGAGTCGAGGAGGACTGCCCTGGGATCCGCATGGCACACGAGGGGGCCCGTGGGTGGGAGAATAGAGATTCAAGCCTGCCGGTGAAACCTTAGTAGGCCCGTACATACTAGTAGTCCCTTTTGAAAGGCTATTTTGTGATCTCTTGGCCACACACCTACGGAAGTGTGAGATGGCACAATGGAGGTTTCTTAGTCATCGAAAGGTGATAAAATCACAAACATGTTGGTAAAGTGGTACAACCTCCGCAGAGTGTTAAAAACTATCATGATAGCCGTGCTCCCGGTTATGAGCGCCTGGATGACCTACATGATTAGAATTGGAATTGGGATTTGGGTTATGGTTATGGTTATGGGTTGGTAATGGTTATGGTTTATGGATTATGGTCATGGATATGAATTTGAGTTATGGTAATTGGACATGGATAATGATGGTGTTGGCAATAATTGGATATGGTTTATATTTTGTTAACTTGATGGTCATGATGGGATTGTTTCACATAGACATAGTATAATGCTTTTCAAATATTTTACTGTACTTTTCAGCACTTAGCCATTATTACATTCGTCATTTGAATAAGCCACATGTCATACTTTCCACACTTGCTGAGTACGACATGTACTCACCCTTGCAACCCCCCCCCCCCCCAACAGCTACTGGAGACAATTGGGAGTACCCTGAGGATCACGTGGAGTACTAGGTTGCGTACCGCCGTCAATTGCCTGTGGATTGGAGTCGTGTTGCTTAGTTTATTTTCCGCTGCAATTATTTAGAGTTTTATTATTCGTGAACTATTGGATTATTGTAATAAAGTACTTATTTAATAGTTAAGACGTGGTTAAATTCTGTATATCGTTTGTGATGTAACCGTATATGTGTGATGAACTTCCTGGGCACACATATGCGTTACGCTTGGTTCATATTCGGAACCGGGTGTCACAGGCATTTAGATAGGGCGTACGGGATAAGAAGATGTTGGAGAAACTGGCGATCAAGGAGATCACCAGTGTCACGGAACTCTTCAGCTTGGCTGACAAATATGCCAGAGCTGCGGAGGGCTGTGAAATGCACTCCAAACCACCTCCGAAGGATCACAAGAAAATCCTCCAAAGGAGAAGCCACAACCTCCAGGAGTGGCAAGAAGAAGAAAAAGACCAACGGCAAGGAGAAGCCATCGGCCGACACATCTAATGCTGCAGCTGCTGCAGCTCCGGGTGGTCGGGGGCCACGCCCCAAGAAGCAACCTCGACCGTCTTCTGAAGACGGTGGCAAACCCAAGGTGTGGTGTTCAATTCACAAAACGGACAGCCACAGTTTGGAAGACTGCCGGGAGGTCCAAAACCTTGTCGAGCGCTACAACAAGCATCGGGAAGAAATTTCTTTCCGACAGAGGGAAGGAAAACAAAAGGTTGACGAAGCTCCGGCTGAAGAGGAGTTAGGTTTTCAGGATCCTAAAAGGTCCTAAAGGCCGTCTACACCTCCGTCGACGATGACTCTGACGTCTCTGACAACGAGCGTCGGAAGACCATGAACACCATTTTTGGTGGATCATGGGACATCACCTCCCGCCGCGTCCTCAAGACAATGCGTTGGGACATGGCCACTGTAGCTTCTACAGTCAGGGCGGAACCTCATCGGAAGTGGATGGACACAACCATCACTTTTGATGCTTCGGACTGCCCTTGAAACATGGTTGGAGCAGGCCAATTACCTTTGATGGTATCTCCTACCATCAATAACATCCAGCTCCATCATGTTATGGTAGACGGAGGTTCGGGGCTGAACCTCATAAGCTTCAAAGCTTTTACCAAGCTTCAGCTCCGACCTTTGGATCTTCACCCCTCCCGACCTTTCTCTGGAGTAGGTCCGGGAGCCATTACCCCACTCGGTGCTATTACTCTCCCCGTTACCTTCGGGACCCGGGAGAAGTATCGCACTAAGAAGTTGGTCTTTGACGTTGCTCAGATCAACTTACCTTTTCAACGCCATATTGGGAAGACTTGCCTTGTACAAATTCATGGCAGCTGCTCATTATGGCTACCTGGTGTTAAAGATGCCAACACCAGTAGGCATTCTCTAGATCCACGGAGATCGCACTGCCGGAGTAACCGCTCTGGAAGAGCTTCATGCGCTTACTACAGCGCAAGAGGAGGATTACAGGCAGGAGCAAGCTCCAAAACCCCCGAGTATTCATCAACGAGGCTCGACTTCTGCACCTCGTGTGCAGCCAAGCGGCGACACCAACATTCCCGTCAAAGTCGTCCAAATCGGTTCTGATGCCGCTCAGACCACCCGTATATCGGGAGGACTGAATGAAAAATAGGAACTCGCGCTCATCGCTTTCCTCCGGGCTAATGTCGACGTGTTTCCCTGGCAACCATCACAAATGCCTGGGGTCCCCAGGGAAGTGATTGAGCACAATTTGAAGATCAACCCTGACGCCTGGCCCGTGCATCAGAAGCCTTGGAAGCAATCTGTGGAGCGACAGAACTTCATTCGACAAGAAGTGAAGAAGTTGCTCGAAGCTGGATTCATCCGAGAAGTCTTCCATCCAAAATGGCTGGCAAACCCAGTCGTTGTGCCCAAGGCCGGCGGGAAGCTTCGGATGTGTATTGACTACACAACACTAAATAAGGTATGTCCAAAAGATCCATTCTCACTACCTAGAATAGATCAGATAGTGGATTCCACCTCCCGGTGTGAATTACTGTGTTTCCTAGACGCATATTCTGGGTATCATCTAATCAGGATGTCTAAGGAAGATGAAGAGCATACCTCTTTCATCACAGTAGATGGATTGCACTGTTATACAGCCATGCCATTTGGTCTCAAGAATGCAGCTTCAACCTTTGTACGAGCTATGTACAAAACTTTTGAAGAACTCATTATAGACATAGTGGAAGTGTACCTAGAAGGGTATAGAGGCTAATCCGGCGAAGAACAAAGCCACTGAAGACATGCGGCCACCAGCCCGCATCAAGGATGTCCAAAAGCTGACTGGATGTCTAGCAGCCCTCAGCCGGTTCATTTCAAGACTGGCGGAACGGGCACTTCCCTTCTTCAAGTTATTGAGGAAGTCCGGACCATTCCAATGGTCTGAAGAAGCAGAAAAGGCGTTCCAGGAGCTAAAACAGCTCCTCACCACCCTACCAACTCTGGTAGCTCTGAACCCTGGTGAGCCTTTGCTGCTTTACATTTCAGCAACTGATGAAGTCGTCAGTATGGTCCTGGTTGCGGAAAGACCAGAACCATCCCATGCTCAGGAATCCAGACCCCTCCGGGAGGGTCCGGAGGTTCCTGAAAGCGAGTCTGGGTCCCGGTTCCTAGACATGAGTCCACAAGAAGTTACTTCAGAAGACCCAGACCCCTTCGGGGGGGGGGGGGGGGTCCAGGTCGCTTCTGAAGAAGCTCCAGGTCCCTCCAACAAGGACCCGGAAGTCTCCGAAGAAGGTCCGGATCCCTCCGGGAGGATCCGGGTCAATGAAGAGGAAGCTCCGGGCCCCTCCGGGAGGGTCCGGACCATCCAGCACTCAGTGTACTTCATCAGTGAAGTACTTCATGACGCCAAGACTCGATACTTAGAGGTGCATAAGCTGCTCTATGCAGTTCTTATCGCCTCCAGGAAGCTTCACCATTACTTCCAAGCTCACAAGATTTCAGTGGTGACTTCTTAGCCACTTCGAGCAATCTTGCATAATCCCAATTCAACTGGGAACATTGCAAAGTGGGTAGCGGAATTGGCCGAATTCAATTTAGAATTCATTCCAAGACAAGCAATCAAGAGTCAAGCATTGGCGGATTTTGCGGCGGAATGGACTCCCTCTCCATCAGACCCTGGGGGCCCCAGTGAGCAGAAGCCTGAACACAAGGCTCCGGTCTTCACTGAGCCTCACTGGACCCTATACTTCGATGGCTCCATGCAAAATCAAGGGGCCGGAGCTGGAATCCCTCTCCTTGCACTAACCGGGGAGAAGGTAAAATACATGGTACACCTTGACTTCAAGGCGACCAACAACATGGCGAAGTACGAAGCACTCATCTACGGACTAAAGGTGGCACTGTCATACGGTGTCAAGCAGCTGCTTGTCAAGGGAGATTCACAGCTCATCATTAAACAAGTGAAGGGTGAATGCTCCTGCAACAATCTCCAGCTAGCTGCTTACCTCCTTGAAGTCCAGAGGCTTCAGAAGGACTTTGAAGTCCTAGACCTCCACCATGTCCAGCGTATCCACAACGCTGAAGCCGATGAACTCTCGACGAAAGCGTCAACCGGAGCTCCAGCTCCTGATGGAACTTTTGTCCGGAGGTTGTCAAAACCCACAGCTCAGCCTGCCGAACTCAGCGAAGGGGGCGAGATCAGCATCCCGAAGCTGACAGTCCCGATGGCCCTGTTATCATGGCAACCATCAAGGGTCGTAGGTGCTGCCGGAAGCTCCGAGCAACCCAGCACGCAAGACTCAAATGCTCAAGTTAGCTCCGATGCATGGATCTCGGAGATCCGGAGCTACTTGAAAGACAACATCCTTCCTGACGATGATGTATCCGCTGACCGGATAGTCAGATTGGCTAAAAGATACATGTTGGTAGAAGGGGATCTCTACCGGCGCGGTGCCAACGGAGTCCTAATGCGGTGCATCACAAGGGAAGAAGGCTATGAGCTCCTCGCGGAAATCCATGGAGGCGAGTGTGGGAACCACACGTCTTCCCGCATGCTGGTCGGTAAAGCCTTCCGGCATGGCTTCTACTGGCCTACAACACTCCAGGATGCAACTGAGCTGGTGGAGAAATGCGAAACATGCCAATTTCATGCAAATCAAATTCACACACCGGCTCAGCCTCTACAAATGATACCTCCTACATGTCCCTTCGCTGTGTGGGGGATGGACATCTTGGGACCTTTCCCAAGAGCCGTCGGAGGTTATAAGTTCTTGTATATCGCCATTGACAAGTTCACCAAGTGGCCGGAAGCAACTCCAGTTGTGACAATCAACAAGCAATCTGCTATCAACTTTTTGCAGTCCATTGTATGCATATTTGGAGTCCCAAACAAAATCATTACTGATAACGGGACCCAATTCACAAGCTCTGCATTTCAAGGATATTGCGAAGACCTCAGCATTCAAGTTTGCTACGCCTCCGTAGCTCACCCGACAAGCAATGGCCAGGCCGAGAGAGCAAATGCAGAAATCCTGAAAGGACTCAAAACGCGCACCTATGAGTGCTTGAAAAAACATGGAGCCAACTGGATTGAAGAGCTTCCGCCCACTCTATGGGCCAATAGGACAACTCCAAACTGGTCAACTGGAGAGACACCCTTCTTCCTGGTGTATGGAGCTGAAGCAATCCTTCCTCCGGAAATCACCTTGGAGTCACTCCGAGTCCGGACCTTCGACGAAGCCACGCAGGACCAGCTCCGGCGTGAAGACCTAGACCTCCTTGAGGAGGGAAGGTGCCAAGCAGCTGTTCGGAATGCCCGATACCGCCAAGCCCTTCGGTGCTATCATCAGCGGCATGTACACAACCGACAGCTCGAGGAAGGTGATCTGGTGCTACAGAGAATACAATCCAAAGAAGGGTTAAACAAACTCTCCCCCAGCTGGGAGGGACCCTTCCGAGTGATTAAAGTATCCCGTACCGGAAGCGTTCGCTTGGCTACCGAGGATGGGACACCTCTCCCGAATCCTTGGAATATTGAGCACCTCCGTAAGTTCTACACTTAATATCACGGAGGTGAGTCTGTAGTAACTTGAGGTGTATGTTATAGAGTCATTGTAAAGAGTCGGGTAGTTCCTCCGGGAGAACAGCCGGACCTTTCCCGGAAGGTCCGCAAAGTTCATGCAACACTTGTCACAGTCTCAGGACTAAAAGTGTGGCTAGCTACCCTGGGTCAAACGAGAAATGAAACACGCTTAGCCTGGTTCCGTACCCTAAGAGTGTACTTGTTTCCCCTGTACCTCGGACCTATAATGAAAGACATCTTCATGTGAAACAGACTCCACGTGCATTTATTTTGTACAGGCTCAACATTTTTTATTTTTCTCTTTCTTGTCTATAACAAAGTTGTGCAATTCTTAAGAAATTTTAGTTTGGCCAGTTCATGTACAATTCAAACTGTATTGTCAATTCTTTTGGATTCAAATATTGTGCATGGCCCACTCGCCTGAATGCCGTCAAGCCAATCTAGGGCCGGAGTGTGCTATCGACTTAGCCTGGTCAAGCACCCTAAGTACGCCACTCTACCTACACCCCGGCAGGCCGAAGTAAGGCGGGTCCAAGTACAATTGAATCTGAAAGAAAGAAGGCAACACATTCGGTTGTATTCAGAATTGTGTTTGACCTATAACTTTCTTGGGAATCGTAAGTCGCGACGAAGTTATAGGCAAGGAGCGAATTTTACTATTTTTCTTGGCTTCAGTGTGCAGGAAAAATAAAGAATCCACATTGATGGAGAAAAGCCGGAGCTAACAAAGCTCCGACTCCCCCTAGGTGGCTTGTAATCGATGTTAAACATTGAAAACGAGCATCACCGGAGCAACCAAGCTCCGGTAAAGCTAGGGGGGCCAGCCGTTGACGCAGAATAAAAGATGGTGAGAAGACCCCACAAACGGAGTCTACTGCTGACAAGCTACGCGTTGGCAAAGGTCACTGCCGGAGCTACTAAGCTCCGACACCCCGGAGGATTAACTATCGATGCTCTACGCGTTGATAGGGACTATTGCCAGAGCTACTAAGCTCCGACGGTAGTCAATGCCGGAGCTTCTGAGCTCCGACAACCTCAGGGGGCCTTCACTATCGAAGACTTCAGACCTACACTCTACAAGTTCGAAGCAAACGAGTCTTCAACAAAACACAATATCCTCTTGGTACATGTTCACAATCAAATTGTGTTGAAGACAAAAAATGAAATTCATTAACAAATTGTGTATTTCATTCATCTGGAGACAAGGGATTACAAAATTGGGGAAGAAAAAGAGAGAATACAAGTGGGAGCTACAGAGATGTTCCTAGACCCTATGGAAGAACTGGGCGACCTTCTGAGCAACCTTCGACACGTTGGCTCGGGTGGCTTCACCTTCTCCTTTGACGGGACCTTCAAGCACCGGGTCCAGAGGAAGTTGGGGATCCCGGCTGGTGTAGCACGTCAGCACATACTCTGCGACGTTCTTCGCCAGGGACTGCCCCTCAACCTCAAACTGATCCGCTATGACGTCACCCACCTTGGAGAGTTTGCTACCCGCCGAGCTCAACGCTTGCAACGCCAGGTCCGGCTCCGGCTCCGGATCATCCGGACGCACGGGACTGAAGCCCATTGGTGTCAGCGCGTCGTTGGCTTTGCTCAGGAACTCCCAAACCTGTAGGGAGTCCGCAGTCCTCAAGCCTTTCAGTTCCTCCAAGGATCTTTTGGTCGCCGCCAGTTCAGAATTCTCACGAGCAAGGCGCTCAACCTCTTTGGCATTTTGCTGAATATTTTTAGCAACCCACTTCTTGAGTTTTCCGAGCTCCTCCTCCTGGAAGTTGATCTTGTTCCGGCGGTCGACCAGGTCCTTCTCCCGTCCCCTAACTTTCTTCTCCCTGGCAGCGATGGCACACTCTTGCTTGTAGAGTTCTTGCCCTCACACCCAGGCCTTCTCCTCCTCCTCAACGCAACGCTCCTCCAATTTCTTGGCACGTTCCTCGAGGCCCTTGTCAGCCAGAGCCACCTTTTCGGCGAGATCCTCCTCCCTCTTCAAGACGTCATCCCGCAGCTCTAGGAGTTTTCGCTCTTCGTCTTCGAGCTTCTTCTCCCTCTCCTCAAGTGCCTCCAGGCGCTTGATGAGAGTAGTGTTAATGGCTTCAGCCTTTCTTGGCGATCATCAGCCGCACTATTAGCTGCCTTGGTCTGCTCATAAATGGTCCGGGATTGAGCGTCGAGGGCACGAGTCAAGCTCTCCCTATCATCCAATAATTTGCCCCAGTATTCCAGGCGGACCTTCTCCTGCTTGATCCACTCCTTGTTGTCTGCCAGCCTCGATTGCGCCAGCTTGGTCTCAAAGTAGAGCCGATTATGCCACCGCCTAAGGGTTTGGCGCTCCTCTTCAAGAGCCTTGCTGTCGTGGTAGAACGCCAACTGGACTTGACGCAAACTGGAACAAGCGTTGTCAATGGACTATGACAGGGGAATAGGGTCCGGACCTGCTGGGGTCTCCTCCGCTGGTTCCAGCGGGTTCTCGCTTACAAAAATTGGGTCCCACTCCATAAGAGTGGTCCCCTGAGCCTCCACGGCACTAGGGCCGTCCTCTGGGATAGCCTCAGTCGCCACTGAGGAGGGTCCCGTAGAAGAAGTTCCGACCTCCAGAAGTGGTTTCGAAGGCCTGGCCGCCAGGTCTTCATTTGCCCCCTCGGGCAGGGGGCCAGCGACTTCATCTGGGCACCCTGGCCCAGCAGCAGGCACCTCCGCCGTCATCACTTCTGGAGCAGGGGCAATTTTAGGCTCCGGCCTGGGCTCCTCCTCCACTGGTGGCTCGGGTGTTGGCACCTCGACCACCATGGGTTCGAGTGTTGATGCCTCCGCAACGACCGACTCAGGTGCCGAAAGGTCTTCAACGGCAACCGGCTCTGCAGCTGGAGCTTCAGTGGCAACCGACTCTGAGGCTGGAGCTTCGGAGGTAGCCGGCTCAACCGCCGGGACTTCCTCAACATCCGGCTCGCTCGCTGGGACTTCAATAATCTCCGGCTCAACCACCGGGGCTTCGAAAATTTCTGGCTCTGGGGTCGGAATCACTGCTTCCTTCGGCTCAACGGCTGAAGCTTACATCATCTCAGCATCAAGACCCGGGGCTTCAACCTCCGGGGCAGGTGCTGCTGGCGTATCTTCTCTCCCGTGGTTCGGCGCTACCACGGGAGTCTCGGGAGATGAGTCGAGGTCCATGACCACGACAGCTGGCGCCAGAGCTGCCGCAGCTTCAGCCACCACTTGGGGCGGCACCGGGACAGGAGCAGAAGCCTCCGCCCTCACAGCTTCAGCTGATGTGGCTGAGGATGGAGCCTCACTCCTCTTCTTAGGGATGCTGCAGATGATAGATGAAAAAACTTAAAAAAAAAGTTACCGCAACAAAACAACTGTATGAGGTAAAGATTAAAAATTACCTCGGAAGGCTTCCGCACCAGCTTGCACAGAATCTCTTTCTCGGGCGTTCTGGACTGACCATTGCCGCCGCCGGCGTGGTAGCTCCGGAAGGCCCCCCGGAACTTGTTGCGGCCGCGGGCATTTCCTTAGTCGAGGCCCCCCTCGACCGGGAAGGACCTCCGGACCCAGAGGCCTCAGCTGGCCCTGGTGCTGGAGTCGCATGCCCAGAGCTAGCACCCCGGGAAGACACTGCAGCAGGTACAGTCGCCGCAGTTGTAGAAGACCTCCCCATACGGGGAGAAGGAGCTGCTGCAGAGGATGCAGACGTGACGGACCTTCTGTCGGCATGCTTCAGCTTCCTCTTCCGGCTCGAGGGTTCGGCCATCGGCTCCTTACCCTTGCCGACGACTTCGGTCCTTGGCTTCGGGGCAGAATCGGAGCCACCTTCAGAAGCCACAGGGATCACCACCCCGGAAGTCGATCGTCTCTCGACGACACCAAGGTCGTCAAGCACCGGCATCGTCCGCGGGAGCTCCCTGCTGAACTCTACTTCCACGTTCAGAGGGAGAAAAGCTGGTGGCGGGGTCAAGTCACCACCCACGACGTCGATGCCGTGCTGGAACTTCTTGAGATGAAACTCCAGGGTCGCCCCCTCCATGTTGAACTTCAGCCTGGTCTCGACCCGGTCGTCATCCATCACACTGTTGAGGCCCCAAGCGAGTTTCTCTCTCCTCTTCAGCGGTACCCACCTGTTGACCAGGAAATTGCAAAATACCGCCTGGGGAGTTAATCCTCCCTCCACACAGTGGCGGATCCTGGTCAGAGCAGGGTTGAAGGCATCCGACAGCACCGGAGCTTCACTCCAGACTGTAGTGTCGATGTTGTGGAGGCCTTCGGGCAGCTCCAGCTTCTCGTGCTCCTCCACCCGGATGACTATCCAGTATTTCTTCCAATCGTCCCACTTTCCATAGGAAAACGACCGGATGTACTTGAATGGGCACTTCTTGCGCTTCACAAAGTAGTAGAAGCCAAGGTACTCATCACCCCTTCCGGTGGTATGGACAGTGAAGAAGGTCCGGAAAAGCTCAACGCAGGGGGGATGCCCACCCACATTTCGCAGAAGTGGACAAAGACAGACACTAGAAGAATGGAGTGGGGGCCAAGGTGGTACAGCTGCAGACCATAGAAGTCTAGCAGCATCAAGAAAAAGGAGGAAAAAGGCGGGATCAACCCTACCATGGCGTACGAAGAGAAGTACACCATCTCGCTGGCGTGCTCCTTCTCGAATGGGAGCTCCCCACCGGTGCGGACCAGGTGGTTGAAGAAGTCCGAGGACCACCCCATGAGGGCCTGGACCTTCTTCAGGTCACCTTCGGTCTTCAAGCGGCTCTTGCGGAGACCCAACTCCATCGCAGCACAGCGAGGCAAGGGAGGAAAAGCAAGCACAAGTTTGGGGGTTTGAGCACTAGTTCAAATGAGAGGCGTAAAGAAGCCCAGACGGTGCGCGATTTCCTTCTTAAGTAAGCCCCCGCAACACTTGGATGGAAACCGCTAGGAAGCCGAAGATACTATTCAAAATTTTCACCCTGCCGATGACAAGAGGGCCCGGGACCACCCCGACGATCAAGTCGAGGTTCTTACCCAGGCGAACGGTTGTCATCATGAAAGGCGGGAAGCCCGAAGGCGGCGGCCTGACAAGGCGCGCGAAACCGATACAATTTTCGTATCGGGAACCAGCGACCTTCAATTGCGTGAGATCCGCACGCCAAAGATCTCATTTGCCGCACCCGGGATATGCCACGCGGCGAGGATTTAACTCCAAAACTATCGCCAACGGCACATCCGAAGACCTTTGAAGACTCAGTTCAAAAGTCGAAGGATTGACCCACCTCCGGCGGAATGACTTCACCCAAGGGGTCTTCCCCAGAGGTGGGCCCAGGGGGCCACTGTCGGTACCCTGGGTACCGTATACCCCTTGAGATTGCGAATATCTTAAGGAAATGTCATCTACTTGATTTGAAGACCTTCGGAGGCCCACATGTCAGACATAACCGGACCCGCTTCTCCAATATGGTTAGTCTCAGGGTCGCCACGTGTACTATCAAACCGGAGCTACCGCCCACAAGGGGGAAGCTCCGGGCTATGTACCATAACGCCACCCCTGGACCTAACCCCAGACCGAGGGAAGCTCCGGAACTGACACGTGTTTGGTGGCACCGGACCTATCTGTTCCCCACAATATGCTCCGGAGCTACCACGTGTCCAACCGTCGGATCTTCAGCCTCTAACCTCCGGAAGACTCTACAACGGCTCCGGATCTTCAAAGGGGAATCAAGGACTTCAATACACGATTAAGTGTCATTAATATTATGTTAATGACACATGATCGGACGACCTTAATTACTATTAATGGTGCTGTCAAATCCCATAACTCGGTCATTAAGGGTAATTAAGTGCATCAAATGTGTATCACTATTAGTAACCGCCGGGGCCACATGTCGGGCCAGGCCAACTTGTAACGACCCGTCCTTATACTATAAAAGGACAGGCCGACGATACATAGAGGAGCCCGATCGGACCGATCTGACCTGCTCAGGGATAGACTGACCGACTCATACGCGCTCTCAACTCACGTTGAGCACATACATCCAATACAACACCAACACACCCCGTGGAGTATGGTATTACGCTCAGGCGGCCCGAACCACGTAAATCTTTGTGTCTCCTGTGTCATTTTACACATCACCTTCTTGAATCTTCGTGCGCCCACACCGAACCTCAAACTCCATAAACACTTTTAGTAGTGTCGGGAGATCTGCCGGATCAAAACCACCGACAATGTCCCTTCATTAGAAAGGAAATTGATTTCAGTTTCGTGTTTGGATGATTCAGGATACATTTGTCATTTTGGTAATGATAAGTGTTCTATTACTGATAATAATGAGATTATTGGCCTTGCCTTCCGACAAGACATGCTCTACTTGTTGTCCACTCATGGGAATGTGTATGCTTTAAGTGATGATCAAGTTTCATCTAAGAATGACTTAGGACGTAATAAACGCAAAAGAAGCGATTTAGATACTTCGTCGAAATTATGGCACTGTTGTTTATGCCATATTTCGAGGGGAAGGATTGAACGATTAGTATCTCAATCGATTTTTCCACACTTAGACTTTTCAGATTTTGAGGAATGCATTGATTGCATTAGAGGAAAATTCACCAAGACTATTAAGAAAAATGCCAAACGTAGCACGGGAGTCTTAGAAATAATCCACACAGATATTTGTGAACCTTTTCCCGTGACATCGGTAGATGGTTATGATTCCTTCATAACATTTACAGATGACTTTAGTGGTTATGGCTTTATTTATCCAATCAAGGAGCGATCCGAAGCATTGGATAAGTTTAAGATATTTAAGGCTGAAGTTGAAAATCAGCACGACGTTAAGATTAAAGTGGTAAGGTCTGACCGTGGAGGTGAGTACTACGGTCGACACACCCCTTATGGCCAAGTCCCTGGACCTTTTGCGAGGTTTTTATAGGAAAATGGCATAGTGGCCCAATATTCTACACCGGGCGAACCTCAGCAGAACGGTATAGCGGAACGACGAAACTGTACGCTTATGGACATGGTGAGAAGCATGTTAAGCTATGCTACACTACCAATTAGTTTATGGATGGAGGCCTTAAAGACCGCCATTCACGTACTTAACCGTGTTCCATCTAATTCAGTACCTAAGACACCGTATGAGATGTTGACGGGACGTAAGCCCTCACTAAACTATCTACATCTGTGAGGATGTCCAGCTGAGGCTAAGATGTTCAACCCGAACTTAAGCAAACTGGATTCTAGAACAATTAGTTGCCATTTTATTGGCTATCCTGAAAAGAGTGAAGGATTTAGGTTCTATTGTCCAGGTAGACACACTAATTTTATTGAGACTAGACATGTCGTGTTTTTGAAAGACACTATGATTAGGGGGAGCACCGTACAGCGTGAAATAGATCTTGAGAAGGAGCGGATTAGTCTACCCGCTCCGGTGACTCAAGAGCCTTATTTCACCCTACCTGCTGTCGTTGTGCCACAGGTGCCTGCACGAGTGACACAACGCCTGTCGTTGCACCTCCGTCGGCCATAACAGAAATAAGTGAGGTTCCACCTCCTCAGCCTGTTGAGGATGTGGTCGAACAAGATGAGGTTAGACAACAGCCTCAACCCTCAGATGATGCACAAATTAGAAGATCACAAAGAGTAAGACGATCGGCAATTCCAAGTGATTATCAGTTATACTTAAGTGAATAAATTTATATTGAGGATGATCCCACCTCTTTTGAAGATGCCATGAGTAGACCTCAGTCATCCGAATGGCGTAAAGCCATAGAAGATAAAATAAGATCTATGAGTGCCAACAAAGTCTGGGACTTAGTAGAGATTCCTAAAGGAGCCAAAACAGTGGGCTGTAAATGGGTCTATAAGATTAAGCGTGACTCCAAAAGGAAGATCGAAAAGTATAAGGCTAGGCTTGTGGCTAAGGGATTCACGCAACGGGAAGTCATTGATTATAATGAGACCTTTTCTCCCGTGTCGTCCAAGGATTCATTTCGAATCATCATGGCATTAGTAGCACATTACGACTTAGAATTGCATCAAATGGATGTAAAGACGGCATTCCTCAATGGGGGTCTTTATGAGGACGTCTACATGGCTCAACCAAAGGGTTTTGTCATTGAGGGTAAGGAACGTATGGGATGCCACTTGAAGAAGTCTATTTATGGACTTAAGCAAGCTTCAAGGCAATGATACCTAAAGTTTGATAAGACGATAAAAAAGTTTGGGTTTAAGGAAAATGAGGAGAATAAATGCATTTATGCTAAATTTAAGAATGGGAAATTTATTTTCCTCATACTATACGTAGATGACATACTACTGGCAAGTAATGATGTCAATCTACTCTTAGAAACTAAGAAGTGTTTATCCTCAAACTTTGAGATGAAAGATTTAGGTGAAGATTCCTATGTCCTAGGAATTGAGATTCACCGAGATCGAATAAAAGGGGTATTAGGATTATCTCAGAAGGCATACTTAGAAATTGTACTCAGAAAGTACGGTATGCAAGGTTGTAAGCCCTTGCCTGTCCCAATAGTTAAGGGTGACAAATTTTCACAATCGCAATCACCTAAGAATCAGTATGAGGTTGATCAGATGAGAGGAATTATGTATGCTTCTGCTGTCGGAAGTTTAATGTATGCTCAAACATGTACACGCCCTGACTTAGCTTTTGTGACTGAGATGCTTGGCAGATATCAAAGCAATCTAGGTCTAGACCACTGGAAAGCACTTAAGAAGGTTCTAAGATACATTCAGGGTACTAAGAATCTCATGTTAAAGTATAGTAAGTCAGACCCATTAGAAATAGTGGGTTACTCAGATTCATATTACGCAGGTTGTGTGGATACTAAGAAATTCACATCAGGCTATATATTCACCCTCGCGAATGGAGCTATATCGTGGAGAAGCTCCAAACAAGTCATAACTGCATTGTCCATAATATATGCTGAGTTCATAGCTTGTTATGAGGCCACTGGACAGGCATCTTGGCTTAAGAAATTTGTTCCTGGTCTAAGAGTGGTAGACAACATTCATAAACCACTTAAGTTGTACTGCGATAATGAGCCAGCAGTGATATACTCTCACAATAACAAGTCGAGTGGTGCTGCCAAACACATTGACATTAAATATTATGTTGTAAAAGAGAGAATCCAGGATAATTCAATTAGTCTCGAGCATATAAGAATTAATCAAATGCTTGCGGATCCGCTAACCAAGGGTCTCCCTCCCAATGTGTTCAGAGAACACGTAGTCGGCATGGGATTAGGGGAGAGCCTATGAAACAAGTCCTGGATACTAAGGGGACATCTAAGTATAAGGTTATTTCTAATTGTGAGACATATTGTGGTCTTCGAGTCGAACAGTACGTAAATGGTTGTTTCTGATGCGTCGTGCTCCTTATGTCAAAGCAAGAAGAAATATACATAAGTTTAGTATTTTAAGAATAAGAATAAGCTAAGTAAGTAAGGAATAAGTTGTCCTGAGATCAAGAGGGTGGATGTCAGGGGGATCCTGGTACAACCGGGTACCCTGTACCTATCTCCCGTAAGGAACGGGCGTGGGGCAACAACCCACGTCCGAGTCCATCTCAGCTACGCGTGCTTCGTACGGGGGCGCAACGGACTCGTACCATGCGCCCCCACCTCGCACGCGCTATAAGTATCAGGGGGACCTCAGGGGCATGCATACGCGAGTATATACGTTCCCAGAGGCCCCGCTACAACTGAAACCAATCTTTTGCCGCCGCCACCGCACACGCTGCACCGAGCCGCCACTGTGTCGGGGTTCTTCCTGCGCCGACGATCTACCTACGTCGACTCCCTCTCCTGCGACTATCCACCTGAGTCCAATGGCATCAGGTGGACCCTCTAAAGGTAAACCTCACCTCCCTCTTACTCTAATTCCCTATGCCTCATCTGTGATCTGTTCTGTCTTCATGACTCGTTGCTTGATTATTAGCATAAGTCATTAGATTGATTGTATATTCATGCTTTAGTGTGTCCGTTAGAACCAGATTAGTCCTAAGTGATCCTAATTAGGCATTGCTGGTGTTGATCCTAAGTGCACTAAGTTCTAACAAAGGCATGAGGGAAGAAATTTAAAGTGACGGACCCGCTTTGATACCGCGTTTGACATTTCAGACAAGACGTAGTAACGCCCGTCCCTCCGCTGGCTGCCTGTATCCTCATCGATTCATCGACAGGTGCCTACGCCTATCAGCGACTGCATCCAATCCGCACGCCGACAAACTAACCATGGATGAGTGCGCAGTGGCTGACTGGCCGACTACCTGATCGTAGTATCTCCGCACCACGTACGTCTCGGAGCCTGACATCGCCCTGCCTTGGCCTTCCTCGTACCCGCATGAACAAGACCATGCGCACCAGCATACTCTAAATCATACTCTATACACTATTGTCCTTCAGCTTTTCCGTACGTAATCTAAATTACACTGCAAAACAGTATATTCAGTATGCTTTACGACGTATCACTGCAGATGATCTAATGCTCCCCGGCCGACGGCGCCTGGCTAATCCAGCGCCGAGTCCATGGTTGCAAACCCCTCACGAAGCCAAGGAGATTTGCTTGGTTCACCGCGAGGGAGGGCGACGGGAACGCCGGCCTGTCCCGCGGCCACGACATGATGGAGGGGGCAGCTCCTCCCGTGTGCGCCGTCCGCCAATCAAACCAGTCCGAGTTTGCGGGGGGGCGTGTTTGGGGGCTTGTGGACGTGCGTGCGTGATTACACGAACCTTCAAAGTTGAAACGTTTTGTCAGATGACCCTGTCACTGCCACGCTCCTGTTGTGGCAGTATCTTTTTACCAGCTCATGCTGGAAAAGGCGCTTACGGCAGGATCCTGAGATTTTCTGGCGCGAATCAACGTTGGCATGTGTCTCGAGACTATGGACACACACATAAACTCATGTAGCTGCACGACTGTCCGTTTGACAAGCAAGGGCCACCGCGACTATCACTACAGAACGTGACATGCTAACATGCAATGCAACGGACAAACTGTATATTCAAATTCAATGGCTTAGAGTGGGCCTATGGTGGTCTGGAGTGGGTCTCACAGCTCATCATAGGATGAACCATTTCTGGAGTGGGCCTTCACCTCCGATTCTCTCACCGCACTTTGAGCCCTCCCCCAAGCCAGTACACCACTTAACCCATTTATCCTCCACTTCACCTAGTGGACCAAAATCCCAGCGATCTAGGCTCATCCTTGGTCGTCTGCTTTGTCGCATGTGGATCTTTTTAGAACACTGGATGGCAGCATTGGGTTCGCACAATCCTACATCGTTAATTTTACTTGTTACAGTGAAGCCATTGGTTCAGCAATAGCGAAAGTATTTCAACAGGCACACCATTTGTGTTGTACTCAGATACTATTGAACAGACGCAAGTAAAAATTGGCGAGTGTTTATTCTGAATGGGTTTCTTTTGAAGAGGAATTCTGTGCATGCATCAATGAGCCTGAGACGACTGAGATGTCTGGGTTAAGCTGGAAGAAAATCCTTGATGTGACCTGCATGACAAATTATGTCTCCAGCCTCAACAAAAAGGGGTTCTTGTGTACCTTAAAGATGCTTTTACTGCTGATCCTTCAGCAGCGCTGAGACCTGAAAAGCTTCAGAAGACGTTCGTTCACGGAAATAATTTTCTCTGCCACTGAAACTATAAGATCTGCAGGGCTGTTCATCGTGTAACCTTGAGAAGACATTTGTCCACGGACTGCCGAGTCAACATGCATTACGCCACATTTAACTATGACAGCAACTCTGCACAATCACTGTTGGTTAGCCCATTTATGATCACCTTGAAAAGCATCGAAAAATAGCCAAGGAAAAGGAAGAAGTGTGAACATGCAGAGCAGTCACAGAGCACAGTTGTCGGATGCTCTACACCACATTCTTGCCTTTGAAAGTTCAAAGATGCACCCACGTTGACCAGATCAAGTGACGGATCATCCTACCTGTCAAAGGCATGGCAATGGCGCCATTTGGAGTGAGTTGCCTATGAGCGCATCAGCAGTATGTTAATATATACTCACTCTGTCCTAAAAAGTTTGTTGTTTTTCAGACAGAGTACTCCCTACGTCCAACTATAAAGCGAAGAAGGAGGAAGTACCATGTAAACAAAAAACAAGACGACAGCCAAATCATCACCTGATTCCAGATTCCCTCGCAGTTTGGTTCGAGGGAAAGATAAAAGATTCCTCATCCCAACAAGGACGTGTGGACCACGACAGCTTTAAGCACCAAGGCGTGCCCCTCCGCTGCTAAAGCCTCGGCCATAGCATTATATTATTCTGATGCGCACACACAACAGCACAGCACCCAAGTAGGGAAGGAATCAGATGGAACCCATCAGGGCACAAGTATCGACAATGGCATGGAGAGCTCAAATTTTGATATTATTCATTCATTACATCAGACGTCATAACCAGAAACAATCAGAACACAAAATGTATTTTGCTAGTACCCTCATGAGGCATCTCATTGAATTTGAATAAACCGAACATATGTGTTCAAAATCACAAGTGAGAAGCACGGGTAGTAATAGATAGATATTACAATCTTGAATAGAAGAAAACGATAATAGACAGATCGGCCGAAAACTTTGTCCACGCTAATGAAGAAACGGCAATAAAAATGGGACAGAGACAGAGAGAGAGAAACAGGGTAGGAGGCTCGCAATATTGGCTCCTCTTGGCTTGCTGCATTCTTGGGCCCAATGAATTAGAAGCATTTCCTGTGCACAATGGACGGGCCAGACTCATCGTACTCAGCCTTCGCAATCCACATCTGCATAAGCATTTAAGAGGCAATATGTTAGAAGGTTGATCAATCACATGAAAATGAGACTGCAACCGTTGCTAGTAAAATCTTTCTTTACCTGCTGGAATGTGCTGAGTGATGCCAAGATGGATCCTCCAATCCAGACACTGTACTTCCTCTCTGGAGGAGCAACCACCTTGATCTTCATGCTGCTAGGAGCCAAGGCAGTGATTTCCTTGCTCATCCTGTCAGCGATTCCAGGGAACATGGTAGTACCACCACTGAGGACGATGTTGCCATACAGATCCTTCCTAATATCCACGTCGCACTTCATGATGGAGTTGTAGGTAGTCTCGTGGATACCAGCAGCTTCCATTCCGATGAAGGATGGCTGGAAGAGGACCTCAGGGCAGCGGAAACGCTCAGCACCAATGGTGATGACCTGGCCATCAGGAAGCTCGTAGCTCTTCTCTACGGAAGAGCTGGTCTTGGCGGTCTCCATCTCCTGGTCGTAGTCCAGGGCAATGTAGGCGAGCTTCTCCTTCATGTCCCTCACAATTTCCCGCTCCGCAGTGGTGGTGAACGAGTATCCACGCTCAGTCAGGATCTTCATGAGATAGTCAGTGAGGTCACGGCCAGCCAAGTCGAGACGAAGGATGGCATGGGGGAGAGCGTATCCCTCGTAGATAGGGACGGTGTGGCTGACACCATCACCAGAGTCGAGCACGATACCTGATCGAGAAGCAGAGGTATATTCAGGTCAATGGCAGTATGGGGAATGAAGAAACCAGTACTACCTTTTCTTGCAAAATATAATTTTACTACCATAAAGAGACTAATTTCATGTTTGTTTACCATAGTTTATTCGAGACTTTCAAATCAATCTTTTCGAATCTAATAAATATGAACATTTCAAAGATTTCCTATCCCAAGTGTTACAGTTCGGTAGAGAACCGAATCAGCTCACCTGTGGTACGACCGCTGGCGTACAGGGAGAGGACGGCCTGGATGGCCACGTACATAGCGGGGGCGTTGAAGGTCTCGAACATGATCTGGGTCATCTTCTCACGGTTAGCCTTAGGGTTGAGCGGCGCCTCGGTGAGGAGGACGGGGTGCTCCTCGGGGGCCACACGGAGCTCGTTGTAGAAGGTGTGATGCCAGATCTTCTCCATGTCGTCCCAGTTGCTGACGATACCGTGCTCGATGGGGTACTTGAGGGTCAGGATACCCCTCTTGGACTGCGCCTCGTCGCCGACGTAGGCGTCCTTCTGACCCATCCCGACCATGACGCCGGTGTGGCGCGGGCGCCCCACGATGCTGGGGAAGACGGCCCTCGGCGCGTCGTCTCCCGCGAACCCAGCCTGCAATCATCGAGAACCAAGGTGGACATCGTTGTTATTATCATCACCTTGGCAGATGCCATAATAATAACTCTGAAGGTTTGCAGATGGAGCGTCAAAATCGATGGCTCACCTTGACCATACCAGTTCCATTGTCGCAGACGAGGGGCTGGATGTCCTCGGAGTCAGCCATTTTTTACCTGCAGCAAAGCTCGCACGATGCCACTTTGGTTAAATGGAGATGAAAAAACAACGGAGTAAACAAGCAAATTGCGACGTAGGAGGGACACTAATGGTAATGGGAGGATCCCTCCATGTTCGATTTGCTCTATAAATAAAAGGATTGTTCTAAAATGGTATGAATTGATTTTTTTGTGGGAGGGGGTAAGCTTAAAGGGAAAAAATCCTCGCAAACCCAACTCACGCCACGGATCGGGCCATTTCGCCGCGCGAAACGCCCACGGCGGTCGTCAAATCACGCTGCGCGGGTCGCAGATCTACGCAACCACAAAGAACAGCTAGCCACACTTCCCTGAGACCTGGCCGGATCCCGCGCGGCAACGCGAGATCGGATCGGCCGAACAGAACTGGCAATGCGAGGTGCGGATCTGCGGGTGAGGACCAGACCACGCAGCAAGCGCCGATGAAAAGCTATAGAGACGGGCAGGGGGGGGCGAGGCGGTACGGGTACCGGAAGAGCCGGCGAAGCAGCGGCGGGGAAGCCCACGGCGAGGACGGGAGAGGCGGGCGGTGGTGGTCGTGGTGGTGCGGTAGGGTTGGGAGGTGGGGGTATGTATAGCCACGGCGCGGGCGTTGCGCGAGCGGACGTCCGTGCTCGGCGCCCCGGCTCGCGAGTCCTGGCCCCACGCCTCCCCGCCACACGACCCGGTTGCCCTCTCTCTCTCCTCCTGCTCTGGAGAAAACAGTGGCCTCCCACCCGCGAGCCCGGCGACGTGCGGACATGTCTCTCTCTCTCTTTGGCACGGGCTACGTCCGGGAGTGGTGCGCGGAGCACGGTTTGGGTGGGATGGGCCGGCACGTTTGAGCAAAGCTGGCGCTGGCGGCGCCCTTGCCGAAACTGGCCCGGCCGGGGCTTGGATTACTCGGCACTTTCGAATTCGAACGGTTTGGGCGCATGCAGGACCTGTTTCAACGAAGTTATGGCTAACTGACAATTTAATGTTGTTTTTTGTTTTGCGAAAGAAAAATAAATGTTGCTATTCAACGTTTCGGCTATGACATTTTCAAGTTGAATGAAATGCCCAGGTTCACTTCCCGGTATTTCCAAAAAAGTTCGTTTCCCAGCTTTCCTTTTAAAATACAGGACTGTCTTTGATAAATGTCTTCCTAATAAGGACGTAAATGGGAGGATAGTAGAGGCAGGAGGATGAATGATTGGATAATTGATATTTGAAGCCCCAGAACAAAGCAATCTCGAAGAATTTTAAGAAGTTGTGGAGAAAAGATGGGCAGGACGTATAGCATTTCTCAAGACTCTTATCTAGAGAACATGCCGTTGTATCTAGAAACGTAGCAAGAGAAGAGGGAGCCAAATTTGTATAATTTGCCATTTGAATAGGAGAATCAAACACTTTTCTAAGTTTTTTTTTCAAGAATACGATGAATATGGGCGCATTTATGATCCGTATAAAGCTTCACCCCTCCACAAGATAGAGTGGTTTTGGGTCGTGTATAATCTACTGGAGTATGTATTTATCATTGACCATCAATATTTTTTTTAATATTCTGAGCCCCTGCGGCGAATTGGACACCAGCTCCATCTCATGGATTGGTTCGAGGACCGACTGCCTCCCTCACCTTCAGGTAGCAAAAGAATAAGATGTAAGGTACACCTTGTAAAATATTCTTTTTTATTTGTAATTGGTTTGTTCAAAATTGAACTTAACCGGTGACAAATAAAAAAATGGAGGATGTAACATTATGGCTTTCGAAAAAACAAAATATAACTTAGCCCCCTGTTGAGAATGGAGCGGGAAGTAGCATTGAAACATGATGATCTTGTTGCATACGTTTTATAGTTTATACTAAGAACGACCAAAAAATAACCTGATGTTGTGGTGTGAAGGTGGAGGACGACGCTCTCTGTTACTCGGGACTCCGAGCATCACTCGGTGTGTCACTAACTAAAAGCATTCAACGTCATAGGTCAATACACGGATTATTTATTAAAAAATAATTTGCCGAAAACGTACGGCATAATCCAACGCAGATAGTCCAAGCTCCCAGCAAACCAGACAGGACGAGTGAGAAAGTTGATCAGCTTTCGAACAACCTATGCATCCCCCTCTCCCCGTCCGGCCGCCCTCCATCGCCGTTCCGCTCGCCCCGACTCCAATCCGATGGCCTATGCCGCTAGGGATGACGACGCGTCGGATTCGGATCGGGTAGAGTGAAAAGTCGACCCGAAAAAAATTGTGTTCGGATAAAATTTTGTATCTAAACCCGTATTCGCGGCAAAAAAATGATACCTGAACCCGAAACCGACATGTTTCAAGCGGGTTTCAGTTATCCGACGAGTACCCGTTAACACTCAGCAAGTCTGAATTTGAGCAGACACCATAACTTTCATTTATACTTGTGCCTCGGTACCAGGTGGATTCAATATGCCTATTTGACTGTTCCATGCTCCGCATGTGTTCCAAGGCACTTGCACCTGCCCTGCGCCTAGAAACCTGCCAACCTGGCTTGCCACATTTAAATTTGATAGTGCAGACTGGTCAGCAAGTAGGTGGACTGTAGCTGAATTATTATTTTTGGTTAAATTTTATGTTTCGGATAATCCGTCAGGTACCCGCGGATAGGAATCAAAACCTGAATCCGCACCCGCAAAACATCGGATCGGGTACAGATTGTACCCGCGGGTAAAAATTTATACCGAACTTGCACCCATCAAGTACAATACCCGCCGAATATCCGAACTCAGAGGTACCATTGCCATCCCTATATGCCGCTCGCCTTTCCCACGGGGTTAAACCCGCCGCCTTCCCCCGGCGCGACGTCGAGATCCAATCTGATCCGTGCCGGCCTTCCGTTCGCCGCGTAGGTGAGCGGGTTATTGGCGTTATACGTATGTCCTCTTGTTCTGTTGCTCCGAGCGGTCGGGTTTCTCGGCTTGGCTGTGTTGCTTCGATCGGGACGAATCCGAGATAGACGGGCTTGTAGCAGTAGCCTGTACAGTATGGCTCGCACAGTATGGCTCGCAGCTGTTGGCGCCGGCTGCCGGCAGAGCCGCCCTGCATACTCAGTCAAGCTGGCTATCTGTACCTTTTTTTTAAACCAACATCAGTTCAATTTTGATCTTACCTACTACCCTAACCCCCAACAATTACATTCCTTGTTTTTTAGCTGAACCTCAGCAAGTAATCTGAATCCCACTGAAGCAAATTTGGCTATTATCTAGGAGTACTTTCCTTTTTGGGACTTGCTCTCTGATCAGTCATTTGCAGATCAAAGAATATGTGCTTGTAGCAAGTGTCTTTAAAACTGTCTGTAGTGACATACTGTAAAGCATACTGAATATGTGTAAATTCAAAAGAGATACTGTAAAAGTAGTAGAGGAATAATATACAGAGTATGCTTTAGAGGAAATGTGTACAGATAGTCTAAACTACTATTCTCTCCAACTCAAAATATTTGTTACTTTTCAGTTTAAAAATAAACTAGAAAATGATAAAAAGTGATAAGTATATGTCAATGATTTGTCGTGGTTGTCTAACTGAAGACCTACGTTAACTGCCGTATGTATGCAGGGGCTCTATGTGGATCGCCAACAATTCAAAAGCAAAAAAGATGTTGTCAGATGTACAATCTCTATGGTGGATGGTGGAGCTGCATTTGGAGTAAAGCAAAATACTAGACCAATCATAGTATAGATAACTATAATAGCTTCACATATAATTTGTGCCAGGTAAAATCAAAAATTTTGTTGCCTTACTTCAGGAGGAACTTTTGCACACATCATGGTAACTTCAGATATAAGTTGGATTGATGGTGACGGCACAGTATGGTGATATTGGTCTCCCTGGAGTCTCTGACGCACGACGTAAAAACAAGCGTCTCCCAACAGAGGACACAAATTATCGGTACCTGCTCACTCTACGCAAAAAAAACTCCCGCACGTGCACTCCCGCCAAAAGTGCCCGCCTCTGCCCGCTCACGGCTGCTGCCGAGAAACGAGCGCCGCGCGCCAAAAACTCTCGCACGCACCTGTTGCATCCCGAAAAAGCGTGCCAGCTCGCTCACTCGGGCGGATTGGTAATCATTTGGGAAGGCCAATGTTTGAGTAGCCGGTCACTAGCTACCAAAAATTCATTTCGCGTGAGGTCATCCGTTGGAGACCTGTCTGGTGCTCCTCGTCACCTATTTCGAGTATTGGTAGTCCTACGAGTCATCCGTTGGGCTCAGCCTTACCCCTTTGATATGTGTTCATTTAGAGATTATATTTTCCGGTTAAAAGAATCTTGATATTAGCTGGGCAAATTTGACTTTTTTTTAAAAAAAACTTGATAAAACCCTTTTTAGTGTTAGATCCATGAACAAAGCCAGAAAAAGCATTCAGCCAATAGTTAAGCCTCCTCTAAGAATCTCTGTTAGTACCTGTGTACCGGGTATCCTCTGATACCGCACTCAAAACTAAGGAGTTCCTATATCTGAATTTAAGATTTTCAAAGGCAACACACATCCAACAGCACTGGACCCGTCTCCCTCGTTTGGGTAATTCCGGTGTTACTGATGAGTAGTTTAGGCCCGATGTTCCAAAAGGTAAGTCGATTGGGGTGGTGAACTCGACATTGATGATCCGCGGCACTCGAGCAGTTCGAATACCTCTGCAATCACTATATCACTGCTCTGTTAGTTATCAATCGTGCTGCACACGCTTGACCTCACCAAGAAGGCTAATCCCTGCAAGTGCAACCGAGAACACAAGCAAGAACGTCAAAGGCACGATCTAAAATCGCGAAGTTGAGTGCTCACAAACTGTAGAACGGCGATATTATTGATCTAAGCAAAACCCACAGAATATGACCGGCGGCTACAATATTTAAAGGCTAGGATTCGGCCAAAACACTCTTAGACGCATCCCTAATAGAATCATACGAGATACAAGGCCCAAAGGCCCGATTTGGTGGCGCAGCACCGGACAGAAATCTGGACTCGATTTGTTTCGACGATTCTCAATGACTCCGGAGGTATTTTGAAGTGCGACCAGATCCATTAGAAAGTTTATCTTCGCCTCTTTTGTGCATATGTAGAACGTTGCATCCCGGACGTCCGTTTTAAGGTGGACTGCTCCTGGACTCCGAGTTGAACTCGAGTCTGAGTTGTAAACTGCTTCCATCAACTTGTGGACGTACCAGCTGATTCTCCACGCTCCCAAGGCCTCTTTACTTTACTTGTTGATCTTCCCCATTGTTCCTAATAACAATTAAATCATCACATAACAATCTATTCTTAAACTCACATGCGAAGGAAGTTAGGAGCGAGTTCATCTACTGATTTATTAACTGTGCTCGTGGTCTTGTGATTGGTCCTTGCAGTTTAATATGCGTCCCCGCTGTTGTGATGTCCTCATCATCCTCCCCTCTTGAATTAGAGTCATCCTCGACTCAAGTTCATCTTCTTCTCCCAAGTATGGTCACAAATCTAAAATGTTAAATGTGGGACTAACCCCAAAATCGGGAGCCAACTCAAGCTTATATGCATTATCATTAATCTTTTCAACAATCTTAAAAGGACCAACATCTCGTGACATAAGTTTAGATTTTCTCAAGTCAGAGAATCACTCTTTTCTCAAATGTAACCACACCAAATCACCCGATTCAAGTTTTACTTCTTTTCTACCTTTACTACCTACAATCCTATACTTCTCATTCATCTTTTTAATATTTTTCTTTGTAGTTTCATGCATCTTAATAATGAATTCAGAACATTGTGTAGCATCCAAATTTATAGTTTCAGAAGGAGGCAAAAGTAGTAAATCAATAGGAGCACAGGAATTAAAACCATATACTACCCGGAATGGACTTACCTTCGTCGTGGAGTGAACGAATCTATTGCAAGTAAATTATATATGTGATAACCACTCCTCCCACAACTTTAAATTTGTTTTCATGACAACCGGCAACATAGTGGATAAAGTACGATTAACTACCTCAGTTTGTTCATCCGTTTGTGAATGACATGTTGTTGAAAACAGCAACTTAGTTCCCAATTTATACCACAAGGTTCTCCAAAAATGACTTAAAAATTTTGCATCACGATCAGAAATAATGGTATTTGGCACACCATGTAAACGAACAATTTCTGTCATAAACAAATCAGCAATGTGTGAGGCATTATCATTCTTATGACAAGGTATAAAGTGTGCTATTTTGGAGAAACGATCAACAACTACAAAAATACTATCTCTCCTCCTCTTAGTCTTAGGCAATCCCAAAACAAAGTCCATAGAAATATCCTCCCAAAGTACACTAGGAACAGGAAGAGGCATATAAAGACCATGTGGGTTAAGGCGAGACTTAGCTTTATTGCAAGTAGTGCATCATGACACATAGTGCTCGACCTAACGCCTCATCTTCAGCCAAAATAAGTGTGTGTACAACACGTCTTCAGTTTTCTTCACTCCAAAATGTCCCATCAAACCTCCTCCATGTGCTTCCTGTAAAAGTAATTGATGAACGGAGCTAGCTGGAACGCATAGCTTGTTAGCACGATAGAGAAGACCCTCTCGCAACACATATTTATTCCAAGTTCTTCCTTCTCTACAATTTTCAAAAGCATCTTTGAATTCCAAATCAGTAGGATATAATGCTTTTATTGTTTCTAAACCAAAGATTTATGATTAAGTTGGGACAACATGGTATGACGTCTAGATAATGCATCGACAATGACATTTTCCTTCCATTTCTTATGCTTAATAATGTATGTAAATGACCCTATGAACTCAATCCATTTAGCATGTCGTTTATTCAGATTGGTTTGACACTTAAGATACTTCAATGATTCATGACCAGAATGTATGACAAACTCCTTAGACCAAATATAATGTTGCACGTTTGTAATACTCGCACTAAGGCATACAATTCCTTATCATAAGTAGAATAATTCAAAGAAGGACCATGAAGTTTTTTACTAAAGAAAGCAACGGGTTTATCTTCTTGTATGAGAACACCTCCAATACCAATGCCGCTTGCATAGCATTCTAGCTCAAAGGTCTTATCAAAATCAGGAAGTTGTAGCAATGGTGCTTGTGTAAGCTTCGATTTGAGATCATCAAAAGCTTGTTATTGTTGTTCGCCCTATCGAAACGACACTCCCTTCTTCATTAACTCATGTAGAGGTGCTGCAATGGTGCTGAAATCCCGCACAAAATGCCGATAAAAACTTGCAAGACCAAGAAAAATACGAACCTGTGTGATGGTTGTTGGGGCTGTTCAGCGTGATCGCTTCAATTTTTGCCTCATCCATCTCAATTCCCTGCGATGAAATGACATAGCCAAGAAACGAGACTCGATTGGTGCAAAAGACACACTTTTCGAGGTTACCAAACAAACATGCATCTCTCAAAACAGTAAAAACAACACGTAAAGGATCAAGATGTTCATCATATGACTTGCTGTAAATGAGAATACCGTCGAAGTAAACCATCACAAATTGTCCAATGAAAGCACGTAAAACCTCGTTCATTAATCGCATAAAGGTGCTGGGTGCATTAGTTAACCCAAAAGGCATGACTAGCCACTCACGAAGTCCAAACTTGGTTTTAAATGCAGTTTTCTATTTATCTCCTAGTGCCATTCTAATTTGGTGGTAACCACTATGCAAGTCAATTTTTGTGAAGATGATAGCACCACTCAGTTCATCAAGCATGTCATCAAAGCGAGGAATAGGATAACGATGTCGAATGGTGATGTTATTAATTGCTCGACAATCAACACACATGCACCAACTACCATATTTTTTAAGAACCAAAAGAACATAAACGAAACAAGGGCTAAAGCTTTCACGAATGTACCCGCGGTCCAAAAAATCTTAGACTTGTCGTTGAATTTCCTTAGTTTCCTCTGGATTCGCCCTCTATGCTGCACGATTTGACAAACTTGCTACTAGAATCAAATCGATCTTGTGTTCAATGCCTCTCATGGGTGGTAAACCAGGGGGTATCTCGGAGGGAAACACATCCTCAAACTCTTGCAAAAGGTTAGCAACAGCAGGGGGCAATGTAATAGACAATTCATAAAGTGAAAACATGGCTTCTTTGCATACTAAAGCATAACACATCCCCTTAGCATGGAATAAATCAACAAGATCAGATTTAGTTGCGAGCAACGATGGTGATTTTAACTTAATGACCTACTATTTTTAGATTCTAGTTTTGTCGCTTTGCCTTCACGAATTTTACTCTTCTCAAAATGCACAATTTCAGCAGGAGTCATGGGAAGGAAAGTGATTTTCTTTTCTTTATGCATGAGAGTATATTTATTAGTTCTACCATGATGAATAGTATCTGTATCAAATTCCAAAGGACGACCCAATAAAAGAGAACAAGCATCCATAGGCACGACATCAAAATCAGCAAAATCATGGTAAGAACCAATTGAAAAAATGTATTCTTGCTGTTTATGTTACCAGAACCTTACGGTTGTTGTTGAACCATTGAATGTGGTATGGATGAGGGTGTGCTCTTGTTGTCAAACCAAGTTTCTTGACGATGTCCGTGTTCACCAAGTTATTGCAGCTACCTCCATCAATTATAGTATGTACACGACAATCTTTGACGACAAGAAACATGTGAAAGAGGTTGTGTCGTTGTAGCTTGTTATTGGCCTCCACTTTGGAGCTTAAGGCACACTGCACAATGATGCTCCTATAGTTCTCCGTTGCCGTTGTACCAAGTACATCTTCTTCGGTGTGTTCATCATTTGGATATGTAAAGTCAGTAGCAAAAGAATATTCATCTTCAACATCCGAAGTACTATCATACCTGCCATCGTCGCGTGCTATATATGCTCGTTTGCTCGGGCAATCTCTCATCATATGACTAAGTCCCTGACAGCGGTGACACTCAATGTCGGAAGTACGACTCATAGGAGGAGTGGACGACGAAGGCTTGAATGATGTCGCCTTGCTGCCCTCTGGCATGCGAGAAGGTGGAGCAGCAGGTGCAGTTCGTTGGCCGCCATTGGATGGTGTAGTCGTTGCACGGGGGGTCGAAGATGGTGCTATTTTGGATGGTGTAGACGCCGAACGCGGCGTGAAGTTGCTCCTCGTGCATTATTGCTGTTGTTGTCGGCCCTGCAATTCTTTTTCTGCCAACATAGCAAGCTGAAACAATCTGTTAATTGTATCATATTCCTTGTAATCAACAATGTCATGAATTTTACGCCTCAACCCCCCATAAAAACGAGCTATTTTATCATCCATGTCCTCTACTACCCCACAACGCAACATACCCTTTTGTAACTCTTGATAATACTCCTCTACATACATGTTACCTTGGTCTAAGCGCTGCAATTTTTTGAGAAGGTCCCGCTGAAAAGATGGAGAAACAAATAGAGCATGCATAACTTCGTTTAATCTATCCCATGTTGGAGGATCAGTTCTAGTTTTAACAAGTTCATTCCACCATATGATAGCAAAGTCTTTAAACTCACTAGTGGCTTGACGAACTCTATGTTGTCCAGGAACAAGATGGGCATTAAATTTTTGCTCTACTGTCATCTCCCAATCAAGATCAGCCTCAACATTATAAGCACAAAAAAAGAGGGTATAGTGTAAGGACCGAATGCCCAAGAGGGGGGGGGGGTGAATTGGGCTTCTTTTAAAAAATTAAAACGATAAAAACTTAACTACTAAAAGCCCAATTCCCTATGCAAACAACCTATGAATTCAAGTGAATAATAATTTTGCGGTATATGAAATGCATAAGTGTAACGAGAAAGGAAGAGTGTGCAAACTCCCGAGGAGACACGAAGACACGGTGATTTATCCCGTGGTTCAGCAAGATCATCAAGACCTTCCTACATCTATGTTGTGGCACTCACCAAAGGGTATAGCCACTCCCAAGTCACCGAGACGAGGGATCTCACTAAATGTCTCCGTTCGCCATCTCCGGCAAGGTGGATCTCAAGCCTTGTACAAGTTTGATCTTCCAGGCTTCCACAACCGACTTGGCAAGCTCCGGAAGGCTCTCTCTAATCACCGACTGTTACACGGTGAATGCAATCACCAAGACACACTCCCTTACAGCTCTTACTACACTAGAGACTCCAATCACCAAGAATAGAAGCACACAAGCATCATCTCTAGTAAGTTCTAGCCTATCTCTTGGTGTACAAGTGGTGTAAATGATGTGGAAGTGGTTGTTCAATGTCTTAAATGCTTGGTAATGTGTAGAGTAGCTCTGGGCATCAAGACTTATCGAAATGACTGGTTGAAGGGGTATAAATAGTTAGCTTCCACGAAATAGCCGTTGGAAAAGTAGGCTGACATAATTGTTCTGCAAACACCAGATGATCCGATGTTCTCCCTTCAGTTGTCATCAGTCGAATACAAATTAGCTGATGTCACTGTATCAGATATGACCGTTGATCGACCGATGTTGTATACACTACATCGAATAATCCGGTGACACTTGATCCAGAATGGTCCAGAAATAATGCTTACTGGAATGATTGACCGATGTGTTATAATTGTACATCGGATGATCCGGTGTTACACTTGGTCCAGGGAAATTGCTTACTGGGATGATCGACTGATGTAACACTTACTTCATCATCAGATGATCCGGTGTATACCAAAGACTGAGGTCTTCTTCTGCTCAGAGCCAACTTGACCGATGTAGTGTTTTCTGGATACATCGGATGATCCGGTAAGTTGATTTTGTCTGCTTCAAGTTGTTCTAAGTGATTCTTTTGGAATTTGTACGAGTGACCTCTTAGACATTGGTTTGAAATGTTCTTCTGATGACAACTAAGTCTCGTGTGCTGTCAATTTTGATGAAATAATTTTGACATATATGCTTTTTCTTTTAGTCTTCATGAAAATTGATTGACCTCATAAAATAGTTTGTTGAGGGGTCTCCAATTGTATCCAATGAGCAGTAGATGATATAAATATAGATTCCATTAAGTGTGATGAATTATATGAGAGACCTTGCATCCACAAACTTATTAGTAATATCCAACAGTTGTCATTAATCACCGAAACCATACCTCATGGGGGCCTAGATGCTTTCAATCTCCCCCTTTTTGGTGATTGATGACAACACCACGAGTAAAGCATGACAGTAATGAAATTAAGAATATGATACTCAAAAGGATATGCAACAAGTACAAGATCCAGCGCACGAAACTCGAAGGCTCAAAAACGCTCAATAAAACATAAGAGAATTAAGTGGCACACGTATATAAATACTCAAGAAAGCAAAGCTCCCAAAATAAATACCCCCCTACAACTAGGACTCCCCCTAGGACTATGCTATCCCTCCCCCTGACTCTTCTCCCCCTTTGGCATCAAGACACCAAAAGGGAAGCCGAGTGCCTAAGGATCCTGAGCGCTCGGGGCGATGACGAACTGATCACCATCGGGGGTGCTGTCGTCGGAGCTGCTGCCTGCTGCTGCTGAGGCTGGAGTGGAGGAGACCGGTGCTATAGGAGCTGCTGTCAGTGCTGAGGGTGCCTGCTGGGTCTGGACTGCTAGTAGCGGGGCACTGACAACCGAAGCCGGAGTCTGCTGGAAGAGTGTCGAAGCCGACAGGGGAGAGTGAATTGGTGCGCCTGGATGTCATGCTGATCGTCGGTATCGGCGTGGTCGGCACTGGGGATGAAACTGGTGCTAGAACAGGTGGACCTGGAGCTAGACGAGGGAGCTATGAGGGCAAGGCAATCCCAGTCTGAGTGTAGAGGTTGGTGATCAACCCCAAGATGCCCATCATGGCCTGCTGCGTCTGCTGCTACTGGTCAAGAGAACGCTGATGCATCTGGTCAATCAGTCCAGTGAGCCTGTCAGTGTCCTCTCACCTCTCGCGGGCTATCTGAAGCTGCATCTCCTGCTGCTGCTGCTGCTGGAGCTCTATAAGACGTGCAGCCTGCTCAGCTCTGGCCTGCTCAGCTGCAAGCTGATCCTGTCACTGCTGCTCAACTATCTGCTGAAGTAGAGAAGTGAGCTCAGATGGTTGAGAGACCTGTGCCTTGGACACTGGAGGTGGGGTAGGTGGTGGTGGTACAGTCGAGCCTCCAGCCTCCGCGTCGTGCTACTTGGGTGAGGGAGGAGGTGGGAAGTACTACTCGACACTGTCACTAGTGTCACCCTCGGACTAGATATGCTGCAGATCCCCTCCCTGAGCCTCGACCTGTGCTAGGATCTCGTCTTCCTTTT
Source organism: Tuctoria greenei (assembly GCA_036927565.1). NCBI lineage: Eukaryota > Viridiplantae > Streptophyta > Magnoliopsida > Poales > Poaceae > Tuctoria > Tuctoria greenei. The sequence continues at coordinate 17,883,834 of JAYESD010000006.1, forward strand.
CTAAGTCTGACCAGTCTTCTTCTGATAGTCGAGCTCGGACCTGACGCTCAACTGGGCGGCCAAGGCGGCGGTCTCCAGGAGCTGGAGCACGGTAGTGTTCGAACCGAGTGACGCTCTCGTCGGTGAGACTGTCACGCACGACGGATCCCCCTGGAGCTAACAGGTATAGCAAGTGACTGATCCAGTGGCCAAACACAAGCTGTCTCATCATCCCAACTCCATCGGTGATAACATCCTCCATCTCATAGATGAGGATATCCACGATGTCGAACTCCATCTCGTTCATGACATAGAACAGGAGGGTCTGCTGCAGACTGGTGAAGCCCTTAAGATATCTGAACCTGGGTAGAAGCGTGCGGCGCAAGGCAAGGTGCACAGTGCGCGCAATCGGAGTGAGTAGAGTAGGTACCCTCGGCTGGTTTGGTGAGAAGGGCTGAGCAAACAGTGACCGAATCTCCTCAAAAGGTGGTGCCACACCTCCAGTGAGCGGCCTCCTTGGTGGGTCAGCCTGTCCATAGACTAACTTGTGCAGGCAGGTGTCATGGAGATCCACGCCTAGCAGCTGTCCCAAGGTCTGTCTGGTCAGATGGTGATGCTGGCCCATGAACATGAAGTCAATGGATCTGCGGCCCTCTGAAACGTAGAGTGTGGCATAGAAAACTCGGACCCAGTCCTCTACGTAGGCACTCCGCTGGAAAGACATCAGCTCCACTAGCCCTCTGTACCTCTCAAAGAAAGGGCGAATCTCAGTCCCGGCTGCAAGTGCGAGCTGATCCCAATCAAGGAAGTTGTGCTGGAAAATCTTATGACCCCGACGTCTATAAGTATCATACAGCGACGCATGTGTCAGGGTCAAGAAGCGGCTGTATACAAGTGGCTCTCTGGGCTACGGGAACCACTCCTCAAGCAGAATGCTCCATCTAAGCTTCCTGAGCTGCTTTGCCTTCAACTTCCTATAGTCAGTCGGGCGAACACCCTAACCAACCCGGAAATTGGTGTCCATCTCATAGACGGCTCTCTTAGTCGCTCTGTCCTCCCGAAGCTCAGCTGTAGAAGGTCTTTGTCTCGGGGCTGCAGCTGGATGACCTCCACGGGTCCTGACTGAGCGCCGACGAACAAGCGGCACCTCCAGCTCCTCTGTCTCCTCTGGCTCCCCAGGCACCTGTGGCTGCCTCTGTCGGGTCTCCCGGATCCTCAGGGATCCTACTCGGCCACGCTCTGGCTCCTCAGCAGCGCGAGCGGCCATTAGAGCTTTCTTCACCTCTTTGGACAACTTCTACTTCTTAGCTGCTGGCTCCTCAATAGCCTTTCCCTTTCCTTTCTTGTCACGACCCATCTTGAGGAGAAGAGTGACGATGACGAAGATGCGATCACGGGCTAGGGTTGACGACAGCGAATGGCAAATGTGTGACGGCGTGTGGCCGGGTGAGCCCTAGCAGTGAAGAGGAGTGGCGGTGGCTCGAAGGACGATGGCACGACGGGGAGCGTGGTGGACGGAAGGCGGAAACGCAATGAGGAGCACGATGGCCGGAGGGCGGCGGCGCGACGCTTAGGGCGGCGGCGGCCGGAGCGCGAGGTCGGGCAGTGGCAGGGCAAGGGGCACGGAGCGGCGGCGGCAGAGGTGCGGCGTCAGGGAGAGAGAAAATGAGAAACGGAGAGGCGCTAAATAGGTGGGGCCCGAAACCTAGTTTGATTTTTAACATCGGATGATCCAACGTCAGATGAGAGGTGCATTGGTCGAGTAGTACAATAAGGGTATTCCAGAGGCACCTTCAGCATTGGATGATCCGACGTGAAAATGATTATCATCGGTTGAATTTGGCACAACTCTAGAAATGTGAACATCAGATGCTCTGATGTTTCTCAAAATGAACTCGTTGAATGATTTGACTTTCTAACTGAGCTGACCCTTGTACTTAAGCACAAACTGATCCGATGATGCTCCTGCCTTAAGCATTGGATAATCCGATGACTACAAAAGATCAGTGACATCCCATATATGTCCTTTGACTTAAACAAACAAAGAGAAACACAAGTCTTAGGACTTTTTGGGCAACCCCTAACCCCTCAAAAAAACTTTAAAACTAGTTTTCAATAACTTGGCTAAGCCCTAAAGCAAATAGAACACCAGAAAAACCAAGGAAAAATCCAAATAAAATGTAAGGCCCATGCTTTGTGAGCTAGAGGATGAAGACTTCTATCTCTTTAAAGCATGTTCCTTTAGGCATTAACGCACCTAACACTTTGTTCTTTCCACATCATATGAGTTGAGATGTTGCATTTCAAACAAGTCTCTTTCTCATGAAGTGGGTTCCCCTTTGTGATAATCTACCGTATGCAATGCCAAACAATTTTTAATGTGGGATATTAAACGTGAGTGCAAGTCTATATGGCAGACATCATGCAAGACATAAATCAAATCTATCTTGCCAAATTTGAACCTTTCAAAGACTTCTTCACGGAGAGCCATTCTCCAAGTCTTGGGGATACCCAAAAGAACTGCCATCCCAAGCTAAGCCTTGCTCGCCCCTATCCATTGAAAGTTAGACAAGACCTATATGTGATGCATTCTTACATGACCATGGCAACTTACATGACGTTCGATGCATCTAGCACATTTAATTCACTCCTTAGTCTAGAAAAAGTTTTCTCATCAAGTGGTTTAGTGAAGATATCCGCCAATTGTTCTTCGGACCTAACACCTCGCAAGGAGATGTCTCCCTTAGCTTCATGGTCCCGCAAGAAATGATGGTGAATATCAATGTGCTTAGTGCGGGAGTGTTGAACGGGGTTTTTAGCAATCTTAACCGCACTTTCATTGTCACAAAGGAGAGCCACACAACCAAGTTTAACACCAAAGTACAAAAGGGTTTGCTTCATATAAAGGATTTGGACACAACATGCACCGGCCGCTATATATTCCGCTTCCGCAGTGGACAAAGCAACGGAGTTTTGCTTCTTGCTAGACCAAGATACTAGGGAACGCCCAAGCAAGTGGCACCCTCCGGAGGTACTCTTGCGATCCACACAGCATCTGGCAAAGTCCGAATCCGAGTAACCCAAGAGATGGAATTTAGCACCTTTGGGGTACCACAAGCCTACACTTGCGGTATGCTTGAGGTACCGAAGTATCCTAAAGACCGCCTTCCGATGCGACTCTTTAGGTGCCGCTTGAAAGCGAGCACACAAGCATACACTAAACATGATATCGGGCCCAGATGCGGTAAGATAAAGCAATGAACCAATCATGGAACGGTAATTAGATTGGTCAACAGGTTTACCGTCCTTATCCGCGTCGAGATAATAATTTGTTTCCATTGGAGTACTTCTTGAGCTACAATCTCCCATCTCAAATTTTTTCAATAGGTCATTGGTAAATTTTTCTTAATATATGAAGGTCCCCTCTCAAAGTTGCTTGATTTGAAATCCAAGGAAGAAGTTGAGCTCTCCAATCATCGACATCTCGAATTCCCTAGACATCATTTTGCCAAACTCATGGCTAAGAGCTTCGTTAGTTGAACCAAAAATAATATCATCAACATAAATTTGACAAACAAATAGTTCTCCATCGATGTCTTTGGTTAAGAGTGTAGTGTTCACCCTCCCGATCTTGAATCCTTGCATGATCAAGAAATCCCGTATATGTTCAAACCACGCTCTAGGTTCTTGCTTGAGCCCTTAGAGCGCCTTGTACAACCTATACACATGATTAGGATTTCTTGGATCTTTGAACCCGGGAGGTTGTTCAACATAAACAATCTCGTTAATGTAACCATTAAGAAAGGCACTTTTCACATCCATGTGATAAAGCTTTATATTATGATGTGATGCAAAAGCAAGAAGTATACGGATGGCTTCTAGTCGAGCGCCCGGAGCAAAATTTTCTCCAAAGTCTAGTCCTTCAACTTGCGAGAAACCCTTGGCCACAAATCTTGCCTTGTTGCGGATCACAACACCGTTCTCGTCTTGTTTGTTGCGGTACACCCACTTTGTCCCGATGACGTTCTTGTCCTTGGGTCACTCCTCCAACACCCAAACTTCATTGCGGATGAAGTTGTTGAGTTCTTCTTGCATAGCCATTACCCAATTTGGATCTTGGAGTGCTTCCTCAACGTGAGTGGGTTCTACACATGAAACAAACGAGTAGTGCTCACAAAACGTAGCAAAATGGCGAGAACGTGTACTTACTCCCCTTGACGGACTTCCGATAATTTGATCAATCGGATGCACCTTGGAGATGCGTCCATGCCCCATAAGTGGTTGTGAAGCACTTGGCGGTGGTGATGCGTGTTGCTCTTCTTGTGGTTGGACTTGATCATGGACTTGTTCTTCTTCTTGATGTTGTGTGGCTTGTGAATCTTGTGTCGGCAATGGATCATCTTTTTCTTCTTCGTCAACTTGAGGTGCCATAGAGGTATTGATGTTGGAACTTGAAGCTCCCCCTTGATCATGGCTCTCCTCAACTTTAGGCTTGATGTCTTCAATGGTCATGTTCTTCATAGCTTCTCGTAGAGGCTCATCATCTATTTCATCATGACCAAAACTCTCCTCTTGGGAGCCATTAGTTTCATCAAACTCAACATCACAACTTTCCTCAACTAAACCGGAGGTTTGGTTGAATAGTCGATATGCTTTTGAGTTTGATGCATAACCAAGAAAGGTACCAACATCACATTTTCTTTCAAACTTACCGAGCCTTTTCTTGCGGTAGATGTAGCACTTGCACCCGAAGACTCGGAAATAGGAGATGTTGGGCTTTCTCCCAATGAGAAGTTCGTACGGGGTCTTTTGAAGTAGTCGATGTAGGTAGACCCGATTTGCGGCATGGCACGCCGTGTTGATTGCTTCGGCCCAAAACTTCTCGGACGTGCTACAGTCATCAAGCATTGCTCGTGCAAGAGTGATGAGAGTCTTGTTCTTACTTTCAACAACACCATTTTGTTGAGGAGTGTATGTGGCTGAAAATTCATGTTTCACGCCTTCACGATCACACTACTCCCCAATGTTGTAGTTCTTGAATTCGGTGCCGTTGTCACTCCGGACCTTGATGATGGGAAGTTGAAAATCCCTTTGGGCATGTTAAGCGAAGGTCTTGAACACTTCTGGAGTTTCACTCTTGTCACCTAGGAACAAAGTCTAAGCATACCGAGAGTAGTCATCAACCATAACAAGACAATAGAGATTACCACCAAGACTTTGATATGTGCACGGTCTGCAGAGGTCCATGTGGAGCAACTCAAGTGGCTTGGAGGTTGACACCATTGTCTTCATCGGGTGGTGTGAAGCAACTTGTTTCCCAGCTTGAAAAGCGCTACAGAGGTTGTTCTTCTCAAATGTGACATCCTTCACGCCGATCACCATCCCGAGCTTGAATGACTTCTTGAGCTTGCTCATTCCAATGTGAGCGATGCGTCGATGCCATAGCCAACCCAAACTCGTCTTGGTGAAAAGACAAGTGGTCAAGCTAGCATCCTTTTCGAAGAAGTCTACTAAGTAGATATGTCCATGCCGAAACCCTTTGAAGATTAGTTCTTTGCTTGTTTCACTAGTCACAACAACATCATTCTTGCTAAAGGTGCACGCTATTCCAAGATCACATAATGGTGCAATAGAAAGCAAATTGAAACTAAGTGACTTAACATACAATACATTGGAAATAGATAAATCATTTGAAATTGCAATCTTACCCAACCCAATTACCTTCCCCTTAGAGTTATCACCAAAGGTGACTTGTTCATGATTGTCGGGGTTCTCTATGGAGGTGAACATACCATCGTTGCCGGTCATGTGTTGAGTGCACCCGCTATCGAGTACTCAATGCTTTCCTTCGGCTTTGTAGTTCACCTACACACATGAATTCATTTTTTGATTTTAGGCACCCAAGCTAACTTAGGTCCTTGTATGTGTGATACAAGTATTTTTGGGACCCAAAGGTTCTTGGGAAGCTTCCCCTTCATGCCCTTCATGTCCTTGCCAATGAACCTTGCCATCTACTTTACTCAAGAGATAATAGTGATCAAAGAAGGTAGACTTGTAGTTAGTAGGAAATTTTGGAGAATGCCGGTTAGGAAGAGGAAACTCCCTTTTATGGTGACCGGTGACCTCACAATGTTGGCAATAAGAACCAACTTCCTTAATGAAGCTCGTTTTAAGCTCCGGTGAGGGCACCTTTCCTTTGTTAGGAACTGGGAAGGATCCAAGTCCTCTCTTGTTGAAGGCCTTTGCTTGTTGGAAAAGGATTTCTTTGTGCTTGACTTCTCCCTTATATAGTCTTGCCACACTAGTGGGGAGACTTTCAATTTCATCCAACAAATCCTTCTCCCTAGCATTCTCTTTCAAAGGCAAAGACTTATGCAAGACATTAGTGGCATGAGAAACAATAGATGCCTTATCATTAAGGGTTTCATTCTTTATAGTTTTCAATTCTTGATCAAGGACTTCATAAGCAAGGTTAAGTACTTGATGCTCTTGGATTAACTCATTGTGCTTTCCCAAGAGTGCTTGGTGTGCTACGTCAAGCTCATGATGATCTAGCTTGATTTGAACCTTATCCTCCTCAACTTGCTTGACATGAGATTTGAGCGTGTCATGCTCCTTAAGTATGCTTTCATACTTGTCAAGCAAATCGAGGTTAGCACTCTCGAGCTTAGCAGGAGCTTCTTCAAGAGCCTTGACCTTACTCTTTTCCCTTTTAATGACAGTGTGGTATTCATTTATCAATGAAGCTAAGTCATCGGGGGAAAGATCATCATCGCTAGAGTCATCGCATACCTTAGTGTTACCTTTTGCCATGAGGCACATGGGAGGTGGACGAAGAGATGAATCATCATTGTTGGCAATGGCAAGGCCGGCCAAGCTCTCTTCTTCAACTTCACTATCTTCATCACTAGATTCTTCGTTGGTGATCCATTCATTTGCCTCACACATGAACACCTTTTGTGGACCTTTTCTCTTCTTTGGAAAGAGTTTTGCCTTTTTGCCTTTGTCATGCTTCTTCTTCCCAAGGAAACTTGGCTTAGGCTTGACCTCTTCTTCATCATCCTCACTATCCTCAAGCTTGCGATGCTTGCCCTTGTGGTTCTCTCTTCTTTTGTCTGGTTTTGGACAATCATAGGAGATGTGACCTTGATCACCACAATTATAGCAAGTCTTGTTGTCATCTTTTCTTGGTAGAAATATTTTCTTTTTGGGATCAAAGGTGTATCCCTTCTTGGCAATCTTGGAGTTCAAGCGAGAGAATTTTCTCATCATCAATGCAAGCTCATCATCGTCATCTTCACTTGATACTTGCTCTTCTTCACTTGAGCTAGGCTCGACCACTTTCTTTTTCTTGAGATTTGTTTTCTTGGTGGAAGCCTTTAGAGCAATTGTCTTTGAAGATGATTCCTCCATCATCCCAAGCACACTCATCTCATGAGCGTGAATCTCTCCAATAAGTTCCAAAACTTCAATGTGATCAAGAGATTCCTTTTGAAGCATGGAGTTGATGATGTTGTACTTTGGCTTAGGAAGGAGCATAAGAACCTTGCGGTTGATGAGTCCCTTGCCAAGAGAAGCAATATCAAGAGCATTAATTTTCTCAATGAGAACATTCAAGCGAGAAAACATTTCATTGATATTTTCATGAGGTAGCATTTTGAACTCATCATATTTGGCCTTAAGCATATGATACTTTAGTTCTTTAACACGAGAAGAACCCTCATGAATTTCAATCAAGCAAGCCCAAATTTCACAAGCCTTTTCTTTGCTAGCAATCCTAGCAAACACATCTTGACTAATGCATTCGTAAATAGCATTTCTAGCCTTTGCATCCCACTTGACTTGATCACCTATATAGTTGTTCTCACCAAACCCCGCATGGGTCGCTTCCCATACCTCGGGAGCAATAGTCTCTAGATAAGCACGCATACGTGCTTTCCAATAGGCAAAGTTCTTGCCCTCGAAGATGGGAGCCGAACCCCCAATCTTGGTCATTTTAGCTCTCTAGCGGTGAAGCTAGAATGATCCAATGAGCAACCTTGCTCTAATATCAATTAGAATGATCGAATGCCCAAGATGGGGGGGGGGGGGTGAATTGGGCTTCTTTTCAAAAATTAAAGCGATAAAAACTTAACTACTAAAAGCCCAATTCCCTATGCAAACAACCTATGCATTCAAGTGAATAATAATTTTGCGGTATATGAAATGCATAAGTGTAACGGGAAAGGAAGAGTGTGCAAACTCCCGATGAGACACGAAGACACAATGATTTATCCCGTAGTTCGGCAAGATCATCAAGACCTTCGTACATCCACGTTGTGGCACCCACCAAAGGGTATAGACACTCCCAAGTCACTAAGACCAGGGATCTCACTAAAAGTCTCCGTTCGCCATCTCCGGCAAGGTGGAGCTCAAGCCTTGTACAAGTTTGATCTTCCGGGCTTCCACAACCGACTTGGCAAGCTCCGGAAGGCTCTCTCTAATCACCGACTATTACACGGTGAATGCAATCACTAAGAGACACTCCCTTACAGCTCTCACTACACTAGAGACTCCAATCACCAAGAATAGAAGCACACAAGCATCATCTCTAGTAAGTTCAAGCCTATCTCTTGGTGTACAAGTGGTGTAAATGATGTGGAAGTGGTTGTTCAATGTCTTGAATGCTTGGTAATGTGTAGAGTAGCCCTGGGCATCAAGACTTATCGAAATGACTGGTTGAAGGGGTATAAATAGCTAGCTTCCACGAAATAGCCGTTGGAAAAGTAGGCTGACATCATTGTTTTGCAAACACCGGATGATCTGATGTTCTCCCTTCAGTTGTCATCAGTTGAATACAAATTAGCTAATGTCATTGTATCATATATGACCGTTGATCGACCGATGTTGTATACACCTGTACATCAGATAATCCGGTGATACTTGATCCAGAATGGTCCAGAAATAATGCTTACTGGAATTATTAACCGATGTGTTATAATTGTACATCGGATGATTCGGTGTTACACTTGGTCCAGGGAAATTGCTTACTGGGATGATCGACTGATGTAACACTTACTTCATCATCGGATGATCCGGTGTATACCAAAGACTGAGGTCTTCTTCTGCTCAGAGCCAACTTGGCCGATGTAGTGTTTTCTGGATACATCGGATGATCCGGTGAGTTGATTTTGTCTGCTTCGAGTTGTTCTAAGTGATTCTTTTGGAATTTGTACGAGTGACCTCTTAGACATTGGTTTGAAATGTTCTTCCGATGACAACTAAGTCTCGTGTGCTGTCAATTTTGATGAAATAATTTTGACATATATGTTTTTTCTTTTAGTCTTCATGAAAATCGATTGACCTCGTAAAATAGTTTGTTGAGGGGTCTCCAATTATATCCAATGAGCAGTAGATAATATAAATATAGATTCCATTAAGTGTGATGAATTATATGAGAGACCTTGCATCCACAAACTTATTAGTAATATCCAACGGTTGTCATTAATCACCGAAACCATACCTCATGGGGGTCTAGATGCTTTCATATAGTAAATTTCACTTTAGCAAAAGGATCATCAGGAGGACGATTATAATTGTTATGATGATTATTACCTCCCATACCTCGATGATAAAGTGGTAGTATTGGCTGATTGTTGTGATCTTCGATATCATCATAAGCATTGCCTTCATGTCTACAAGCGAGAGGCAACCGAGCCTCAAAAGTATTCATCCGAAGAGCAAGGTCATCAAGTTGGCGAGTCAAGTTCGTCAATGACTCCTCCATTGTTAGTGAACATATGTGGAGAGTTGGCGAGTCTTCATGTCTACAAGCGTTGTATTTGGAGAACATATCTGTCATGGTCTTCATCATATCACGTAACTCAGCATGTTGAACACATTCGTCATCATTGTCTTCTCCTGCCATTGTTAGTAGGAAACAAAAGACAACAAAAAAATGTTATCCCTATCAACTACAGTGACAATGTGAAAGGTGGAAGAAAACAATCTCTCTCGCTCAAGCGTCTTACCACGCTCTTACAAGTGTTCCTACCGACACAGCAGGTGATATGGACAGTGAGATGAACCAATGAAGCATGGGATGATTGCAAAGGTACCTGTTATGCTCAAGAGAAAGGTGGAGCTTGGATGGCACAATATAGTGGCTAATAAGCAGAAAATCGTTAACAAGTAAACAAAGTTGAATAAGTATTCAATGTAGGAAACTGTTGCTGGTCAACCAAGTGCTCTAGAGCCTAGCACAACACAAGAAGTAGCAAGGCAAAAGAAAGACAAAATAATATAGCCAACAAAACAACACCAAGTGGTATAGGGTATTTGCTTTAATATGTGTGCCCTTCACTATTTTTTCGTTTTTGTAATATTTTTTTGATATTTTTATTTACTCAAGAGCACGAAAATTGGAATCACACAAATTTACGGCTCAATTGGATGTAATATGCGGCCTATAGAAAATCAAGAAATTCATTAAAATTTGTGCTGAAACTTCGGAGGCCGGATAGCCTATTTCCCGAGGGGAATTTGGGCAATATAATTTTCGCCGAAGTGGCGAAGCAGCAGAAAACCAGATGCAAAATTTCGCGTAGATCAATTTGAAAAAAAAATCGTCCGGTTTCGAGTTCGTATGCGAAAGTTATGGTCGTTTTAAGGTAGGTTGTCCGAGTTACGATTTTTGGATGTTGATTCCAACTCGGTTTGAGAACAGAACTCGTAATCGCATATGAAAATGATCGAGAATTTGCACAATAACTAATGGGGTGGTGTGTGATGATTCAAGGATGAGTGTCCTAAAGGTTTGTCACCTAATCTAGGGCTGGCAATGCGGGAGTTCACACAAGGCAGCTAGCTATGGCAAACCTATGAATGTGGTGGATCGGTTTATTGTTTAGGGATTGTGGAATAGGTGTTGAACAACAAGAAAACAAGGATGAAACAAGATAACAAGGACCCAAAACACAAAGCTAAACTAGCAACAAGACTCAACCACACGAATACAAACTCAATAATGCAAACTAAAAAACGAAACTGCAGACACTATAGTCTAGGAAGCGGTAAAAACAATTTAATTTTTTTGTGGCTTTTCTGTGGACTCTAGGTACGAAACAAACACCGATCTAATGGAAGGAAAACAAATATACCTCATGGGCAATCTGACTCTGATACCAATTGATGAGTAGTTTAGGTCTGATCTTCTGAAAGGTAAGTCGATTGGGGTGGAGAACTCGACGTTGATAATCCGTGTCACTCGAGCAGTTCAAATATCCATGCAATCACTACACCACTGCTCTATTGGTTATCAACCGTGCTGTACACGCTTGACCTCGCCAAGAAGGCTAATCCATGCAAGTGCAACCGAGAATGTCGAAGACACGATATGAAATCGCGAAGTTGGAGTCTGTCAAACCGTAGAACGGCGATATTATTGATCTAAGAAAAACCCACCGAATATGACTGGTGGCTGCAGTATTTAAAGTCTAGGATTTGGCTAAAACACTCTTAGACGCGTCTCTAATGGACTCATACGGGATACAAAGCCCAAAGGCCCGATTCGGTGGTGCAGCACCGGACAAAAATCTGGACTCGACTTGTTTTGACGATTCTCGATGACTCCGGAGGTATGTTGAGGTGAGACCAGAGCCATTGGAAAGTTTATCTTCTCCTCTTTCCGTGCATATGTAGAACATCGAAAACAGAGTACGTATGCATCTTGGGCGTCTATTTTTAAGGTGGACTGCTTCTAAACTCCGAGTTGAACTTGAGTTCGAGTTGTAAACTACTTCCATCAACGTTCTCAATGCTCCCAAGACCTCTTTCCTTCACTTGTTGATCTTCTCCGTTGTTCCTAATAACAATTAAATCATCACATAGCAATCCATTCTCAAACTCACATGCAAAGGAAGTTAGGAGCAAGTTCACTTGCTGATTTATTAATTGTGCTCGTGCTCTTGTGATTGGTACTTGCAGTTCAATGTGTGTCTCCGCTGTTGTGAGTCCGGACCTTCGACGAAGTCACGCAGGACAAGCTTTGGCGTGAAGACCTAAACCTCATCGACGAGGCAAGGTGACAAACAGCTGTTCAGAACGCACGATATCGCCAGGCGCTCCGGTGCTATCATCAAAGGTTTGTGCGCAACCAACAGCTAGAAGAAGGCGATGTGGTGCTGCAGAGAATACTGACTCGAGAAGTGATGAACAAACTCTCCTTAGGCTGGGAAGGTCCCTTCCGTGTTATAAAAGTTTCCTGCCCCGAATGCGCTCGCTTGGCGACACAGGATGGGACTCCGATTCCCAATCCATGAAACATCAAGCACCTCCGTAAATTTTATGCTTAGCTACCCAGAGGTGAGTTTGCTTGTATAAATTGTATCTCTTATAGTCTATGGACAGAGTCGGGAAGGGTCCTAGCGCACTTTACTTGGTCCTGTACTTTAGGTGTGTCTTTACCCTCCCCGGGTTAAATCAAGATGAATAGCACACTTAACTTGGTTATTGTAATTTGAGTGTGTCCTTGTGTTCTCCTGTAGTTCGGACCTTAATGAGAATTATTTTATACATACAGACTCTATGTGCACTTCATTTGTACAAGCTCGTTGCTTCTATCATTTTTCACCTTCTTGTCTATAACAATGTTGTGCAATTCGTTTGAAATTTAGTCCAGGGTATTAATGTGATATATAAGTTGTATTTCTAATCTTTTTTTGGGTATTATCATTGTTGCATGGTCTACTCGCCTGAAAACCAAAGTCAATGACAGGTCTGGAGTGTGCTATCGACTTAGAGTGGTCAGACACCCTAAGTACGCCACTCTACCTATATCCTGGCAGGTCCTAGTAGGGCGGGCCCGGAAGGCATTCAGACCTAAAGAGATTTCATCAATACACTTATGTTGTCATGTTAAATTCCTTAGGATCTAAAATTCAAAGAAGGATAATAAGCCGCAAATAAGTTATAGACAAGAGGACGAATTTTAATGTTTTTCTTGTTTCTTATCCGCAGGAAAAACGAATATTCGATGGTAATTTGCTCGATGATGGTGGATGCTGCCAGAGCACCAAGCTCCGACAACCCCAGGGGGGGGCCACCGTCGACGTTCTATGCGTTGATAATGGGTGCCGTCAAAGCTACCAAGCTCTGACAACCCCTAAGGGGCCTGACATCGACGTTTTATGTGTTGATAGTGGGCGCCGTCGAAGCTAACAAGATTCGAGAACCCTCAGGGGGCCTGCCGTCGATGTTCTATGCATTGATAGTGGGCGCCGTCGAAGCTACCAAGCTCCAACAACCTCAGGGGGCCCGCCGTCGACGTTCTACGCGTTGATAGTGGGCGCCATCGAAGCTACCAAGCTCCGACAACTCCCAAAGGGCCTGCTGTTGATGTTTTACGCGTTGACAGCGGGCGCCGTGGAAGCTACCAAGCTCCGACAACTCCTAGGGAGCCAGTCCTACACTTCGATAATTTTGATCTAATATTAAGAACCGAGGACTAGTAATGTAACATCAGTATACAAATATAAGCTGTATGCAAGCAAAATAGATGTCCAATTTAAAATCTTGAACAAATATGCTGTCTTGAAAGGAATAAGCTGTAGGAAAAATTAATGGTCTCTTCTGGATTGTAATGAAGTTTCCTAATATGGATATCTGCAGTATACGGGAGAGCTGGAAGCTGATTTTGAGATTTATCGCAATGATGAGATCACTGTGGGCGAAATTAAGAAGTTTGTAACTGTTCCTTTCTATCAAATATCCCGCATGCTTTATATGTTGATTTTTCCTGAAAACACCATCTGCATTGCGTAGCTTATTATACAGGATTTCTCCAAGAGGAATACTTATCTTCCCAGGCCCGGGTATGCATTTTCGTTGGTACTGATTCCATTCATTAATGCTAGCTTTTGACATGCCTAGATATGCTACCTGGATTGATGTTATTATAGCTTACTTTTGACGTGCCAAAAGATTTTGTTTTTTTTTAACAAAACTGAAAAGACGTGAACACCTATCCAATAAGCTTTATAGTAATACATCTGCGGATGGTCTACTAGGGCTATAAAACTTTGAAGATGGCTTGACAAGAGAACTAGTTAGAGCCTAGGATTCCTCGTACGATTTTTAGAGGAGACATAAAAGTACAAAATGAAACATCCCCGGCAGCACAAATGTTAACAAAACCTAGTGGCTAAGGGTGTGTTTGGTTCGAGGGATATAGTGGAACGGGACGATCCCACTTTGCTGTTGTTTGGTTTGGAGACATGTGGGATGGAGTCATCTCTCAAAAGAGAATATTCCACCCAGATGCGGGATAGAACCATCTCACCAAAAACATGGAGACGGATCCGTCCCACCTCCGTGGAGACAGACGCACGGCCTTCCAGAAGTACTTATACTCACATGTCCCTGTCCCATCCTTTCATTCAAACAAGAGACGGGACCATTCCGTCCCACACCATCCCACAAAACAAACAAGAAACAGAGATCGTCCCATCCCTCTAGACAAACAGAAAACGGAATCATCCCATCCCTAAAAAATGGGATGGATCCATCCCATCCCACTTTGACTCCCAAGCAAACACATCCTAAATATCAGGCTTATGTCATTTGATCTTTACAGTACTGTGTAAAATATTACAGAGCGGGGTGCACTGGTGCAATACCATTGTAGAATTCTAAACTAAAGCCAGACAACAAGCCAGATAAGGTACCATGAATCTTCACTCTCTAGGTCTCTGGGATGACGATCTTAGTTGGCCACAAAATGGTATCTGGAATCCACATAGCTCTCAACATCCCAGAGGAAAGATCCGAAAGTAGCAGCCTCGAGGATCAATCTCCTCAACCCTGCAAAACTTATCCTGATATGCTCATCTTTGGACGAATCAACTGTACCTTCAGGTGTGATCACAATCTCTGGTTTCCCAAATAGTGCCTCTGTGTGCTTCTCAATGATGCCAAATGCTTCCTTCGACCTGATTGTCGCATACCTCTGCAATGTGTCAGAATCAAATGACATGACGTAGGATCTAAGGCGGCATGGCTTGACAGCTTCGCTAGGCCCGCCAGCGTTGAAGTTAGGGGCTGCCCATGAGGCCATCTCTAGGTGAGAGCTAGGAGCTGAAGGCATCGAGTCAGTGGTCATAACTTGATTCAGTGCATCACCTTCCTCTTCTGATCCCCAAGGGAGGCTCTTCATCGACTTCTCGAGCTGAAACCTCTGGTCAACTCTCTTGAGGAAGTAACCATACATCACAGATGCAGCATAGACTTGGCCAACCCGGAGCTTACTTATTGCTGCAATGGTGGCATCAGCTTGACGCTGCCCCAGAATGAGAGTGAGGTGGTTCTCTATCATTTCATAGGCCTCACGTGAGTGCAAACGCTCAAGCTCCACTGTTTCTGCCCACTGATCAACTCTACCGCTGGAATCAATGGAGTGAGAGAGCGCTGGAATCAATGAAACACCAGCTTCAACAAACTTCTGGACAACCAGAGCATAAAGTATCTCCTCCATAGTCCTTCTCTGCTCCTTTTCCTTTACCTCAGCAATCCTCCTGTTAATCAAGAGAAAGGGGGGACAAGATGTGAATGTGATTAGTTGTATAAATTGAACCAGGATAATAATTGTATAAATTGAACCAGGATAATAATTGTATATATTGAACCAGGATAATAATTGTATAAAGTGAACTTTCATTGGATAATAATTGTATAAATTGAACAAGGATTTTTCCTCTATGTAGAAAGTTATGACTCAAGAAAACTGTAAGTACAACTGTCAGTTTCTCATATATGAGTTATGGTAGCTCCATCCCAATCAAACAGGCTGATATAAGTAAAAACTTTCTTCACTGTGCATAACATAATTGACAATCCCAAACATGATGTCGCCATCTGAAAAGGCCTTGTATAAAATTCGCATATTGTTAAAGGAGGTCAGCAATGATAAAATATAGGATCCAAGCTGCGCTGGATACAACGTGTCATTTTGCCTCAATAACTTGACAGTTATACAATTGCTATGTGACAGTCTGTTGTGCTCGGATTCTTTAATAAGCAATCGGATGAGTCACAAGAAACATCCTTATCGAAATACTACCCACTACAGCTAGCTAGAAGTACCGGGAGTAACAAGGGCACCAAATTCACTGACTAGAACCCAGGATTACCTGTACAGCACGAGGTCGCCGCCTGACGGAGCCGCCTTGTCGTCACCGGCCTCCTTCTCTTTCTCGGCCTCGCGGACCGTCTGGAGCTGCTCGAGCTGCTGCTCGGCGGCGGCGGGCAGCAGGTGCGGGTGCGTGTGCAGAATCTGCGACAGGAACTGCCCCGCCGGTGACTCCATCCGGAGCGGCGCGATAGGCGAGGACGGCGGCAGTGACTCCGAGGGGGGCGGGGACCAGGATGCCCTGACCACGGTGCTTCGCCTCCTCGCGGCGAGCTGCTGCCGGCCGAGGCCCTGCACGCAGCAACCCGAACATGGAAGCGCGTCAGAAAAAAAAACGAAATCCATTTCGATGCTCGGACGAACTGGGCAAGCAAAGACAAAAAAAAAATGAGGCAATGGATGAGCAAGTTAAACATAAGATCAAAACTAATTGCCCCACTTAACACGACCATAAACTGCATAGGAACCAGAGGCTCGTGCTCATCCTACCTTGATGGAGCCGAAGAAGGCGAAGCTGTGCCTGCGGCCGAACGGGAGCGAGGTCACGCCCGGCGCCGCCGGCCGCCGCGAGGATGCGGCGGCGGTGGCTGTGGGCGACCTGAGCGCCGCGGCTGCTGCTGCCTCCATCGGCTGTGGACGGCACGAATCGAATCCAAGAGTTCGGTTGATGGAATTGGGGATCTTCTCTGGCGGTGCGGTGGTTGGTTGAAGACTTCTTCAGGTCGAGGGGATGAGAGGTTTTTGGGGGACCGATTATATAGGGCAGTTCGCGTGGGGAGGGGGTCAGTCGGTCAGAGCACGCGGACGAAAACTAACCAGCAGCTGCCGTGTGCTCTCTTCCTCTCTCGTGTTTAGACCAGCAAGCGCAAAATGAATAAATAAACAAATCGTTATGAGCCTTCCACGGTCCAGTTTGAGCCATGTGAACGAAAGGGAATATATCAAGCGGGAGGCGTGCACGGTACACGGGCATCAGAAAAAATACGAGTGACGGAGCAGCCGGCACGGATGGTTTGTAATTCGAGTCCTGTTTTAGTATTCGCGCATTTAGCAGGAAGGTTACCCTCGCTAATATGAAATAAATGGTATTTGACAGATAATTTAGTTTAAAATAATCTAAATTTTATTTTTAAACGTCATTTATTTTAGAACGGGAGAGTAAGTTATAATTAGACGATCTAATTTCAAAAGTAACTTGGACAGTGTTATGTGTGGGCTTTCGAAAGAAAAGGACAGTGTTCTATGTCTAGAGAACAACTGCTGTGCAATCTGATATTTTGTGTAAGCATGTAATATTCACATTTCAACCGTTCCCTACCAATCTAAGAGTGGTTGTGCTAAAAGTGCAACACCATTGGATCGGTAGAGAACGGTTAGGATGTGGAGATTGCATGCTTGCACAAAACAAGAAACTGCACAAGAGTTGTTCCGCGATGTCCATGGCCATGGTGAATGAACGGGACCAGTCAAATGATGTTTCTTTTTATTTATACCGACTACTTCATTTTTGAATTAACCGGTAAGAAATAAAAAGAAACAAAGAGGTACCTAAAAAAAATCAAAACTATCAGTCCCTTGCATGCATGGAACGATGTCGCAAATTTGTTCTGCAGCGTCTATATGTTACTTTGAGGGATTTTTTTTTTTTGCAGCTGGAAAAACAAAAGTGTGGCGTTCTGGAAGACACTAGTTGGTGATCACGACTTTTTTTATTGAGAGAGAGAAAGATTTTATTTTTTGGGACAGAGACGTGAGCATGATTTTCGTTAGCAATATTCTATCGACATGTTCACTCTTTGGAGCCAATAGTTCGCCTTTTAGAAGCCAATAGTTCGCCTTTTAGACTGTAAACTTTGGTGAAACGCCTACCTCGTCCGTAGGCGATTACATATTTATATAGAAAACAGAAGTACAGGAAATAGCACCGGAAACGGCCAGGCTACAATCTGACTACCGACACAATCTTCTGGTTACATAAAAATAAGGATCCTATTCTATCTATTCGTTGCCCGGCCAATACCAGTACTATAAATATGTTTGTTACAATCTTGATTTCTATTCTAGAAGCTAAATCTTAACCTTCCGTTAATATAGTACTATAAATATGTTTGTTACAATCTTGATTTCTATTCTAGAAGCTAAATCTTAACTTTCCGTTAATATCTCCAGACATGCACGTCGTGATCTCCTTCCTTGTACTTCACCATCTTCATCTTTGCGACAGTATTATCTTCAACATCCCCCTCAATCTCAATTCTCCAAATTGAGATTGTGACGAAACTCCATAAACTTCCTGACTAGTAATGTTTTAGTCAAGCCATTAGCTATCTGATCTTTAGATGATATAAAATTGATCTGAAGTAATTTGCTTGTAACTCTTTTCCTAACAAAGTGATAGTCTATCTCAATATGTTTAGCTCTCGCATAAAACACAGGATTTACAGTCATGTAAGTAGCTCCAATATTATCACACCACAGGCCTGCCACCTCAGTTTGTGGAATATGTAGTTCAACCAATATAGTTTGTATCCAAATTATTTCAGCAGTTGCACTTGCCAGTGATTTGTACTCTGCCTCAGTACTAGATCTTAACACTATGGTCTGCTTCCTTGCACTCCACGAAATCAGATTAGAGCCTAAAAATATTGCAAACCCGCCAGTAGAGCTACGATCATCTGGGCAGGCAGCATCTGAGATGACTTTTACTTTGAATGAACTATTTCTTTGAAATTTGATTCCAAAGTTAATGGTTCCCTGCACATATCTTATAATTCTTTTCACCATACTCATATGATCACTAGTAGG
Organism: Tuctoria greenei; assembly: GCA_036927565.1. NCBI lineage: Eukaryota > Viridiplantae > Streptophyta > Magnoliopsida > Poales > Poaceae > Tuctoria > Tuctoria greenei. Next base: position 17,902,780 of record JAYESD010000006.1, read on the forward strand.
ACAATGAAGGAATTGACAAGCTTTGTTAACCGAGAATGCCAAATTCGGCCGAGTTAATGTAAGATATTGAAGTGCACCAACAAGGCTTCTATAACGTGTAGCATCCTCAACACTTAAAGTCTTACCGAAGTGAGCTGAGTAATTCTCACGGAAATAGGCGTGTTGACAGCCTTGCACTTCTGCATGTCGGCCTTTTTGATCATCTCAAGTGCATACTTTCTCTGACACAGGAGTAATCCATCCCGCTTATGTTCTGCTTTTATTCCAAGAAAGTAATGTAGTGCACCTAAGTTCTTGAGAGCAAATTCTTTGTTCAGATTCTTCAGTAGCATGTCTAGTGCACTTTGTGATGAGCTCACAACAACTATATCATCAACATAGATAAGCAAATAAATTGTAGTATTATCATCAATGTACATGAAAAGTGATGTATCTCCTTTGGACGCCGAGAAACCAAGTTGCACTAATTTGGAGCTTAATTTAGAATACCAGGCCCTTGGTGCTTGCTTTAAACCATATATAGCATTGTCTAACTTACACACATGATTAGGTTTTGTTGGATCTTCATATCCTTGACGTTGGATCATATATACATCTTCTTCTAGATCACCATGTAAGAATGTATTTTGCACATCTAGTTGTTTGACAAACCAACCTTTTGATGAAAGTGCATCTAGGACTTCCTTGTGGCTTTTGGATGATTTATGACAAGCAATTGGGATCCTAACCGCTTTGTTGAGATGAGTGCAGGTTTTTAATAGAAAAATGAGCAAAGTACCAAAAAGAAGGAAGAATGAGGAGCAAAGTAGAAATGAGCTCAAGGAAGAAGAATAGTAGATCATTGTGTATGGAGTGTGTTGAGAAAACACATCCCAAGAGCTCAATCACAATTAAACACACACATTGCACAAAGTTACACAGGACCGGACTAGTCCGATATCCTCTCTGCACAAAATCAGACAAGTCCGATATCCATCGGACTAGTCCGATATCTCTCTGACTAGAATCGGACGAGTCCTCCCCAGTGCGGACTAGTCCTAAAAACACTTCACAAGTCACACAAAATCGGACAAGTCCGATCACAACCGGACTAGTCCGATATTCTCTCTGGTCCATACCAGACAAGTCTGATATTTGCACGGACTAGTCCGAAAAACCCTCTGAACTAAATCGGGCAAGTCCTCCAAGTGTGGACTTGTCATCTTATACAATTAGGGTTTCACATATCTGGACAAGTCCGATGACTATCGGACTAGTCCGAAGATTTCCAGTAGCGAAATCGGACAAGTCCGTTCCTAGCCGGACTAGTCCGATATTTCGGGACACTTAGGGTTTGCTACACACAGCACACCGAACTAGTCCGGTGACCACCACGGACTAGTCCGATCTTTCTGAACCCTAACGATCACTTTTAGAAACCCATATAAATAGAGTTGCATGACCATATTTTATACTCTCTCGAACCCTAGCGCTGTCACACCTCCCAAGAGTCTCAAAAACCATATCTCTCCACGAAATTAAGTGCAACAAAGATCGATCCTTTGAGGATTCACTCTAGTTCATTGGAGAGACACGTTCAACACCACATTGAGCTCTTGGTATGATTCTCTAACACACTCCTGCGATTTAATTGTAATCTTTTGAGTGTGTTCTTGGTGGTATTTCGTGTTGTAATCCAAGGGAGCTCTCAACGTGTGATAAATCCCCTTGAATTCGGTTATTCACCCCTTTGAGATAAGTGGAAGAGGATTGGCCTTCGTGGCGATCCGATAAGGGTAGGGTTGGAGAAGACCCGGTCCTTTTGTGGACTCCTCAACGTGGATGTAGGTTGCTTCTGTGGGAACCGAACCACGAGATAAATCTCTTGTGTTCTTCTTTTGTGTTCATTGTACTTTTACATTATATCAATCTAGGGTTACAATTGATTTTGATTACTTTACATTGAAATATCAAGTATAAGATTGAATTGTGATATAACCTGGTTCATAACCTTGTAACACTTTGTCTAATCGTATATTTCCACTGCATATATTGAAAAATAAAATTAATCGATCAAACTTAATCAATCTAGTCCGTATACACCGGACTAGTCCACACTTTACCGAACTAGTCCGATATCTCTGATTTTAAACTGGTTGTTAAGTGTTGCAGGATCTGACAATTTCCAAAAAGGCCTATTCACCCCCCTAGGCCACATTCAATTGGTATCAGAGCAGGTTCTTCAAGAAAGAGACTAATCGTTCGAAAGAGATCATGTCGGACATGAAGGACTCCCACAAGAGCAACAACCAAGAGAAGGTTGATGATGAAAAGAACCTCAAGGTGGAGAAGCTCCTCGAAGCCATTCAAGACTTCGAGGATGATGATGAGGAGACGCTGGAGCTAAAGGTGCTCCTAAGAAAGAAGACACTTTCCAAAGGGAAAGTAAAAGTTGAAGAAAAGAAGAAGGGGAGTAGTCACCAACTACTCCCGATATCCTTTTAACTATGATCGTCTAAATTCCAATAACAATCATTATTTATCTATCCCACTTGGAAAAGCCCCACACTTCGATGGAAGTGATTACTCAATGTGGAGGCAAAATAAGAAAATGCATCTAATTTCCCTCAATCCAAGTTTGTGGCATATTGTGTGCACAGGGATAGATATCTCGTAGGACGACGAAGAGCTCACCCCCAGCCAAGAGCAGGCAATTCATTGAAATGCTCAAGTCGCGGCTGTAATTACCTCTTCACTCAGTCGGGACGAGTTCAACAAGGTGGATGGACTCAAAATTGCAAAGGAGATATGGGACACACTACAAACTGCACATGAAGGTGACCGACATGTGTGTGAAGAAAAAATCGAAATGATTGAAGGCGAGTTAGGAAGATTTGTAATTGAAGAAGACGAGTCACCCCAAGACATGTACAATCGATTAAAGACACTCGTCAACAAGGTCAGATCATACGGAAGTAAGAAGTGGAATGACCACGAGGTGGTAAAGCTCACCCTTAGAGATTTTATGCCTTACAACGTCACACTATGCTCCATGATCAGAGAAAGCCCTGGATACAAAAGGTTGACTCCGGATGAACTGCTTGGAAAGATCATCAACTTCGAGATGATGGAAAAACAAGCAAAACATGTCAAGGAGATTGCCGACCTCACCTCGGCAAAGAAGAAAGGGGTTGCTTTGAAGTCCACTCTCAAGCCCCTATCCAAAGAAGCTAGAGAAGCACAACTAGATGAAGATAGTGATGACGAGAGCATTGAATTGGATGAAGAAGACATGGTATTGTTCATGAAGAAATTCAAGAGGATAATGAAAAAGAGACAAGGTACAAAATCAAGCGAAGGAAAGTACAAGGAAAGAACAAAGCCAAAGTTGAGGTAGGCATGCTATAATTGTGGTGAGTATAACCACTTTATAGTTGATTGCCCATATGAGGAGAACAAGAAGAAGACTAAAGAAGCCAAGCCTCAACCCAAGAAATTCTTCAAGAAGAAGAAACAAGTCGAACAAGTGCACATTGGGAAAGAGTGGGACTCAAATGATGAGTCCTCATCGTCCGAAGAAGAAGAGATGGTTAGCATAGCCATCGAGAAGACATCCAAGAAGTCTACCCTTTTCCCTACACTTGGCGCATGGAAGAGAGATGACACTTGCCTTATGGCAAAGGAAGGTAAACGCAAGGTAACCATTAAACCCCCCTCCGTGCATTCCTATTCTAGCGATGATGAGCTCAATAGTGATAATGAGGACATGCTTATTGGACTAGATAGGAAAATAGCTACTAAAATGAATTTTTTGCTTGATCAACTTGTTGAGAAGGAGAGGTTAATACATCTTCAAGAGGACATGATCATCTCCCAAAAGGAGGAATATGTCGAACTTTACAAACTTCTAGAACTTGAAAAGGAACGAAGAAAATCACTAGAGCTTGAGTTAGCTTCGAGCAAGGAAACTTGCCTGGAGTTAACTGACTCAAATGCCACAATCAAGGACCAACTTGCTGACCTGATCAAGGTTAACAAGATTCTTGAAGTGCAGGTTGAGTCACTCAAGCTGAGTGAACCTTCCTCCTCTTCAAGCTCACCTTCTCAACCCACTAAAACTGATTTTGCTCATGCTTGCACATGTAAGAAAGGTGACACCAGTTTGAAGGATAAGCCAACCTCTACAAAGGATAAACATCCTGCCCAAAGTGGCATATTTGACAAGGAGAAGATCAAATATGCACGTAGTGCATACTTGGTCAAAAGACCTCCAAATGTCAAATATGGCATTTGTTATTCTTATGGTGAAAAGCAACATGCTAGAAGCCATAAAAGTAACAAGGAAGGGATTGCCTTTGTAAAAGGAAGGCCATCTCAAATTGGAAAGTCACAGATTATGACAGTAACTACACATGAACACCGGACTAGTCCGGTCAGTGTCTGGACAAGTCCGGTCCTCCGCACAAGTCCGCCCTCCCAGACTAGTCCTGTACATAAACAACAACATTTATTGTTTAAAACTTTTGATGCCTCCTATGTGTTAATGAGAAATAATTTTGGCAAGGTTTATGCTCATTATGTTGGGCCACACCATGGGAACACCAAATCTCATGTGTGGGTGCCCAAATGTATTGTAACTAACCTCCAAGGACCCAAGCAAGCTTGGGTACCTAAAATCAAAGCATGATTTGTTTTTGCAGGCCTATTCCTCCGGTGGATCTAAATGGGTGCTAGACAGTGGCTGCACCAACCATATGACCGGGGAAAGAAGAATGTTCATGGAATATGAAGAGAATGAGGACCCAAACGAGGGCATCTACTTTGGAGATAATAGTCAAGGAAGGGTGCTCAGTACCGGTAAAATTGTAATATCCTCTAAACACACACTTTCTCATGTTTTACATGTTGAATCCTAAGATTATAACCTGCTGTCGATATCTCAATTATGCAACAAAGGTTATAATTGCTTGTTCACTAATGAGGGTGTGACCGTCTCTAGGAGGAGTGATGGTTCTGTTGCATTCAAGGGTATGTTAAAGGGAAAGCTTTATCTTGTTGACTTCAACAAGGATAAAGCTGAACTTGACACATGCTTGATTGCAAAGACCAACATGGGTTGGCTGTGGCATAGACGGCTAGCGCATGTTGGAATGAGGAACCTTCAAAAACTCCTCAAAGGCGATCACATTTGAGGTTTAAAGGATGTTGTATTTGAGAAAGACAGGCCCTGTAGCGCGTGCCAAGCCGGGAAGCAAGTTGGAGCACCTCACCCCGCCAAAAACGTCATGACTACAACAAGGCCACTCGAGCTACTACACATGGACTTATTTGGTCCAATAGCCTACATAAGCATCGGCGGTAACAAATATGGTTTAGTTTTTGTTGATGATTTTTCTCGCTTCACTTGGGTTTTCTTTACAAATGATAAGTCAGAGACACAAGGAATACTCAAGAAGTTCTTCAAGCGAGCTCAAAATGAATTCTCATTAACAATCAAGAATATTCGAAGCGACAACAGCACGGAGTTCAAGAACACACAAGTGGAGGAGTACCTTGATGAAGATGGCATAAAGCACGGATTTTCAGCGCCGTACTCCCCACAACAAAACGGAGTTGCCAAAAGAAAGAATCGAACACTCATAGAGATGGCAAGAACAATGCTCGATGAGTACAAGACATCGGATCGATTTTGGGCGGAAGCGATTAACACCGCTTGCCACGCCGTAAATCAACTTTATCTCCATCGACTACTCAAGAAGACATCCTATGAGCTACTCACCGGTAACAAACCAAATATTTCATATTTTCGAGTTTTCGGTTCTCCGTGTTATATCTTGAACAAGAAGCCTAGGACTTCAAATTTCGCTTCGAAGTCCGATGAAGATTTCTTGATTGGTTATGATTCGAACACTTACGCCTATCGTGTTTTCAACAAGACCTCCGGACTTATTGAAGTAGCACGTGACATAGTGTTCGATGAGACTAATGGCTCCCAAAAGGAGCAAGTTGATCCATGTGAACTAGGTAAAGAAGAAGCACCTTGTCAAGCATTGAAAAGAATGGCTCTAGGTGAGGTTCGACCACAAGAGTAACCTCCACACGTACATGAGGAAGATGAACCGCAAGAGGAGACCAACAATCAAGGGGGAGCTTCAACACAAGATCAACCACAAGAATACGAAGATAATCAACAAGTCAACAAAGGCAATCACTTAGGGGGAGAAGCAGGTGATCATGAAGATACAACTCCTCAAGTGCCACACCCAAGAGTACACCAATGCATCTAAAGGGATCACCAAATCGACAATATCATCGGTGACATCCAAAAGAGAGTAACCACTAGATCTCGCATAGATAACTTTTGTGAGCACTATTCGTTTGTATCCTTTTTGGAACCACGCAAGGTTGAAGATGCATTGAAAGATCCGGACTGGGTGGTGGCAATGCAAGAAGAATTGAACAACTTCAAGCGAAACAAGGTGTTGGAACTTGTGGCAAGACCCAATGCAAACATCGTCGGCACCAAGTGGGTCTTCCGCAACAAACAAGATGAACACGGGGTGGTGACAAGGAACAAGGCACGACTTGTGGCCAAAGGGTATTCACAATTCGAAGGTTTGGATTTCAATGAGACCTTTGCTCCAGTAGCTAGGCTTGAATCGATTAGAATATTACTTGCCTATGCTACTCACCATGATTTCAAGCTGTATCAAATGGATGTGAAAAGTTAAAGTGCATCTAGGACTCCCTTGTGGGTTTTGGATGATTTATGACAAGCAATTGGAATCCTAATCCTTTTGTTGAGATGAATGCAAATAAATAATGAAAAATGAGCAAAATGCCAAAAAGAAGGGAAATGAGAAGCAAAGTGAATTTGAGCTCAAGGAGAAGAAAATAGTAGATTATTATGTATGGAGTGTGTTAAGGAAACACACCCAAGAGCTCAATCACTTTCAAGCACACACACACAATGCACAAAGTTATAAAGGACCGGACTAGTCCGATATCAGCCGGACTAGTCCGATATCACTTTCTGCACTAGATCGGACAAGTCTGGTATCCACCGGACTAGTCCGATATCTTTCTAATCCACTTCGGACTAGTCCTCCCCAATGCGGACTAGTCCTCAACACAATGCACAAGTCACACAAAATCGGACAAGTCCGTTGTGATCCGGACTAGTCCGATATTCTTTCTGATCCACTTCGGACAAGTCCGGTGTCTACACGGAGTAGTCCGATATACACACTGATCTAAATCGGACAAGTCCTCCAAGTGCGGACTTGTCATCCTAAACACTTAGGGTTTCATATGTCCGGACAAGTCCGATGGCAATCAGACTAGTCCGAAGATTTCCAGTAGTGAAATTGGACAAGTCCGTTTTCAACCGGACTAGTCCGATATTCCTGGACACTTAGGATTTGCTACACACAGCACACCGGACTAGTCCGGTGACCACCACGGACTAGTCCGATCTTTCTGAACCCTAACGGTCACTTTTAGAAACCCCATATAAATAGAGGTGCACGACCCACTTTTACACTCTCTCGAACCCTAGCGCCGTCACACCTCCCAAGAGACTCAAAAACCACCTCTCTCCACGAAATTAAGTGCGAAATCGATCAATCTATTGAAGATCACTTCTAGATCATTGGAGAGACACTTGGCACACATCATTGAGCTCTTGGTTTGATTCTCTAACACACTCTTGCATTTCAATTTGTAATTTTCGAGTGTGTTATTGGTGGCTTTGTAAGTTGTAATCAAGGGAGCTCTCAACGTGTGAGAACGCCCCTTCAACTTGGTTATTTACCCTTTGTGATTAGTGGAAGAGGATTGGCCTTCGTGGCGATCCGACGAGGGAAGGGTTGGAGAAGACCCGATCCCTTTGTGGGCTCCTCAACGTGGACGTAGGTTGCCTTCGTGGTAGCCGAACCACGCGATAAATCATGTGTCTTGTCCTTTTGCGTTCTTCATCTTAATTGATCAACTTAATCTAGGGTTTGATTCACTTTGTTCAATTTGAGTTAAATTGTTGAACAAGAGCCTTAATTGTAATAGAATTTGACATACAACTATTAAACTGTCATTCAAGTTTATATTTTCGCTGTAAACATTAACGAATCAATCAAATTGACTGAAATTGATCAACTTAGCCCGTGAAAACCGGACTAGTCCGCACTTTACCGGACTAGTCCGATACCTCTGGTATTGAATTTGTTGTTGAGTGTTACAGGAACCGAGAAAATTCAAAAAGGCCTATTCACCCCCCTCTAGGCCTACATTCAATTGGTATCAGAGCAGGTTCTTCAAGAAAGAGTGCAACCACTCGAAGAGATCATGTCGGACATGAAGGAAGTTTAGAAAATCAACAACCAGGAAGAAGTGAACAACGACAAGAACCAAAAGATGGAAAAGTATCTCGAAGCAATTCAAGACTTCGATGATGATGACGAGGAGACGCTGGAGCTGAAAGCATTCCTCAGAAAGAAAGCACTTTCCAAAGGGAAAGCTAAAGTTGAAGAAAAGAAGAAGGGGAGTAGTCACACCGACTACTCCCGATATCCTTTTAACTATGATCGTTTAAATTCAAACAATAGCCATTACCTATCTATTCCTCTTGGAAAAGCCCCACACTTCGATGGGAGTGATTACTCCATGTGGAGGCAAAATATGAAGATGCACTTGATTTCCCTTAACCCAAGTTTATGGCATATTGTGTGCACAGGAATAGACATCCCAGATGACGACGAATAGCTCACCCCAAGTCAAGAGCAAGCCATCCACAAAAACGCTCAAGCCGCAGCCGTAATCACCTCCTCTCTAAGTCGAGATGAATTCACAAAGGTGGACGGACTGGAGATTGCCAAGGAAATATGGGACACACTACAAACAACCCATGAAGGTGACAGGTATGTGCGGGAGGCAAAAATTGAAATGATCAAAGACAAACTAGGAAGGTTCGCAATTGAGGAAGACGAGTCTCCCCAGGACATGTACAACCGATTGAAGACACTTGTAAACAAGGTTCGATCATATGGGAGCAAGAAGTGGAATGACCACGAGGTTGTAAAGCTCATCCTTAGAGCCTTTATGCCTCACAATGTCACACTATGCTCTATGATCAGAGAAAGTCCCGGGTACAAGAGGATGACTCAAGATGAATTGCTTGGCAAAATCATCAACTTTGAAATGATGGAGAAACAAGCCAAGCACGTCAAAGAAATAGCCGACCTCACATCGGCCAAGAAGAAGGGAGTTGCCTTAAAGTCCACACTCAAGCCTATATCCAAAGAAGCAAGAGAAGCACAGCTTGAGGAGGACAACGATGATGAAAGCAGTGAGCTGGACGAAGAGGATATGATTTTGTTCATGAAAAAGTTCAAAAGAATAATGAAGAAAAGACAAGGAACAAAATCAAGTGAAGGCAAGTACAAGGAGAGGACAAAGCCGAAGATGAGGCGGGCGTGCTATAATTGTGGTGAGTATAACCACTTTATAGTCGATTGCCCGTATGAGGACAACAAGAAGAAGAATAAAGAAGCCAAGCCTCAACCGAAGAAATTCTTCAAGAAGAAGAAACAAGCTGAACAAGCAAACATTGGAAAGGAGTGGGACTCAAACGATGAGTCCTCATCATCCGATGAAGAAGAGATGGCTAGCATAGCCATTGAAAGCACGTCCAAGAAACCCACACTCTTCCCCACGCTCGGTACAAAGAAGGGAAATGACACTTGCCTCATGGCAAAGGAAGGTAAATGCAAGGTAAACATCAAAACTCCTTCCATGCATTCCTACTCAAGTAATGATGAACTAGATAGTGATGATGAAGATATGTTAATTGGATTAGATAGAAAAACTGCTGCTAAAATGAAATTTTTACTTGACCAACTTGTTGAGAAGGAATGGCTAATTGATCGTCAAGAGGACATGATTATCTCCCAAAAGGAGAAGTATGTCGAACTTGACAATCTTCTAGTTCTTGAAAAGGAGAAAAACAGCTCACTAGAGCTTGAGCTAGCTTCAAGCAAGAAAACTTGCTTGGAGTTAACCAACTCAAACGTTGCAATCAAGGATCAACTTGATGACCTGATCAAGGTTAACAAGATCCTTGAAGTGCAAGTTGAGTCACTCAAGCTAAGTGAATCTTCCTCCTCTTCAAGTCTACCTTCTCAACCCACTTCAACTAATCTTGTTCATATGTGCAAATGTGGTAAAATCAACACCAGTTTGAAGGAAAAGTCTACCTCCACAAAGGATAAAAATCCTACCCAATGTGGAATACTTGACAAGGAGAGGATCAACTATGCACGTAGTGCATACTTGGTCCAAAGACCTCCAAATGTCAAGTATGGTATTGGTTACTCTTATGATGGAAAGCAAAATGCTGGAAGTCATAAGAATAACAAGGGAAGGATTACCTTTGTGAAGGGAGGACCCTCACAACCTGGTAACTCGAAAATTAAGAACCTGAACTCTCATGAACACCGGACTAGTCCGGTTGTGGTCCGGACAAGTCCGGTCATCCGGACAAGTCCGGTCACCCAGACTAGTCCGATCCATAAACAACAACAACTTTTGTTCAAAACCTTTGATGCCTCTTATGTATTAATGAGAAACAATCTTGGTAAAGTTTATGCTTATTATGCTGGGCCACGCCATGGGAACACAAAATCCCATGTGTGGGTGCCCAAATGTATTGTAACTAAGCTCCAAGGACCCAAGCAAGCTTGAGTACCTAAAACCAAGGCATAATTTGTTTCTGCAGGCCTATTCCTCCGGTGGATCCAAATGGGTGCTAGACAGTGGATGCACCAACCACATGACCGGAGAAAGGAGGATGCTCGTGGAATATGAAGAAAACGAGGACCCAAACGAAGGCATCTACTTCGGAGATAATAGTCAAGGAAGGGTGCTCGGTACCGGTAAAATAGCAATATCCTCTAAACACACTCTTTCTAATGTTTTACATGTTGAATCTTTAGATTATAACCTGCTGTCCATATCTCAATTATGTGACAAAGGTTATAATTGCTTGTTCACTAACGAGGGTGTGACCGTCTCAAGGAGGAGTGACGGTTCCGTTGCATTCAAGGGTATGTTGAAGGGAAAGCTTTACCTTGTTGACTTCAACAAGGATAAAGCCGAACTCGACACATGCTTGATTGCAAAAACCAACATGGGTTGGCTGTGGCATAGACGGCTAGCACATGTTGGTATGAGGAATCTTCAAAAACTCCTCAAGGGCGATCACATCCGAGGTTTGAAAGATATTGTTTTTGAGAAAGACAGGCCTTGTAGCGTGTGCCAAGCCGGGAAGCAAGTTGGAGCACATCATCCCGCAAAGAACATCATGACTACAACAAGACCGCTCGAACTACTTCATATGGACTTGTTTGGTCCAATTGCTTACATAAGCATCAGCCGTAATAAATACGGTTTAGTCATTATTGATGATTTTTCCCGCTTCACTTGGGTGTTCTTTTTGCATGACAAGTCAGAAACACAAGGGACACTCAAGAAATTCTTCAAGCGAGCGCAAAACAAGTTCTCACTATCGATCAAGAGTATTCGGAGCAACAATGGCACGGAGTTCAAGAACATACAAGTGGAGGAGTACCTTGATGAGGAGGGAATCAAGCACGAATTTTCAGCACCATACTCTCCACAACAAAACGGAGTTGCCGAAAGGAAGAACCGAACACTCATAGAGATGGCAAGAACAATGCTCGATGAATACAAGACTTCGGATCGATTTTGGACGGAAGCAATTAACACCGCTTGCCACGCCGCAAATCGACTCTACCTTCATCGACTACTCAAGAAGACTCCTTATGAGCTACTCACCGGTAAAGAAGAAGCTCCTTATCAAGCATTGAAGAGAATGGCTCTAGGCGAAGTTCAACCACAAGAGTCATCGTCACAAACACAAGAGGAAAGTGAACCACAAGAGGAGATCAACAATCAAGGGGGAGCTTCGATACAAGATCAATCACAAGAATATGAATATGATCAACAAATCAACGAGGGCAACCACTCAGGGGGAGAAGAAAATGATCACCAACACACAACTCTCCAAGTGCCACACCCAAGAGTACACCAATGCATTCAAAGGGATCACCCAATCGACAACATCATCGGTGACATCCAAAAGGGAGTAACCACTAGATCTCGTATAGCTAATTTTTGTGAGCATTACTCGTTTGTCTCCTTTTTGGAACCACACAGGACTGAGGATGCATTGAAGGATCCGGACTGGGTGGTTGCAATGCAAGAAGAGTTGAACAACTTTAAGAGAAACGATGTTTGGGAACTTGTGGCAAGACCCAATGCAAATATAGTGGGCACCAAGTGGGTCTTCCGCAACAAGCAAGACGAACACGGAGTGGTGACAAGAAACAAGGCACGACTTGTGGCCAAAGGTTACTCACAAGTCGAAGGTTTGGATTTCGATGAGACTTTTGCTCCAGTAGCTAGGCTTGAATCAATTAGAATATTACTTGCATATGCTACTCACCATGATTTCAAGCTGTATCAAACGGACGTGAAAAGCGCATTCCTCAATGGACCGATCAAGGAAGAGGTGTACGTGGAGCAACCACCCGGGTTTGAAGACGAAGAGTTCCCCGACCACGTATATAAACTGTGTAAGGCTCTCTATGGCCTCAAACAAGCTCCTAGAGCTTGGTATGAGTGTCTTAGAGATTTCTTAATTGATAATGGTTTTCAAATTGGCAAAGTAGATTATACATTATTCACAAAGAATCTAGATAATGATATTTTTATTTGCCAAATCTATGTTGATGATATAATTTTTGGGTCAACTAACCAATTTTTCTGTGAAGAATTTAGTAGAATTATGACAGACAGGTTTGAAATGTCAATGATGAGAGAATTGATGTACTTCTTGGGATTCCAAGTGCGGCAACAAAGGGAAGGAACATTCATAAGCCAAACCAAGTACACGCAGGACATACTCAAGAAGTTTGGCATGGACAAGGCAAAGCCCATAAAGACTCCCATGGCTACGAATGGCCACTTGGATCTCAATGAAGATGGACCGAGCGTCGACCAAAAGGTATATCGCTCCATGATTGGATCTTTACTCTACTTATGTGCATCTAGGCCAGATATTATGTTGAGTGTATGTTTGTGTGCAAGATTTTGAGCCAACCCTAAGGAATGTCACTTGACAACCGTAAAAAGAATCTTGAGATATTTAGTTCATACACCCAACCTTGGTCTTTGGTACCCAAAAGGCTCCAAATTCAATCTCATTGGTTACTCCGATGCAGATTATGCTGGGTGCAAAGTTGATAGAAAAAGCACCTCTGGCACATGCCAATTCCTAGGAAGATCTTTGGTTTCTTGGTCATCTAAGAAACAAAATTCCATTGCATTATCCACAGACGAAGTGGAGTATGTTGCAGCCGGGAGTTGTTGTGCACAACTCCTTTGGATGCGACAAACTCTAAGGGATTACAGTTACAATATGAACCGTATTCCTCTCCTTTGTGATAATGAGAGTTCCATTAAAATAGCCCACAATCCAGTTGAGCACTCTAGGACTAAACACATAGACATAAGACATCATTTCTTGAGAGACCATTCCATGAAAGGGGACATAACCATCTCACATGTCAACACCCAAAAACAATTGGCCGACATATTCACCAAGCCACTTGATGAAAAGTGTTTTTGCGAACTCCGAAATGAGCTAAATATTCTTGATTCTCGGAGTGTGGCTTGAAAAGTTGCATACCTGTATGATTGCTTCAAAAATGTTGATTGAATTGTGAAAATCATCCCTCTCCATTTTTCTCTCAAAAAACTATGTCAACTATTAGATCTTGATGAATTTTGATCATTGTATGATTGTTGTATGCTTACTGGTCAAATTCATCAAGATTACTTGAATTGTTCTGCCTCTCTATTCTCTATTATTGAACCTTCAAATATATATGAATGGGCTATGCAATTCTTTCCTGGTGACCACGGACTAGTCCGTGGTTACCCGGACTAGTCCGCCCATGCAGACTAGTCCGCAGAGTGCCGATTAGGGCGGACTAGTCCGATAGACCACGGACTAGTCCGATATAGGTCTTTGGATGACTTCGGACTAGTCCGGTCATGTCCGGACTTGTCCGATTTTTCGTGTCCATAACCCTAGCCGCCACCAAACCCTAATCTCCTCACCCTCACATTCGCTCTAGGCTTCCTCTCTCTTGCGCTCGAGCTCCCAAGGCGATCTTTTGCATCCTCCGTCGAAAAGCCACTCATTTGGGCGGAGATCAAGCTTGAAGACTTGGGGATTGAAGCTAGCGGACTAGTCCGGCCTCCAACCCCCAAAACTTCGAGCCTCCATCGATTTCTTCGGTAAAAATCTTCAAAATCCTAGAAATCGTGTTTTTCTCAATTGTTGATCGTTTGGCCTAGCACCCTTCACTAGTTACATGTTGAGTTGATGTACTACGTGTATGCTAGACTAGATTTGCATTAGGGATTGTATCCTGTCCAATCTGTTAGGTTTTTGAGGATGAACACCGGACTAGTCCGGTCCATGCACGGACAAGTCTGGTACCCCGGACTAGTCCGTGCCTGAGCACCGGACAAGTCCGATGTTTCTGAACCTGAAACCTAATTCCTTAATTCCTTAATGCCATCCATTGCTATCTTGTCTTACCTATGCCTTGTATAACTTGTCATTCTCAGATCATGTCGAGCTCCGACAACGAGATCTCCGACTTTGAGGCCGAGTTGGACCACGAGGTGGCACCTCGGTCCTCGGCGGGTCTTAGCAAGAAATGCCAAGAAAGACCTTCCGAGCCTGCTACCTCCCCTCCCCAGGTTCGGAGGAAGGTCTGTGTCAAGAAGCCCGCCTCGAAGGCTGCTACATCTTCAAGCGGCCTTCGTCAAGCAAAGGGAAAGGGCAAGGGAGTCGCAACGGGGCCAGTTGGGCCCTTGAAGCTTCATGCTCCCAGAGAAGGGGTCCGGGACCCCAATGAAGAGAAATTCAATGGGAAAGGCAGCGATGTGGCAGCCAAGCCAAGAAGCATTGATTGCTATGGAAGGCCAAAGCAGGCAGCTGATGGAAGGTTTTGGTCAAACTTCCATGCAGATTTCTACAGGCTGGTTTACCTACCGATGAAGACTCCGATGGTGCGCAATCAGTGGATTGACTGGGCCCACCTAGAGAAGAAGAAGTGCTCAGCTTTTGATGAGGTCATTGCTGCAGCAGAAAGGCATGGTCTGAAGGATCTGTTTGCCTTCAGACACAATTGGAATGATGAAGTGATTGCACAATTCTATGCAACGTACCACTTCTCGAGTGAAGATGAAGAGAGTGTGACTTGGATGACCCATGGATCCAAGTACTCCATCACTCAGGAGGATTTTGCAAGCTTGCTCCATTTAGACTCTGCTGGACATGACCACCTGATCATCCACAACATAGGGGTCATTGTGAGGGACAAAATGAAGTTCTTGTATGAGCCCAACTCTAAGTATGTTCCTCCCTCCACAAAGAACATGGTCAACATCTCAAGCACCCCCAACCGGTCCTGTGGCTATGCTCCCTACTTGATGTTCATGATTGAGAAGGTCACAGGAATAGAATTCGTGAAGGATGTAGAGCACACTCCCCTGAGGCCTCAGAAGCCTTAGCCTGTGAGTTTCCAGGCTGCTCCCTCGCCGGCCTCAATTCCTGAGGCACCGGCAAGAGAAAGAGATGCTGCTAGGGCTCCTCCCCCCTCCAGGGAAGCCCCTCGGAGAGGATCCGCCAGTGGGATCCTCAAATACTTGTCCGCGATATTCTCCTCCTGCAAGAAGAATGAAGTAAAGCTTCATAAACTCAATCAGAAGAGGAAGGAGGATATGAGATATATCAAAGCCAATGTGAAGCAACTGAGTGAAAAACTGGAGATCAACCCCATTGGATCTCCAGTAATTTCTGAAGATTCTGATCTTGACATCTCCGAGCTCGGGCCCTTGTCCCCCTCCGAGCTTGCCTATTTTGGCATTGGGGGCTCGAGCAGCTCCGCTCCTCCTCCTCCCTCTCCTCCTCGTCAAGCGGAGAGCGAAGAAGACGAAGAAGATGACGAGAGGACAGACAGTGAAGAGTGAAGAACCTAGGACCTTCCTCTCTCTCTTTTTGGTGTCTTGATGCCAAAGGGGGAGAGATTGAGGGGGAGTCAAGTCTTAGCTTTAGCTGTAATAGGATGCGAGGAGAATGCGAGGAGAGAGCCTTCTCTGTACTTTTATTTGTGATTGTAATAGTTTAACACTGTTTTCATATTAAGTTTGGTCTTGTGATGAATTGCTCAATTTATTTGCGAGTATGTGATGAAAACTGCATTTTTGCTCCTGGAATGTCATATGCACTTGGTATCGGTTGATTAATGTAAATTCTGTCATTCTCAATGTATTCATGCACTTAGTATGCATCCCACCATAAAGAATGCACATATGGATAATTCTCTTGTTGCTTGATGTATTTTTGAGTCATATGTGCATACTTTATGAAAATCTCATTTTTTTGCCTTATTTTGTGAAATCTCAATTGGTTGTCATCAATCACAGAAAAGGGGGAGATTGAAAGTGCATCTAGGACTCCCTTGTGGGTTTTGGATGATTTATGACAAGCAATTGGGATCCTAATCCTTTTGTTGAGATGAATGCAGGCAAATAATGAAAAATGAGCAAAATGCCAAAAAGAAGGGAAATGAGAAGCAAAGTGAATTTGAGCTCAAGGAGAAGAAAATAGTAGATTATTATGTATGGAGTGTGTTAAGGAAACACACCCAAGAGCTCAATCACTTTCAAGCACACACACACAATGCACAAAGTTATACAGGACCGGACTAGTCCGATATCAGCCGGACTAGTCCGATATCACTTTCTGCACTAGATCGGACAAGTCCGGTATCCACCGGACTAGTCCGATATCTTTCTGATCCACTTCGGACTAGTCTTCCCCAATGCGGACAAGTCCTCAACACAATGCACAAGTCACACAAAATCAGACAAATCCGTTGTGATCCGGACTAGTCCGATATTCTTTCTGATCCACTTTGGACAAGTCCGGTGTCTACACGGACTAGTCTGATATACACACTGATCTAAATCGGACAAGTCCTCCAAGTGCGGACTTGTTATCCTAAACACTTAGGGTTTCATATGTCCGGACAAGTTCGATGGCAATCGGACTAGTCCGAAGATTTCCAGTAGTGAAATTGGACAAGTCCGTTTTCAACCGGACTAGTCCGATATTCCTGGACACTTAGGGTTTGCTACACACAGCACACCGGACTAGTCCGGTGACCACCGCGAACTGGTCCGATCTTTCTGAACCCTAATGGTCACTTTTAGAAACCCCATATAAATAGAGGTGCACGACCTACTTTTACACTCTCTCGAACCCTAGCACCGTCACACCTCCCAAGAGACTCAAAAACCACCTCTCTCCACGAAATTAAGTGCAAAATCGATCAATCTATTGAAGATCACTTCTAGATCATTGGAGAGACACTTAGCACACATCATTGAGATCTTGGTTTGATTCTCTAACACACTCTTGCGTTTCAATTTGTAATTTTCGAGTGTGTTATTGGTGGCTTTGTAAGTTGTAATCAAGGGAGCTCTCAACGTGTGAGAACGCCCCTTCAACTTGGTTATTTACCCTTTGTGATTAGTGGAAGAGGATTGGCCTTCGTGGCGATCCGACGAGGGAAGGGTTGGAGAAGACCCGGTCCTTTTGTGGGCTCCTCAACGTGGACGTAGGTTGCCTTCGTGGTAGCCGAACCACGGGATAAATCGTGTGTCTTGTCCTTTTGTGTTCTTCATCTTAATTGATCAACTTAATCTAGGGTTTGATTCACTTTGTTCAATTCGAGTTAAATTGTTGAACAATAGCCTTAATTGTAGTAGAATTTGACATACAACTATTAAACTGTCATTCAAGTTTATATTTCCGCTGCAAACATTAACGAATCAATCAAATTGACTGAACTTGTTAACTTAACCCGTGAAAACCGGACTAGTCCACACTTTACCGGACTAGTCCGATACCTCTGGTATTGACTTTGTTGTTGAGTGTTACAGGAACCGAGAAAATTCAAAAAGGCCTATTCACCCCCCTCTAGGCCTAAATTCAAAAAGCATGTTCCTCAACGGACCAATCAAGGAAGAGGTGTATGTGGAGCAACCACCCGGGTTTGAAGACGAAGAGTTCCCCGACCACGTATTTAAATTGCGTAAGGCTCTCTACGGCCTCAAACAAGCTCCTAGAGCTTGGTATGAGTGTCTTAGAGATTTTTTAATTGAAAATGGCTTTAAGATTGGCAAAGTAGATTATACACTATTTATAAAGAATTTTGATAATGATCTTTTTATTTGTCAAATTTATGTTGACGATATAATCTTTGGGTCAACTAACCAATCCTTTTGTGAGGAATTTAGTAAAATCATGACAGGCAGGTTTGAAATGTCAATAATGGGAGAATTAAAGTACTTCTTGGGATTCCAAGTGCGGCAACAGAAGGAAGGGACGTTCCTAACCCAAACCAAGTACACGCAGGACATACTTAAGAAGTTTGGCATGGACAAGGCGAAGCCTATAAAAAACCCCATAGCAACGAATGGCCATTTAGATCTCAATGAAGATGGAACTAGCATCGACCAAAAGGTATATCACTCCATGATTGGATCTCTACTCTATTTGTGTGCATCTAGGCTAGATGTTATGTTGAGTGTATGTTTGTGTGCAAGATTTCAAGCCAATCCTAAGGAATGTCCCTTGACAACCGTAAAAAGGATCTTGAGATATTTGGTTCATACACCCAACCTTGGTCTTTGGTACCCAAAAGGCTCAAAATTCAATCTCATTGGTTACTTCGATGCAAATTATGCCGGGTGCAAAGTAGATAGAAAAAGCACCTCCGGTACATGCCAATTCCTAGGGAGATCCTTAGTTTCTTGGTCCTCCAAGAAACAAAATTCCATTGCCTTATCCACAGCCGAAGCGGAGTATGTTGCAGCCGGGAGTTGTTGTACAAAACTTCTTTGGATGCGACAAACTCTAAGGGATTATGGTTACAATATGAACCATATTCCACTCCTTTGTGACAATGAAAGTGCCATCAAAATTGCCCACAACCCAGTTGAGCACTCCAGAACTAAACACATAGACATAAGACATGACTTTTTGAGAGATCATGCCATGAAAGGAGACATATCCATTTCACATGTCAACACTCAAAAGCAATTGGCCGACATATTCACTAAGCCACTTGATGAAAAGCGTTTTTGTGAACTCCGAAATGAACTAAATATACTTGATGCTCGGAGTGTGGCTTGAAATGTTGCATACCTGTATAAATTCTTCAAATATGTTGATTGGATTGTGAAAATCATCTCTCTCATTTTTCTCCGAAAAACTATGTCAATTACTAAATCTTGATGAATTATGATCATTGCTTGTTTGTTGTATGCTTACTGGTCATATTCATCAAGATTATTTGATTTGTTTTGCCTCTCTTTTCTCTAAATATGTACCTTCAAATATATATGAATGGGCTAAGCAATTCTCACATGGTGACCACGGACTAGTCCGTGGTTACCCGGACTAGTCCGCCCGTGCAGACTGGTCCGTAGAGTGCCAGTTAGGACGGACTAGTTCGGCATTCAACGAACTAGTCCGATATTGTCCTCTAAAAAGTTTGGACTAGTCCGGTCATCTCCGGACTTGTCCGATTTTTTGTGTCCATAACCCTAGCCGCCGCCAAACCCTAATTCATTCACCTCCACTCTTGCCTCACGCGTTCTCTCTCTTCCACTCGAGCTCCCAAGATGATTTTGAGTCCCCTCCATCAAAAAGCTCCGCATTTGGGTGGAGAACAAGCATCCTTGCTCGAAGATTGAAGTTCACGGACAAGTCCGGACTTCAACACCCTTCTCTCCGAGCATCAATCGAATTCTTCGGTAATTTTCACTCAAACCCTAGAAATTCCAAATTTCTTCATTGTTGATCAAATAGCCTAGCATTCCTCACTATATACATGCTCCCTTGATGTATTACGTGTATGCTAAGGTTGTTATGCATTAGGAATCACCATGTGTCTAGTTTCCTAGGTTTTTGAGTTTGAACACCAGACTAGTCAGGTCCTTGCATGGACAAGTCCGATATCTCCAAACTAGTCCGTGCCTGTACACCGGACTAGTCCGATTTATCTGACTCAAAACCTAACTTCTCAATTCCTCAACGCAATTCCTTGCTATCCTTTCATACCTATGCCTTGTATCATTCATTATCATTCATGCCACTCATTCTTAGGTCATGTCGAGCTCGGGCAATGATGTCTTTGACTTTGAGGTTGAGATGGACCACAAGGTGACACCTCGGACCTCGACGGGTCTTGGCAAGAAGCGCCAAGAAAGACCTTCCGAGCCAGCTCCAACCTCTCCTCAGGTTCAGAGGAAGGTGTTGGCAAAGAAGCCAGTCTCCAAGGCAGCTGCATCCTCGAGTGTCCCTCGCCAAGCAAAGGGCAAGGGCAAAGGGATCGCTACGGGTCCAGTTGGCCCGTTGAAACTCCATGCTCCAAGGGAAGGGGTCCGGGACCCCAATGAAGAGAAGTTCAACGGGAAGGGCAGTGACTCGGCGGCAAAATTCAGAAGCATCGATTGGTATGGCCGACCGAAGCAAGCTGTTGATGGAAGATTCTGGTGCAACTTCCATGTTGATATCTACAAATCGGTGTATCTCCCAATGAAGACACCAGTTGTGCGCAGTCAGTGGATTGACTGGGCACATTTTGAGAAGAAGGGTTGCTCACCATTCACTAAAGTAGTGAGAGCTATTGAGAGGCATGGCCTGAGGGATCTTTTCGCCTTCAGGAATAACTGGAATGATGAAGTGATTGCACAATTCTTCGCAACCTGTCACTTCTCTAGTGAAGATGAGGAGAGTGTCACTTGGATGACTCATGGATGCAAGTACAGTATTACTCAAGAAGATTTTGCTAGCCTGCTTCACCTTGACACCACAAGATCTGACTGCCTGATCATTCACAACATAGGTGTCATTGAGAAGGATATGATGAAGTTCCTATATGATCCAAATTCAAAGTTCAACCCTCCCTACACCAAAAATATGAAGCCATTTTTTGTGGTGCTGAACAGAGTTTTGAGGAAGACGATCGCTCCCAAAGATGGAGATGCTGGAAGTGTGCAAGGATACCTCAGGACTCTGATGAGGGTCATAAGCAAGGACCGCCCGTTTGATGTGGCGGAATACATTTGGAATGACATGGTGAACATATCTTGCACTCCCAACATGTCTTGTGGATATGATCCTTACCTAATGTTTGTGATTGAGAAAGTCACCAGGATTGAGTTTGTGAAAGATGTGGAGCATCTCCCCTTGAGGCCTCAGATGCCTCAAAAGTCGAGTGTGCAGGCTGCCCCCTCGCTGGCCTCCAGTTCCGAGGCACCGGCAAGAACAAGAGAAGATGCCAGCGCTGCCCCTGCTACTAGTGCAACCCCTCAAAAAGGTTCAGCTAGTGGAATTCTCAAGTATCTAACTGCAATCTTTGCCTCCTGCAAAAAGGCCGAAGTGAAAGCCCATAAGCTCAATAAGAAAAGAAAGGAGGACATGAAGTATATCAAGGCAAATGTGAAGAAAATTTGCCAGAAACTGGAGATTGAGCCAATTGGGTCTCCAATAATCTCTGAAGACTCAGATTCTGACTTCACCGAGCTCGGGCCCTTGACCCCCTCCGAGCTTGCCTACTTTGGCGTTGGGGGCTCGAGTAGCTCCGTACCTCCTCCTCCTCCTCCTCATCATCAAGCTGATGATGAAGATGATGAAGACGATGATGAGAGGACCGACAGCAAAGAGTGAAGACCTTAGGACCCTCCTCTTCTTCTTTTTGGTGTCTTGATGCCAAGGGGGGAGAGATTGAGGGGGGGTCTTAGTTCTAGCCGTAGTTTGCGAGGAGAGAGCTCTATGCTATGTTTTTAACTCTTTTATGGCGTGTAAAGTTTTAACAATGATCTTAAGTTAATTATGGTTCTGTGATGCAATAATTTGATCCTTTGAGTAGTATTTATGAAAACTGTGATTTTGCTCTAGAATGACATATATGCTTGCTATTGGGTGATTAATGTCAATTATGTCATTCTCAATGTTTCAGTACACTTAGTTATGCATCCCACCATAAAGAATGCACATATGGACTATGCTTTCACTACTTGATGTATTTTGAACTCATATGTGCATACTTTATGAAAATCTCAATTTTTATCATATTTTGTGAAATCTCAATTGGTTGTCATCAATCACCAAAAAGGGGGAGATTGAAAGTGCATCTAGGAATCCCTTGTGGGTTTTGGATGATTTATGACAAGCAATTGGGATCCTAACTGCGTTGTTGAGATGAGTGCATGTTTTTAATGGAAAATGAGCAAAGTACCAAAAAGAATGAAGAATGAGGGGCAAAGTGGAAATGAGCTCAAGGAAGAAGTATAGTAGATCATTGTGTATGGAGTGTGTTGAGAAAACACATCCCAAGAGCTCAATCACAATTAAACACACACATTGCACAAAGTTACACAGAACCAGACTAGTCCGACTGACACCGGACTAGTCCGATATCCTCTCTGCACAAAATCGGACAAGTACGATATCCATCAGACTAGTCCGATCTCTCTCTGACAAGAATCGGACGAGTCCTCCCCAGTGCGGACTAGTCCTCAAAAACACTTCACAAGTCACACAAAATCGGACAAGTCCGATCACAACCGGACTAGTCCGATATTCTCCCTGGTCCATATCGGACAAGTCCGATATTTGCACGGACTAGTCCGAAAAATCCTCTGAACTAAATCGGACAAGTCCTCCAAGTGCGGACTTGTCATCTTATACACTTATGGTTTCACATATCCGGACAAGTCCGATGACTATCGGACTAGTCCGAAGATTTCCAGTAGCGAAATCGGACAAGTCCGTTCCTAGTCGGACTAGTCCGATATTTCGGGACACTTAGGGTTTGCTACACACAGCACACCAGACTAGTCCGGTGACCACTACGGACTAGTCCGATCTTTCTGAACCCTAACGATCACTTTTGGAAACCCATATAAATAGAGTTGCACGGCCATATTTTATACTCTCTCGAACCCTAGCGCCGTCACACCTCCCAAGAGCCTCAAAAACCACATCTCTCCACGAAATTAAGTGCATCAAAGATCGATCCTTTGAGGATTCACTCTAGTTCATTGGAGAGACATGTTCAAAACCACATTGAGCTCTTGGTTTGATTCTCTAACACACTCCTGCGATTTAGTTGTAATCTTTTGAGTGTGTTCTTGGTGGTATTTCGTGTTGTAATCCAAGGGAGCTCTCAACGTGTGAGAAAGCCCCTTGAATTCGGTTATTCACCCCTTTGAGATAAGTGGAAGAGTATTGGCCTTCGTGGCGATCCGACGAGGGTAGGGTTGGAGAAGACCCGGTCCTTTTGTGGACTCCTCAACGTGGATGTAGGTTGCCTCTGTGGGAACCGAACCACGGGATAAATCTCTTGTGTTCTTCTTTTGTGTTCATTGTCCTTTTATATTATATCAATCTAGGGTTACAATTGATCTTGATTACTTTACGTTGAAATATCAAGTATAAGATTGAATTGTGATATAACCTGGTTCAGAACCTTGTAACACTTTTTCTAATCGTATATTTCCACTGCATATATTGAAAAATAAAGTTAATCGATCAAACTTAATCAATCTAGTCCGTATACACCGGACTAGTCCACACTTTACCGGACTAGTCCGATATCTCTGGTTTTAAACTGGTTGTTAAGTGTTGCACGATCCGACAATTTTCAAAAAGGCCTATTCACCCCCCCTCTAGGCTACATTCATTTGATACACCAATAGATAAAACAATTTTGATTGTTGTCACTTTGACAACTGGACTAAAGGTGTCCTCATAATCAATCTTATACCTTTGTTTGAACCCTTTCACAACTAGTCGAACCTTGTACCTGTATATTGTTCCATCAACACATCTTTTTATTTTGTAAACCCATTTGAAGTCAATCACATTGTTAACACCTTCCCTTGGCACAAGGTGCCATGTATTATTTCTTTCTAGAGTTGGATATTCCACATCCATTGCATTTTCTAGTTCTTGTCAGCAAGCGCTTGATACAGATCTTTGGGTTCACCTGTTTTAGCTAGCAAACAGAGAAAACCATCACTGCCGGTGGTTTTGATCCGGCAGATCTCCCGACACTACTAAAGTGTTAGAGGAGTTTGAGGTTCGATGTGGGCGCGCGGAGATTCAAGAACGTGAAGTGTGAATGACACAGGAGACACCAAGATTTACGTGGTTCGGGCCGCCTGAGCGTAATACCCTACTCCACGGGGTGTGTTGGTGTTGTATTGGTTGTATGAGCTCAACGTGAGTTGAGAGTGTAGAGTGAGCGCATTCAGTCCCGTCCCTCATGTATCGTCGGCCTGTCCATTTATAGTACAAGGGCAGGCCGTTACAAGTTTTCCTGGCCCGACATGTGGCCCCGGCGGTTACTAATATTGATACACATTTGATGCCCTTAATTACCCTTAATAATCGAGTTACGGGCTTTGATAGCACCGTTACTGGTAATTAAGGTCGTACGGTCGTGTGTCATTAATATAGTATTAACGACACTTAATCGGGTCTTGAAGTCCTTGATTCCCCTTTGAAGATCCGGAGCCGTTGTGGAGTCTTCCGGAGGTTAGAGGCTGAAGATCCGACGGTTGGACACGTGGCAGCTCCGGAGCATACTGTGGGGAACAGATAGGTCCGGTGTCACCTAACACGTGTCAGTTCTGGAGCTTCCCTCGGTCTGGGGTTAGGTCCGGGGGTGCCTCTATGGTACATAGCCCGGAGCTTCCCCCTTATGGGCGGTAGCTCCGGTCTGACAGTACATGTGGCAACCCTGGGACTAACCATGTTGGGGAATTGGATCCGGTTATGTCTGACATGTGGGCCTCCGAAGGTCTTCAAATCAAGTAGATGATATTCCCTTGAGATCTTTGCAATCCCAAGGGGTATATGGTACCCAAAGTACTGACAATCACCAAATTTCTTAGGCTTAAGGATGTTGTTTTGTAACCTTGTAGTGGGACGTGTTGGTTCTGTAGCCACACGTGATATTGCTTATGTAGAGGATCCATGTGTCCTGGGCACCACATCCTCATACAATCCTGAGTGTCCTTCTCTGGTTGGTTGCACCTTAGCCCTGGTCACAGAAGGTCCAAAGGGTGCAGTTAGTTTTGCGCCTTGATGATGTCGACGACGCGGCGTTGATCCCAGAGATGCTGGAGTTATA
Source organism: Tuctoria greenei (assembly GCA_036927565.1). Lineage (NCBI taxonomy): Eukaryota > Viridiplantae > Streptophyta > Magnoliopsida > Poales > Poaceae > Tuctoria > Tuctoria greenei. The sequence continues at coordinate 17,928,126 of JAYESD010000006.1, forward strand.
GTCGCAGACGATAGAATATGTTGCACTTCCGTTACCGGGGATTCAATAGTTGGCGCAGTCGGCACAGGCGTACAACAGTCAGGCGCTGACATTGATGCGGATCCGATTCGTTGTTGCCCCGCCCGCTGCACCTGGAGATTTTCTTCGGGACTGCAGCCAGGATTTTCTGCACTTTCCAAGTTAGATGTGCCACCGTCTTCTTGTTCATGTGTTTCCATATACTCCTGCATGAAATTACCAGAGCTTCGAATACCTGGGTCAGCCAAATTTATTGAATCCGCAGGATTAAGAGAATCAACATGCTGATTATTTTCCATTGCATCTCCTGAGAGAGGACGCAAAGTTGGATCAAGGATCAATAACTCAGATTTTAATCTAGCACCAGCATTTGGGTTGAGATCCATAAAAGGAAAAATTGTCTCATCAATAATAATGTCCCTGGAGACGTAGACTCGACCACTGGAGACATCCAGGCATTTATACCCCTTGTGAAGCATGCTATATCCTAAGAACACACATCTTTTAGATATGAAGGCAAGCTTTTGAGCACTATATGGTCGAATATTGGGCCAGCAAGCACACCCAAACACACTAAGAAAGGAATAATCAGGTGTGACTCCAAACAATTTTTCAATAGGAGATCGGAAATTAATCACTCGTGATGGTGTTCGATTTATAAGATATGCAGTCGTACTAAAAGCCTCATCCCAAAACTTTAAAGGCATAGATGCTTGGGCTAGAAGGATGAGACCAACCTCTAAAATATGTCGATGCTTGCGCTCTGCTGCTCCATTCTGTTGATGAGCATGCAGACAAGAGACAAGGTGTGTGATGCCTATGTTTGTAAAGAACGAATTTAACTTTTGATATTCTCCTCTCCAGTTAAACTGGACAGAGATAATTTTCCTACTAAAGGTGTGAAAGTTGCCTAGAGGGGGGGGGGTGAATAGGCTAATCAACCTGAAATTACTTAATAAAACAAGATCAGTACTCAGGGGGCGGACTAGTCCGGTCCAGAGGCATACTAGTCCGGTCCACATGTAGGGAAAACCTAAAAAATGTTTCTAACAAGTTTTAGTTGGATTTTCGTGATGCGAAAAGTGTTAGAAGGATTCAGTGAACCTTAACAAGTTATATAGCAAATATAAAGCTAAGGATCTGTGACGCCCGGTTCCGAAAATTGAACCAAGCTAACGCATATGTGTGCCCAGGATGTTCATCACACATACACGAGTGCAATCACAAAAGAGTATATAGAAAATTACCACAAAACAAGATTAATTAACCAAATTTTATTACACAAACCAGATTATCCTCGAATACAAGCTCTAATGAATATTAATGACAAGTTTAACTAATGCAGCGGAAATAAACTAATTAAGCAAACTAAGTAGCTAGACAACATAAGCAATAGGGTATAACGCAGCTCCAATAACACCACAGGCAAAGCTGACGGTAGACACGGCCTAAAACTCCGCATTATCGTCATTAAACTCCCAATCATGACCTGCAACTGTTGGAGGGGGATTGCAAGAGTGAGTACATGTCGTACTCAGCAAGTGTGGAAAGTATGACATGTGGCTGATTCAAATGACGACAATAATAATGGCAAAGTGCTGAAAAGTACATTAAAATATTTGAAAAGCAATATATTGTACGTATGTGAAGTAAACCCATTATAATCATAAGTAATATCATAATACCAAATCTGAATTCATTACCATCATCAAAATTTCCAGATTTCACCATTGCCAATAACCAGATTCAATACCAGAAATAAATTCATAACCAGCCATAACCATTACCAAACCATAACCATTACCAAATTCCATCCCAATACCGAGTTCCCTCTAATCATGGAAGTTGTCCAGGTGCTCATAACCGGGAGCACAGCTATCATGATAGTTTTAATTAACTCTGCAGAGTTTGTACCTCTTTACCCACGTGTTTGTGATTCCATCACCCGTCGGCGACTAAAGAACCTCCCTTATGCCAATATCCCTTTTTTTGGTGTATGGCCAAGAGATCACAAAATAGCCTTTACAAAGGGATTACTAGCCTATTTAGACCCCACTGAGGTTTCACCGGTGGCGATGTCTCCCGCAGAGCACATCTTCAACCAAGGGCCCCCTCTTGAGCCATTCGGATCCCAGGGTGGTCCCACCAATCATCAACAAACCCAATCCAACTACCCCTTCCCCAAGCATCCACAATGGTCCAAATAGCACTGGCAAAGCCCTAATTAATCAGCTACGCCGCACCCATACTTGGCCTCGTGGTGGCACTGTAGTCCTGGCTTATTCTCGCATGAACCAGTCCTTAGATCTAAAGCAAGCAAACCACCGTACATCCAACCCATCCACATATCAGGCTTGCTTAGATCACCCATCGTATTGACCAATTTACATTAACCAGAACATCATTGATTCATAAGTAAATGTGCAGTGTTGTTTGCCATCCCAATGAATTAAGCGAAGCAAAAAGGTAAAAACACTTCCCGACTCTCTACCATATATTCTAGGTGACAAGGGTGGTTAAACAAATCTAGTAAACTTCCTACCATAGGATTCCCATCAATTTGACACAAGCATGCAGTTTTGCAAACAAAACATTTATTTTAAAATAGGATCAATATGCTTCAAGGACACTTGCCTTGCTCTTGCTGTTGATTAGGGTCAAAGCCTTCAAACTCTTGATGTTGTAGATCCTCCGCGGCACTCTCTAGCGCAAATCCGTCTAATACACACAATAAACATACAAGACAAGAAACACAATCAACGAGTGCACAAATATTACTCAATATGACATGACATGCATGATTGATGCAAATGCAAGGTAGAACTTGTTAATTGATTGCTTTTAATGATAGCTAACTAGTTCTAATAGCTTTTAACAAGTTTATACAGGTTTGGATTCGATTAGATCAAATTTTAGAACCAATTCAACACAATTTAACCAGAAAGATCGGACTAGTCCGCTAGGGACCGGACAAGTCCGCCCTCTGCAAGATCAACAGATTAGAGTTTTCTAGATCGACGTGAATTTGGAGATTAGGGGTTGAATTCGCATAAGGACAAGAGAATAGAAGGTATACCAGGTGTTTAGAACTCCAATGAATCAAGAAACTTGGAGGTAAAACTTGGATCTTGATGACCTAGGGTTGGTGGTGAACTTGGGGATGAATTGGTGATGAAGAACGAAAACTTGGTGGAGATCTTGATCCTCTTTCGTTTCCTCCTCTTCTTCTCCTTGCTTGGGATCTTCTCCTCCCTCCTTGGTGGTGGCTCTCCACGAACTAGGGTTTGGGTGGGTGGAAAAGTGGCAAATAGATATCAATCCAAAGGGTGGGGCTGTTTATATAGAGGTGGAGGCTAGGGTTAGATGGATTTCGAGTTTTGGGATGAGTAGGGGCCGGTTTAGAGTCCCACACGGGCTCTAAAAGAGTTAGGCATGACGTCCCTAGGCCCACATAACGTGAAACCCAAGATACAAGTCATAAAACAAAAGATCAATCTCGAAGTCACGAAATATCGGATAAGTCCGGAAAGGACCGGACTAGTCCGAAGTTGTCCAGAGAGAAAAATCGGACAAGTCTGGCCTAAAATCGGACAAGTCCAACTTTAAACAGAGAGAAAAACGGACAAGTCCGCTGGAACACCGGACTAGTCCGAAAAAGTCCAAGGACTTAGCAATTTTTCAAGGATTCTTGGAATATCGGACTAGTCCGCACAAAATCGGACAAGTCCGTTTGTTTCCAGAGCCAAAATCGGACTAGTCCGCAGCAAAAACGGACAAGTCCATTTTTAGCCAGAGAGAAATCGGACTAGTCCTCACTAAAATCGGACTAGTCCGCACTTTCCTGCGATTTAAGTCCGGTTTTGTTCCAAATCAATTTTAAATGCTCTGAATCAATTTTAAACTTGTTCCTCTTTATGTGGATCAATGTTAAACATGTATATGAATGTATGCAAGGCGTGATGTATGAGAATGAGGGTGTTACAAACCTACCCCCCTTAAAATGAATCTCGCCGATTCGACGCGGAAAAGAAGAGATAGGGAAATTCCTTCTTGATATCATCCTCTAGCTCCCAAGTTGCTTCTTTTTCTGTGTGGTGCTTCCATTGAACCTTACACCATCTAATAACCTTGTTCCTTGTGACCCTCCCCTTAGTTTCCAAGATTTTGACCGGTTGTTCGGCATAAGTCAAATCTTCCTCTAGTTCCAATTCTTCCATTGGCACTTGTTCTTCTGGTACTCTCAAGCACTTCTTGAGCTGGGAAACATGAAAGACATCATGCACGTCTGAAAGATGAGCTGGCATCCCCAACTTATATGCTACTTCTCCCCTTTTGTCCAAAATCTTGAATGGTCCAATATAACGAGGTGCTAGCTTTCCTCTTATGTTAAACCTCTTATGACCCCTCATTGGTGACACCTTGAGGTAAACAAAATCTCCCACTTCAAAGGCTAGTTTCCTTCTCCTATTGTCCGCATAGCCTTTTTGCCTTGATTGGGCAGCCCTCAAGTTTTCACGAATTATTTGGACTTGCTTTTCGGCTTCTTGCAACACATATGGACCAAATACTTGAGTTTCTCCTGCCTCATTCCAGAATAAAGGTGTCCTACACTTCCTCCCATAAAGCGCTTCATATGGTGACATCTTCAAACTTGCTTGGTAACTATTATTGTATGAAAATTCCGCGTATGGCAAGCTTTTGTCCCAACTTTTCCCATGCTTTAAAGCACAAGCTCTTAGCATGTCCTCTAAAATCTGATTGGTCCTCTCGGTTTGCCCATCCGTTTGAGGATGATATGCTGAACTAAAATTCAATCTCGTTCCCAAGGCTTCATGCAATTTTTGCCAAAATCTAGAGGTAAATTGAGAACCTCTATCCGAAACTATCTTCTTAGGGACTCCATGTCGACACACAATACGCTCCATGTATATTTCGGCCAATTGTGCAGCTGTATATTTGGTCTTCACAGGGACAAAATGAGCTGACTTGGTTAAGCGATCCACAATTACCCAAATTGAGTCATACCGGGACTGAGTACGTGGTAACCCAAGTATGAAGTCCATTCCAATTTCTTCCCACTTCCATTCCGGAATCTTCAACGGTTGCAATAATCCGGCTGGCCTTTGATGTTCCGCCTTGACTCGTTGGCACACATCACACAATGTTACGTATTCAGCTATGTCCTTTTTCATGTTATCCCACCAATAGCAAGTCTTCAAGTCTTTGTACATCTTCGTACAACCGGGATGAATTGAGTAAGGTGAGTCATGTGCCTCCTTTAATATTGTCTCCCGTATGTGCTTCACATTAGGCACAACGATCCTCTTTCCAAGCCATAAGGTACCATGTTCATCCTCATCAAATCTGAATTCTTTCCCTTCTTCGGTTCTTTCCTTGATTTCCTTGATCTCCTCATCTGTGGTTTGTGCTTCTCGAATTTCTTTCTCCAAGGTTGGGTTTAACTCCATCATCTCCATCTCATTTACAAACCTAAGGTTCAACCGTTCAAACTCCTTGCATAGCTCGGATGGTAACTCTCGAACCGTGAGTTGATGACTTACTCCTTTTCTACTCAAAGCATCGGCCACTACGTTGGCTTTTCCTGGATGATAGTTGATCCCCACATCATAATCCTTGATGAGCTCCAACCATCTTCATTGCCTCAAATTCAGATCTGTCTGTGTGAAAATATACTTAAGACTCTTGTGATCCGTATAAATTTCACACCTATGTCCAAGAATATAGTGTCTCCAAATTTTTAATGCATGTACCATGGCTGCAAGTTCCAAATCGTGTGTTGGGTAATTCTGCTCATGTTTCTTCAATTGTCTGGACGCATAGGCGACCACTTGACCTTCTTGCATCAATACACACCCAAGTCCTTGTCTTGATGCATCACAATAGATGTCGAAACTCTTGCTTACATCTGGCAATACCAAAACTGGGGATGTTGTCAACCTTTTCTTTAACTCCTCAAAACTGTTTTGACAAGCTTCAGTCCATTGGAATGCCTTTCCCTTCATTAGCAACTCCGTCATAGGCTTGGCTATCTTGGAAAAGTCCTTGATGAATCGACGGTAATATCCAGCCATTCCAAGAAAACTCCTTATTTCCTTGACATTTTGCGGCGGTTCCCACTTCAACACATCCCTCACTTTACCAGGGTCAACCGATACTCCTCCCCCTGAGATGATATGACCCAAAATGGCACCTCTTTCAACCAAAACTGACACTTGTTGAACTTGGCATACAATTGATGCTCCCTCAATTTCTGCAACGTAAGCCTCAAGTGTTCCTCATGTTCCTTCTCATCCTTCGAGTAGATCATAGTATCATCAATAAACACCACAACGAACTTATCTAAGTACTCCATGAAGACCTTATTCATGAGGTACATAAAGTACGCAGGCGCATTTGTCAATCCAAATGATATCACGGTGTACTCATAAGATCCATACCGTGTCCTAAAAAGCTGTCTTGGGTATGTCCGATGGTCTAATCTTCATTTGAAAGTATCCCAACCTCAAATCAATCTTGGAAAACACACATGCGCCTTTCATCTGATCAAACAAATCCTCTATACGGGGCAAGGTGTACTTGTTCTTGATTGTTACCTTGTTGAGAGCTCGGTAATCCATGCACATCCTTTGGGATCCATCCTTCTTGTCCACAAATAGAACGGGCGCTCCCCAAGGTGAAGAGCTAGGGCGAATAAAACCTTTCTCTAATTGCTCTTGAATCTGCTTCTTGAGCTGCGCTAATTCCATAGGAGGCATCCTATACGGCCTCTTAGCTATAGGTGCAATTCCAGGTATTAAATCAATAACAAACTCAATGTCTCGATCGGGTGGCATACCTGGCAACTCGTCCGGAAAAACATCCAAAAATTCACACACCACCGGAATCTCCTCAATTGTGGCACCGTCCATATGATTCAACTCCAATTGCTTCAGTGCAGTTTGAGATGCTTCAAATTCTACGGTGATCCCTTCCTCATTGGTCAACTTCACCGTCTTTGTGGCACACTCAATAACTCCATTGTGCTTCCTCAACAAGTCCATACCAAGTATAATGTCCAACCCTTGAGAATCCAAAACAATGAGGTTGGTGGAGAAGTCTACCCCCCTTATTCTAAGTCCTACTTTTGGACATACTATATTTGTCCTCATCTCTCCTCCAGGAGACTTAACCAATAGAGTAAACTTCATATGAGAGATAGGCAAACTATACTTGGCAACATACTTTGATGCAATGAATGAATGCGATGCTCCGGAATCAAATAACATAGTCGCGGGTTTGGAGTTTGCGAGAAACATACCAATGACCACATCATCCGCTTGTTGAGCATCCTCCGTTGAGACATGGTTCACGTTGCCACGAGCAAAATTCTGCTGTCCACGGTTCCCTTGTGGTTGTCCTCCATTGGGTCTTGGGTTTTGCCTCGGTGCATTGCTTCCTTGACCAAGACCTGACTTAGGACATTGATGCGCAAAGTGTCCAGTTTCTCCACAAGTGTAGCACTTCTTAACCCCACCAGAATTATTGGGACGAGCTTGGTTTTGAACATTAGCACCAGGGATATTAGCACGAGGTGCATAAGGCATTTGAGGCCTATGTGCTTGCATGACAGGATGCTGCTGCACAAACTGAGTTGGGCGCGGTGCATAGCCAGGGCGCTGAGCAGGAATAGAAGAGCTGAAATGAGGCGCATTGGGTGGCGCAAAGCGAGGGCACACATTACTTCCTTGTTGTTGTACTTGATATGGCGCCTTCCTCTTGATTTCTTGCTCCGTCTCACGGATCTTGTTCTCAACCACAATTGCTTTGTCCACAAGCTTCTGGAAATTTGCATAGTCACAGTTGAGCAATTGTACTTGGATCTCATTGTTCAAGCCCCTCATGAACAAGTATTGCTTCCGGCTGTCCCGACTAACATCCTCAGGCGCGTACCTTGAGAGTTGAGTGAATTTATTGAGATATTCACTCACACTTGATCTTCCTTGCCTTAAATTCTCAAATTCTTGCCTCTTCAATATCATAACACCCTCGGGCACATAATGAGAACGAAAATTTTCCTTGAATTCGGCCCAAGTAATTCTCTCTTGGTTCTCATGAGCATTGCAATAAGAATCCCACCAATCCGCAGCTGCTCCAACTAGTTGATGAGAAGCAAACAAGACCTTCTCTCGGTCTCTGCATTGGACAATAGCTAGCTTCTTCTCCACGGACTTGAGCCAATCATCCGCATCCATAGGGTCAGCAGCTTGAGCAAAGGTCGGCGGCCTAGTCCTCATAAACTCTCCCAATCGGTTATGAGGAGGCGGGGGTGGCGGTGGAGGCATGTTGGGCTGATTGTTGATATTGCCAGCCTGCAGCTGTCCCATTGTTTGTATCATGGTCTGCATGAGCTGGTTTTGCATAGCCAATAGCTGCTCAATGTTGATAGCTCCCTGAGTAGATCCTTGTCCGATGTTGTTCTGAGGCACTCCATTGTTCTCCTCCTCATCATTGCCATCCCTCTGGTTGCGAGTCCTCACCATCTGAAGGAAAGCAATAGGTAAGAATTAGAAAACGTCCCCAACTATATGCATCAAAGGATATGAACTAAACAGCTAGCTACACTAGCCTAGGTGGACATGGCAATGCTAAGGCATCCCAAAATCCTCTATTAAGCACACAAGCAAGCAATATATATAGCAAACAGCACACTAAGCAAAAACACATCGATTCCTGAGTGCTCCTATGTGCTCTAAAGTGTCCATTCTATCTAGGCTGCGTCCTACGGTCAACCTGTGGCTCTGATACCAATCTGTGACGTCCGGTTCTGAAAACTGAACCAAGCTAACGCATATGTGTGCCCAGGATGTTCATCACACATACACGAGTGCAATCACAAAAGAGTATACAGAAAATTACCTCAAAACTAGATTAATTAACCAAATTTTATTACACAAACCAGATTATCCTCGAATACAAGCTCTAATGAATATTAATGACAAGTTTAACTAATGCAGCGGAAATAAACTAATTAAGCAAACTAAGCAGCTAGACAGCATAAGCAATAGGGTATAACGCAGCTCCAATAACACCACAGGCAAAGCTGACGGTAGACACGGTCTAGAACTCCGCATTATCGTCATTAAACTCCCAATCATGACCTGCAACTGTTGGGGGGGATTGCAAGAGTGAGTACATGTCGTACTCAGCAAGTGTGGAAAGTATGACATGTGACTGATTCAAATGACGACAATAATAATGGCAAAGTGCTGAAAAGTACATTAAAATATTTGAAAAGCAATATATTATATGTATGTGAAGTAAACCCATTATAATCATAAGTAATACCATAATACCAAATCTGAATTCATTACCATCATCAAAATTTCCAGATTTCACCATTGATAATAACCAAATTCAATACCAGAAATAAATTCATAACCAGCCATAACCATTACCAAACCATAACCATTACCAAATTCCATCCCAATACCGAGTTCCCTCTAATCATGGAAGTTGTCCAGGTGCTCATAACCGGGAGCACGACTATCATGATAGTTTTAATTAACTCTGCAAAGTTTGTACCTCTTTACCCACGTGTTTGTGATTCCATCACCCGTCGGCGACTAAAGAACCTCCCTTATGCCAATTACACTTCCTTTGGTGTATGGCCAAGAGATCACAAAATAGCCTTTACAAAGGGATTACTAGCCTATTTAGACCCCACTAAGGTTTCACCGGTGGCGATGTCTCCCGCAGAGGACATCTTCAACCAAGGGCCCCCTCTTGAGCCATTCGGATCCCAGGGTAGTCCCACCAATCATCAACAAACCCAATCCGACTACCCCTTCCCCGAGCATCCACAATGGTCCAAATAGCACTGGCAAAGCCCTAATTAATCAGCTACGTCGCACCCATACTTGGCCTCGTGGTGGCACTGTAGTCCTGGCTTATTCTCGCATGAACCGGTCCTTAGATCTAAAGCAAGCAAACCACCGTACATCCAACCCATCCACATACCAGGCTTGCTTAGATCACCCATCGTATTGAGCAGTTTACATTAACCAGAACATCATTGATGCATAAGTAAATGTGCAGTGTTGTTTGCCATCCCAATTAATTAAGCGAAGCAAAAAGGTAAAAACACTTCCCGACTCTCTACCATATATTCCAGGTGACAAGGGTGGTTAAACAAATCTAGTAAACTTCCTACCATAGGATTCCCATCAATTTGACACAAGCATGCAATTTTGCAAACAAAACATTTATTTTAAAATAGGATCAATATGCTTCAAGGACACTTGCCTTGCTCTTGCTGTTGATTAGGGTCAAAGCCTTCAAACTCTTGATGCTGTAGATCCTCCGCGGCACTCTCTAGCGCAAATCCGTCTAATACACACAATAAACATACAAGACAAGAAACACAATCAACGAGTGCACAAATATTACTCAATATGACATGACATGCATGATTGATGCAAATGCAAGGTAGAACTTGTTAATTGATTGCTTTTAATGATAGCTAACTAGTTCTAATAGCTTTTAACAAGTTTATACAGGTTTGGATTCGATTAGATCAAATTTTAGAACCAATTCAACACAATTTAACCAGAAAGATCGGACTAGTCCGCTAGGGACCGGACAAGTCCGCCCTCTGCGAGATCAGCAGATTAGGGTTTTCTAGATCGACGTGAATTTGGAGATTAGGGGTTGAATTCACATAAGTACAAGAGAATAGAAGGTATACCAGGTGTTTAGAACTCCAATGAATCAAGAAACTTGGAGGTAAAACTTGGATCTTGATGACCTAGGGTTGGTGGTGAACTTGGGGATGAATTGGTGATGAAGAACGAAAACTTGGTGGAGATCTTGATCCTCTTTCGTTTCCTCCTCTTCTTCTCCTTGCTTGGGATCTTATCCTCCCTCCTTGGTGGTGGCTCTCCATGAACTAGGGTTTGGGTGGGTAGAAAAGTGGCAAATAGATATCAATCCAAAGGTTGGGGCTGTTTATATAGAGGTGGAGGCTAGGGTTAGATGGATTTCGAGTTTTGGGATGAGTAGGGGCCGGTTTAGAGTCCCACACGGGCTCTAAAAGAGTTAGGCACGACGTACCTAGGCCCACATAACGTGAAACCCAAGATACAAGTCGTAAAACAAAAGATCAATCTCGAAGTCACGAAATATCGGACAAGTCCGGAAAGGACCGGACTAGTCCGAAGTTGTCCAGAGAGAAAAATCGGACAAGTCTGGCCTAAAATCGGACAAGTCCGACTTTAAACAGAGAGGAAAATGGACAAGTCCGCTGGAACACCGGACTTGTCCGAAAAAGTCCAAGGACTTAGCAATTTTTCAAGGATTCTTGGAATATCGGACTAGTCCGCACAAAATCGAACAAGTCCGTTTGTTTCCAGAGCCAAAATCGGACTAGTCCGCAGCAAAAACGGACAAGTCCATTTTTAGCCAGAGAGAAATCGGACTAGTCCTCACTAAAATTGGACTAGTCCGCACTTTCCTGCGATTTAAGTGCGGTTTTGTTCCAAATCAATTTTAAATGCTCCGAATCAATTTTAAACTTGTTCCTCTTTATGTGGATCAATGTTAAACATGTATATGAATGTATGCAAGGCATGATGTATGAGAATGAGGGTGTTACAGGATCACAATGAAACAAGAGCGATGAACAAAGACGGTAAAGATAACCCTAGAAGCAATATGCAATAAAGAAAGCGAAGTACACAAGGGACACAAGGATTTTATCCCGAGGTTCGATCCCACACAGGAATCTATGTCCCCGTTGAGGAGCCCACGAAGGACCGGGTTCAACAACCCTTACGTCACCAAGTTTACCACAAGGGCCTAACTTGGTTCTCCACTATCACAGGGGTGAATACAAGATTCGTTGGGGCTTCTCACAATCTGAGGCTCCCACCACAAATACAATCTCAAATCACAAAGAATGACTCAAGCCATAGATCACAAAGATTCAACAAGTGCAAGAGATCAAACTGAGAGCCTAGAGCAGTGTTATTCCTCTTCTTCACCTCACCAAACCCTAATCCACACAAGAATTAGTTTTAGAGGGGAAGGTAGGCAATAAGGAGGCTTTTGGAGGCTCAAAGTTTGCTGTGGAGGCGCTATGGTTTCAAAGTTATCAAGGGTTGGTTCAAATGAACCCAGGAGTCATCTATTTATAGAGGTTCCCAGCCTATACTGCTGACTTCAGTAGATGGTCGGACTAGTCCGGCCTACGGCCCGGACTAGTCCAGCCTTTGGGACCACTGACGTCCCTGACAACTGTCGCACTGCGCGGCAATCGTCATGCTACCCGCCAAACTTCAAATTCAAACGATCACTTCAAAACGGACTAGTCCGGTCCAAACCGGACTAGTCCGATCTCACACAGAACCTTTTGTTTCGTGTGAAAACAGACTAGTCTGGAGATCATGGACTAGTCCAGCCCCCCAGGGCAGAATGGTCCGGCCTCCCAAACATAGTCGCTGAAGCACCTAACTCTCACCAATCCGGACTAGTCCGGCCCCAAGGGCGGTTTAGTCCAATCTCAGTCAGGACCTCTTGGTACGGACCAAAACGGACAAGTTCGTGGTTTTGGGACTTAGTCCCGAAAACCCACTCCATGACTACCCCGGACTAGTCCGTCCCACTACGGACTAGTCCGAAGTCAGTTAGACCCTTCTGGTCCGCCTGAAAATGGACTAATCTGGCGAGGAGCGGACTAGTCTGGCCACCAGCACAGACTGGTCCAGCCACTCCTGCCAGACTACTCTAACACTCTTCTATCAATAGGTTTTGATATCTAAACCGCTTTGAGCTCCCTACTTGATCTCAATGCACTTGATGCACACATCCTCATACATGTATGGCTAGACTAAACTCGACACGCTAGAAACCCTAGTTTCTTCTTTTCGAGTCGACACCGCCGTTTTCATCCTTTTCCTTTTTGAGGGTTTGTGTTTCCACTTGAGTCCACACCCGTGCTTAATATCACTGAGCTCATTAGTTACTTAATTGTTGTCATCAATCATCCAAAACCCACAGAGATCCTAGATGCACTTTCAATCTCCCTCTTTTTGGTGATTGATGACAACACATTGAGTCTTCACATATAAGAGTATAAATTTTTGGTTTTCATAACGTGCGGGTGTATGAGTGACTCCCCCTCAATGAATGCATCATGAAAAGAAGATTGAGGAAGTCCTTCATACACACACGCGTTATGGTGGGGTGCCTACGTGTTGTGCTCAACATTTGTGACAAGACATATTAAATATTAATATGATAAAAAAATATACATTCAAAGCATCATATTGATATTAACCAATGAAAACATAGTCTTGCACAAATTTAAACATTTGAATGACATAAATATTACAATAAGAAGTGCAACATGTCTAAGGATCCAAAATAAGGTGCTACTACCCCCTCTAACCACATCTAACTCTCCCCGTCTAACTCTCCCCCTTTGGCATCAAGACACCAAAAAGGAAAAGAAGAGGGGAACAACGAGGCCTATCAACTAGTCATCGTCCTTCTCGTCGTCCGCCACCTCGTCACTCTCCGAGGCCTCCGGATCCTCAAAGTCTTCGTCGTCGTCGTCGGAGACCTGTGCCGAAGGAGCCGCCCAGGAGGAGCTCCCGTCCTCATGGAACTGGGCGAGCTCGTCGGCGGTGAAGTCGGGGAACGGGGTGATCTCGCCATCGCTCTCCTCCGGAGGTGACATGGGGACCTCAAGCTTGTCGCACACGGCCTTGAGGTACTTCTCCTGACGCTTGTGTGCCCGCTGATTGCGGACCTCTTGCTTCCGGCAGGAGGTGAAGATGGCCTTGAAGCACTTAAAGAAAGCGCTCATTGACTAAGGCGGAGGCGGAGATGGAGGTGCCACAGGGCTAGGTGCGGGCATCGCAGAGTGAGAGGTAGGCTCCGCATTCTTGCGGCGCGGAGGAGGTGGCACAGAAGGTGGCGTCTGTCGGTGGTTTTGATCCGGCAGATCTCCCGACACTACTAAAGTGTTAGAGGAGTTTGAGGTTCGGTGTGGGCGCGCGGAGATTCAAGAAGGTGAAGTGTGAATGACACAGGAGACACCAAGATTTACGTGGTTTGGGCCGCCTGAGCATAATACCCTACTCCACGGGGTGTGTTGGTGTTGTATTGGTTGTATGAGCTCAACGTGAGTTGAGAGTGTAGAGTGAGCGCATTCAGTCCTGTCCCCTATGTATCGTCGGCCTGTCCTTTTATAGTACAAGGGCAGGCCGTTACAAGTTTGCCTGGCCCGACATGTGGCCCCGACGGTTACTAATATTGATACACATTTGATGCGCTTAATTACCCTTAATAACCGAGTTACGGGCTTTGATAGCACCGTTACTGGTAATTAAGGTTGTCCGATCATGCGTCATTAATATAGTTTTAATGACACTTAATCGGGTCTTGAAGTCCTTGATTCCACTTTGAAGATTCGGAGCCGTTGTGGAGTCTTCCGGAGGTTAGAGGCTGAAGATCCGACGGTTGGACACGTGGCAGCTCCGGAGCATACTGTGGGGAACAGATAGATCCGGTGTCACCTAACACGTGTCAGTTCCGAAGCTTCCCTCGGTCTGGGGTTAGGTCCGGGGTGCCGCTATGGTACATAGCCCGGAGCTTCCCCCTTGTGGGTGGTACCTCCGGTCTGACAGTACATGTGGCGACCCTGGGACTAACCATGTTGGGGAAGCGGGTCCGGTTATGTCTGACATGTGGGCCTCCGAAGGTCTTCAAATCAAGTAGATGATTTTCCCTTGAGATCTTTGCAATCCCATGAGGTATATGGTACCCAAGGTACTGACAGCGTCTGTGGATGAAGCGGGCGGTGATTCACATCCTTGACGAAGGTCAAGCCCGACACCTTCTCGATGAGACACATGATGTAGGGTGCATACCCACATGCACGATTAGGGGTATGCGAGATGTTGAAGATGTCGTCGAAGATGCAGTCGACGAGATTGAACTTCTCATCACCATCATTAAGAAGGAGCAGGTGCCTTAGGCTTCCTTGTATCACCCCTGCATCACCATCCTTGGGTGCCATGGTCCTCCTCAGAATCCGGTTCAGGATGCTATAAAATGGCTTGATGTTGCGAGCAAGTCTGACATCATATTGAACATGACTGGGATACATGTAGGCCAGCTCATCTCTTTCTACGGCCTTGAGGTTAGAAATAATTATCTCATGATCCAAATGGGTCTCAAGTCCGAGAATCTTGGCAAACTCCGCAAAGGTGACTGAGTATTGCTCCCCATGAGTCATCCAAATGATCCGTCTATCACCTTGAGTGGTGAAGTAGATGGTAGAGTTAAACTGCAGGATGACCTCAACATTCCAGTTGTACTTGAATCCCATTATGTTCTTGAGCTCATGAAGCTCAACAGCCTCAATGACCGCATCAAAAGCAGAATGTTTCTTCTGGGCCATATAGTCCCAGTCAACCCATTGAGCTTCAATTACATGCTTCTTCATCGTCTGGTAGACCAGACGATAGTAAGTCACAATGAAAGTCGCACCAAAACCTTGGGTCGGTGGCGCTCCTTTCATACTTGTAGACTCTTTCAGTTCTCAATTTCCTTGCCTTGTCTGCTCCTTTCCCATGGAAGACATTTGCAGCCAACTCACGCTACCGATTAGGGTTCCTCTCAGGGGTGTGTACTTCCAAGGGACCAATGGGTTTGGCCTGCCCCTTCTCCTTTATGACAACGCCCTTGGCCTTCTTAGCCGGAACCTTCACGAAGGGCTTCTTTTTCTTGGGCTCGACAGGAGCCGGGGCCTTGCCCTTCTTCAGATCTCTCTCGATCCAGCATTCGGCAACTTCTTCTTAGGCTTGTTCCTTAGCCCTTTCCTTCTCTCCCATTGTAACTAGCCTCTTCCGCTTAGAATCTTGTGTTGCGGCAGCCTGAGAGTTATGAGTCTCTCGCTCCTCTCGCTTCTTCTTCCGGAGCTCCTTGCAGGACTCCTCCTGGGCACGTGCCAAAGCTTCATCTTCATTGTAGGCCGTAGCTGCGGCCTTAGACACTCCGAGGGGTTGCAGTTGCTTGGCTGCTTTTGCTTTCTCTCGCTACTGGAGGTGCTTCTTAGCAGGCTCAACCTCTGCCCGTGCCCGTTCCTCACCAAGGCGAAGTTGCTCAGTCTCCCACTCAGGGTCAGTGGAGGGAGAAGAAGATTGGCGAGGAGCTGCCATTGTTGCTGAAATAGGAGGAAGGCATAAGATAGAAGGTCAAGAAAGTGGAATAGTGCGAAAGAAATCACAAGAAACAGCCAAAGTTAGAGTTTGTCCTGTGTACACCAGACTTGTCCGCCCCAGGGACGGACTAGTCCACCGGGCGGACTAGTCCGCCTGGCACCAGACTAGTCCGGGTTGCACAGGATAAACCCTAACCCTAATGGTTTTTCGAGAAATCGTTGAATCAAGTCGCAATACTCCTAGACTATGATCACAAGGGTACTAGAAACAACTTTAATGAAGAGGCACCTATCAAAAACTCAATGAATCAAGAATGAGGAAAGTTTTTGAAAGAGAGGAATACCTCTTAAAATCTTGGAAAATCGACAAGATCGGGGAAGGATCGCGTCGGGAATGTTTGGGAAAGGTCTCCCTCGCCTCCAAAGTGTCCAATGCACGGATTGGAATCGGTTTTTGGTGGAGGAAATTAAAAATCGCCCAAAAGTGGAGTTTTTTGAGTGTGGGGGAGAGAGGGAGGCAAATGAGCGGGAGAGGAGGGGTCGGGCCGCCTCCTGGGGGTTTAAGTGCACAGGGACGGACTAGTCCGGTGTAGCGGTCGGACTAGTCCGTTCAACAGACCGGACCCAGACAAGAACGGATCCGGACTTGTCCGACCATAGGGCGGACTAGTCCGGTCCTAAAAGGCTGAAAATATATATATTTGAGTTTTAGCCACTATTGTTGATCCTTTTGGACATATTGCCACAACAAAACTTTATGAATATGGTCAGTAAGCAATCATCAATCAAACTATAACCATAACTCACAAAGTCAATAGTTTTTCAAATATTTTGGAGAAAATCGAGATAGAGATTAATTTCTCAAACACATGCGTTCTTTTGAATAAGGTGTAAAGTAAACATTCAAATGTGCATGTTTCAAGCCACATTTCGAGAATCTAAGATATTGAGCTCACTCCTAAGCTCACAAAAATGCTTCTCATCTAGGGGCTTGGTGAATATATCGTCTAGTTGATTCTCGATCCTTACATGGGAAATCACTATATCCCCCTTCAAGTAATGATCTCTCAAGAAGTGGTGTCTAATATCAATGTGCTTTGTCCTCGAATGCTCAACTGGATTATGGGCTATTTTGATTGTGCTCTCATTGTCACATAGGAGTGGAATATGGCACAATTTTATACCATAATCCCTTAGAGTTTGTCGCATCCAAAGAAGTTGTGCACAACAACTTCCGGCTGCGACATACTCCGCTTCGGTTGTAGAAAGAGAAATGGAGTTATGTTTCTTGGAGTACCAAGACACTAAGGATCTACCCAAGAATTGACATGTCTCGGATATGCTCTTCCTATCAACTTTGCACCCCGCATAATCCGCATCGGAATAGCCAATGAGGTTAAACTTGGATCCTTTGGGGTACCAAAGTCCTAGGCTAGGTGTGTGAACTAAATATCTAAGAATTCTCTTAACGGCGGTCAAATGACACACCTTAGGTGCAGCTTGGAAACGTGCACACATACACACACTAAGCATAATATCCGGTCTAGATGCACAAAGATATAACAAAGAACTAATCATAGAACGATATACCTTTTGGTCCACACTTGGACCATCTTCGTTGAGGTCTAGATGTCCATTAGTTGCCATTGGAGTCTTGATGGGTTTGGTCTTGTCCATGTCAAACTTCTTTAATATATTTTGAGTGTACTTTGTTTGACTTATGAACGTGCCTTCTTTGAGTTGCTTGACTTGGAAACCTAAAAAGAACTTCAACTCCCCCATCATGGATATCTCAAATCTCTCTATAATTATCTTAGAAAACTCATCACAATACACTTTGTTAGTAGAACCAAATATGATGTCATCGACATATATTTGGCACACAAAGAGATCATCATTAAAGTGCTTTGTAAAGAGAGTATAGTTAGCTTTTCTTATCTTAAAACCATTTTGAATCAAAAAGTCTCTAAGGCACTCATACCAAGCTCTAGGAGCTTGTTTGAGGTCATAGAGAGCCTTACGCAATTTGAAGACATGGTTTGGGAAGTCTTGGTCTTCAAAGCCCGGTGGTTGCTCCACATAGACTTCCTCCTTGATTGGACCATTTAGGAACACACTCTTGACGTCCATTTGGTAAAGCTTAAAATCATGGTGAGTAGCAAAGGCAAGTAATATACGAATTGACTCTAGCCTAGCTACGGGTGCAAAGGTTTCATCAAAATCCAAACCTTTGACTTGTGAGTACCCCTTGGCCACAAGTCGTGCCTTGTTCCTTGTCACCACGCCATGCTCATCTTGCTTATTGCGGAACACCCACTTGGTGCCCACAACATTTGCTTGTGGACGCTTGACAAGCTCCCAAACTTTGTTCCTCTCAAAGTTGTTGAGATCCTCTTGCATGGCCACCACCCAGTCCGGGTCTCTAAATGCGTATTCAACCTTATGAGGCTCCAAAGAAGAGACAAAGTAATAATGTTCACAAAAATTAGCAACACGAGAACGAGTGGTTACTCCTTTTGTAATGTCTCCTAGAATGTTGTCAACGGGGTGATCCCGTTGAACACTTTGATGCACACGAGGATGTGGAGGTTGAACTCTTGAGTCATCATCATCCTCTTCTTCTTCTTGGTCTTCCCCTTGATGTATGCTTCCCTCTTGACTTTCGTCTTCTTGATCATGTTGAGGTGCCACTTGTCCATCTTCAACTTGGTCACGTGGGGGTTGACTTGCATCATCTTGTGGATGATCACTTGAGTTTTGAGGTTGTTCTTGTGGACGAATATCTCCAAGTGGCATCCTCCTAAGAGCTTCTTGTGGAGAGTCTTCTTGATCTAACACACTTTGATCAACTTGCTCCACTTGGGAGCCATTAGTTTCATCAAATACCACGTCGCGTGCTATTTCAACAATCCCGGAGGATTTGTTGAAGACACGGTAGGCGTGGGTGTTTGAATCATAACCAAGCAAGAAACCTTCATCGTACTTTGAAGCGAACTTCGAAGTCCTAGGCTTCTTGTTGAGAATATAGCATTTGCTCCCAAAAACACGAAAGTAAGAGACATTGGGTTTCTTACCAACTAGAAGCTCGTAGGGGGTCTTCTTGAGGAGGCGGTGAATGTACAATCGGTTGACGGCGTGACAAGCGGTGTTAACCGCCTCCACCCAAAACCGGTCCAATGTTTTGTACTCGTCAAGCATCATCCTTGACATCTCGATGAGTGTCCTATTCTTCCGTTCTGCCACCCCATTTTGTTGAGGGGGGTAGGGGGCTGAAAATTCATGCTTGATGCCCTCCTCATCCAAGAACTCTTCCACTTGAGTGTTCTTGAACTCGGTGCTGTTGTCGCTTCTTATGACCTTGATTCTTAAGGTGAACTCATTCTGAGCCCTCCTCAAGAACCTCTTGAGGACACCGTGAGTCTCCCCCTTATCATGCAAGAAAAATACGCAAGTGAAACGAGAAAAATCATCAACAATAACAAGACCGTATTTGTTACCGCCAATGCTAATGTAGGTTATTGGCCCGAAAAAATCCATATGTAGCAGTTCCAAAGGCCTTGTCGTCGTCATGATATTCTTGGACGGGTGTTGAGATCCTACTTGCTTCCCCGCTTGGCAAGCGCTACATGGCCTATCTTTTTCAAACACAACATCTTTCAAGCCATAGATGTGCTCGCCCTTAAGAAGCTTATGTAAATTCCTCATCCCAACATGGGCTAGCCTTCTATGCCAAAGCCATCCCATGTTGGTTTTCGCCATTAAGCATGTGTCAAGTTGGGCTTTATCTGTGGTAAAATCCACAAGATAAAGCTTTCCTTTGAGCACACCCTTAAAGGCGATTGAGTCATCACTTCTCCTAAGGAATCTCACACCCTCATTAGTAAAAACACAATTATAACCCTTGTCACATAGTTTTGATATGAACAAAAGGTTATAGTCTAAAGAATCAACATGCAAAACATGAAAAAGAGTACGTTGGTGAGAAATAGCAATTTTACCGGAGCCGAGGATTTTCCCTTGGCTACTGTCTCCGAAGAAGATCCCTTCACTTGGATCATCTTTTTTTTCATACTCCATGAACATCTTTCTCTCTCCGGTCATGTGGTTGGTGCATCCACTATCGAGCACCCATTTGGTTCCACTGGAGGAGTATGCCTACAAAACGAGATTATGACTTTCTTTTAGGTACCCAAGCGGAGTTGGGTCCTTTGACGTTAGTAGTGAGGCACTTGGGCACCCACATGCAAGGCTTGGAGCTCTTGCGGAGTGGCCCAACATACTTAGCAAAGACTTGTCATACTTGTTCCTCATTAGAACATAAGATGCATCAAATCATGAAAGAGGGGATGTGGTTCAGTTTTAGGCATATCTTTGCTTGTTGAAATGTTCTTCCCAATTTTAGTTGGAGATGTGCTTCCCTTGACAAAGACAATCAAGTCTTTGCCATACTTGGAGGTTTTAGCATTTTATTTTCCACCTCTAGTATAACCAAGACCATCTTTGACATAGGGTGATCTTGTGTTGGTGTATGCACTTCGTGCATACGCCACCTTCTCTTTGTCAAAGATGCCACCCTTAGGTGCTTGTTTGTCTTGAGTCAACTTAAGCTCATCCTTTAATTTAATAATCAAGTTAGAACATTTGCAAGTGGAGATTGTTTCGGATGCAACCTTTGAGGAGGGTGAGCTTTTGGAGGAAGAGGCTACATTGGTCCTGAGGTACTCAACTTGAGTTTTAAGGATCTTGTTAACTTTTGACAAGTTGCCAAGTTCGTCCTTGAGCTCAATGGTTGTCTCCTCAAGACTTGATCATGTTTTCTTGCTTAAAGCAAGTTCATGCTCTAATGCCTTGCTCTTCTCTCTCTCAAGCTCAAGGAGCTCAATAAGCTCTTGACATCTCTCCTTTTCATGGATAAGCATGTCCTCTTGCATATGTATGAGTTCCTCCTCAAAGATTTCATCCGAGAGCAATTTCATTCTATGCAAAGTGCTCTTACTTATATCCTTAAACATGTGTTCATTTTCACTAGCACTATCAAATTTATCATGAGAGGATATGGGGGAGGAGGATGAGCGAGAAGTAACCTTTCTCCTTCCTTCTTTCGCCATGAGGCAAGTTGGTTTGTGGTCGTTGAGGTTGGGGAAAAGCTTGCTTCCCTTGGAGCTTCTCCCGATGGCTATGGTTGCCACCTTCTCCTCGTCTTCGGAGGAGGACTCATCGTTAGAGTCCCATTCCTTGCCCAAGTGAGCATGACCGGAGGTCCTCTTCTTCTTTAAGTATTTCTTTTCTTGAGGCTTGCCCTCCTTCTTCTTCTTGCCCTCTTCGTGTGGGCAATCCACAATGAAGTGCCCATACTCGCCACAATTGTAGCAAGCTCTCTTTGTTTTGGGCTTCGCTTTTTACTTTCCCTTGATCTCGTGGTTGTATCCTCCTTTACTTCTCCTCATAATCCTCTTGAACTTGTTTATGAACAGGGCCTCTTCCTCATCGGTGTCGAGACTCTCCTCATCATCTTCTTTTTGCTCTTTTGAGGAGGATGTCGCTTTGAGGGCAACATCCTTCATCTTTGAGGCGGTGAACCTTTGGAGATCGTTGTAGAAGAGCGCCTCCTCCATGATCTCATGGTTGATGATCCTTCCTAGGACCTCCTCCGGGGTCATTTGAGCAAACCCTGGGCTTTCTCGTATCATGGAGAAAAGAGAGACGTTTCTAGGCATGAATGTCCGAATCATCCTCTTCACCACCTCGTGGTCCGTCCACTTGGTGCATCCATAAGATCTACTCTTGTTGATGAGCAGTTTTAGGCGATTGTACATCTCTTGGGAAGATTCACCATCCATAATGGCAAATCTCCTGAGCTCTCCTTCAATGAGCTCAATCTTTGCTTCCTTCACGACTCGGTTGCCTTCATGAGACATCTTGAGGGTGTCCCAAATATCCTTGGCCACCTCAAGTCCATCTACCAGGTTGAACTCATCTCTTAAGAGAGACGAGATGATCACTCTGGCCGCTTGGGCATTGCGGTGAAGGAGCACGGCTTGCTCCGAAGTGATGTCTTCTTCATTCTTCGGGATATGCACTCTGATCAACACAATTTGCCACAAATAAGGGTTGAGTGACACGAGATGGATCTTCATGTTGTGCTTCCACATCCTATAGTCGGTTCCATCGAATTGGGGAGGCTTCCCCAATGGGATGGAAAGATAGTGGTTGTTGGAGACAAGGCGTTCAAAGTTGTAGCCTTGTTGGTTGTAGTTGGTCGTGCCACCCGTTGTATAGGTTGAAGTGTCAACCTTTGGAATCTTCAACTTCTCTCGAAGTTTCGCCTTGAGCTGGCGAGTCTCTTCTTCATCCATCGGTTTGTCTTGGTAGACAAACATCTCCTCTTAGGTTGCTTGGATCTCATTGGTCGAGACTTCATCATACCCCACTCCGGCCATCTTCTCTCTGAGTTGTTAGACTCTTTGGGAGAGCCCTTGCTCTAATACCAATTGAAAGTTTCCTAGAGGGGGGGAGAATAGGTTAATCGACCTGAAATGACTTAATGAAATGAGATCAGTACTCAGGGGGCAGACTAGTCCGGTCCAGAGGCGGACTAGTCCGGTCCACCTGTAGGAAAAACCTAAAAAGTGTTTCTAACAAGTTTTATTTGGATTTTCGTGATGCGAAAAGTGTTAGAATGATTCAGTGAACCTTAACAAGTTATATAGCAAATATGAAGCTAAGGAGCACAATGAAACAAGAGTGATGAACAAAGACGGTAAAGCTAACCCTAGATGCAATATGCGATAAATGAAAGCGAAGTACACAAGGGACACAAGGATTTTATCCCGAGGTTCGATCCCACACAGGAATCTATGTCCCCATTGAGGAGCCCACGAAGGACCGGGTTCACAACCCTTACCTCACCAAGTTTACCACAAGGGCCTAACTTGGTTCTCCACTATCACAGGGGTGAATACAAGATTCGTTGGGGCTTCTCACAATCTGAGGCTCCCACCACAAATACAATCTCAAATCACAAAGAATGACTCAAGCCACAGATCACAAAGATTCAACAAGTGCAAGAGATCAGACCAAGAGCCTAGAGCGGTGTTCTTCCTCTTCTTCACCTCACCAAACCCTAATCCACACAAGAATTAGTTTTAGAGGGGAAGGTAGGCAAGAAGGAGGCTTTTGGAGGCTCAAAGTTTGCTGTGGCAGCGCTAGGGTTTCAAAGTTATCAAGGGTTGGTCCAAATGAACCCAGGGGTCCTCTATTTATAGAGGTTCCTAGCTCATACTACCGACTTCAGCAGATGGGCGGACTAGTTCGGCCTTTGGGACTACTGACGTCCATAACTACTGTCGCACTGCGCAGCAGTCGTCACGCTACCTGCCAAACTGCAAATTCAAACAGTCACTTCAAAACGGACTAGTCCGGTCCAAACCGGACTAGTCTGATCTCACACAGAACCTTTTGTTCTGTGTGAAAACAGACTAGTCTGGAGATCACGGACTAGTCCGGCCCCCTAGGACGGACTAGTCCGGCCTCCCAGACTTAGTCGCTGAAGCACCTAACTCTCACCAATCCGGACTAGTCCGGCCCCAAGGGCGCACTAGTCCGATCTCAGTCAGGACCTCTTGGTCTGGACCAAAACGGACAAGTCTGTGGCTTTGGGACTTAGTCCCAAAAACCCACTCTATGACTACCCCGAACTAGTCCGTCCCGCTATGGACTAGTCCGAAGTCAGTCAGACCCTTCTGGTCCGCTTGAAAATGGACTAGTCTGGCCAGGAGCGGACTAGTACGGCCACGAGCACGGACTAGTCCGACCACTCCTGCCAGACTACTCTAACACTCTTCTCTCAATAGGTTTTGATCTCTAAACCGCTTTGAGCTCCCAACTTGATCTCAATGCATTTTACGCACACATCCTCATACATGTATGACTAGTCTAAACTCGCACGCCACAAATCCTAGTTTCTTCTTTTCGAGTCGACACCGCCGTTTTCATCCTTTTTCTTTTTGAGAGTTTGCGTTTCCACTTGAGTCCACACCTGTGCTTAAGATCATTGAGCTCATTAGTTACTTAATTGTCATCATCAATCATCCAAAACCCACGGGGATCCTAGATACACTTTCAAGGTTCATTTAACAAGAGCTTGAAACTGGTAGAACTTTTGAAATACATATGACTTGTTTCGAATAGGATAGACCCAAATAAATTTACTGAAATCATTAAAAGAGACATAGTAAATGTTCCTCTCAACAGATGTAGGGGCAGGTCCCCACACATCTGAAAACACTAGATCCAAAGGATGTAAAGACATACTATCTGACTTGGAGTAAGGCAATTGATGGCTCTTGCCTTGTTGACATGCACCACACACTTGACTCCTACTAGACTCTTGAAGACATGTCAAATTATTTTTACTAACAACTTTATTGACTACTACCATAGAAGGATGACCCAATCTTGCATGCCACCTCTGAATGGGAAGCTTGGTATTGGTGTTTATGAGGGCGCACTTTGAAGAGGTGTTCTGCAAGGCTGGCCAAGGATAGAGTCCTCCTTCACACTTGCCCCGAAAAAGTATTCTCTTTGTAATTTGATCCTTTACCAAAAAATGGTGAGGATGGTATTCAATAAAGATGGAGTTGTCAGAAGTTATTTTGTGGACAGAAATAAGATTTTTCTTGGTGGTGGGAACATGAAGAATAATCTTAAGATGAATAGGACGATCAGGAGTTTGCAATGTAGAATTACCAACAAAGTTGATTATCATACCTGACCCACTTGCAGTGTGAACTTGTTCATGTCCTCCATATCGTTCCTTGGTTGATAACTTGTCCATCTCACCCTTGATACGATCTGTTGATCCCGTATCAGTATACCAGTCTGTATCAATGCCATAAGATGTTGCAACATTATTTGCTGTCTTCTCTATGGGTTTGAAGTCACGATCAAAACGTTTATAGCATTTTATGACTGTGTGACCAACTTTCTCACAAAGTTGGCACACCGGGCGATCAGAAGATCCACACCCCTGGTCCTCCATTAGGTGCACCACGACCTCGATTAGACCTTCCACCATTGCATCCTCCTCTTCCTCTGAAGTTTTCACGCATAGCTGAATTTGCATTGATGTTGTAGTACTGGCCAGAGGCATTCTGGTGGTCCAACCGGGCCTCTGTAGCAAGCAGTTGAGCATATAGATCAGAAAGCGAAATAGGGTCAGATCTATTACTCACATTTTCAACCAGGGAATTGTACTCGCGCCAAGACCAGTAAGAATGTATGAAACTACATCATCATCTTCCAGCTTTTCCCCCGCAACAACCATCTCGTTTGCATATTCTTTCATTTTTGCAAAATATGCAGATGTTGTCATGTCTCATTTGCGGGTGCTCGATAATTTCCCGCGAAGATGCATGATTCGCGCCCTTGACTGAGACGCAAAACATTCTTGAAGAGTCTTCCAAACTTCAGCCGAAGAGGAAAGCGTTGCAACCTGGGCCAACACTTCCTTTGAGAATGTCGAATTCAAATAGCTTAGCAATTGTTGATCCTGAATTACCCACATGGTATACTCAGGATTGAGAACCTTCTCTTGCGACTTCTCCGCCTTCTCAACAACAATCTCACGTTGCGGCTTCTATCTTGTACCATCAAGAAGATCAAATAGCTGTGCTCCACGCACCACTGGTAGGACCTGCGCCTTCCAAAGAAGAAAATTGTCTCTGATCAATTTTTCCACATGATACGTGAGAGTATTGAACCCAGAACTCGGCGACAAGGATGATGAAGACATGTCGTCAATCCTCAATGGAGGTATGAGGCTCTGATTACCATGTAAACTTTGGTGGAACACCTATCTCGTCTGTAGGTAGTTACATGTTTATATAGAAAACAGAAGTACAAGAAATAGCACCGGAATCGGCTAGGCTACGATCTGACTACCGACACAATCTTCTGATTACATAAAAATAACGATCATATTATATCTATTTGTTGCCAGTACTATAAATATGTTTGTTACAATCTTGATTTCTGTTCTAGAAACTAAATCTTAACCTTCCGTTAATATCTCCAGTTATGCACGTCATGATCTCCTTCCTTGTGCTTCACGACATCCTTGCGACAGCATTATTTTCAACACAGACAACCTCGTGGCTGAAAAGGCAAAATTACCAATAAAATATTTTTTAGGAAGCACTAGTATGCATATCTGAATAGCATCTGATGTTGGCGGCCAGGTCACTCACTCTGAATCTGGACACCGGAGGCCCGGAGCGTCGACACGCGGATCTTTTCAGCTCAAACAGATCACGCACACCACACGCATCCGCGGCTCCACGTAGCCTCCAGACTAGGGTCACCAGCTCTCGCCATGGACAGTGACCGACGGTTCCTTTGAAACCCGGCGAACGCGCGGCCGCGCAACGGAAATCTCGCCATTACTTACCACCACACGTCGAGCACAGGCACAGCTTGCCTTTGCCTCGGCGCCGGAAACCGACGAACTCAGCGGTGCAAGAAAAGATCTTCCCTTCCCGTATCAGGTTACCAGCTTTTTATGCAATATATGTTGGACCAATTTAGTGTTGGATATGTGTCAAATATTATGTACGAATTGGTTACGAATAGGATTTTGAGTTGTATTAGCGGTAGGGTGTAGAGTTTGTGTTGGACTCTTCAACCAGACTCCTTATAAATATGAGGGCAGGGCCGCTGTTGTAACCACGACAAAAACAACATATTTGGGAGGAGCGCCCGTAGTCATGCTCCGAGGATATAGGCTTCTCGAACCTCGTTAACAAATATCGTGTCTCGCGTGTCGTCTGTGATCTAGCATCGATGCCTCGAGAGATCCGTCGTCGCTTCAGCGTGCCTATTTTCTAACAAGTGGTATCACAGCTAAAGTTGGATTGGATCTATATGTGATGCAAAAGATCATCGTGGAGGTGCGAGGATCATGCTCGATGGATACTGTGAAACTGCTTGATGCGGTGCGAGGTGGAGCATGGCGGCGATCGACGATTTGATTGGTGTTGTCGGACACTCTAGGCAGGCGGTCTAGACCGTCCGACGGGCTGCAACCGGCAAGGATCATCCAGACGTGGAGATCAAACCGGTATGGTGGCCGTTGAAGGTGTCGCGACGAAGGCGGCGGCTTCAGCTTGCGATCAGACCAGCAACTAGACGTGGCGAAAGCTGGAGAGATTGAAGTGTGGGAACATCGCGGCAAGGCGGTGTATCCGGTGTTGCACAAAGGCGGTATCGCGATACGCAAGCAGACTGTATCGATGATACGGGTGACCATGGTGCGACATGCTCGTGTATAGGGATGCATGAGGGGCGTGATGTTGCGACAGGGTCCAAGTGCTAGCAGGCGCAAGAGACAGAGTTGCACAGTACGTTGACGTCGATAATCAATCACGTGTATTGCAGTCGGTTTCTTCAGGATTTGAGTCGACGAGTTTCTCGTGAGATGCAAGATCCCGTTGTTGGACTGGGTGTTGATCAAGGTGCAGGAGCAGGAGAGTTTTGCGGCCGTGGAGGAGCAGGAGAGTTCCACGGGTGCAAACAGGTTTCGTGTGTAACACGACAATATTTGGCTTGTTATGCTGCGGTGCGTAGGTCAGAAGAAAGTTAGAAGAGTCCAAGGCTGATGCGGCTGGCGAACATGCATGATTATTTGTATCCAAATTGAGTACTGTACGATGCAGCATGTGCATCATACAGGTTGCTTCGTTGGAAGACAAGGGGTCCCACCATTGATTGTTTAATCGTGTTGGCTGGTGTCCAAGTCCAGTACGTGCATGTATACGTGTTGATTGTTGGACAAGGGGTCCCGCCATTGATTATTATCCTGATCAAGGTGCATGCGTGTTCAAGGTTGCAGGCTGTTCTGGTTTACATGCATAGGTGTCTAACTACGGGCCGGACTCCAAGCGAGAATCGGAGGCCAGGTAAAGCACGGAGATACAAGTATTCGAGTCAGATTTATCTTTTAGCCGACTCGGTTACAGGGTCTCTGCGGCAACATAAATAAAAGCCAGGAAAGAGCTATTGAATCGAGAAAAGACAAATAGATCAGGAGGAGGTTGTTTCGGCTAGTAAGGCTTGAGCAGAAGGCATCACGAAAAAAAAATTGTGTGGTGCTTGAGCTCTTCCTACTTTGCAAGCAGCCTGGTGATCAGAGGTCGACAACTCAGAGGATTTTGCACAAGATGGACACATTGATTTCGGCTCGTACAAGGTCAACAGGCAAGCGGACCGGGCGGTGACACCGGCGGTAAAGGGCTCGGTGAAACCGTGTGTTGGCGGGATGGCGCCGACGGGTACCAGATTTGATATGGTGAAGTTTGATGGCAGCAGCAACTTCGCCTTGTGGCAGATAAGGGTGAAAGATTTGTTGGCGCAACAAAGTCTTTTGTCTGTTCTGAAGGCGAAAAAGCCGGTCAAGATGGAGGATGACGAGTGGGAGGAGAAACAGATGCAAACAGTTGCAACTATACGGCTGTGTCTGTCCGACAATGTCATGTACCATGTTATCGGGGTTGACGACACCAAAGTAAATCTGGGATAAATTGGAAAATCAGTTCATGTCGAAGACTTTAACGACCAAGCTGTATTTGAAGCAAAAATTATATAAGCTGGAGATGCAGGAAGGGTCTAATCTTGCAGAGCACATAAATATCTTCAATCAAAGGGTCACGGATCTAGGACAGCTAGATGTGAAAATTGATGATGAAGACAAGGCAATAATTCTTTTATGCTCGTTACCACCATCTTATGAGCAAACGGTCATGACTCTGACATTCGGCAAGGATTCCATCAAAATTGAGGATGTTATTGCAGCGTTACTAGCTCAAGAGCAAAGAAGGAAGAACAATACAGTGGAAGAACCTCAAGCTGAAGGTTTGCTGATCAGATGTGAGAATGCGAAGGAGAAGGTGGAGGCTAGGAGCAAGAAGAAGAAAAAGGTGCAGTGCTATTTCTGCAAGGAGTGCGGACATATTAAAAGGGATTGTCCAGCAAAAGTGAAGGGTTCAAGTGCTAATGTGGTAATTCCTAAAAGTGACTTATATAGCGACGGTGATGTTCTCTCAGTGGGTATCGAAATACAGTCAATGGAAGCATGGATGTTAGATTCAGCAAGCTCTTTTCATGCTACACACAAAAGGGAGTGATTCTCTTCGTACAAGTCAGGTGATTTTGGCAAAGCTTATTTAGGAGATGATAGGGGACACCCTATTATTGGAATAAGCGAAATCAAGATCAAGACACAAGACGGAGGTGAGCACGTGCTTCAAGGTGTTAAGCATGTACCGAAGCTGCAAAGGAATCTAATTTCGCTTAGGGCTCTACATCGTAATGGTCTGTTATTCCTTGTTGAGCCGGATGGAAATACAATAAAAGTCATGAATGGAGATGTGATGACAGGAGAGAGAGAGGCATCAAATTTGTACAAGTTACAAGGATGTTCCGTTGCAGGTGGATTCATGGAAGATGGAGTTGCGAAGATAGCGGTGTTATCTTTGGACGGTGAGTCTAAGGTGTTGGACTCGTCGGGTGGCTCTCCATGAGCTACAAAGTCGACAACTCAAGTCCGGGTACATGAAGGTTGGCACATGACAATTTCAAGGTGGTGCAGTATTCGCCAAGGTGGAGTTTGTTGGATATGTGTCAAATATTGTGTACGAGTTGGTTACGGATAGGATTTTGAGTTGTATTAGCGGTAGGGTGTAGAGTTTGTGTTGGACTCTTTCAACCGTCCTCCATATAAATATGAGGGGAGGGCCGCTGTTGTAACCACGACAAAAACAACATATTGGGGAGGAGCGCCCGTAGTCATGCCCCGAGGATGTAGGCTTCGGTCGAACCTCGTTAACAAATATCGTGCCTCGCGTGTCGTCCGTGATCTGGCATCGATGCCTCGAGAGATCCGTCGTCGCTTCAGCATGCCTATTTTCTAACATTTAGAATGAACTAGATAGAATTATATTAAAAAAGAAAAAAGAAAAAGTCTAGATAACCCCCTCAAGTATAAGCTAGAGACTAATTTATCCCCTCAATTATTAAACCGGGTATTTAGCATCCTGATTTATCTAAAACCATCTAATTAGCCCCCTAAAATGGTTTTGCTTGATGGTTTTGCCATCTCAGCTGCTGACATGGTATGGTTTTGCATGTGCTTTATTGTGGGCCCCGCATGTCATCGTAAGAAGTTGAACCATCGCAATTGCAGTTGCTCTGTTTCTCTCTCGCGATACAGAGACCGAACGCGGACGACAGGCCACACCTCTCGGAAGCGACGCGTACATCATAGCTGCAGCGTGCACCTTCCAACGGCTGCGTGCAAATCACGGCGGCGGCGCATACATCACGGCGACGGCGTGCACTTCATAGCGGCAGCGTGCACACATTTGTCTTCACCTGCGAGGCTTGTTTTCACTGGTGAATTGGTTTGGACACTTAGATCAGGCCCTCCCGGAGGTAACGTTGCAGCATTTTTACAAGCATCCGATGAGCTCAGGTACAATAGAGCACACAAATGGAGCAGAGGAGATGGCAACGACATGGCGGGAGGCCGGAGGCAAGGACAACATGATTAGGTGACATGTAACTGGGGCAGTGGAAAGAAAAAGAAAATAAGGAAATCTATGATACGCGGGACCTACAAATAAAGCACGTGCAGACCATGCCATATCAGCAGCTGATGTGGTAAAACCACCCAGCAAAACCACTTTAGGGGGCTAATTAGATAGTTTTATATACATTGGGGTCCTAAATATCCGGTTTAGTAGTTGAGTGGGTAAATTAGTCTCTAGTCTATATTTGAGGGGGTTATATATACTTTTTTCCTAAAAAAAATCAAACGTTCAAATTCGTATCTAAAAAGATTTGAACCTGAGTGATAAATTGTACATTCGCACCTTTAACCAGCTGACGTTCCCGGTACCGGCTTTTTTTCCGGTCTGCTCCCCGGCGGGCCCGTGCGTTTATCTGGTGCGTGTGTGGAGGCCGTGGTGTTGGGCGACGTGGGCGCGTTGCGCGCGCTCGGCAGGTTGGAGAAGCGAAGCCGGCTGCTGCTGCTTTGTGCACCGTGCTGCTGCATGCCGCCGCCGGGGCAGGCAGGATGGGGACTTAGGGTGGACGAGCAAACACGACGCGAGGAAGAGTGCCGGGAGCCATTGCCGGCCAGATCGCTGTCACCGTGGACGGGCTTCCGCCGCAAGTAAATTCCGGATGGATTCCCTTTAGCCAGGGCGGTTAGGATGACGTCGAGCAGCTGGAACTCTGTCGTTTGCAGACTTGTAGAACCTCTCGATCTTTTATGAATTTTTGGGCATGCATTGGGAAAGAGCTGATGCTTAGATCATCCGCACGAGCATACTCTAAAGCATACTCTATACACTATTTTTCTTCAGCTTTTACAGTGAATAATCTAAATTACACTACAAAACAGTTTATGCAGTATGCTTTACAGTGTGCGACTGCGGATGCTCTGACCACCGAGGAGCTGAATCCTTGCGCCGGGCTTTATATTAGGCCCAGAGTTTGGCCCATAGTCGCAGCGTTTAACCATGAGCCCATGATAATTCACGTTTGAGCACTGCACGAAAGGATTTTGGTAGCAAACATTTTGTTCTGGCAGCATATAGAACTTCTGTACATCTGACGGGGATGTAGGATCATACACCCGAATTCAGATGGCTTATCAGCGTGAAACGTTTGACAAATCATGTTGATCAACCGTGCGACACGAGCAAGAGATCCTCGATAGCACAATGTTCCGGAAGGAGACGTCTACATTTCTACTTTTTTTAGTAATGGTGAAAGTCCTCACCTTCCAATCAAAAAACGTTATGATCAAGTTATTGTTAGGAACAAGAGGCCCAAATATATAGATGTTGGGAGTACCGGACTTGTCCGGTAAAGACCGGACTAGTCCGGTTTTGTCCAGTAAGGGTGACCGGACTAGTCCGGACCCTTAGAGGACTCGTCCGATATTATCCAGTAAGGGTGACCGGACTAGTCCGGACCCTATACGGACTAGTCCGATTTTTCAGTAACTGTCAGTTTGAACTCGAAATTGACATGTGTTCTAATTGAAAGGACACAACCCACCGAATTTTGAGTCTCTGATCGGGAGACTCAATAATTCCTAAGGGTGGGAGGCCCCCTCTTGTGTCTCTTGGTCAACTATAAGAAGAGGGTCAAGTGTGTGATCAAAGAAGGCTTAAGTGCATACATTCATACACACTTGAACACTCTAATCCACTCAGAATCCGATCAAGATACCAAGAGAAGAACAAGGGGAAACGCCTCTCGTCGTCGTTCTTCTTGCGGCCTCGCCTTGTTGGCTAGATGGCCGCATCGTCAAGTAACAATAAAGATGGAGGAGAAGGTATTATTGATGTTCTTGTGCTATTTGAGAGATAGCACTTGGTGTTCATATTGTAATCAGATTTCTCCATGTAATTCGAGATGATTTAGTGGCTATTTGATATTTGGGCTCCCTCTTGATTTCTAACAATGGTATCAGAGCCGTTTAGACCACTAATCACTTCGAATTGAGTTTTGATCGAAGTTTTTTCGTTGAAAGTTTTGAAGGTCCGGACTTGTCCGGTCTAAAGGCCGGACTAGTCCGGTGTGCCACAGTTAAGTGGTTAGGTTTTCGGATCAGGGCGTTTTGACGCATTCATCTGATTGAAAACCAATTAAGCACTTTGGATTGAAATCCATTGTGAAAATTAAGTTGATTTGGTAAGATGGTAAGATTAAGATTCCCTTTTGGGTATTTTGACATTTTTTCCAGTTTTTTATATGAAACTTTTCCGGGGTTGGTCGTACTAGTCCGGAATAGTACGGACCAAACTCGAAAAGTTCAATAAAGAACGGATCAAATGTTTTGATGGGACCGGACTTGTCCGGCGTATGGACCGGACTAGTTCGAAAACCATACTGTAAGAGTTCGGACGGACTAATCCGAACTATACAATTAAGTTTGCTTATTAAGTTAAGCTTCCGCTGTGAATTAAGTTTATTGTCATAGCAATTTGGTCGAGTAACCAAAGCGAAAGATAAATTGCTATGTCAATTTAAGTTGCATGAAATTCTATTGAGTAACCAAAGTGAAAAATAGAATTATCATGATTTCAAGTTTTATTAATGTCATTATTGGCTGAGTAACCAAAGCGAAAGGCATTAATGATATTATCCTTTCTAAGTACATAGTAATTTGGTCGAGTAACCAAAGCGAAAGATAAATTACTATGTATTTCAGTTGTTCTTCAATATTCAGTTTCAATGTCATTATTGGCTGAGTAACCAAAGCGAAAGGCATTAATGACATTCTTTTTGTAAGAACATAGTAATTTGGTCGAGTAACCAAAGCGAAAGATAAATTACTATGTTGATTTTCAGTTATTCTCAAATGTTGAGTTTTGGTCGAGTAACCAAAGTGAAAGATAAAACTCATCATTTTCTTGTGGTTAACATCTATGCATTCTTCTTGATTTTGGTTTTTTGATTATGAAGGTTCCTCCAATGCTAATTCAACACTGAGTTTCATCGCTTCTATTGATCCACTCAATGGAAGCAATTATGGGAGATGGCGAGAGAAGTTGGAGATTGCTTTGGCAGTCTCTGAGATAGACTTGGCTCTCACTACTCCATATCCGGTTGCACCGGTTGAACCAGTAAGAAATGATGATGAAACTCAGGAAGCCTTTGCTGTGAGGACAAAGGAATATACTACAGAGTTATTGGCTTATGACATTGATTGTTATAAGTGGAAGAAATCAAACAGGAAATGTTTGATGGTAATTAAGGGCACTATCACTGAGGCCATTCGGTGAGCAATCCCTGAATGTGAAACTGCTGTTGAGTACCTCCAAAGGATAGAGAATTAGTTTACTGGTTCTTCTAAGGCCACTGCAAGCACTCTTATCAAGAGGCTTGTTACTGAAAAATATCATGGAGGTGGTGTGCGTGAGCACATCTTAAGGATGACAAATATGGCTGCAAAGCTTAAGCCTATGGATTTGGGGATTAAAGATGAGTTCATTGTGCATCTCATCATTGCCTCACTTCCTAAGGAATTTGAGACTTTTGTCATCAACTACAACTCTCAACCTGAACTATGGAACATAGAAAAACTCATGGCTATGTGTGTTCAGGAGGAAGAGAGGATTAAGTCCCTTCACGGTTATGATGCTATTAATTACGTGAAGGGAAAAGGTAAGGCTAAGAAGAATTATTCTTCTAAGCAATCTTTTAAGTATCATGGCTCATCTCACCATGATAAAGATAAGGGTAAGTTTCCACAAAGCCATCCTTACAATAAGGATGTGAAAGTGGATAAAGATCAGTGCCGTTTTTGTTTAGACAAAGGTCACCATCAGAAGGATTGCATTGGCTTCCTTAAATGGTGTTGCAAAAATGGTAATGACTTTGTGACCTTTGTTGATGAATCCCTGCTTTTAGATTATACACCATCTTCTTGGTGGATTGACTCAGGTGCCACTGTGCACGTTTGCAATTTGTTGCAGGGGTTAAATATGAGGAGGACCTTAGAAAGAGGGGAAAGGGCCATTAAAGTTGCTGATGGCCATGAAGCTGAAGTGAAAGCCATTGGAGATTATCCATTAGTATTAAGAAATGGCTTTGTACTTACACTTCAGGATGTATTATATGTACCCTCTTTAAGTAGAAATCTCATCTCAGTGTCATGCTTAGATGATGATGGTTATGTTTGCCAGTTTGGCAAAGACAGATGTGTAATTAAGTATGATAATAAGATGGTTGGTGTTGCCATAAGACAAGGCATGCTATACTTATTATCTATGCATGATGATGTTAATGTTGTAAGCGACAATCAATTTTCCTCACATCAGGGTAAGCGTAAGAGAATCGATTCCGAAATGTCTTCGAAATTATGGCATTGTCGTTTGGGCCATATTTCGAGGGGGAGAATTGAACAATTGATTTCACAATCGATTCTTCCCCATTTGGTTTTTTCGGATTCAGAAGAATGCATAGACTGCATTAAGGGAAAGTTTGTTAAGAAAATTAAGAAAGGTGCCATACGCAGTGCGGGAATTTTGGAATTAATCCATACGGACATTTGTGGTCCATTCCCCGTAGTATCTGTTGATGGTTTTGATTCATTCATAACCTTCACGGATGACTATTCTCGCTATGGCTATATTTATCCAATTAAAGAACGCTCTGAAGCGTTGGATAAATTTAAGATATTTAAGGCTGAAGTTGAAAATCAGCACAATATTAAGATTAAAGTGGTAAGATCCGATCGTGGTGGTGAGTACTACGGTCGTCATACCCCGTATGGCCAAGTTCCTGGACCGTTTGCTCGGTTCCTACAGAAAAATGGCATAGTCGCCCAGTATTCCACACCGGGCGAGCCTCAGCAAAATGGAGTAGCGGAACGGCGCAACCGTACGCTAATGGATATGGTTAGATCCATGTTAAGTCAATCAGTTTTGCCGGTTAGCTTATGGATGGAGGCATTAAAAACCGCCATTCATGTGCTAAATCGGGTTCCTACTAAGTCGGTGCCCAAAACACCGTATGAGTTGTGGACAGGACGTAA
This sequence comes from Tuctoria greenei, assembly GCA_036927565.1. Classification (NCBI taxonomy): domain Eukaryota; kingdom Viridiplantae; phylum Streptophyta; class Magnoliopsida; order Poales; family Poaceae; genus Tuctoria; species Tuctoria greenei. The sequence goes on from JAYESD010000006.1 coordinate 17,963,975, forward strand.
GCCCTCATTAAGTTATATGCATATATGGGGATGTCCCGCTGAGGCAAAATTGTTTAACCCAAACATTGGTAAGTTGGATTCTAAGACAGTAAGTTGCCATTTTATTGGCTATGCAGAAAAGAGTAAGGGATATCGTTTCTATTGTCCAGAACGATATACTAAGTTTGTAGAAACAAGGCATGCCGTCTTTTTAGACGATGCCATGATCAGGGGGAGTACGGTAAGACGAGAAATTAATCTTGAAGAGAAGCGGGTTTATGTACCCACTCCTATGATTCAAGAACTATATTTCTCATTACCTACTGCTGTTGAATCATCAGTGCCTATTGGTAATGATTCAACACCTGTTGTTAGTTCTCCATTGACAACGGAATTATTAAGAGAGGTTGAACATTTTCAGCCCGTTGTCACTAATAATGAAGAGCAACAACAGCCTCAAAATGAGGATAATGTGCAATTAAGAAGATCTCAACGAGAAAGAAAATCGGCCATTTCGGATGATTATGAGATCTATTTGAGTGAGGCAATTCAAATGGAGGGTGATCCCACCACATTTGAAGAAGCTATGAGAAGTCCTCAATCATCTGAATGGCGTAAAGCCATGGAGGATGAAATGAGGTCTATGGAAACAAACAAAGTTTGGGATTTAGTTGAGATTCCTAATGGAGCCAAAACAGTAGGCTGTAAATGGGTCTACAAAATTAAACGTGACTCCAAAGGGAATATTGATAAGTTTAAGGCCAGACTTGTTGCAAAAGGCTTCACTCAAAGAGAAGGGATTGATTATAATGAGACATTTTCACCTATCTCAAGTAAGGATTCATTCAGAATCATTATGGCATTAGTTGCACATTATAATTTAGAATTACATCAGATGGATGTAAAGACGGCGTTTCTCAATGGTGATCTATATGAGAACGTCTATATGACACAACCGAAAGGTTTTGTTATTAAGGGTAAGTAACATATGGGATGCCACTTAAGGAAGTCCATTTATGGACTTAAACAAGCATCAAGACAGTGGTATCTCAAGTTCGATGAAACAGTAAGAAAGTTTGGGTTTAAAGAAAATGAGGAGGACAATTGCATTTATGCTAAGTTTAAGAGCGAGAAATTTATTTTCCTCGTGCTTTACGTAGATGATATACTACTTGCAAGTAGTGATGTCAATCTACTATCAGAAACTAAGAAGTTTTTGTCCTCTAATTTTGATATGAAAGATCTTGGTGAAGCATCCTATGTATTGGGCATAGAAATTCACCGAGATAGAAATAAGGGGGTATTAGGCTTATCACAAAAGGCATACTTAGAGAATGTACTGAGAAAGTACAGTATGCATAAGAGTAAGCCTTCGCCTGCTCCGATTGTCAAGGGCGATAAGTTTGGGAACTTTCAGTGTCCCAGGAACCAATATGAGATCGATCAAATGAAGTCGGTTCCATATGCTTCTGCTGTCGGAAGCCTTATGTATGCTCAAGTCTGTACTCGCCCTGACTTAGCTTATGTGACCGGAATGCTTGGCAGATATCAGGCCAATCCAGGGATTGATCACTGGAAGGCAGTTAAGAAAGCATTAAGATATGTGCAAGGCACAAAAGGCCTCATGTTAACGTATAGTAAGTCAGACCCACTTGAAGTAGTGGGATATTCAGATTCAGATTTCGCGGGTTGTGTGGATACTAAGAAATCCACGTCAGGTTATATATTCACCCTCGCGAATGGAGCCATTTCGTGGAAAAGCTCCAAACAAACCGTCACTGCATCGTCCACAATGCATGCCGAGTTTGTTGCATGTTATGAGGCCACCGGGCAGGCTGTTTGGCTTAAGAAATTTTTACCCGGTCTTAGAGTGGTCGACAGCATTGAAAAACCACTTAAGTTATACTGTGATAATGAGCCCGCAGTATTTTACTCTCACAACAATAAGTCGAGTGGTGCTGCCAAACACATCGACATTAAGTTTTATGTTGTGAAAGATCGAATCCAGGATCATACCATAAGTCTTGAGCATATAAGTACCAAGCGTATGCTTGCGGATCCGCTAACAAAAGGTCTTCCACCCAGCGTGTTCAGTGAACACGTAGCCGGCATGGGTTTAAGGGAGAGCCTATGATCACTGGATATTTAGGGGCCAAGTAAGAGTAAGGTTCATTTTCAAGTGTGAGATGTATTGTGGTCTTCGAGTCCAACAATACGTAAATGGTTGTTGTGATGCGTCGTGCCCTATATGTCAAGCATGAGAAAATGGACACTAAGTTTAGTATTAAGTAAGTTGGTAAGTTTCAGATTCGAGTTCAAGGGGGAGAATGTTGGGAGTACCGGACTTGTCCGGTAAAGACCGGACTAGTCCGGTTTTGTCCAGTAAGGGTGACCGGACTAGTCCGGACCCTTAGAGGACTAGTCCGATATTATCCAGTAAGGGTGACTGGACTAGTCCGGACCCTATACGGACTAGTCTGATTTTTCAGTAACTGTCAGTTTGAACTCGAAATTGACATGTGTTCTAATTGAAAGGACACAACCCACCGAATTTTGAGTCTCTGATCGGGAGACTCAATAATTCCTAAGGGTGGGAGGCCCCCTCTTGTGTCTCTTGGTCAACTATAAGAAGAGGGTCAAGTGTGTGATCAAAGAAGGCTTAAGTGCATACATTCATACACACTTGAACACTCTAATCCACTCAGAATCCGATCAAAATACCAAGAGAAGAACAAGGGGAAACGCCTCTCGTCGTCATTCTTCTTGCGGCCTCGCCTTGTTGGCTAGATGGCCGCATCGTCAAGTAACAATAAAGATGGAGGAGAAGGTATTATTGATGTTCTTGTGCTATTTGAGAGATAGCACTTGGTGTTCATATTGTAATCAGATTTCTCCATGTAATTCGAGATGATTTAGTGGCTATTTGATCTTTGGGCTCCCTCTTGATTTCTAACAATAGATTGTTAAGAAAACCCCTTGTGCAAAAGGAGAAATATAAATAACTACTATATCTCTAAAATCCTCTCAAACTCGAGGTGCATCACAAACACTGAGTTTAGAGAGATAAAATATGTGTTTGTCGGTACCCTGAAAACCATACACCCCCTGAGGTTACAAAGATCTCAAGGGAAGGACGTCTACTCAAATTGAAGATCCTCAGAGGCCCACTTGTCAGACATAACCGGACCTGCTTCTCCAACATGGTTAACCCCTAGGTTGCCACGTGTACTGCCAGACCGGAGCTACTACCCACAAGGGTGAAGCTCCGGGCTAGGTACCGAAACGGCACCTCCGGACTTAACCCCTGACCGAGAGAAGCTCCGGACCTGACACGTGCCAGGCCACCCCGGAGCTTCCCGCTTCCCACAAGCAAGCTCCGGAGCTGCCACGTGTCCAAACGTCGGAGCTGGCCGCCTCAAACCTCCGGAAGACGTTGTAACGACTCCGGATCGTCAAAGGATAGCCGCGGACTTCAAGACCCGATTAATTGTCATTAATTCCATGTTAATGACACTTAATTGGATAATCTTAACACCTGTAATGGCACTATTGGGGCCCGTTACAGGGTTATTAACAACAATTAATCGTGTATCAATACTAGTAACCGCCGGGGCCACATGTCGGGCCATGCTAACTTGTAACGGTTTGTCCTTGTACTATAAAAGGACAGACCGACGATACACGAAGGGGGCTCTCGAACGCTCTCAGGCACACAAGCTAATACAACACCACACACCCGTGGAGTAGGGTATTACGCTCAGGCGGCCCGAACCACGTAAACCATTGTGTCTCTCGTGTCCAATCGTGATTCACCTTCTTGAGTCTCCGCGCGCCCACACCGAACTACAAACTCCTTCAACACTTTAGTAGTGTCAGGAGATCTGCCGACTCCAACAGTCGACAGTTGGCGCGCCAGGTAGGGGCGCCTGAGATTTTCAAGAATGGTGAATTCTGTGGCTGGATCATCCAACGGGCAACCTGCTGCTCAGGCTGTCGGAGGCAATCCCTCCAACATGCAGCCACCGGCAGGAGCCTCAGCACCAGCAGGAGTCACACTCCCACCACCACCATCTTCTCCGTCAAGACGTGCCGGGCAACATGATGGTGCGCCGGCGTCACATACTGCGCCGGCAAGTCGTGACAACCCAGAACACGCGCTCCATGCAGCACGTGCTCTTCTCCAGCGACCACCACCTCCGGATGCATCTCAAGATGCTATGGAGCAATGGAGGGCTGATGTTGAGCATTTGGTCGCAGCAGCGGCCGAACGACTCAACAACCAGGGTCCTCCTCCTTCAGGGCGAGCCCCGTCGCAGCGACGGACGTTGTCTGGAAGACTTGGTCCACATGTCTCCAACAACCGAAGACGAGCTGCGTCACAGCAAGTGACGTCGTTGCCCTCTGGGGCACGACGCACCCATACGGCATCTCGACTTTCGACACACGACCTCCGGGCGGAGCTTGATCGCCGATACCGCCAACAGGATGGCCGTGTCCATATCGAGCGAGCTCGAGAAAGACGGGATGCTCAAGACCTTTATACTCTGGAAGGAGTAGGAGGAGGCTGTTCCGCCCTAGCCATGCACCTGCGCATGGTTAGATGGCCACAGAAGTTCCGGCCACACTTGCCGGAAAAATTCGACGGAACTGTCAACCCCGTAGAATTTCTGCAGATATACTCCACTGCAATCTTAGCAGCTGGAGGAAACGAGGCCGTAATGGCCAACTACTTTCAGTGGCATTAACTGGGACCGCCAGGTCCTGGTTTATGAGCCTTCCACCCAACTCTATTGACAGTTGGGAGGAGCTGTGCCGTCAGTTCACTGCCAACTTCGAGAGTTCCTACACCCGACCGGGCACTGAACTGGACCTTTTTGCGGTCGTGCAAAAAGGGGGAGAATCTTTGCGGTCATTCATCCAGAGGTTCTCTCAGGTACGCAACACAATCCCTTCTATCTCAAGCGCTTCTGTCATTGTGGCATTCAGACAGGGTGTACGAGACAAGAAGATGTTGGAGAAGCTGGCGATCAAAGAGATCACCAGCGTCACGGAGCTCTTCAGCTTGGCAGACAAATGTGCCAGAGCTGCGGAGGGCCGTGAAATGCACTCCAAACCAGCCTTGGAGGATCACAAAAAATCCTCCAAAGAAGAAGCCGCTACCTCCGGGAGTGGCAAGAAGAAAAAGAAGACCAACGGCAAGAAGAAGCTGTCGGCCGGCACATCCAACGTTGCAGCCACTGCAACTCCTGGTGGCCGGGGGCCACGCCCTGAGAAGCGACCTCGACCGTCTTCCGAAGACGGTGGCAAATCCAAAATGTGGTACCCCATTCACAAAACGGGTAGCCACAGGCTGGAAGACTGCCGGGAGATCCAAAACCTTGCCGAGCGCTACAACAAGCGCCGGGAAGGGTCTCCTTTCCGACAGAGGGAGGGAAAACAGAAGGTTGACGAAGCTCCGGCTGAAGAGGAGTTAGGGTTTCAGGACCCCAAAAAGGTCCTGAAAGCCGTCTACACCTCCGTCAACCATGACTCCGACGTCTCCGACAATGAGCGTCGGAAAACCATGAACACCATCTTTGGTGGATCATGGGACATCTCTTCTCGTCGTGTCATCAAGACTATGCGGCGGGATATGGCTGCTGTAGCTCCTACAGCTAGACCGGAGCCACATCGAAAGTGGATGGACACACCCATCACTTTTGATGCTTCGGACTGTCCTCAAAGCATGGTCGGAGCTGGCCAATTACCCTTGATGGTATCTCCCACCATCAACAACATCCAGCTCCATCATGTTATGGTGGATGGGGGTTCGGGGCTGAACCTTATAAGCTTTGAAGCTTTTACCAAACTTCAGCTTCGACCTTCGGATCTTCAGCCCTCTCGACCATTCTCCGGAGTAGGTCCGGGGGCCATTACCCCACTCGGAGCTATAATTTTCCCCGTTACCTTCGGGACACGGGAGAAGTACCGCACCAAGAAGTTGGTCTTCGACGTCGCTCAGATCAACTTACCATTCAACGCCATCTTGGGTAGACCTGCCCTATACAAATTTATGGCAGCTGCTCATTATGGATACTTGGTGTTGAAGATGCCAACACCAGCAGGCGTTCTCCGGATTCGTGGAGATCGCACCGCCGGAGTAACTGCTCTGGAGGAGCTCCATGCACTCACCACTGCGCAAGAGGAGGACTCCAGACAGGGGCAAGCTCCAAAACCTCCGAGCATTCGGCAACGAGGCTCAACCTCTGCTCCCCGTGTGCAGCCAAGCGGCGACACCGACATCCCCGTCAAAGTCGTCCAAATTGGTTCCGATGTCACTCAAACCACCCGCATATCGGGTGGGATGAATGACAAATAGGAACTCGCGCTCATCACTTTCCTCCGGGCTAACGTTGACGTATTTGCTTGGCAACCGTCACAAATGCCTGGGATCCCCAGGGAAGTGATTGAGCACAATCTGAAGATTTACCCCGACGCTCGGCCTGTGCATCAGAAACCTCGGAAGCAATCTGTAGAGCGACAAAACTTCATCCAACAAGAAGTGAAGAACTTGCTCGAAGCCGGATTTATCCGAGAAGTCTACCATCCAAAATGGCTGGCAAACCCAGTCGTTGTGCCCAAGGCCGACGGGAAACTTCGGATGTGCATCGACTACACCACACTGAATAAGGCATGTCCAAAAGATCCATTCCCACTACCTAGAATAGATCAGATAGTGGATTCCACCTCCGGGTGCGAGTTACTGTGTTTTCTAGACGCATATTCTGGATATCATCAAATCAGGATGTCTAGGGAGGATGAAGAGCATACTTCATTCATCACAGTGGATGGATTGTATTGTTACACAGCCATGCCGTTTGGTCTCAAGAATGCAGCTTCAACTTTTGTACGAGCTATGTACAAAACTTTCGAAGAACTCATCAGAGACATAGTGGAAGTGTACGTCGATGACATCGTGGTCAAAGTCAAAAACAAGGAGTCCCTCTTGGACACCTTGCAGGCTGTCTTCGACAAGCTGCGGGCCACCCGCACGAAGCTAAACCCAGACAAGTGCGTCTTCGGGGTTAGTTCCGGAAAGCTTCTTGGTTTCCTGGTAAGTCACCGGGGCATAGAGGCTAATCCGGTGAAGATAAAAGCCATTGAAGACATGCGGCCACCAACCCGCATCAAAGACGTCCAAAAATTAACTGGATGTCTAGCAGCCCTCAGCCGGTTCATTTCAAGACTGGCGGAAAGAGCACTTCCCTTCTTCAAGTTACTGAGGAAGTCCGGACCATTCCAATGGTCTGAAGAAGCAGAGAAGGCATTCCAGGAGCTGAAAGAGTTCCTCACCACCCTACCAGTCCTGGTAGCTCCGAACCCTGGTGAGCCTTTGTTGCTTTATATTTCAGCTACTGACGAAGTCGTCAGTATGGTTCTGGTTGCGGAGAGACCGGAACTACCCAATACTCAAGAATCCAGACCCCTTCGGGAGGGTCCGGAGGTTCCTGAAAGCGGGTCTGGGTCCCAGCTCCCAGACTCAAACCCACAAGAAGCCACTTCAGAGGACCCGGACCCCTCTAAGAGGGTCCAGGTCATTTCTGAAGAAGCTCCGGGTTCCTCCACCCAGAACCCGGAAGTCCCCGAAGAGAGTCTGGACCCCTCCGAGAGGGTCCGGATCAATGAAGAGGAAGCTCCGGACCCCTCCGGGAGGGTCCGGACCATTCAACGCCCGGTATACTTCATCAGTGAAGTGTTACATGATGCCAAGACTCGATACCTAGAGGTGCATAAACTGCTTTATGCAGTTCTTATTGCCTCAAGGAAGCTTCGACACTATTTCCAAGCTCACAAAGTCTCGGTGGTGACCTCATATCCACTTCGAGCGATCCTGCATAATCCCAATTCAACTGGGAATATTGCAAAGTGGGCAGCGGAATTGGCTGAATTCGATCTTGAATTCATTCCGAGACAAGCAATCAAGAGTCAAGCGTTGGCAAATTTCGTGGCAGAATGGACTCCCTCTCCATTAAACCCTGGGGGCCCCAGCGAGCAGAAGACGGAACCTCAAGTTCCAACCTTCACTAAGCCTCACTGGATCCTTTACTTCGACGGCTCCATGCAGAAGCAGGGAGCCGGAGCTGGAATCCTTCTCCTTGCACCAACTGGGGAGAAGGTGAAATACATGGTACACCTTGACTTCAAGGCAACCAACAACATGGCGGAGTACGAAGCACTCATCTATGGATTAAAGGTGGCACTATCATATGGTGTCAAGCAATTGCTGGTCAAAGGAGATTCACAACTCGTCATTAAGCAGGTGAAGGGTGAATGCTCCTGCAATAATCTCCAGCTGGCTGCTTACCTCCTTGAAGTCCAGAGGCTTCAGAAGGACTTCGAAGTCCTAGAACTTCACCATGTTCAACGTGCTCACAACGCTGAAGCTGACGAACTCTCGACCAAGGCGTCAACTGGAGCTCCGGCTCCTGACGGAACCTTTGTCCGGAGGTTGTCAAAACCCACAGTTCAGCCTGCCGAACTGAACGAAGGGGGCGAGATCAGCATCTCGAAGCTGACAGTCCCGATGGCCCTGTTACCATGGCAGCCATCAAGGGTCGTAGGTGCTGCCGGAAGCTCCGAGCAACCCAGCACGCAAGACTCAAATGCTCAAGTCAGTTCCAATGCATGGATCTCGGAGATCCGGAGCTACTTGAAAGACAACATCCTTCCTGACGATGATGTATCCGCTGATCGGGTAGTCAGATTGGCTAAAAGATACACGTTGGTAGAAGGGGATCTCTACCGGCGCGGTGCCAACGGCATCCTAATGCGGTGCATCACAAGGGAAGAAGGCTGCGAGCTCCTCGCAGAAATCCATGGAGGCGAGTGTGGGAACCACGCATCTTCCCGCACGCTGGTCGGAAAAGCCTTTCGGCACGGCTTCTACTGGCCTACAACGCTCCAGGATGCTACTGAGCTGGTGAAGAAATGCAAAGCATGCCAATTTCATGCAAAGCAAATTCATACACCTGCTCAGTCCTTACAAATGATACCTCCCACATGGCCTTTCGCTGTGTGGGGAATGGACATCTTGGGACCCTTCCCAAGAGCCGTCGGAGGTTACAAGTTCCTGTTCGTCGCCATCGACAAGTTCACCAAGTGGTCGGAAGCTACTCCCGTTGTGACGATCAACAAACAATCTGCAATCAATTTTCTACAATCCATCGTGAGCAGATTCGGAGTCCCAAATAAGATCATCACTGATAATGGGACTCAATTCACAAGCTCCGCATTTCAAGGATATTGCGAAGACCTCGGCATACAAGTTTGCTACGCTTCCGTATCTCATCCTGCCAGCAATGGACAAGCCGAGAGAGCAAACGCAGAGATCCTTAAAGGACTCAAAACACGCACTTATGAGCGCTTGAAAAAGCACGGAGCCAATTGGATCGAAGAGCTTCCGCCCACTCTATGGGCCAACAGGACTTCTCCAAGTCGGGCAATAGGAGAAACACCCTTCTTCCTGGTGTACGGAGCTGAAGCGATCCTTCCTCCGGAAATAACCTTGGGTTCCCTCCGAGTCTGGACATTCGACGAAGCCGCGCAGGACCAGCTCCGGCGCGAAGACCTAGACCTCCTCGAGGAGGGAAGGTGCCAAGCAGCTGTTCGGAATGCCCGATACCGCCAAGCTCTACGGCGCTATCACCAGCGACATGTACACAACCGACAGCTCGAGGAAGGCGATCTGGTGCTACGGAGAATACTATCCAGAGAAGGGCAAAACAAACTCTCCCCCAGCTGGGAAGGGCCCTTTCGAGTGATCAAAGTATCCCGTCCCGGAAGCGTTCGCTTGGCTACCGAGGATGGGACACCTCTCTCAAATCCTTGGAACATCGAGCACCTCTGTAAGTTCTACACTTAATTCCACGGAGGTGAGTCTTAAGTAACTTGAAATGTATGTTATAGAGTCATTGTACAGAGTCGGGTAGTTCCTCCGGGAGAGCAGCCGGACCTTTCCTGAAAGGTTTGAAAAGCTCATGCAACACTTGACACAGTCTCCGGACTAAAAGTGTGGCTAACTACCCTGGGTCAAACGAGAAACCAAACACACTTAGCCTGGTTCCGTACCCTAAGAGTGTACTTGTTTCCCCTGTACCCCGGACCTATAATGAAAGACATCTTCATGTGAAATAGACTCCACGTGCATTCATCTTTGCATAGGCTCGACATTTTTATTTTTCTCTTTCTTGTCTATAACAGAAACGTGCAATTCTTAAGAAGTTCTAGTTTGACCGGTTTACATACGATTCGAGTTGAATTGTCAGATTTTTTGGATTTAAATATCGTCTGTGGCCAACTCGCCTGAAAGCCGCCAAGCCATTCTAGGGCCGGAGTGCGCTATCGACTTAGCCTGGTCAAGCACCCTAAGTACGCCACTCTACCTACATCCCGGCAGGCCGAAGTAAGGTGGGCCCATGGACAATTGGATCTAAAAGAAAAGACAATTCATCCAGTCGTATTAAAAATCGTGTTCAACTTAAAATTTTCTTAAGAACCGTAAGCCGCGACGAAGTTATAGACAAGGAACAAATTTTACTATTTTTCTTGGCTTAAGTGTGCAGGAAAAATGAACCCTACGTTGATGGAGAAAAACCGGAGCTAACCAAGTTCCGACTCCCACCAGGGCGTCAACCGTCGGCGTTGACTAAAAGATGGTGAGAAGACCCCGTCACTAGAGTCTGTTGCCAACAAACCAAGTGTGGCAAAGGTCATTGCCGGAGCTGCTAAGCTCCGACACCTTGGAGTATTAACTATCGACGCTCAACGTGTTGATAGAGGCTATTGCCGGAGCTACTAAGCTCCAGCGATGGACAGTGCCGGAGCTTCTAAGCTCCGACAACTTCAGGGGACCTTCACTATCAAAAAATTCGGACCTAAATTCCACAAGTTCGAAGCAAATTCGTCTTCAACAAAACTCAACATCCTTTTGGTACATGTCCACAATCAAATTGTGCACATCTACCAGGGGGCCAAATGAAGATAGAGATGTTGAAGACAAAAGAATGAAATTCGCAAAAAATTGGGGATTTCATTTCATCTGAAGACCGGAGATTACATCTGGAGACAAGGGATTACAAAATTGAGGAAGAAGAGAAGATACAAGTAAAGGATAAAAGAGACGGTCCTAGACCCTATGGAAGAACTCGGCAACCTTCTGGGCGACCTCCGACACACGGGCTCGGGTAGCTTCGCCTTCTCCTTCGACGGGGCCTTCAAGCACCGGGTCCAGAGGAAATCGAGGGTTCCGGCTGGTGTAGCACGTCAACACATATTCTGTGACGTTCCTAGCCAGGGATTGCCCCTCGACCTCCAGCTGGTCCGCGATGACATCGCCCACCTTGGAGAGCTTGCTGCCTGCGGCGCTCAACGCTTGCAACGCGAGGTCAGGCTCCGGCTCCGGATCATCCGGGTGCACGGGGCTGAAACCCATAGGCGTCAGCGCGTCGTCGGCCTTGCCCAGGAACTCCCAAATCTACAGGGAGTCCGCCTTCCTCAAGTTCTTCATCTCTTCCAAGGATCTCCGGGCCGCCGTCAGCTCCGAATTCTCGCGGGCGAGGCGCTCAACTTCTTTGGCGTTTTGCTGGATCTTCGCAGCAACCCGCTTCTCAAGTCTTCCGAGCTCCTCCTCCCGAAGGTGGATCTTGTTCCGGCGGTCGACCAGGTCCTTCTCCCTAGCCTCCACTTTCTTCTCCCGGGCGATAAGGGCACACTCGTATTCGTAGAGTTCCTGCCCCCGCACCCAGGTCTTCCCCTCTTCCTCGAGGCAGCGCTCTTCCAATTTCTTAGTGCGCTCCTCGAGGCCCTTGTCCGCCAGAGCTGTTTTCTCAGCGAGCTCTTCTTCCCGTCGCAAGACGTCATCCCGTAGCTCTAGGAGTTTTTGCTCCTCATCCTCGAGCCGTCTTTCCCTCCCTTCAAGTGCCTCTCGACGCTTGATGAGTGCGGTGCTGATGGCCTCGAGCTGATCAAACCGAGCATTGGCCGCGTCGTTAGCAGCCTTAGCTTGGTCATGGAACTCCCGGGATTGAGCGTCGAGGGCGTGAGTCATGCTCTCCCTCTCGTCCAGCAGCTCACCCCAGAGCTCCAGGCGGATCTTCTCCCGCCTGATCCATTCCTTGTCATCCGCAAGCCTCGACTGCGCCAGCTTAGTCTCGAAGTGGAGCCGATTACGCCACCGCCTAAGGGTTTGGCGCTCCTCTTCAAGAGCCTTGCTGTCGTGGAAGAAGGCCAGTTGGACCTGACGTAGACTGGAGCAGGCGTTGTCGATGGACATCGATAGTGAGATGGGCTCTGGACCTGCTGGGATCTCTTCCGCTGGTTCCAGCGGGTCTTCACTTACAAAAATTGGGTCCTACTCTACGAGAGTGGAACCCCGAGCTTCCAAAGCGCTAGGGCCCTCCTCCGGGATGGCCTCAGTCGCCATCGAAGGAGGTCCCGCCACCACGTCTTCATTTGTCCCCTCAGGCTGGGGGCCAGCGACTTCGTTCAGGCACTCTGGCTCTGCCACAGGTACCATCGACGTCGTCGCCTCCACTGGCTCCGGCCGGGACACTTCTTCTGAGGGAGGCTCAAGCTCCCTCGCCTCTTCAGCCGCCGGCTCTGTGACCGGTGCTCCAACAATCACCGGCTCTGCGGCCGGAGCTTCGGAAGTAACCGGCTCAACTGCCGGAACTACTTCAACTTCTGGCTTGCATGCCGGGGCTTCAGCCACCTCCGGCTCAATCACCGGGGCTTCAGCACTTTCCGGCTCCGAAGCCGGGACTGCTACTTCCTCCGACTCAACAGCCGGAGCTTCTACTACTGCAGCACCAGGACCCGGAGCTTCCACTTCCGGGACGGGTGCCGCTGGCGCATCTTCATTCCCGTGGTCCGGCGCTACCACGGGAACTTCTGGAGACGAGTCGAGGTCCATGACCACGACAGCCGGCGCCAGAGCTGTCGCAGCCTCCGCTTGGGGCGGCACCGGGGCTGGAGCAGAAGCCCTCGCAGCCTCAGACATTGTGGCTGGGGGTGGAGCTTCACTCCCCTTCTTGGGAACGCTGCAGATGAAGAACGGAGAAATTGAGCAAACAGATGCTACAATTAAAAAGTTAATCGAGGTAAAAAAAGAAAAATTACCTTGGGAGGCTCACGCACCAGCTTGCGCGGAACCTCTTTCCCGGACGATCCGGGCTGGCCACGGTCGACATAGGAGCTCCGGGAGGACTCCCAGGACTTGCCACAGCCGCGGGCGTTTCCCGGGTCGGAGCTCTCCCTGATCGGGAGGAACTCCTGGACCTGGAGGCCCTCACCGCTCCAGATGCCGGAGTCGCGCGCCTGGAGCTAGCACCGCAGGACGGATCCACCGCGGGGACAGTCGCACTCCGGGAGGATCCCACCGCCGGAACAGTAACGTTCCGGAAGGACCCCACCACGGGGACAGTCGCCACGGTGGCGGAGGATCTTCCTTCCTGAGGGGGGGAACCGGGGGGGGGGGGGGGAGTGGCAGGCCCGACGGACCTTCCGTCAGCATGTCGCAGCTTTCTCTTCCGGCTCTCCGGCTCCTCCGCCAGCTCCTTGCCCTTGCCGATGACCTCAGCTCTTGGCTGTGGGACAGGGGCGGAGCCGTCTCCGGACAACCCGGGGATCGCCAACCGGGTGGTTGATCTTCTCTCGACGACACCAAGGTCGTCAAGCGCGGGCATCTTCCGCCGGAGCTCCCTGCTGAACTCAACTTCCACGTTCAGAGGGAGGAAAGCCGGCGGCGGAGTCAAGTAATCTCCGTCAACATCGATGCCGTGCTGGAATTTCTTGAGGTGAAACTCCAAGGTCTTCCCCACCATGCTGGACTTCAACCCGGTCTCAACCCGGTCCTCGTCCATCACGCTGTTGAGGGCCCAGGCGAGCTTCTCCCTCCTCTTCAGCGGCGCCCACCTGTTGGACAGGAAGTTGCAGAACACCGCCTGGGGAGTCAATCCTCCCTCCACACATTGGCGGATCCTGGTCAGGACAGGGTCGAAAGCTTCCGCCAGCACCGGAACTTCACTCCATACCGACGTGTCAATGCCGGGCAGACCGTCTGGCAACTCCAACCGCTCATGCTCCTCCACCCGGACGACTACCCAATCTTTCTTCCAGTCATCCCACTTCCCGGAAGGGAATGACCGGAGGTACTTGAATGGGCACTTCTTGCGCTTCACGAAGTAGTAGAAGCCAAGATACTCATCGCTTCGGCCGGTGGTTTGGACGGTGAAGAAGGTTCGGAAGAGCTCGATGCAGGGAGGGATGCCCACCCACATCTCGCAGAAGTGTACAAAGATGGACACAAGGAGAATGGAGTGAGGGCCAAGGTGGTACAGCTGCAGACCATAGAAGTCCAGCAGCATCAAGAAGAAAGAAGAAAACGGTGGGATCAGCCCCACCATGGCGTACGAGGAAAAGTACACCATCTCGCCAGAGTGCTCCTTTTCAAAGGGGAGCTCTCCACCGGCACGGACCGAGCGGTTGAAGAAGTCCGAAGACCACCCCATGAGGGCCCGGACCTTCTTCAGATCGCTGTCCGTCTTCAAGCGACTCTCACGCAGACCCAACTCCATCGCAGCACAGCTAGGCAAGAGAAGAGGAGCAAAGTACAAGTCGGGATTTTGAGCGCAAGAACAGATGGGAAGCGTAAAGAACTCCCGACGGTGCGCTTTCCTTCTTAAGTAAGCCCTCGCAACGCTTGGATGGAAACTGCAGGAGAGTCAAGGATACTACTCAAGAATTCAACCCTGCCGATGACAAGAGGGCCCGGGACCACCCTGACGATCAAGTCGAGGTTCTTACCCAGGCGAACAGTTGTCATCACGAGGCGGGAAACCCAAAGGCAGCGAACTGACAAGGCACGCAGAACCGATACGGTTTTCGTATCGGGAACCGGCGACCTTCAATTGCGAGAGATCCGCACGTCAAAGATTTTATCTGCCGCCTGAGGTGCGCCACGCATCGGGATTTAACCGTAAAGCCCCGCCAACGGCACCTCCGAAGACCCTTGAAGACCCAGTTCAAGAGTCGCGAGTATGGACCCACCTCCGACGGAATGACTTCACCTCGGTGGCTTTCCCCGGAGGTAGGTCCAGGGGGCCACTGTCGGTACCCTAAAAACCATACACCCCCTGAGGTTACAAAGATCTCAAGGGAAGGACGTCTACTCAAATTGAAGATCCTCAGAGGCCCACTTGTCAGACATAACCGGACCTGCTTCTCCAACATGGTTAACCCCTAGGTTGCCACGTGTACTGCCAAACCGGAGCTACTACCCACAAGGGTGAAGCTCCGGGCTAGGTACCAAAACGGCACCTCCGGACTTAACCCCTGACCGAGAGAAGCTCCGGACCTGACACGTGCCAGGCCACCCCGGAGCTTCCCGCTTCCCACAAGCAAGCTCCGGAGCTGCCACGTGTCCAAACGTCGGAGCTGGCCGCCTCAAACCTCCGGAAGACATTGTAACGACTCCGGATCGTCAAAGGATAGTCGCGGACTTCAAGACCCGATTAATTGTCATTAATTCCATGTTAATGACACTTAATTGGATAATCTTAACACCTGTAATGGCACTGTCGGGGCCCGTTACAGGGTTATTAACAACAATTAATCGTGTATCAATACTAGTAACCGTCGGGGCCACATGTCGGGCCAGGCTAACTTGTAACGGTTTGTCCTTGTACTATAAAAGGACAGACCGACGATACACGAAGGGGGCTCTCGAACGCTCTCAGGCACACAAGCTAATACAACACCACACACCCGTGGAGTAGGGTATTACGCTCAGGCGGCCCGAACCACGTAAACCACTGTGTCTCTCGTGTCCAATCGTGATTCACCTTCTTGAGTCTCCGCGCGCCCACACCGAACTACAAACTCCTTCAACACTTTAGTAGTGTCAGGAGATCTGCCGACTCCAACAGTCGATAGTGTTGAACATGAGTTTGTGCTTTCATGAAGAAATCAGCCAGCTGAAGCTCTGAAGACACATACTGAAGATCAACAACATCATTCTGGATATGTGCTCGTGTATAAGAAGTATCAACACCAATATACTTGTTAAGCTCATACTTGACTGGATCATACTATACTGTTAGACAAAAGAGGAGTCGGCATAGAAACGGAAACACCAAAAATTCTCAAGCAACCACAGTAACTAAATAATCTCTGCAGTCACAAGAGCCATGACACACAACTCAGCCTCTGCAATCGAACGAGAAACTGTTGTCTACTTCTTAATCTTCTAAGCAATGAGAGAACCATCAAGAAAAACACAATAAGCAGAAAAAGATCGATGATTAGAGAAATCACAAGCCCAAGTGGCATCACAATATGTTTTGAGCTGTAAAGAGCTAGAACGTTAAAAGAACAAGCATTTAAAGATAGTTCCACAAAGATAACACAATATTCAAATCAAGTGATTATAGTGGACCTGAGTGGTAGCCGATACAAATGAGACAATTGTGATTTTCCCACTCCCAACAGTGGGCTTCGTCAAAATCTCATGCCCAACATGTCAATTGTCAAAATCTCATTATAATACTCTCCACTTTGCTCTTTTCCCATTGTGATGGGATTTCATCCTTTGATAGTCTTTGACAGTAAAAATGATGCAAAAAATATTTGTACCCTCCATTTTCATACTTGTTCAAAAAATATTTAAAAATAACAAAAATTTTAAAGTTCGAAAAAATATATAAAAATAAAAAACGTTTTAAATTTAATAAAACGGTAAAATAAATTTCAAAAAATAGTTAAATTTCAAAAAATTGGAAAAAATGTTAAAAACAGTAAAAATATAAAAATGTAAAAATCAGAGTAAAAAGGAGGACACAGAGGAGAAGGGGCGTGGATCCTCGAGCGGCGGTGGGGCATCGGCCGACGTTGTGTCCTGGTGGGGCAGTGGGCGAGGGGCCTCGGGCGGCGGGCGTGAAGCATCGGGCGGCGGCGGGACAGGGGCGTCGGGCGGCGGCGGGCGAGGGGTGTCGGGCGGCGGGCGAGGGGCCTCGAACTGTGGGTGTTGGGTGTCCGGCGACGGTGGGCGAGGGGTGGCGGGCTAGGGGCCTTGGGCGGCGTTGGGCCGTTGGCTCCCATGGTCGGGCTGGCGAGCGGGCGGCGATAGTGTCTGTGTTTTTTTATTTCAATCCATTGTAGGGTTTCAATTGAAGAGAGGGTAAAATGGTCATTTTATGATACATTTACTTTTAAACACACTATCAAACGGTGAAATCCCATCACAATGGGAAAAGAGCAAAGTGGAGAGTATTATAATGGGATTTTGACAATTGACATGTTGAGTGTGGGATTTTGGCGAAGCTCACTGTTGAGAGTAGGAAAATCCCAATTGTCTCGATACAAACCGACTCGGTATGAACAGAATAAGAGATGTCAAGTCGAGTGATACCAAGATAGACTAGACTCACTACAATATGATGATAACGAGTAGGATCATCAAGAGGCTCACCATCACTAGATCGAAGATGAACATTGAGCTCCATGGGAGTCTCAACAGTCTGATGATCAATAAGAGAAGATCGATTAAGAATATCATAAATGTACTTTCCTAACATAGAAAAATTCTCTCAAAGGTAGAGGAAACCTCAATCTCAAGAAAATAACAGAGACGACCAAGATCGAGCATAAGAAACTGCTAAGTAAGACGAGCCTTCATGAAGGCTATTATTGGTACCCCGTAGACCGGGTACCCCCGCGCACAAGGAGAAAACGGCTAAGGACTCGGCCTCTACTTAAGAGGCCGAATTCGAGGCTGCCACGTCATGGAGGGAAGGACCAGATCCTACCTCTTCGCCGGGGCAGGCTCCCGGGCTGTCGCGTGGCCGGCAGAACTGGACCCCCGCCTCCCCGCTGAGGCGGGCTCCGGGGCTGCCACGTGGCCAATCGGGACCTCGGGGCTAGGCCCGCTTCCTCACAGGGAAAGGTACCGGAACTACCACGTGGCCCGCAGGGCTGAGCCTCCATCCCTCCACAGGGGTGGGCTCCGGATACGCCACGTGGCCTGTACCATCGAGTGCTCGACTCCCCACAGAGGCAGGCTCCGGCGTAACCACGTGGTGGACAGCCAACTCAGTGCGGTAGGAGGCCGCAGTAAAGGAAGGCATGCGCCGCTCGAATAGGCATTAAAGTACACGCGCCTTCCCCAGGCGAAGCGGAGTCGCGCATGCGTAAGTCAAGGCTCCAGTGTCCTGTCTTGTCCAAGTAGCCGGTACAGACCCACGCCGCAAGACGAACGAATGGGCCGCAAGGACAAGACGGGCGGGACGTGCACCGCCATCATCACCAACTATGTGTAGCCCAGGCGCACGACGCGGCGGGACGACACATTGACGCTCCTGACAAGGGGAAGTAGATAGCATTTAATCTTAGATCTTGTATAAGATTTGGCTCTCCCCGGGACCACCTGTCGGGGCTTGGGGCCCACCTTGTGACTGAAGAGTCCTTGGACTATAAAAGGACTCTGCAGACGACCTTCACAGGGGGGCGACATTAGACCGACTGAAACCCACACACGCTTAAGCAAGGCAATACGCAAACACTCCCGTGGACGTAGGGTGTTACGCTCCGGCGGCCCGAACCACGTAAACCCTCTGTGTTCACCATCGCGTTGCGCTCGATCGCCAGGGAGTAGTCCTCGTAAATCCAAAGAACCTCCGCAGGCTGCTCTCTAAGCAGGTCCGGGGGAAGTGTCGTTTAAGACCTTCAACATTTAGCGCGCCAGGTAGGGGGCTTTTTCACGTGAAGATCTCCACCAGCAACAACAATGGTGAACGGCCAATCCAACGCCGATTCATCCAGGCCGCAGTCACGACGACAGGCAGTAGCTGAGGACCAGGCATCATCTCGCTCTAGAGCGGGATCCCGCTGTAGAGCAGCAAGGCCGGGACCTTCACGTCGCCCTACTGTCACCTCGCCGGCTGCAGGTCGGCATGCCACAACATGGCGTACTCCAGCCGTGACGGCAGCTACAGCGCCGCCGGCAGCAAGCCCGGAGAGTGCACTCGTAGCAGCGCGCACGCTACTCCACAATCCACCTGCTGGAGATGCTCCTCGGGGAGCAGCTCAGCAGTGGATCAACGACGTCAACCACCTTGTCACCGCTGCGCTCAACGCACCTCCACCAAGGGAAACACATGCCCAACCGATGCATGTGTCGTTGTCGCGGACTCCAACCATCAACCGATGGACGACAGACTCACGATCGACCAGAATCTCGGCAAAAGACTTGAGAACCGGGCTGCAGCACCGCAGGTCGGGGGAAGACTGCCGAGTTACCATCGAGCGACAGAGGTAGCGGCGGCGCAACCTTGAGGCGGACTACAGTGCGCCAGGCCTGGTTCCCCAGGCTCACGCCGTGCCACCGCCGAATCCGGCGTATGTTACGCCACCTCCATACCAGGCGTACGTCGCGCCTCCACCTCCACAGGCGTATGTTGCACCACCCCAGCCTCAGGTGCCCCGTGCAGTGGCAGCGGTGGAGCCCGGAGCCAAAGCCCGGAGCCCATGCAGTGGCAGCCGCGGCTCCCGGCGGAGCCCGACCGCCGCACCGAGACAAGCGCCCTCAGCAGTCACCAGAACCCGAGGAGCCTGACTTCAAGTGCCCCGTGCACCGCACAAATAGCCATAGTGCTAGCGAGTGCCGGGAAGTGAAGAGGTTTGCGAAATGTTTTTGCGAGTAGAAACAGAGGCAACAGCGCCAGGAGGGCGCACCTCCCCGCCAGAGGGAGGGCAAGCAGAAGGTCGATCCTTAAAAGGAGGATGACAGCGAGATGGGGTTCCAGGAACCCTAGAGGGCAGTTAAGGCTATCTTCGAGGGCGGCGACTCTGACTCCAACAGTGATAAGGAGCACTGCAAAACCCTCCATGTCATCTACGGGGGAGCCACGGACCCCACGTCCCGAAACGCGGTGAAGACTCTGCGACGGGCAGTGGCTGCGGTGGCCCCCACCCCAAGTCCGGCTCCCCACCACAAGTGGATGAGCACGGCGATCATCTTCGACGCCTCTGACTGCCCAAAGAACATGGCGGGAGCAGGCGTACTCCCGCTGCTGGTGTCCCCGACCATCGCCAACGTGAAGGTCTTTCACGTGCTGATTGATGGTGGGGCAGGCCTCAACCTCATCTCCACGGCGGCCTTCCGGAAGCTAAAGCTGCCGATGTCCCGGCTCACACCCTCGAGCCCGTTCTCAGGTGTCGGACCGGGGCAGATCCTCCCGTACAGTAACATTCACCTCCTGGTGACCTTTGGGACCTCGGAGAATTACCGTACGGAGAGCGTTTTGTTCGACGTGGCGGACGTCGACCTCCCCTTCAATGCAATCATCGGGAGGCCGGCGCTCTACAGGTTCATGGCCATAGAACACTACGGCTACCTCGTCCTAAAGATGCCGACGCCTTCCAGCGTCCTCAGGATCAGAGGGGACCGCTCAGCTGCAGTATCCGCCTTGGAGCAGCTCCAGGCGCTCGCAGCCGGGAGGGCTCCAGCTTCAGGGGGCGCGAAGGAGTCTTTGCAAGGATGTTTCCGCGACCAACCGCCCGAGCAGCCGAACCGGGTGAAGGGGGCGAGCCCAGCACCTCAAAGCTGGTAGCCTCGGCGGCCCTGTTACCATGGAGCCCGCCAAGGATTGTATGCGCCACCGGGAGCTTCGAGCTACCAGGCGCCCAAGATCCCGAGGCTCAAGTAAGTCCCGATACATGGATTTCGGAGGTCTGGGACTACTTGAAAGACAACATTCTTCCCGAAGAACATGCCCTGGCAGAAAGGATAGTCCGCATGGCTAAGAGGTACACGCTGGTGGAAGGGGATCTCTACTGGCGTGGCGCCAACGACATCCTATTGTGTTGCATTACCCAGGAGGAGGGCTGTGACTTGCTCGCAGAGATCCATGGAGGCGAGTGTGGGAACCACACGTCATCCCGCACGCTGGTCGGTAAAGCCTTTCGGCACGGCTTTTACTGGCCGATAACACTCCAGGATGCCGCCGAGATGGTCAAGAGATGCAAGGCGTGCCAGTTCCATGCCAAGCAGATCCACACACCAGCTCAGGCGCTGCAGATGATCCCTCCCTCATGGCCATTCGCTGTATGGGGGTTGGACATCCTGGGACCCTTTCCCAGAGCCGTCGGAGGATTTCGGCACCTCTACGTTGCCGTAGACAAGTTCACCAAGTGGTCGGAAGCCACCCCAGTTGTCACCATCAACAAGCAGTCAACAGTCAAATTCATCAAGTCGATCGTCTGCCGGTTCGGGGTCCCGAACAGAATCATCACTGATAACGGGACCCAATTCACAAGAGCAGCGTTCCAGGAATACTGCGAGGAACTTGGGATCCAGGTCTGCTATGCATCTGTCGCTCATCCAGAGAGCAATGGACAGGTCGAAAGGGCCAATGCAAAGATCCTCAAGGGCCTCAAGACTCGCACATTCTCACACCTTGAGAAGCATGGTGCAAATTGGGTAGATGAGCTTCCATGTGCGCTGTGGGCTAGCCGGACATCAACCAGCTGGGCCACGGGGGAAACGCCTTGCTTCCTGGTGTACGGGGCAGAGGTCGTCCTCCCCCCAGAAATTACCAGGGGCTCCCCCTCGTGTCCAGGTGTACGACGAAGCCGCGCAGGACCAGCTCCGGCGTGAAGACGTGGACCTCATCGACGAGGGACAAGTGAGAGAGGCTCTCCGAAATGCACGGTACAGGCAGACACTCTGGCGCTACCACCAGAGGACCGTGCGGAGTAGGGAGCTAAAGGTAGATGACCTGGTGCTGCGTCGCATACTCTCCCGGGAAGGGGCTAACAAACTCTCCCCCAGATGGGAGGGCCCCTTCCGGGTTACGGAGGTATGCCGCCCTGGGTGCGTCCGCCTAGCTACGGAGGATGGAGAGCGACTGCCCAACCCCTGGAACATCGAGCACCTCCGCAAGTTCTACCCCTAGACCACTGTCAGGACAGTTCTCTTTCATTGTAAAAGGTACATGGTGCCTAGGAATGGTACTTAGGGTAACTAAGGCTATGGGGACAAGGCTCTGAGTGCACATTTTGCTTAGTCTGGTCCAGAACCCTAAGTACGTGCACTCGACTTCCTTTGTCGCCCGAGCCGGGTCGTTCCCCTTGTAAAACCTGTCCCATTTTGTGGGAGAACGCAATGAAAATAATGTTGTCCTGTCCTGTATAGGGTTTCTCATTCAAAACATTATCTTTAATTTTTTATGATATTGATGTACATTCGCTGTAGCTCGTGATCTATCATGGGCGCTGTCATTTTTTCCTACTCTAGCAATAGTGGGAGCCTTGCTGTCTGGTTGCAGGTGGGGTCGCTTGAGGTACCTGCAATGTGCCTGGGGTCTCGGGTGTTCCCATACTCGGGGTTCTGTGTCTCCAGATGGCCTCCCCCGGGAAAAGCTTACGCCGAGCGGGAGGTCCAGGGGCGCAGTCTGCTTAGCTTGGTCCTGCACCCTAAGCCTGTGCGCCCTGCCTCCCCAGCGCTGCAGCTGAGTACTGGGGGCCAGATGGACCACCCTTAAGTAGTATGGATAGCGAGCCCTAGGTGCAGACGCACTGAATTACCCAAGCCCCATGAGCCAGCCCAAGATCGTAAGTCAAGCGACACTAAAAAGGAGCAGGGAAGCAATGACCAGCGGACAGAATTACCTCTTCTGTTTTTTGATCTATACGCAGGTCTTCAAGGAGTTATCCCGACGACAACCGTCAGAGTACCCACGAAGATGGCGGGCACCGCTGGACCAAGGCTCCGGTGGCACCCCCAGGGGGCCCACCGTCGACATTTCACCAAAGATGGTGGGCACCGCTGGACCAAGGCTCCGGTGGCACCCCCAGGGGGACCGCCATCGACGTTTCACAGAAGATGGTGGGCACCACCGGGCTGAAGCTCCAGCGGCACCCCCAGGGGGCCCGCCGTCAACATCCCTGCATACTCAGTTACAACAATGCTACCTACGCATCCTAAGCTCCCCTGCATCCGTCCGCCCTAACTTCTAGGTATCTGACAGGTGTGCCCATAACAACTGGCCACACCTGCCAGGGTAGAAGCTAAGGAACAACAAGCAACTAGAAGATATTGCTAGAAATAAAAGCATGCTGAGTATAAGAGGCACCACAAGCAGATTTTTTGTTCCAAAATAAAAAGTTTGCCACCAAAAGCAACCATAGACAAAAGCTGAAAGAAACACAAAACATAAACAGCGCATGGGGAGCCCTCAGCCGCTCCGCTGGAACCTTGAGGTGATGAGCGCCACCGCATCCGAGACTTCAGACTTGGCGACCTCTTCCCTCTCGGTGATGGGCCCCTCGAGGACCGGCTGCAGAGGGACATAAGGGTACCAGCTCCTGTAGCAGGCCAGGATGTGCATCGCCACCTCCTTCACCAGCATCCTCCCTTCTCCCTCCAACTGGTTGTCGATGATGGCCCCCAGCGAACGCATCCTCGAGCTGGTGGAGTCAAGTGTCGGGAACACCTGGCTCACCTCCTGCACTGGTTCCCCCACGCGCACCGAGCTGAAGCCGAGTGGCACCAGAGCCGAGTCAGCGCCGCCAAGGAACTCCCAGACCTTCCGGGCCTCAGCAAAGCACGACGCCCGGAGCTCCTGCACCTCCTGCTGGGCCGCCGCCAACGCCCGGGGGCCGCCATCTAGGAACCGCTTCTCCTTGGCCACCAGGGCCCTCTCGCGCTCGCCGACCCCCTTCTCGCGGCAGTCCAAGTCACCCTCCTTGAGGGTGATGTTGAGCTCGCGGTCCAGGAGAGCCTGGCGCTTGGCGAGCTAGGCTTGCTCCGCCTCAGCCAGCGCAGCATCCTGGCTGTCTAGCTCGGTGGCGCGGACCCTCACCCCTTCCTGCTGGAGGACGAGCCAGCGGGAGGTGGCCCCCACCTCAGCCTGCTTCGCCGCCAACTCCTGCTCCCGTTCGGCAAGAGCAGCTTCCTGGCGAGATAGCAGCTGCTGGAGCTCCTCGCAGGACTGGAGGCGGGAGCTGGCCTCAGCGTGGATAGCCGTGGCGTCCGCCTTCAGCTTCTGGGTGACGGCGTTCAGTTGAGCGATGAGCTCACGCTCCTGCTCGAGGATCTTCATCTCCTCCCAAACAACCGCCTCCCGCTGAGCCGCTCGGCTCTTCGCCAGCCGGGTCCGGGCCTCCAGGGCCCTCGCCCATTCCCGGAGCCGGTCATCCTCGTCTTCAAGCCGCCCTTTCTCCCGGGCGAGGGCCTCCTGAGCCTACCGAAAGCCGGAGTAGGCCACAGCCATGGCCTCAGACAGGGTGAGGGGCTCCACCGTAGCAGCGGATCACTGCCTCCCCACTTCTTCAATATCATCCTCCATTTGGAGGACCACTGGGGAGACGGGGACCAGAGCTCCCCCAATCGGAGAAGGCGGGGGGGGGGGGGGGGGGGGGGGGGGGGAGGGGACCACCGCCAGAAGCAGGCGCGTCGCCCCCAAGGGCCTCCTCCCCCGGCGGCGGCACTCGGGGCGGCGGCGCCAGCAGACGTAGCGGTGTCGGACGGCGCGGCGGCATCGGCCGGCACAGAGTAGCCGGTGGATGCAGAGTCGTTGGCAGGCACGGCAACAGTCGCCGGCGCGTGCGACTGGGCTTCAGCAGCCGCTGAGGGGGTGTCGGGCACGGAGGCCCAGGGCACCCCAGCGGTAGCAGCCCGGTGCATCGGAGCGGGGCCCGAGGCTGCAGAGGAGCCCCACGAGCCAGCTGGAGCGGTACCTCCCAGCGGAAGGGCCCGCAGGCAGAGAAGGAGTAGCTGTAGTGGAGTTGAAATCAAGCAAACCCGGATCATAAGGAAATAACAGGGTAAGCGCACAGCAATGAGCACCCAAGATAAAATCTATGCAGGCTTACCAGGGGACGTTGATGTTCCACCACTTCCCAAAAGGGTTGGGGGGTTTGGACCCCCCGAACCCGCAGTGGGGGCCCCTGAGTGTGCTGGGGGCCCCTGTGGTGGAGGAGTCGGCGGCACCCCCGAAGTCTGGCGCTCCTCCGAATGACGAGGGAACGCTGGGGTCCCGTCGGCATTCAGGAGCCTCCCCCTCTTGTGCGTCGAGGACTCGGGTGGCAAAGTGGCGCCATCGGCGCCCCCTGACGACGAATATGGCAGGGCTCCGGCGTCCTGACGAGGAGCAGCAGCGACCGGGTGCGCTTCTTGGGGGTCGGGTCCGACACCGGAACTGGTGCTTCCCCTTTCCCCTTATCAACAGAGGCGCCGTCGCCTCCCCATTGACAGCACTGGGGGCCCCTTGAGGCGTCATCGCTTGAAGGATCTTCGTCGCTTGAGGGAGCCCCACCTCTCTCAGCGTCGTCGACGATGATGACCCCCCGGAACGGGTCCCCGATCTAGCGCTGCGCCGGCCCGGACTCGTCGAGTGTCGGCATTGTCTTCAGCAGCCGCCTCTTCAGCTCGGAGTCTGAGCACAAGGGGCGGTAGGCCATCGGAAGAGTTAGCTCCTCAGGGGAAATGTCGTCGGGGCAGACCCGGGATAGCATGTCGTGCAGCTGCTGCTCGTCCAGGTTGGAGTCAGGTCCGATCTCGAGCCGGGTGCAGTCCGATAGGCCGGTGAACATCCACGTCAGGCGGGTGCAGCGCTGGAGCGGATCTATGCGGCGGGACATGAAGTCCCTCAGCACCATGGCAGACGACAGCCCGTGGTCCGCCAGCATCTGGATCCTCTCCAACACCGGATTGAACACCTCCTCCAGCTCTGGGCGCTCCTCCCAGAATGACCGCTCGGAGTAGGGGATCCCGGTGGGGAGGCACATCCGGTCGTGGGCTTCGACCTTGGCGATCATCCAATCTTCGCTCCACTGCTCCCATCGTGCAAAGTTGAAGGAAGCAATGTACCTCGAGGGGACCTTGGTTTGGCGCTGGAAGTAGTAGGCGCCGAGATGCTCCTTCGAGCTTCTGCTGGTGGCCCTTAGTACAAAAAAGTCCCTGAAGAGCTTCACCGACAACATCACCCCCACGAACATCTCACAGAGGTGAGCAAAGACCGCCAGCATGGCGATCGAGTTCGGCACGAGGTGGTGGAGTTGGAGGCCGAAGGTCTCCAGGAGCATGACCAGGAAGGCGGATGCAGGCGGGACGAAGCAGGCCAGCACGTACGACGAAAATAGCACCACCTCCCCAGCGGAGAGGCTCAGCGGTAGCCTCCCGGGGCGGAGCCACTTCTCCTGCTCAGGAGCGTGCCAGCCGAGAAGCCGGCGCATGGGGGACAGGTCAGCGGACCTGGACAGCCGGGACTTGGGCAGGATGCTCGCCATGAGGATCGAAGGAGGAGGCTCTTGAATGGGAGATCGGGAGCTAGAGCGCAAGAACTGGGCTTGGGGCAAGAAAGCACGAGCGCAAGGATGCAGAAGCGGAAGAAAGGACCCTTAGGGGGAAAGGCCTCTTTTTATTCACATCTGCAAGCCAACAGATGCATCGTGTGAATCGCCGCAGCCTCAGTAGAAGAGCAACATACCCGCATAGGCAATGACGTGAGGGCCCGAATCGCTCAACAAAGAAGGCGAGCCGGGTGGCTAACTATGCGGGAGGTAACTCGGCGGTTTCTGAAAAGGCAAAAGCAGCGGAAGTGCAGGAGCCACCTTGGGAACCACCGCAGTTAAAACACGATTGAAGGCGGAAGTCATGTCGCGCGGCACCTGTCCAGTGCCTCCGATTACCAGGAGGAGACGCGTCGTCACAACGGCAGGGACGTGTCGCCTGGGGAACTGCCCCGAATTGGAATCGAAAGAGTTGCGCGGGGAGATAAGGAAGAAGACCCCACTTGCGGTATCGACGACTCTCCCAAGGTGGGCTCGGGGGCAACTGTCGGTAACCCGCAGACCAGGTACCCCCGCGCACAAGGAGAAAACGGCTAAGGACTCAGCCTCTACTTAAGAAGCCGAATCCGAGGCTGCCACATCGTGGAGGGAAGGATCAGATCCTACCTCTCCGCCGGGGTAGGCTCCCGGGCTGCCACGTGGCTGTCAGAACTGGACCCTCGCCTCCCCGCTGAGGCGGGCTCCGGGGTTGCCACGTGGCCAATTGGGACCTCGGGGCCAGGCCCGCTTCCTCGCAGGGAAAGGTACCGGAACTACCACGTGAACCACAGGGCTGAGCCTCCACCTCTCCACAGGGGTGGGCTCCGGATGCGCCACGTGGCCTGTACCATCGAGTGCTCGACTCCCCACAGAGGCAGGCTCCGGTGCAACCACCTGGCGGACGGCCAACTCAGTGCGGTAGGAGGCCGCAGTAAAGGAAGGCGTGCGCTGCTCGAACAAGCATTAAAGTACGTGCGCCTTCCCTAGGTGAAGCGGAGTCGTGCATGCGTAAGTCAAGGCTCTAGTGTCCTGTCTGTCCAAGTAGTCGGTACATACCCACACCGCAAGACGGACGAATGGGCCGCAAGGACAAGACGGGCGGGATATGCACCGCCATCATCACCAACTATGTGTAGCCCTGGCGCACGACACGGCGGGACGGCGCATTGACGCTCCTGACAAGGGGAAGTAGATAGCATTTAATCTTAGATCTTGTATAAGATTTGGCTCTCCCCGGGACCACCTGTTGGGTCCTGGGGCCCACCTTGTGACTGCAGAGTCCTTGGACTATAAAAGGACTCTACAGACGACCTTCACAGGGGGACGGCATTAGACCGACTGAAATCCACACACGCTTAAGCAAGGCAATACACAAACACTCCCGTGGACGTAGGGTGTTACGCTCCGGCGGCCCAAACCACGTAAACCCTTTGTGTTCACCATCACGCTGCGCTTGATCGCCAGGGACTAGCCCTCGTGAATCCAAAGAACCTCCGCGAGCTGCTCTCTAAGCAGGTCTGGGGGAAGTGTCGTTTAAGACTTTGGACAGCTATGTATTCAGAGTCATCGCTAGTGATGATCATATCATCAACATAGAGAAGAAGAAGAGTCCGACCACGAGACAAAGTAAAAGTGAAGGATCATGAGCATTGGTAGAAAAATCAGTAGCAGTGACCACAAAGTCACAGACGCAAATTGTTGAAACCAAGCACGAGGAGCCTGCTTAAGACCATAAAGAGAGCAACAAAGACGATAAATCATATCCTAAGAGATATTATACTCAGGCGGTGGCTGCATATAAACCTCCTCGCACAGCTCATCATTAAGAAAGATATTTGTCGAAGTGTTAATGCGACACTTCTCTCGGATCTGCTAAGGAGCAGTCCACGAAGGTTCTTGTTCGGCGGGGCTTAGTCCTCAAACTAGTGTTCTAGCGAAAGAGTACGAGACAGTGGTTTTTACGTGGTTGGGCCGCAAGGAGTGTAACACCCTACTCCACGGTGGATTGTATTCCTTGGTGAGTGTGTATGTGTGTGTGTGTGTGTGTGTGTGTGTGTGTGTGTGTGTGTGTCGGGGATTCTGAGTCTGGTCCTTGTAACGATGGCGGTACGCCCCATTTATAATCAAGATCGGACGCCTTACAAGTGGGGTCCCAAGGCCCGACAGGTGGTCCCGGTGCGGTCTTATCCTAAAGATCTAAGGCTTCTCGCATAAGCTTCCTCTGAGGGTGGCAGTGGAGACTCGCCGTCTTGTCGCCTCCCTTGTGAGTGGCCCACGCGCCGTTGCTGACGGTGGCAGAAGGTGTCCCGTCGGCTTGTCTTGTTGCCGCAAGCTAACCACTTGCCTGAGTGGGATAAGCCTGCAATTACTTCACTGTGATGCGATTGGTCATAGCGGTCTCTGATCGTTGGCGTGCCCCGCATCGTACGCCGGGGGTGGTTGCGGGTCTTCAATGCTTGATTGGAGCGGAGCGCACCACCTTTTAACTCCCGCACCTTACCGTCTGGGCCGAGCTACGGGACACGTGGTAGAGTTGGGGCAAGTCCTCAGTGGGAAGGCTAGCCCCGGTCCTTCGTGACGTGTGGCGGCTCCGGGGCTCCCCAGGGTACATGACAGCTCCGTGTTTTTTCCCTTGGGGGTGCTGTTCCTTGCGCTCCGTGCCACGTGGTTGTTTCGGGGGCGCTCCCCCAAGGATGGGTGAGGTCCCGTCCCTACACGTGGCATCTCAGGAGCCCGTCACACCAGAGGTGACAAGTCCCATCTTCAAGGCTTACGTGGCAGCGCCGCAGCTTGATCTTGAGGGAGGCAAAGGCCTTGGCGCCTATAGGACACGTGGCGCCTCCGGATATGTCTCAGTGTCTTCATCCTTTGTGCGAGGGTACCCCGTCTACAGGGTATCGATAGTGGCCCGGCGTGGTGAAGAGACCAAAGGTGGAGCCCTTTCCATGTCTTCCCGCACTCTGCTTTAAATTCTCTCTTGGACAGCCAAAGCGGTGGATGCTTCTGCCAATCGTCACCACGCGTCTTTCTCAAGTTGAGAGGTTGCGGTGACGGGATCTTTGCCTACTGTCGCTTTTCTACCTTCTGCGACGCCTTTAACCGCTACGGTTCCCGATGCGGTTACAACACTTTCGTATGCCCCACCTTTATGGGAGTCGCTTCAGCTATTTTTCCGGGTGGCTGACCACCTGGGCCAGCGCTCCAACCCGGAGGCATAGGGCCTATTGCCATGGGCGTCACATTATGAGTGGTGTGGGCCGATCCTTCATTCGAGGTACTCAGGCGTCACGGGGGTGATTAAAAAAAACCTTTAGAGTGATTGTTTCCTTCCCTGTTCACACCCCGCATCCTAAGCTTTCGCCTTCTTCCTCAAGCACTCGAGCTTTCTTACTTTAGTAAAAGCTCCCACCTTCACTTGCTCCAATGGCTTCCCCATTGCCTCCGTCTCGCCTTCGATCGGCCGACAACCTGTTGTCGATGCGGTGACTGCTTGGCTGGTCGGCGGTGGAGCATGCAGGGATGATCCGCTGTGGATCTCCCACTCTTGAATACTTGCGCGAAGATGAGACCGTCCTATTCTCCGCCTACGTGTCTGCAGGGCTTGGGCTTCCGCTATCGCGGTTCTTTTTCGTGGTGCTGGAGGAGTACGGGCTACAGCTCCACCCCTGTCGCCGAACTCCATCGCCGTGATAGCGGTGTTCATCCACCTCTGTGAGGCGTTTGTGGGCTATAAGCCGATGGTGGATACGTTTCGACTCTTCTTCGTGATGAAGACCACCGGAAAAGGCGAGACTACCCAGGTGGGTGCCTACTGCTTTCAGTGTAACATCCTAAAATTTTCAAACTTGGCTAATTTAAATATAAAAGAGGATTCAAATTTTTTTTCCAAATCTCTTCTTCAACCCATCCGAATCTCGAGGGCGAGATTCATTTTAATGGGTTAGAATTGTGACACTCTGATTTTCAAGTTTTGGCAACCTAAAAACTTAAATGGAAATTTAGAGTTAATAATAGGAAGAAAATTGTTTTTATAAAGAAAAAAAATAAAAATATATGCATCTCATATTGCATTTTGCATTCGTACTGAAGCATTGAAAATTAGTTGCCAAAATAAATATGCCAAAAGTATTTATTTGCCATAACAAATATAATATAAAAGAAATAAATAATGAATATATATAAATATAATAGTTTAGTTACATGGTGACTTCATGCAAAATCACTGAGTACGATGAAAAGGAATAAACTATGACGCCTGGTTCCGAAAAATGAACCAAGCTAACGCATATGTGTGCCCAGGATGTTCATCACACATACACGAGTGCAATCACAAACGATATACAGATAATTTCCACAGAACAAAATTAATTAACCAAATTTTATTACACAAACCAGATTATCCTCAAATACAAGCTCTAATGAATATTTATGACAAGTTCAACTAATGCAGCGGAAATAAACTAATTAAGCAAACTAAGCGACTAAGCATAAGGGATAGCACAGCTCCAATAAACACCACAGGCAAAGATGACGGTAGACACGGCCTAGAACTCCACATTATCACCATTAAACTCCCAATCCTGACCTGCAACTGTTGGTGGGGATCGCAAGAGTGAGTACATGTCTTACTCACCAAGTGTGGAAAGTATGACATGTGGCTGATTCAAATGACAACAATAATAATGGCAAAGTGCTGAAAAGTACACTAAAACATTTGAAAAAGCAATGTATCATATTCATGTGAAGTAATCCCATCATAATCAAAAGTAATACCATAATACCAATCTGAATTCATTACCATCATCAATAATTTCCAGATTTCGCCATTGCCAATAACCATATTCAATACCAGAAATTAATCCATAACCATAATACCAACCATAACCATCCCAAATACCATCCCAATACCGAGTTCCCTCTAATCATGGAAGTTGTCCAGGTGCTCATAACCGGGAGCACGGCTATCATGATAGTTTTATTAGACTCTGCAGAGTTTGTACCTCTTTACCCACGTGTTTGTGATTTCATCACCCGTCAGCGACTAAAGAAACCTCTCTTATGCCAATTACACTTCCTTTGGTGTATGGTCAGGAGATCACAAAATAGCCTTTACAAAGGGATTACTAGCCTATTTAAACCCCATTGAGGTTTCACCGGTGGCGATGCCTCCAACTGAGCACATCTTCAACCAAGGGCCCCCTCTTGAGCCATTCGGATCCCAGGGTAGTCCCACCAATCATCAACGAACCCAATCCGACTACCCCTTCCCCGAGCATCCACAATGGTCCAAATAGCACTGGCAAAGCCCTAATTAATCAGCTACGCCGCACCCATACTTGGCCTCGTGGTGGCACTGTAGTCCTGGCTTATTCTCGCATGAACCGGTCTTTAGATCTAAAGCAAGCAAACCACCATAACATCCAACCCATCCACATACCAGGCTTGCTTAGATCGCCCATTACCATATCATATTTAACCAGTTCATGTTAACCATAATCTCATCCATGCATAATTAAGTTGAGTGGTATAGTTATTTCCCATCCCAGTTGATTAAGCGAAGCAAAAAGGTAAAAGCCCTTCCCGACTCTCTATCATATATTCCAGGTGACAAGGGTGGTTTAGCAAATCTAGTAAACTTCCTACCATAGGATTCCCATCAATTTGACACAGCATGCAGTTTTGCAAACAAAACATTTATTTTAAAAACAGGATCAATATGCTTCAAGGATACTTGCCTTGCTCTTGCGGTTGATTAGGATCAAAGCCTTCAAACTCTTGGTGCTGTAGATCCTCCGTGGCACTCTCTAGCGCAAATCCGTCTAATCCACACAATAAACATACAAGACAAGAAACACAATCAAAGAGTGCACAAATATTACTCAATATGACATGACATGCATGATTGATGCAAATGCAAGGTAGAACTTGTTACTAGATTGCTTTTAATGATCACTAACTAGTTCTAATAGCTTTTAACAAGTTTATACAGGTTTGGATTCGATTAGATCAAATTTTAGAATTAATTCAAGATAATTTAACCAGGAAGATCGGACTAGTCCGCTAGGGACCGGACAAGTCCGCACTCCGTGAGATCAGCATATTAGGGTTTTCTAGATCGACGTAAATTCGGAGATTAGGGGTTGAATTCCCATAAGGAAAAGAGAATAGAAGGTATATCAGGTGTTTAGAACTCCAATGAATCAAGAAACTTGGAGATAACACTTGGATCTTGATGATCTAGGGTTGGTGATGAACTTGGAGATGAATTGGTGGTGAAGAACAAAACTTGGTGGAGATCTTGATCCTCTTTCGTTTCCTCCTATTCTTCTTGCTTGGGATCTTCTCCTCCCTCCTTGATGGTGGCTCTCCACGAACTAGGGTTTGGGTGGGTGAAAAAGTGGCAAATAGATGTCAATCTAAGGGTGGGGTTGTTTATATAGAGGTGGAGACTAGGGTTGGATGGATTTCGAGTTTTGAGATGAGTAGAGGCCGGTTTAGAGTCCCACATGAGCTCTAGAAGAGTTAGGCACGACGTCCCTAGGCCCACTTAACGTGAAACCCAAGAAACAAATCGTAAAACAAAAGACCAATTCGGAGTCACGAAATATCGGACAAGTCCGGACAGGACCGGACTAGTCCGAAGTCGTCCAGAGAGAAAATCGGACAAGTCTGGCCAAACATCGGACAAGTCCGAATTTGAACAAAAAAGAAAACGGACAAGTCCGCTGGAACACCGGACTAGTCCGGAAAAGTCCAGAGACTTAGCAAATTTTTAAGGATTCATGGAATATCGGACTAGTCCGCACAAAATTGGACAAGTTCGAAAGTTTTTAGTTCAAAAAATTGGACTAATCCGCAGCAAAAATGGACAAGTCCATTTTTAGTCAGAGAGAAATCGGACTAGTCCGCAGCAAAATAGGAATAGTCTGCACTTTCATGCGTTTTAAGTGCGGTTTTGTTCCAAATCAATTTTAAACTCGTTCCTCTTGATGTGGCTTAATGTTAAACATGTATATGAATGTATGCAGGGCATGATGCATGAAAATGAGGGTGTTACATAAACCTAAAAGAATTAGAAATAAAGAAACAAATAAAAATTAAGCCAGACACCGGAATAGTCCGAAAAATAGCGGACTAGTCCGAATACCCTCACTGGACAATAACAGACTTATCCGGACCTATATCGGATTAGTCCAGTATGCACAGACTTAATCAAACTTTACTCCACCGTGGACTTGTCCATTACAACAACAGACTAGTCTGAAGTCCCTTACTATACAACCCCGGACTTGCCCGACGTAATACCAGATTTGTCCGATGAACTTTCTGTTCCTTGGACCAACTTAACCGGTATTAAACGGACCATCCGATACTCTGCAGTTTAGTATATTTTAACACTTCACAAACTGGATGTATAAATAATGAACATAAATCCACCACTAGTGTGATCACGAGCCGCACAAAGAACATTGCCGCATGACAAAGAAAAATAATAAAAAATGGTCCAATATAGAAGAAGAGATAATAATAATTATTAAGTAGAGTAAAAGAAAGAAAAATAAAAAACAAAGAATATATATGTATTAAAAAAGAATACAAAATAAATAGGAAACAAAAAGATAAAACAAAACAAAAACAAGAAGTCAACTGTGGCTATCTATAGCCGAAAAGCTCTGACCAACACCATGCAATAGAATATAGAAAAAAAAAAGAAACAAAAAGGGGGCCAATCCAGCCTGGCCGCACAGGCCAGCAACCAGGCCGATTGGGACTCCAAGTCCTGTGACATACGTAAACCCTGGCCTCTATGAAAAAGGAATGAATCCCAGTACGCCCTGCCCTTTCACCATGAGCAACCGAGCGTGCCAACAACGCCCGCGCCAGCACGACCGCACCAGGGCGCCTGAGGATTCGATGCCATCTGCCTGTAAAAGCCGTAGGGCTCCGTCGTGTTTTCTCGACCGAAGCAATCGCGCCGCCAGAGACTAGGAAAAAAACACTAGCTGCCAGACACGAAAACCAGAGGCGCCGTCAGGGAGAAATAGGAGAAAAAAAAAGAGGAAGAAGAAGAAAAGGAGGAGGGTGCCGTCATCCGCCGAAGATCGTCGCGCCGCCGTCGTCGTGCCGTCGGAAGATCGCATCTCCATCTATTTCGTCTACGTCATGTCGCCGTCATCTTCATCAACGAAACTCTGAATCCCGAAGACACACGTCGCGCTGCTGTTCCACGACCGTCCAGACTAGATGCGCACATGGTAAATATTACGGTCTAGATCTAGACAACTATTTTGGTTATAGTACTTGAATTAAATCACGTGTAGAACGTGTTTTGTTTGAACAGTCGTTAATCATCGCGAGATCGTCTTAAATCACTTGGAACTTACATATTAGATTAAATCATACAAGATCAATCGGTTATTTTATATTTGATGAAATATTTTCAATATTATTTAGTCTGTTTTTCAGATTTAATAAATAAGATTAAAGTCTAGTTAATTCATAAAGTAACAAAATAAATCCAGAAAAATTCCTGAAATTTTAGAATAAGTTCTAGTAAGTTATTAATAATATTTTTAGTATATTTAATGTTCTTAAATAATTATTTTACCTTTGAATAAATTATAATTAATTCCAAACTTGGTGAAATAAATAGGAAATCATTATAGAAAAGTATTAAAAAGCCATAGAAATTTATATAACATTAATACGAACATATTTTCTGCATGCATCGATACTTTGCATATTGATTAGTCGTTGCAATGCATTTATTATGTATGTTTGCTTGTGTATGTGGTTGATTGCGAATAGACAGGTATGCTCAAGAGGTTACGATCGAGAAGCAAATATGCCAGGATCTTCGTGTGCAAGACGTTGAGTTGCTTGACCATCGGAATTTCAGAATATTAAGGCAAGTGTCCTTGATCATTTTGATCCTGTTTTTAAATGTTTTGTTTGCGAAACTGCATACTTGTGTCAACTTGATGAGAAACCCATGATAGGAGTTTACTAGTATTGTATGCCATCCCTTGTCGTCGGGTACATAATGACTCGGGTATGGGTGTTTCTCTTTTGGGTCGCATCGCTATACGGGGTTATGAGAAACAATATAAACTTGCTTAATGTGACACCCGGTTCCGAATATGAACCAAGCGTAACGCATATGTGTGCCCAGGATGTTCAACACACATACACGAATGATTCACAAATGATAAACAGAATTTAACCACATCTTAACTAATAAATAAGTACTTTATTACAATAATCCAATAGTTCATGAATAATATAACTCTAAATAATTGCAGCGGAAAATAAACTAAACAGCGCGACTCCAATCCACAGGCAATTGACGGCGGTACGCAACCTAGTACTCCTCGTGATCCTCAGGGTACCCCCAATTGTCTCCAGTAGATGTTGGGGGGGGGGGATTGCAAGGGTGAGTACATGTCGTACTCAGCAAGTGTGGAAAGTATGACATGTGGCTAATTCAAATGACGACAATAATAATGGCTAAGTGCTGAAAAGTACAGTAAAACATTTGAAAAGCATTATACTATGTCTATGTGAAACAATCCCATCATAACCATCATTTAACAGAATATAAACCATATCCAATTATTGCCAACATTACCATTATCCATGTCCATAGTGCATAAACCATAACCATTACCAGACCACAAACATAAACCAACCATAACCATCCCAAATCCCAATTCCAACTCTAATCATGTAGGTCATCCAGGCGCTCATAACCGGGAGCACGGCTATCATGATAGTTTTTGACACTCTGCAGAGGTTGTACCACTTTACCCACATGTTTGTGATTTTATCACCTTTCGATGACTAAGAAACCTCCATTGTGCCATCTCACACTTCCGTAGGTGTGTGGCCAAGAGATCACAAAATAGCCTTTCAAAAGGGACTACTAGTATGTATGGGCCCACTAAGGTTTCACCGGCAGACTTGAATCTCTATTCTCCCACCCACGGGCCCCCTCGTGTGCCATGCGGATCCCAGGGCAGTCCTCTTCGACTCCCATTCCCCGCGCCATCCAATGGTCCATACAATACTAGCAGCACTCCTAATTATTCAGCTACGCCGCACCCATACTTGGCCTTGTGGTGGCACTGTTGACCTGGCATATTCTCGCATGAACCGGTCCTTAGATCTAAGGCAAGCAAACCACCATAACATCCAACCCATCCACAAAACCATGCTTGCTTAGATCACCCATCGTATTGACCAGTTCACATCAACTAGAATATCATTGATGCATAATTAAATGTGTAGTGTTGTTTGCCATCCCAATTAATTAAGCGAAGCAAAAAGGTAAAAACCCTTCCCGACTCTCTACCATAATTTCAGGTGACAAAGGTGGTCAAACAAAACTAGTAAACTTCCTACCATAGGATTCCCGTCAAATTGACACAGCATGCAAGTTTGCAAACAAAACATTTAATTTAAAATAGTATCAATATGCTTCAAGGACACTTGCCTTGCTCCGGTGGATGGGGTTGCTCAAGCGCTTCGAAGTCTTGGTTTTGGAAATCCTCGTATGCGGCCTCTTGAGCACGTTCCTCTACGCGTGATCATACATACAAGAAAACATATACAATTCAACATAATGCACACAAAATAATCAACATGTAATGACATGCATGCATGCACAGTTTAATAATTAATTTACTACGGTCGTTTAATAATTAGATGCGACTAGTTCATACGTGTTCATATGAGTTTACGGGGGTTTTAGGGTGGATTAATGCTGCTGAAAATAAAATTATGGTGCAACTAAATTTAATTTACGCCTACTAGATTCAATACGGTCGCAAAAATTCGCATCGGGAACGAACCCTACCGTAGATCTGACGGT